>CM046721.1:82108278-82741013 GCA_025584915.1 Monochamus saltuarius | reverse complement strand
AATTGTATTTGATTTGATATCAATAAAGAGTTTCTGAAACTCAATTACATAAAAATCGACTTTCTATTCACTCTATTTCTTTCCAGGATACATAATTGAACTTTAATCCTTTTCGACGTCAAATTCTGCTTTGGTGACCGAAAAAACCCCCTTAACAATTTCTCGTTCGTCTTTTTCGAGTGTGTCTGGAAAGCCTGGAGACGACCTTCAGGTCTAGGTTGCGGTGCACCAGGTGCTCGGGGGATCCTGTTCGACGTCAAATTCTGCTTTGGCAACCGAAAATACCCACCTTAACGATTTCCGGTTCATCTTTTTCGAGTGTGTCTGGAAAGCCTCGGAGACGACCTTCATGTCCAGGTTGGGGCGCACCAGGTGTCTGGGGGTGTTCGCCGATGCCATATTTGAATTCAGCGACCCAAAAAACCCCCGGGCACCAAGTGTTTTCCTTTCGCGCATGAATTGTGCGGGAGTTCCACGGAGATGACGTTCACGTCCAGGTTGTGGCGCACCAGGTGTCTGGGGGGTTCGCCGATGCCATATTTGAATTCGGCGACCCAAAAAACCACCCGGGCACCAAGTGTTTTTGCTTTCCCGCATGAATTCTGTGAGAGTTCCACGGAGATGACGTTCATGTCCCGGTTGGGACGCACCAGGTGTCTGGGGGGTGTTCGCCGATGCCATATTTGAATTCAGCGACCCAAAAAACCCCCGGGCACCTAGTGTATTTCCTTCCCGGGATGAATTTTGTGAGAGTTCCACGGAGATGAATTTCGTCGGCGTTTCTGAGCCCCAGGTGGTCAGGGTGGCGATTTGGACATCATAATCGTGATCAGCGACCTCAAAACCCCAGGGCACCCATTCTGGGCCAATTCCGACTCTTTACAAATTTATTAAGTCGTCCAAAGGGCGTCTCAAAAATGCATTTTCGAATGCATTTTTGGCTGCACGATGCAACTACGAATTTCGGCATATTCCCACCTAGGTGAATTTTGGATTAATAATTTTTAGAAGCAAATGCAGAAAACCGCATTCCGATCCATCTTGTACGGAACTTTTCCTATTTAGACCCGTTTTTCACGTATCTTGCTGCGACTAATATACAACATAATTTGTAACAATTTAATGGCATAATAATGTGTCCAAATAGTATAGATGAATGAAAAATACCTGACAATAGATATCGTTAAATAATATTGTTGAGTTATAAACGGAAAATCTCTTATCTATAAGTTCTGAAATGGAGACATTATCTAGCAATATCGATGAAACTGAATTGTGTATTAATTGTAACATAAGGATCTAGGTACCATTTTATGTCATGGGTAGTGACTCAATTGGACCATGTACTAAAATGTCATGGAGAATTACAAGATACCACAGCTTGTACAAATTCTTAAAATCTATTATGAAACCGCTCTAACTGGTATTGGACAAATATCAGAAATACTCTAAGTTTTTTTATTTCAATAACACGGTACCTAAAATAATTGTAGATTTTTTAAACAAAAACAAAGGTTATTGATGAAATCTCATCGACTTTACCTAATGTGAAAGTGTCATCGAGGAGTTGATATTATATCATTTATTCGACATCCTTTTTCGTACATATTTACAAATAGAAAAGAGAAACGATAATATTATTTACATACTTTTTCTATTTCAGTTAAAAAGTAGATTACGTTCATTGGTAACGCTTATCTAGATATTAGGTATCATATACCGCGTTATCATCATTTAATTATGTAAAAATAAAATTTTAAAAATATTTTTGATGTATCTATAATTTTAATAAATTAGTAAAAGAACTAAGTTGAATAAATTGGTAAAAAATTATTATTCTGTAAATAAAATATAAAATATCTTAATTATTTTTTCATATTCTTTGATAATTTTGTTGTGGTTTTGTTTGTAAATATTCGAATTGATTTATCAAATATGGTTAGATGTTTCAAATGTATTTAATTTCATGCAGATATGTTAGAACAATAAAAATATATTCAGCAAAATAAGATAATTTATCTGGAGCATCACTGTACTCTATATTCAATTATCTCAAAACCATCTAAGGCAGCTACTGCTTATGTAACTTAATTACACCACTGGTCCTTATACACAGTTATAATATAGTACAGTTTGCTAATCGATATTTTGTAGCTCCAACCCAGTTTCATACCTGACTTAAAGCAAATAACTTAATGTTTCGGCAAACAAAGTAACTTATTTACTACTCCCCACAGATTTCAAAGTTAAATGGTTAGGCAAGATTAAGTTAGCTTTTTTTGTATCCTATGAGACTATAAGTATGGGAAAAAGTTTTTTAGGGGTAAATAGGAATTTATTTACTTATTTCAATGAGTTTCCGTACGCATTAAATAATGCAATAGCCGAATAATATAAAACAAAAGTAACAAAAGTAACAAAAGGAAAGAGAAGAAATATAGGATAAACACAGCACTTGCGACTTCAGAAGTTATACAAAAACAAGTTATACATTTTTATTTGCGACCTTCCAAACGGTGTTTAGAAACTCTTTGTAAATAATTTTAAAGATTTGTATGATTTGTTTCTTCAATTGCACCGTTCTCAAAGATTTTGGAAATTTTATTACTAGAGTTATGTATCATATTAATAGGAGCAATTAAATCAAAGTATTATTCAGAAAGTAGCGAAAGTTATTTAGTCTATTAAAGCTAAACTTAAAACTAACTAAAACCTAAATAAGTAAATATAAATTTCACTTTTACAATAAATGTAACCAATTATCAATCACACTTACTACTCATCTCTATAGGGCCTTTTTAAGTTTATGATTGTTGACTATATTTTTAAGGTCTCAATCAATTTGTTACTATAAATTAGTATTCTACACTTGGTGGTTTGGCTTTGACAATGCTTAGAAATTAATGTCTCGAGAATTTGTGGCTTGTTTAACACGCTACGGAAAAAATTATAGCTAAGGTGTCAGAAGTTAATGCTTTTGCTTTGTACCACAAAACGCTAAAACTTCAACCAGACAAATTGCTGAAGGCTGGTTTATCCCAAACAATCCTTTTACGAACCTTAAGAATAAGTGTCGCTAAAATAAATTGCATTTAATAGAAATATAGAAATGGAAATTTTTTCTGCAATAGTTATATTTTCATTTAATAATTTATACACAGTATCCAGAAGGCAAAATAGTTTTTTGTATATATTATCTGAAGTTTATTTTTTGTGAGTTTTAATTTTTTTACAATACGTAATGCTAACTTGAGCAATCGTTTGGCAGCTTCAAAAAATTGGGATTTTTCAATTATTTTCATGGATACTGGATTGATTTACATCTAATGGATGCATAACGGATGCAGAAAAACATATTCCGTACAGAAGTTATTTAGACAAACAAACAAAATGTATGATAAAAAAGTAACGCGAATTTCATTATATCTTGGGTTGTATTAGTCTGATTCAACCGAAATTGTCATGTTGTGTTGATAAACATGTGAAAAGTATCTGTATATTAGCTATATAAAATGTTTAGTTTGTTGCCATCTGCCACAAAGGTTACGTGTGTTTATATTTTGTTAAATTGTTTTTTATATTTAATCAGACATTCAAAAATTATTTTATTTAATCGTTTCCAAATTGTATTCATGAATTTATGAAATTTACCAATGAAATTAGAGAAGAAGTTTATATACTATTCAAAGAAGTGGCTAGTTTATGTTACTAAAATGATTGTTTCCATTCCAGTTGAACCAAATTGGAATTATTGCAAGCAGATTAGCTAAGCGACTGGGTTAGTCTATAAAGTTTCTGTTAATATTGTGGAATATGCGTTTTCTATCAAAATAAAAAATGGTTCAGTTATTTTCGATACTAGCCAACTAGTTTACACTTGTGTTCCGGTTTTATGTTTCCCCACAATAAATAATAAATGTAGGTAAGGAAACATGTAACACAAAACTTATCACAAGATGGGATTATATGAGCTAGTTGTCTGCAGTATTGGATATAGGTATACAAACAACAGGGTGTGATTGTTGTCATTTCTAAGATTTTCAATGAAATATAATAATAGGAAAGTAATAAATCATGTCAAATCTCATTACAGCATTATCTGTTTATTGGTTATATGAATTGTTAGTATATATAATCTTGATGATCTGTTATCAGTAAGTTAAGTTAGTTATTCTTGCAAATAATTATTTATTGTGCCAAAAATTGCTTTCCAAATTGCTGTCATGGGATGCTAATCATTAGAAATATGGAAACTAATGTTTTACCAAATGCTGTCAGAATGTTTCCCTTTGTAATAGTTATTTTATAAATCTGATTTTGTGGTAAAATTTGTAATCCGTATTGTACAAAATACTGTTTCGAAACGTACATACATTCAAAATCTAATGAACCATTTGAAGGTTCTAAACAACAACCAGAACAAACTCAATTACTGTCATTTAATACAAATTCTTTCCCGATAGAGGACAGTCCATGTTGTTCAAGCACCCTTGCTATTAATCATTATGATGTAATGAGATGTTCCAAACATTGATAACAATTCTGCTTAGACGAACAGTCTAATGTGGTGTTCAAGAAACAATTTTAACAAAAATGTTTCTGCATAGAAGTATATATTCAGAATACATTTGATTAATATTAAAAATAGATTATTATTCACTGGTACAACATAATCATCCATAATAATACCTTATGCTATTATGCAGAATGTTGTGACTGACTTTTATAAATTTATTTATTGTTATTGTTTTGTGATAAAATAAATTTTTTTACCAGTCTTGAGTGTTTTATATTGTTGTTTCACAATAATATTTACATAGAGTATTATACAATGTTACCATCACAACTGTTGTATATACTCTTTTAAATATTATTGTGAAAGGTGGTCAAATAAAAAATAATTTGAAAAATCCCTCCTATATTAAATATCTGTTTTACCGACGGTAACGATGTCGGTAAATTATGAAGTAAATATTATTACCGACTTAGCGATCTTATTTTTAATTCAATTATTTTGGTGGCCAGGCACAATGAGGGCGACCAGTCGCTTATATATCAATGCTGCTCCGATGTTGGCACAATTAAAAGGACCTTCTTGTTTTATATAATATTATGTGGTGTCGAAGCTAGTCTACTATTCTGCTGCTATCTTCCTGTGAACGGCTGTTTTCCAGTTGAGTGATTAGTAGCATTTCATTTGAGACGACATTATACATTTGTGTATTTGTATAGTTCTAGATCTTTAAAACATGAACACAGAATGAAACCCACAACTGTATGTTTCGTAAAACTGTACAGAGAACATGAATGTCTATGGAACACGAATAGCTTAAGTTAAGAATCACAAGCACATCATATAGCTTTATTAAAAATTATAAATGAAATGGCGTTATTAGATTTCCGAGTGGCACCTTCAAACTGATTTACTTATACGAAACATTGCCACACGCGTGAAGAGTCACTGGCAAACTTACTGGCTTGTAACATTTATCAGCTAGCGACTTGTTCCAATAACTGTCTATTTAGTAAACCCTTGTAAACGAGTCTTAAGGCTTACGGTGAGCCACAGCTTTCTCCATTGAAGAAGGCTGTGGGTGATCGCTCGATCCATAGGGATATAGTTTTCGCTCAGTAACTCCTCAACCAGAAATTATAAAAATATGCGTTTTTTTAATAGACTACAAATATTATTTTACGTCGACGCTGTGTTTTGAAATTTTGAAAATATGCAAAATTCATTTAAAAAAAATTTATATTACACTTTTTCAAAATTTCAACACAGTGTCGACGTAAAATAATATTTATAGTCTATTAAAAAAAACATATTTTTATCATTATCCGTTAAGGAGTTACTGAGCGAAAACTATGGGTTTGTTCCAACACAGCAAGAATCGATTCCGGACCGTCCAGAATTAGTCAGTCAAACATTTCTCAAGGTTCTGAACCAGTTCTCGACGGTTGTTGGAACATATCTTATGTATCGCTTCTTAGAGCGCTCACCGTACGCCTTAAGACGTAGGCATCACGATTTAAATACCTTGTATCTTGTTATGTCAGCATTTCAGGTATTTGAAATTAAACAGACTGTTAAACATATTAATAATTTTTAAGCAGTATTTTACTACTTGATTATGAAACTCGATATAAAAGAGTACTTATCTTTACATACACTAATTATTATTGTGTGTAGCGGTAGAGATATACCTTTCTTAATAGCTTTGTGCGACACGAGATATCCATCTGCTCGTTGCGTATATTATTTAATGTTTCTTCTGCCATAAAAGTAAAACAGGGAAGAAGCCATATATGATTTTATGATATACTTAATTTTATACCTCTAATAGTAGCCTGAAAGTGCTGCGGGTTAAATCACCCCAAAACTATTTAGAAAGGAAGCGTTTTATTACCTAGGGATATGGAAGCCCTTTCTCAAAGACCAAATCAGGCCGAACGGCTAAAATATGGTTGCATGCCTCAGATTACATGAATGTCTAATGCCTTGATTTAGTGGATTGGAAGAAAATTGGTGGGATAACAGTTTTTAAAGAGATAGCAATAACTTATCTGTATATTTCATATAATTATTAATTAAAAGAACGCATTTCCTTTAAAATAAAATAGATTGAAGAATTTATACAGAGTTGCTGTTTCTACAACCGCATTGTGGGGAATTTAATGACAAATAAAATTCCGAATAACAATTTTATTTACTTCTCGTCGCTTTTATTTTCAGTCTTGCTGAAGCTTTTGTGGAGTGATCATTGAAGATGCTGACAGCAAGCTGTGAACCATTTAATAGTAATGGATTCGACTAGGTCTTAGTTAAGGGTAGGAGAATGCATGATAATTCTGTGACTGGCGGTGACCAGTTATCTAGGCCACAATTTAATAATCCAAAAAAATAGTTTGAATATCCATTACAATATACTTTTTGTGGAAAACTCAAATATGCATTCAACTTTATTTTGCATTTACACCGAATTGATTTTTTTACTTTTAAAATTACCGCACTCATCTGCCTAAGAAATTGTATCATATGATAGGGTTTACTTTTCCTTGTAGAATTATCAAATTATCTACTTTAACAAAATTTTGGCTGTGTAAAATAACCTTCCCTGAAATTCAAAATCTCTATACAGGATTTTACTGCACCTCATAGTTTCAGAAAGTTGTTTGGGTTATGCATAACCATTCCTTTCCCACATTTTGATTCTGATACCAAACATCTAGGTATGCTAATGAACAATTCCACAGACAAAGCTCTATTCAATAGTTATCAAAAAAAAATAATCTAGCTAAATTTGCTAACCTGGTTTAATGAAAGCACTCTATAAATATCTAAGTTTACTTTTGAAACTGTGGGAACTCGAAAATTCAACCACAATAGATGAGATCTAACCTATTTCTGCAATTTTAGGACAGCTCCTTCAGGTGGCCTCCGTTAAGTTGAGTCAAATATCTAATAATAATAGCTTAAAATACCTTTAAAATACAGTAAAAAATGTTACAAAAGCTAATAATAGTCCGCAGAGTAGTTAGTTTCACACAATGTTGTTAATACCTAAAAATATATAAAAAATGACTACATAAAGGGTAAGCATTATTTAAGTAGATATTTGTCATGTTTAATTTAAAATTCATTGACAGGTTAAAGTCACTTTTGACATTGCCGATATTTAATTTCAAATAATTTTTATTTATTGGTATAATAATTTTTATACTTAGATATTTGACTCAACTTAAAGGAGGCCACCTGAAGAAGCAATCCTAAAAATGCAGAAATATGTCAGATCTCATCTATTGTGGTTGAATTTTTGAGTTCCCACAGTTTCAAAAATGAACTTACAGTTAGGTTAGTAAATTTAGGTAAATTATTATTTTTTAGATAAATATTATTGAATAGAGCTTTGTCTGTGGAATTGCTCAGTAGCATAGCTAGATGTTTGGTATCAGAGAGCATACATATGACTTCATTGACAGGAATTGTATGAGATTTGATTTATATTAGGTTAAAATACCTTTCTAATACAGCAAAAATTTTGAAACAATTTTGTTACGAAATTATTCCACAGGGTGTTTTAAAATTAGGGTTATAAAGCAACCTTTTAATTAATCCTATCTAATGACTAAAACGCCAGCATTTAACAAAAGACAGGATATACAAATTGAAATTAGCAATTTTATCTATAGTTTGCCAAAAAATTATAAAAATTGAACTAATAATAAAAAAATTATGAGAGTACCTATTTTTTATAATAACCGAGACACCACAAAAGACGGATTTGTAACATTTATGAAATGATACAAAAAAATGTTAACATTTAATTGTTTTTGAATACTTTTTGATAAAGTAATGGCTCAATAGAATATGATAGGTAATACGTAAGTAAAGAAATGTTAAAATTTGCTGCAGAAAAACGTACACTTCACATTCCGCCGTGAACTTGGGAAAAGTGAAAAATTACATCCACTTAGCAAAATGTTTAACTGTTCCACAATTTCCGCTTTTTAAAATAAAGACCACAAACATTAACTATAGCGCGTACTTGATGTATCTCCTTTTCCCTTAAAATAAAGCTTTAGAGAGAGATATAGTTAGGCAAAAAATAAATTTAAAAAACCAACACCTGAGTGATCCTTCTAGCGAAGGGGCTTATTTATTACATGCCTTATTTTTGTCAGAAGTGGCAATATACCCACATAAATAATAGCCAAGAGAAGCAGAAAAAGTTCCTTTCTAAATAATTAATAAATCTCCCGCTATTACTCCACTTGGGCAACTTCACTTGTAATAACCAGGCAGTTAAATATTAAAACTTTATTTCATGTATAGTTAAATCTCATTATATGGGGTTGAATAGTGAAGGCCTGATTAAAATTAAAAATTAACCTGATAAAATTCTTAACATAATGTGCCTTCGACATAAAGAGAAGCTCGTTTCGCCGGGGCAATCGCTGAAATTATGTAAAATAGTTTTCTCTGGGAGAGAAACTCTTTTAGGGCGCAAAGTCCCATGCAAACCGCTATTTATAGATATTATCAGTGCGGTCACCTTTAATAAGTCATGAGTCCCGGCAAACACTTTCCGGGGTTAGGCGTACCCTTCCGCTTGCGACGCCACCTCCGGATTAATCCACAGCGAAAGCTTGAATATTGCAGAATATGATAATAAAACAATGAGGATTTTCACGGGCCCGAAACTGAATGAATCAGGTTTAATGCTTTAGCAGAATCAGATGTGGCACACATGCTATACAGGACAGCCAAATGAAAACGAAACAGAGCCATTTTTAGGAACTGTGTCAAGATTGTAGAAAAACTGTCAGACCCGTCGATTTTAGATTAAAGGAGGGCATTCTTTGCTGGTATTTTTGACTCCGCCACTTTCACCCCCAAGCAAGAGTAAGCATCACTTCAAAATATTTAAATGGCTTTGAGTAATATTTATTTTGAAAGCTCTTCCAATTCTCTTTACAACAGACTTTAAATTTTACAATTCCGCCCAATACTTTGAAAAAAAATTACATTTGAAATTTTAAATTATGATTAGTTGCTTACTCACTACTTTGTTGATTAAATGTTCAAACTGATAACTGCCCGCTTCCATACAAGAATAAAGATTTTGTTCGAAACGTTCGCGCACATTCTGAAGCATTTTCGGAGTGATTCGACGCCATTCGTCGACGAATTTTTGCCGCAAATCTTGCAGCGACGCTGGCTGTGTTTTATAGATTTTACTTTTTAGGTATCCCCACAAGAAAAATTCAAGGGGCGATAAATCCGGTGATCGTGGAGGCCACCCAATGCTGCTTCTTCTCCCAATCCTATTCCGTGGAAAACGTTGCTGACGACAATTAACGCATAATGAGGAGGAGCACCGTCCTGTTAAAAAATCAAAAGATCTTCATCTCTTCATCATACTCTGGAACATTTTCAATAATATTAGTCAAGGCAAGGTCAATAGCGTCTTCCAGTAATTGTAAATACATTTGACCAGTCAAATTACCAGGTAGAAAAAAAGGACCCACCAGCCAGTCACCGAATATTCCAGCACATACATGTAGCTAATATTTCCGGTTGCTGTGTATGCACCTCGTGAAAAACTCTTGGGTTTGAATCTGAACAATAGCAGCAATTGTGACGATTTACGGCCCTATTCAAGAAAAAACTGCATTTATCTGAAAAAAAAAAATTATGTTAAAAAGGAACTGTGGATTGTTTCCTGATCGTTCACTCATTATTTCGCAAAATTTCAAACGGCGGTCATAATCATCCTCATGAAGTTCCTAGACTAAATGTATTTTGTATGGATGGAATTTATTCTTCTTCAAAATGGTTTGTATGCTAGTTCAATTGATCCCAGACACAGATGCCAGCTGCCTCGTACTTAATGTATGATCAAGATGATCTTGTTCCAAAGCTGCAACTTCACTAGCTTCATTAGCTATAAGTTTTTTAATTTCTCGCTTTTTATTGGCTACGTCCCTTGAAAAGTTAAAATTTTCAACGTTTATTTTTAATCAACAAACAAAATATATCGCTTAAATTACGTTAATAAATATACGCATTTTATTCAGAGCTTGAAATAAGCACTACATATTTACTGTTTTTTTATAACGTTCATTCAACTAGTACATAAAAACGTATAATATAAGGTATATTTTAATAATATTAAACCGATCGTTAAGTGCAACGTTTGTAAAACGTTTTAATTACATATATGGATTTAATATATTAAACGTGTTATCTAAATGTTAATAACACGTTTTTTACGCAACGTTTTAGTAACAAAAATATAACATGTAAAATACATAGATAATACGCCTCTTTTCAACTGAAGAGAGAAATGAACATTGAAATAAAATGTTTCGGAACTATTTATTTCACGATGTATTTAAATATGTAATAAAGTTTTATATTTTAATAATATTTAACTGTGCTTCCGAAAATAGTATGCAAAACTAGTTCCGAGCTCAAATAAATTCCCATACAGGAATAATGTCCAGAAATAATTCTTTGTGTTTTGTAATGGGCAGTAACCGTTTAAATGTATGTATAATTTCGGGTATGGGAATTTTTCGGAGGTTTAGGTTTATATATCTGGTACTACCTGGACTCTGACTATAGGTTTTTTTAGTCTGCTGGCCTCAGATTTGAAAGTAGCTATTTCTCGAAATTCAGCTAAATCTAATCATTCCTGAATTATTATTATTACCATAATTTTAAAGTAAAATTGTAACATAATACATTTTTCTTGTTAGTGTCGAAGAATACGTTATATAAAATGTTTTTTAAACGTGACGTGAAAGGTTAATAAGTTAATTGGTTTATAAACGTTAATAAAACTCTAATTAAAACGTTTTCCATAAACATTAAGTAACTGTTTAATTTTCGTTATTTAAATGTAGCTTAATAATGTTTAATATATGTTTCTTTTAGTTAGAAATAACGTTTTCTCTTTAGTTTTAAACCACATTTAAACGCATTCGTGGCCATTGGATAGTTTGGGAACATTAAAACGTATCTTTATAACGATAGATATATATTTTTACCAATCACAATATACACAAAATATAATATTTGCAAATAATATAAGGTAAACAAATCCGACAAATCTTTTTCTTTGAGTAAAAGTAAAACTACTTCATAATTGACCATGAAAGCGATAAATTACAATACACTGCAAATTATATTCATAATAAAGAATGTTACCCAAAATGCCCACAAATATTTAAGTAAATCTGATATTGCTACTACAAGAAATTAGATTATAATAAATATAAAATAATATATCATGCTTCATGGTACTACTTTTAGAATCGCCTTGAAGTTTCATTCACTGTCATTACTCTTCCTGATGTATAATCTGTTTGATTATATTAATATGTTGAGAACAAACTATTTTAAACATTATTATTAATTATTATTATTAACACAACAAAAATACTTTTCTCAACAGTTGGTCTATGTCTTATAGATTTCCTATCCCAACACATGCATCATCAAAATAGGCCACCCAGTACTTAAGTTTGGAGTATAGATAATATTTCCAGTTCAATTTACACTAATTTTACACGTACAAATTAGATATTTACCACTGATATAATTATATTAGTTTCCAATACCGCCGAGATTAGCTGGATATTAGATTACTTTTTTGGAACGTGCTGCAACAATAATCACATCAGAAAACCCTATTCTGTGTTACAAGCAGAGTGTCTGTTTTTCGGAAAAAAATCGCGCTGTCTGAAATGAAAACTCTGCGTGCGTGATTTGTGATATTCGTTCACACGTAGCTTCCTCGAACAATATTTACTCCCGACTTCGGTCTATCAATCGGTAAATCTAGAGCGCTATTGTAATCTACGTTTTAACGCACAATCATTTATACTTGATGAAACAAATGGAATTACTCTTTTCGATGACATGATTTATTGGGCGGAATTCTAAGAGTGACACACCAATTCCGAGCCGTATCTACAGCTAGATTTGCCATTTAATCAAAGATATAGTCGATGCCGACAGCTGGTTTTGTTTCTCAAGATATTTATTGATGACCAAAATATGCAGTTCAGTTAAAGCACTCTGTTTATACAGGGTACACCGGTAATTTTGCGACAAAAGGCTATTCCACTTCTCAAAATAAACAAAATCACAGTAGAAAATGTGAATGTAGAAGATCATTGTTTTAAGAATTCTTAGAGATATACAGGGCGATTCAGTCATAATGTCATTAGTTTTAAGAGAAGATAGGGAAAATAAGTATAATATGAATACGCGATTATAAAAAAACAAATACACGTCGAAAAAATATTTTCAAACCATTATTTAAACCCCCTTTTCAGACTGTCACTGGCGGCAATTCAAGTCGGTGTCGGCCTGACGCGACGTTGCCAAATTTAAATATTTTCCTATAGTATCTATTTATTATAATAATAAATAATGCTATAAATTATTTTTTAAAAGTATGCAATTAACATATTTCTACATAAAAAATATTTAATATCGAAATTGCGAAACTTTAACAGATCAAAATAAACTATTCACATTGCATTACAAAAATAGTAACAAAAAAATCCATTAGGTACTAAGTTATATTATTAATAGAGGCTAAAACGTTTTTTGTATTTAAATATAGACAGTAATAAAGGAACCCTCGTGCTGTTAACAAAAAAACAGTCAAAAACAAAACTATTCAATGATCAACAATCTGGACATCCGAGTCTTGACCTACCATAATAATTTTAATGTCTACTCAATGGCAAGCGCTGCAGAACCGCTAAATAATAACAGAAACAAACAATAATTAAAATTACATTTTTATAAACGCCCGGTGTAATCAGTAGAAAACCATGAGGATTTTATAATAATTGACCAACCGCAGTAACCAGCGCCGACATCAGATAGGCTGTAATCGGCACAGCTAAAAAGTTGACAGTTCAAACTCTCGTTTAATACGTTCCAGCCGGAATAAGTCCAACATCGTTCGTAAAGGTTGGTGAATTTCGTGTGTGTATGTCGCCAGTGCAGTTTATAATTATTAATCAAATTTGCTGCCTAAATAAAACTGCAATTCAAGTCTGTTAAAGTGAAGTAGTGGAAGACCGTTCTACTCAACAGAGCCATAGAAAAATAGATAAGACATTTGCGTTTCCGTGTGCGCCTGTGTTATTCGGTACCTACTAATTATGAGTATGGATTTGATTCTAATTCATATTCATTATCAAATGCGATTTGCATTATATGGGAATATCAACGTACGAGCTGATTCTGCTTTCAAAAAGAAATGTGACAAAAGATAGGTATGTTTTTAATGTTTTATCTCCAAATTATTTACTGCATAAAATTTTGCGGAGCTTTGGAACTTGCATTACGAGGTCATGATGAATGAATTTTACGTCAGAACTTGCGGTCGCGGGCTAGATGCATCGCGGACCGTTTTGTATGACCACGATCTTTCACAGAATCAGTTGCATATGTCGTTCTTTATGCGCTCCCTACTTGTTCTGCTGTACTATTTGGATGTCAAAATATGATGGAGAAGCTCTTTTATTTGACGCAGCTGGTATAGATTCTCCAGAGAGATTTCGGTAAGAACGTGATGCGAACGAGTCCAGTCCTCGTCCATCTAGTGTAAACGTGTACATTTAAAATCATTAGAAAATTCTTCACTAAACGAAAACGATGCGCTTTACCGCGACCTCATAGCGCGTTTACTGCTTTATATAGCACTGTAAAAAGATTCCGTAGATTATACAATGCTACAACCATAAATTTATTTATGTTCCTCGAAAGTTTTAGATTCTTTAATCTTCTAGATACGGGTGTGATAAAATTATTTTTAATATGTTTTTCCTTATATTTTAATGCACCTTCCTCGAATGCGGGCTTTGAGCAAAAAGTTTTAAAACTGTTTGAATTACACAGCACATCAGTCTTGGCGGTTGGCCACACTACTTTCAACATAACCTCACAACTAACAATCTGTTTGTTGACTACAGTACGTCAACATAATTAGTTTTCTAAAAACATTTTTGTGTTTTCGACTATTTCCATGAAGTGTAACATATTAGCATCAAGTTCAGAGATAAGTTAGGAAAATTCTTCACAAAACCTTCTAAATAGTGCAAACTACTTACATACAGTTTTGAGTGTATTAAGCTGTCATGAAATGTTTAAGGTGGTTCATTGAAACCTGTCTGAAGTAATATTAGGTGATTGTCTTTAACGCTGTCTATCAGATAAAATAATAATTAATTGTTTGTTTGTAGTGTCTCCCTATTAACTGTGTTGTGGAATGTTCTAAGGCCATTATTTTAGACTATGTAGTGCATTCATTGACTAAAGAAGACTCATTTTACTAGATACATATGCATTATTTTCTATACCTATTTTTCAGCCTGCACAAAGTTAACTTCTTCAATAATTAATCAGAAACTGTGTCTCATTTCCACTTTTTCAGTTATTATAGGAGGAAAAATGATAATCTTTTTGTTTGTTTTGACAATAGGAATCGGACCGATAAGT
This sequence comes from Monochamus saltuarius, assembly GCA_025584915.1. Taxonomy (NCBI): domain Eukaryota; kingdom Metazoa; phylum Arthropoda; class Insecta; order Coleoptera; family Cerambycidae; genus Monochamus; species Monochamus saltuarius. The sequence goes on along the minus strand of CM046721.1, from coordinate 82,725,985 downwards.
ATGTCACAACATCAAACTGCACAATGTATTTTTAAACCTGTGTCAACAATGCGATATAAATATTTTTTATAAGTGTAAAAATTATTAGGTTGGAAAAATTGTATCAGCCAAAGTTTATTTGTTTCTGTTGATAAATATTTACCCGCCTTAAATTGAACAAAAGCTTTATTATTACTTATAAATCATTTACTTCCGAAATTTTAAAGTTATATGACTTTTTAAATTTTTGTCTGATATATTTTTTTAAACCTACAGATTGTGAAATAAAGTGTCCCCCAGCTACCCCTACTTTTTTTCAAAAGGAAACATAAGGCACGAGAGGGGTCGTTGAAAAGCTTATAAAAAACCGAATCTAGCCATACCAAATAAACAAGTTTTATGTGTTCAATAGCAAGTTTTTTAGGGTTGTATAAAGCACCTACTTGACAAGTGAAATAAAATTTAATTATTTTCAGTGTTTTCCTCCATGAATTTGCACAGAATAAAATAAATAATTTGAAACTGTACCTATCACTGCTAACGCAAAAAAGATATATTTTTTGTGTTTTTTTTTGTACCACTTACTTGCCTGGTTAATTTTTCGCTTTAGTTGCAAATTGGAGTTCGAAACGTTACTATTGTGTCAAAATTAAGTTATGTACTGAATCGCAATTGTATTGTCGGAAAGGCAACGCATCGAAATCCTGATATTGCTTAGATGTGGAGACAAAATAAGAAGTCAGGTTGAAGTGCGCGATTTATTTAATGCGAAATATCCCGAAAACCAAATCTCGCAAGGGACAGTTAGTAAAATATTTTAACAAGTTTGAGGAACACGGTACAGTATAGACTTTGGCCAAAACCAGGGACCCGGACCTAAATGTAATAACGGTACCGGTCCAGTTACGGTTCAGTAAGAAAAGTACCATTTCGGTTTCGGTTCGGTTACGGTCCACTAGTTGATATTTCGGTCCGGTTCTGACCAGCTTTTTCGGTCCAAAGGGTTCTTATCGGTTTTCCCTTGTGACGTAATATAATTACAATTATAGTGAAATTCCTCTGATCGCTTTTAATTTTTTGCCATATAAATATGCGTATGTGAAATTCTACTAGCAATAATTTATTAATAAGTTACTCCACGAGTATGGCAATGAAATATTTTAGATGCCCTATATATATAATCATTTTGGGAAGGCGAAGTGGACAATAAATCATTGGTGAGACCACATGTATACATTTATTTCATTTCAATACCTGCTTGTGACAAAGTAGAATTTGCCGACAGCTACCAATAGTAAAATGGCATTTGCATTTGCGATTTGCTCCATTTACATGATTGAATACAGAACACGACCTTATCAGTTACCAACCACCACCAACCACTTCAAACCCACGGATTTATAAAAAATAAAGACCCTAAGCACTTGTCAGTAAATAAATCCATAGAAACACAACAACGGAAGCTTAAGATATACTGAAATTAACCCAAAAAACCGTTTTAATTTTTTTCCGGTTTGGGTTCGACACTTGGAATAAACTAAAACATAACATATGTGTTCAGTTTCGGTTCCGGTCCACAAAAAATTACGGTTCTGGTCCGGTTTTCTGTCCAAAAACGGTACGGTCCGGGTCCCTGGTCAAAACTGGACGGGCACGTGCTTTAAATGAAGAAAAGAAATTAGACATTGCATTAGAACTTGTTGAAAATCCTCATACTGTTTCATTGGCCTGCAATCACGACGCTTCTCGAACTGCAATTCGAATGTTTTTGAAGCAAGAGAAATACCACCCTATAAGGTATGTCTTATCCAAGAGCTTTTGGAAGACGATTGTGATAGGAGATTACAATTCTGTGAGGAAATGATGAGACGGTGTGACGACAATAATGGTTTTGAACGAAACGTACTTATTTCGGTGAAGCTACGTTTTATTTAAACGGAGTAGATAAAAGGCACAACTATCGCTTTTGGTCCCAGGAAAATCTATACTGGACATACAAATCGCATACGCAGCACCCACAGAAAGTTAATGTATGGACAGGTATCATCAACAACAGAATTTTAGGCCCATTTGAAGAAAATCTTACTGCCGCACGCTAGGGAGCTTCTAACATTTGACCTGATACCTGTTCTAGCTGTGATTTTTCCTCATGAAATTAATTCAGATATACCGAATGAAAGAATTTGGTTCCAAGAAGATGGCGCTCCCCAACATTTTGGTATTGATGTTCGAAGAATAGAATAGATGAAATGTTTCCAAATCGTTGGATTGGTAGATGGGGTACAGTTGAATGGCCGCCAAGATCCTCCGATCCTCGATTATTTTCTTTGGGGATATACTAAGGTAAACTCTACCAGAACAGAGCGGATAATATTGAGAATTTAAAAAACAAGATTAGGGCGGAGATGCATAATTTACCTACTGAAGTCATTTGGAATGCTGTGGACAGCTTTTACTATTGTCTTGGAGAATGCCAAATAGTGAATGGAGGACATTTTCAGCATTTGCAGCATTGAGTTTATTTTTGTAAATTATCTAGTTGTTTCAATTTCTAAATGAAAAAGAACTTATTATTGAAAACATAAAACTTGTTTATTTGGTAAACGGCCCCCTTATGCCTTATGTTTCCATTTGACAAAAGTAGGGGTAGCTGGGGGTTAGTGGGCTGAAGAAAAATTAAATATTATATAACCGAAAGATGGGAAAAAATCAAGATCAGTTACCGTGTTTCGGCGTTTAAAAAAAATAACTCATTCAAAAGATATGGATTTTATTCCGTACCTCTGGCCATCCTTGTATACATTGGCTGTACACTTGCTTGTTCATGAATGAATATTCCTAACGCATAGCACCTTATATAAGTTTTGTCTTCATTGGTAAGCATGCAATGTACTTACTTGACTGTCTTGAGCCGGCCTTAATATAAAAAAATTCACAAATTTATACTTGCGTTGTGAACAGTAAGTCAATATACGGTAAACTTAAGACATTTATAGAGAAGAATTTAAGCAGTAGGAAGGCAGAACATACATACGTATACTAGAGTCACTATAGTAACTCTATGGTATATTTATCCTGCTTTGCCCTTCTCATCTATACATAGGTCGCAGTATTTCTCTCTGTAAAATATCAAATCAAATTTGTGGTGTTTTTAGGTACAGAAATCTCGAAAACAAAAAAACAAAAAACAAAAAAACAAAATTCTTGCTTTGTTTAGCCATTTTCAATATTTAAATTTTTCTCAAATAAAATTATTATTCTTTTGCTACTCTAACCCCACATTTTAACAATTATTTTCACATACTTATAAACATAAGTGGATACTCTAATATGCAGAACTATGGAAGGTTATGTTATAATAATATTTACATCTACAGTTACATTTACACAAATACGTATTTTTAAAGATTCCTGTACCTAAATATTTGTTGGTTAGGTCGCCTTTTGTCGTTATATATTCGTTTTACTTCGGAACCTTTGATTACTCACTGGTGACATAAGATAACATTCCTGTTATATGCTAAGCTCTGTGTTATTCAGTTATCCATTGTCTAAAATTATTTGTATTTGTAGAAAACACCATTTTAGGAATATAATAATAATAATAATAATATCTCTACCCCTCATTCTAATCACGAGGATTAGCCCAGAAGTCGAAGACTTGTGCGGGAGAGGGGGCGGCATATTATTATTAAGCAGGCCGCATTTGCGCCCAGTAACGACTTACGTTGGTAGGCCCTAACCACCATTCAGTGCAGGAATGAGGGAAACCTGGAAAACCTCATTAATTAGGGGGGTAGTCAAATGCCAACGGGTATCAATCTCTCACATTGACCCAAGTCAACATTTTTCCACCCTACCATACCCGCAGTGAGGGTACCAATCTCTTCACGAATATAGCTTATATACGGTCTACCGGCTGTAGGGGTCGAACCCACAGCGATCCAGTCAACTCGAGTCAAGTACTGACGCCTTAAACTGCGCGACCACTGACCGATCCAAATGGTGCCTGGATATGGTGCCTTTAACTAATTTGCTCGAATATTCCTAAACGAATAACGCTAGCTTAGAGAGTAACACTATTTACAAGAGCTTAATTCCTAAAATAAAACACTGTACACACAAAAATATGGTATTAATCACCCCGGACCATTAATTAATATACGGCACTTTAAGCTACGAATGTGCCGTTCAGTGTTTGACAATTTACAAACTCTAGTCGGCGTAACGTAATTAATTGATTGAGATTAATTATGATTTATGCGGCTCTGAATAAGATTGATATAAAAAAGTATTGACGTTAACATTTTTTTAACGCGATTAACGTACTATAACGTTAGATTAAATAATAAATCAATGTTCGGGCGGCATACACTGCAGCCGTAACTCAAAGACGTATGTCTGGGAATCCTTGTAAAACTATGTGACGAGGGTAAAACCGCAGCTATTTCTTTTCACATAAAAAAAGCAAAACAATTCTTCCGGGACAACACTTTTTTATCTCTATATAAATTATTCAAACGGAATAAACCATTAATTCCGAAATGCGGTCGTTCTCTGTTTTTCAGTTTTCAGTGAACTATAAATTTTTTAGGATTTTTAAATGGGAGCACCTCAAAGCATCCATCAATAAACGGAAAAAATCAACTACGGTAAACAGTTTGTAGTTTGTATCATTAAACATCAAATGTTTTTAAGCTTCATTACCTTTTCAAATAACTGTAGCTTACGGTAAATATTTTTTGCAAAAGTAATTACAACGTTGTAAAATTCATTTCAATGCCCACACACTTAAATTGAACTAAAATTAATGAAAAATATTTGTATTGAATAATTGAGGTGCTTCTGGGAAAAACTATTCGTCTAGGATTTACTTATTTGGGAAACATTAACAACTTTAGATATTTCGTTTATTATTTTTTAATCACTTTATTATTTAGAACTTGTAAAATAATTTAACATATATTGCACAAAATATTTTATTCTGTCTTTTTAGCTACTGATTATAGGAAAAACTACATAAACATCCTATGAGGTTGTTAATGGAAAATATGAAGATGTTTTTATTAGTAAAGTCAGATAGCAAAATTTAATAAATGCATCAAATAACATTATACATCACGTAAATGGTAGGAGTAAGTACAGAACATATTATTTGGAATCAAAATGAAGCGCTAAATACATTACAGGAGAAAAATGTTAAGTTTGCTTTACCATTGATTTTTATAAACGCCCTGTATATACATTCTGGTAGCTTAATAGACAATTTTAATTGGTTTTTTACAACTTCATATTTATTTTTTTATTAATTTAAACCTATCTGTATTTCCAAACAATGTTGCAACGCTTTCTTCCGTGGCGCTTCATCGCCCTACAGCACATTTTTCTCTTATTTTTTTTTGCATGGTGTTGAGGATTTCTCCCACAATAAAAATGGACTGTAGTTTTACAAACAATAACTTTATTGCTGTTCAGTAGAACGAAATTGACATTGACAACTTGTCGGACAATATTCCGCCAACTTCCTTATTAATCTATACAATACTGATACTATAAATCTTCAACATTCCCCCCACCTTGAAAGGAGGTCTTAACTTTCAACATACATATACAATTTTATAAGAAATGAAAAGCAATATACAATGTGGACTATACCATACAGGCATATAATAAACAGTTCATTCTGTGAATAATCTACTGTTCTATGGGCAGCGGACACAGTTTTGACAAAGACCGCCGAATTTCACCGTTTGGAGTTTTTACAATCGCAACTCGTGGTCTTTGATCAGGCCCAAGGATAATAACACTAACACGTCCTAAACGCCACTGTAACGGGGGCAAATTATCATCGCGCACAAGCACTAATTGTCCCACCTTCAAGTTTTCTTTCTGTGTCTGCCATTTCTGCCTCTTCTGCAACTCAGTCAGATATTCTTTGGACCAGCGACTCCAACAATGCTGCGCCATCATCTGGATATGTTGGAACTTTGATAACCGGTTCATTGGTACATCCTTCAAATTTGGATCAGGCAGCGAAGTGAGTCTTTTCCCGATGAGGAAATGGGATGGAGTTATCACATCAAAATCGTCAGGACTTGGTGACATGGGAACCAGTGGGCGGGAATTCATTGCTGCTTCTACTTGAGTTAGCAGAGTATAGAATTGTTCAAATGTTAAAGCTACATTATTCGATACTCTTTTCAAATGAAATTTACATGCTTTTATTCCGGCCTCCCAAAGACCGCCAAAATTTGGTGAATAGGCTGGTATATATTTCCATGTTACCCTTCATTTGCAAATGTGTCTGATAATGAGTTACCCTGTTCCTTTAAAAATTCACCCAATTGACGTAACTCTGTATTGGCTCCAACAAAATTTAACCCATTGTCTGAATAAACATTATTTGGTTTGCCACGTCGAGACGTGAACCTTCTGAACGTTGCAATGAAAGCTTCCGTTGATAAACTACTCACAAGTTCAAGATGTACTGCTTTGGTAGAAAAGCACACGAATAGGCATATATAACCCTTTGATACCTTTGACCCGCGACCGGGTTTATCTTTTAAATTAATTGGCCCTGCATAGTTTACACCTGTTGTGAAAAATGGGACGTACTCTCATTTCTGGCAATATTCCCATAATTTGTGAAGCACCTTTGGGTTTTGCTCTGAAACATATCACACAACGATGTACTATTCTCTTAGCTAAACTTCTCCCTCCAATTGGCCAATAAATTTCCTTAATAGAAGACAAAAGTTGCTGAGGTCCTGCATGGAGCAATCTTTTATGCTCAGCATCGAACAGCAAGTACGTTACACGATGTTTAGAAGACAAAAGAAGTGGGTGCCTTTTAGCATAATCTAAATCTGACAACTGAAGTCGGCCTCCCACCCTAATACAACCTGTGTCATCCAGAAAAGGATTTAAACTTCGTAAACTTTTTACCTGTATCGGCTTACCATCTTTCAAATCATTCATTTCTCCAGCGAATGATTCTCGTTGGGACATTGCAACCAAACATTTCACAGAAGTTTCTAATTCTAAAGCAGACAGTCGACCACTCATACTACTTGATGGATGTCTACAATTATGGATAAATCTTAAACCCCATGCCATCACTCTTTTCAAGCGCTTAAAACTAGAAAAATGTTAAAGGAAAATCTTCTCTACTTTCACAATATTACATATCTTAACCTTTCTTAGTTCAGGAAGATTATCTATCTGCCGAACTTGCGAAATGGGCCACAAATCTTCTGATAAGCTTAGCCACTCTGGACCTTCCCACCATACCTTACAACCACCTAATTTAGATGGTGAGACACCACGTGACAACAGGTCAGCAGGGTTATCCTCTGATTTTACATGAAACCATTGATCTGGTTTACTTAGGGTCTGAATTTGCGACACTCTATTACCTACAAATGTCTGAAGCAAGTTTGGTGATTTAACAATCCAATTCAAGACAACAGTTGAGTCTGACCATAACCTGATTCTAACACCATTACAACTGATCGAACGTTTAAGTTTTTCAATGAGTGTAACCATAACTAATGCCCCACAAAGTTCTAATCTTGAATGGTTATCACCTTTAAAGGTGACACTTTAACCTTAGCACACATCAAGCATACTTTAATTGTGCCATCGATATCCATGCTTCTCAGATACACGCAACCACCATACGAATCCTTGGCAGCATCAGAAAACCCATGGATTTGTATTTCTTTGGACGGCAAGAAACAGCATGTCTTGGTACTTGAAGAGTATTTAAAACCGCAAATTGATCCTTCAAACTGCTCCACTGAGAATGGATATTAACAGGAAGAATATCATCCCAACCAATATTTAGCAAAAATAATTTTTGTAAAAGAATCTTTGCAAGTATCACACACGGACCTAATAACCCAAGAGGGTCAAAGATTCTGAAATATCTGATAACATTGCCCGCTTCGAAATTTTACCAGAATTAGAGGCAAAGTCAATCCTATACATAAGTGTATCTAGTTTGAAACACCAAAATAGACCTAATGTCTTATTTTATCTTTATTCCCCAAAGAGCACTCTATCAGATGCTGAACACTCAGTAGCTAATTTTTCTAAAACTGTTGGGTCATTCGAGATCCATTTTCTCAAGTGGAAACACCCAGATTCAAGAATCATTCGAACCTCTTTCGCTAACTGCACCGCTTCATCAGTCATTGATGCCCCAGACAACATATCATCCACATAGAAATGATGCAGGATAGTATTAGCAGCATTAGGATATTTTTCCATATTCTCCAGACCAAGCTGACTTAAACACCTTACCGCAAGAAAAGGTGCAGACTTAGTCCCATATGTGACTGTATTTAGAGTATACCTGAGATCTCTTGTTCTGGCTTAGATCTCCAAAAAATCTTCTGCAAAGATCTCTGTTCCTCCTGTACCAATATCATTCGGTACATTTTGGAAATGTCCGCGCATACAACCACATTAAACTCACGAAATCTTAATAAAATAGAAAACAAATCATCTTGTATTGTTGGCCCTTTACATTGAATGTCATTGAAGGAAATGCCAGTGTCTGTTGGAGATGAACCATTAAAAACAACCCTCAGTTTTGTTGTCAAGCTATCCTCATTTAAGACGCCGTGATGCGGCAGGAAATATTCCACATTTTTATCATCGGAAGAAACAAGAGACATATGACCCATGGCCTCATACTCTTCCATGAATTCATAATACCTTTCCGCCAACGCAGGATTATTTTTCAGCCTTTTTCCAATGACAAGAATCTTTTAAAGCCAAATTTCTAGAATCACCTAACCTTTCAGGAGAATCTACTAACGGAATTTGAACCACAAATCTCCCATCTTGATTTCTTTTACAGAATCCACAAAATTTTGCTCACATTGTTTGTCTTCTTCAGACCACTTGCAGGTTAGAGACGGAGGTTCTTCTATTGCCCAAAATTGTTCTAACAATTGTTGAATATCTACATTTACATTCAAATTGCAACAAACCACAGAACCCTTGCTACAAGGAATCACTGACCCTGATACAACCCAACCTAATCGAGTATTTTGTAGCACTGGCTGATTTTTCCCCAAACTAATCTGTCCAACACAAAGGAGAGCATAAAACACATCTGCACCCAATAAGATGTCAATGCCTCCCTTTTTTGAAAAGCCAGGATCAGCTAAACACACATCTTTAGGAAAGTTTAAATGAGACACGTCCATATTTTGACTTGGTATTGACTCACTTATTTGAGGAACTACCAAACAAGAAATTTCCTTTTTGTACCCACCTAGCACAGACATAATGGTGACCACACATTTACTCTTAATATCAGACACAACCTGATTGACCCCAATGATTGAGATTTCCACATTTTCTTGAGGCAGCTTTAACCTGTTACACAAACTAGCAGAGATCAAATTGACTGTGACCCATTGTCAAGTAATGCTCTACATGTTACGAGCTGACCATTACCATTTTTTATTTGAACAAGTGCCGTCGAGAGTAGTACCTCACCATTGCCACAAAACATAGATTTTACCAATGACCCCTCTGCCCCTCCAGTGGTAGGAGTGGGTCCATGGATACTTTCACCTCCAGCGTTATCATTTACACCTTGGGACTCATTTATACCTATCGTGTGCTTTTCATAATGTAACAGAGCGTGATGTCTCGCTGAACACTTCTTACAAGAGTTAGAATTACAATCTCTAATAAAATGATCTGTTTTCAAACAATTTAGACACAATTTTAGTTTTCTAGCCTGTATATATCGAGAATGTGTATTTAGTTTTAAGAATTTTCCGCAGTGATCTATGAAATGGAAATGGTCTTTTTTACAGTGTGAACACGTTAAATTAGTAACCAAAAAAGACTTACGAGATTTAGATGCTGAACTATGATATTTATCACTTTTATCACCCTGTACATCTTGTAGTAGAGCTAACCTACCTCTAAGAAATTTTTAAACTCTTCTAAACTTGGATGTTTATCTCTGGATTTTATTTCATCCCACTCACGCCGAGTTTTCCAATCTAACTTTCCTCTGATTATGAATATTATAATAATATCCCAGGTGTCAATTGACTGGCCAAAGTTTTGAATTGCCCTCAAATGTTTTACCATTGCGTCTAAAAGTCTGCGCAACTCTACGGCAGACTCTCTCTCTATTGACGGCAACTCAAAAAATGCCTTCAAATGATTGTTTATTAAAGACACTGGGTTATTAAATCTTTCACACAACAATTCCCACGAGGACTGATAATTATCAGCTGAAAACTCTAACCCTTGAATTACTTCTTTTGCATCACCCTCTAAAGCACTTCTTAAAAAATGAAATTTCTCTATGTCTCCCATTGATTCATTCTTATGAATCATAGACAGAAATGTATCCCTAAACTCTAACCAATTTTCCAAAGCTCCACTAAATTTTGGAATTGGAATAGGGGGTAACTGAGGTTTTGATCTTAAAGCCACTACAGAGCCACCGCCAACCTTACCATGACTTGAATGAGAACTAGATCTTTGCGATATAACCTCTAGGGCCTCATTTTTTTTATTGATATGCTCATTATCAGTTAAAATCATTTTACAAATGGAAGTTAAGTTTTTATAAGTATCCTCAAACTCACCACGTACTTTTAACTGAATATTAAACTCATCCTCATCAACAAAAAGCTCAATAGCTCTCTGATGTTCATCAAATTCTGACAGTACATTATCAATTTTATTCAATCGCGACTCTATTTCAATTAATGTGACTTTATCTAAAGCCTGACCATCAGATGTTTTTTGCAAAACCCCATCTACAAATTTTGAAACAGTGTAAGGCGGCTCTTTACACACCCACGTTTTTTAATCAACTGCTTAAATTCCTGATCGGCCATTTTATTTATATTTCTTACCAAATTACTAAATAAATTACTTAGGTACTACTACAAACTCAAGTAGCGCAGATTTATTTAAGAAAGGACTAGGCATGCAAAGACTCACTGTATTTTTCCAAAGCAATACTACCAATTGTATCTGCTTTCTTCTCTAGCCACGTTCCTTCCCGTCCCACTAGACACCTGCTAAACCACCACTTCGCACCTAACGTCGCTTGTGATATTCTCGTCCTTTGTCCTTTTCGTCTACAGCAATTACAGCACCCGCTTACCAACTCGGTACACCTTACGGGTCTTCAAAGTATAGTTTTCCTGGTCTCTCCGGGTTTCCAACTATCCCGAATCCAATCCTTCTAATCAGGCTCGATAGGACCATATGTTGAGGATTTCTCCCACAATAAAAATGGACTGTAGTTTTACAAACAATAACTTTATTGCTGTTCAGTAGAACGAAATTGACATTGACAACTTGTCGGACAATATTCCGCCAACTTCCTTATTAATCTATACAATACTGATACTATAAATATTCAACACATGGTGAAATATATTAGGCGCTGTATTCGTACATATTGCAATAATTTTTCCATTTGCTCAGTGAGATGCACTTTCTATGCCCATTTTCCAGGTCTATACAGATATGAACTCAAGCATAGTGCTGCTTTTAGGTACTCACGTGCGAACGGCGTCTGACGTCACAGTTCTACGCTGTGGGGGCGTGGCTAGACTAAGCTTTTAAATACTATTTTTAGGCTTATTTTTCCACGAAATTGTATAGGATGCCATTTCCATTATAATAATACATAATTTCTTCTGCGCGTATTTGGAAAAAACATGGAATTTCCGCATTATAATTATACTATTTTTTTTATAATATCTTAAGTAAATTCTATCTAAATGTTGCATAAGTTTGTCTTGCAATCCGTCCCATTTTTTAACAAGTTACAAAGTGCCGAGGTTATAAAAAGAATAAAATTATTTTTGAAGATAAAAAAGAGTCAAACAAGTGTTTCCCCAAAGGCAAAACTAATCTATTCCAAATATCTAAGTAATAAATAACATACCTCTATAATGTCCAATTTTTTTAAAATACATCTATAAATATTCACATATATGAGAAAAACTTTAAATAGGGGGAGAGAATACGATTGAAATAAAGTTTAGGGATTATTATAAATCATTTGAAAGTTGGGAAAAGGGGCATTATTATCACGTGTTTAAAACAATTCTTTGTGATATATACAATTAAGAATCATTTATTGTATAAAGAGGTATTGAGATTTAAATACTAAAATTATGGTGATTTATTACTGCAGCTATCTGACCTTATACTAAGATAAGCATTTACTGATATGGTGAAGAATGTCAAATTTATAAAAAGTACACAATGTCACATCATCAAATTGTTTTGTTTTCCAACGATTTTAAAATTTTCTATGTCAATAAATTCCAAATACAAATTTGAATCATATACATGGTCTTTCACAATGACCTAGAGAACGAAGAATATAAATTTTTAAATTTCCATGCTGTGTATTGCAGATACAATTGTTGCAAAGTATTATATATATTTTTTAGATTTCAGCTATTTCCGGAAATACTAAAAGTAGTCGACAACTTATTTATTTCAATGTATCTATGCATATTAAGTTTTTGGAAAGAGTATGAATCTTTTTTGTGAAAAATATAAAGTACGTCCTATACCCAAAACCCAGCCGATTCAAAATTATTTGACAATAATTAGAAAAATCAACATTTGATGATATCTATAAGCATCTCCATAACCTTTGTCGTATAAGTGTTAGATATTTAATTTTAGTAGTCACTTAATGTGTGTAATCCTAAGCAAGCGAAGTCTGATTCTCTAAAGGCATATTTTTTACATGAACACTGAAAGTCTGTATGTTTAACTATTATCATTAAGTTTATTATTATAATTGCATTGAATGAACAAGATTTTTGAGAGGCTGCAGTTCTGTGCTGTGGAACCCTAAAAGTAGATATAAAGATGGCGAGTGCTACGGTGGTGCGGAGCTAATAAAATATGTTGTTGAATGAGGTTCACCGGTTTCAAAGACTTTGTATAATAGATTATATGTATAAAGTAAGCGGCTATTTTTCATATTTAAAATGGAATGTTCATTTAGATGTGGCGTAATATGATGTCGGAATGGAATATTGTAGAAAAACCGCATTTATATTTTGCACTTTCTGAATGAGATGCGAAGATTTTGAATTGACGTAGTTGTTATATACCACGTCTCCATAAAATAAAATGGATAATACAAAACTTAGGTATAGACGATATTTAGTATCCGGTGACATACAATGTGTGTTATAACTGTATAAAACTTTGAGACAGCCAAAAGCAATTTTTATTTTATTTGCTATATGAGCCTGAAACGTTAAACCCGAATCAATCGTGACACCCAAATATTTTACCTCGTTAACTATAGGAATTATTTCATTATTTATACTAATCGAAAACTTCTCTAGTTTGGACATATTCTTTTTGGTCAATGAATAATGCCAGTTATGTATTTTTTTGTTAGGAAATTTAGCTAAATTCATTTTTATTTTAGATATAATCATTTAATTCTATATTGCCTATAAAATTGTTCCTTAACATACTTAGATATTTGGTATGAAAAAACTTACATAGGAAAATTTTTTTGATTTGTATTAATTATTAGTAAAAAAATCTACAATCGCTAATAATAAAGAATGTACGATTAGATATTGTGGATGCAATTCACCGCAAGTTGGAGCTTTAATCCCCACAGCAGGCAGTATCTCCAATATTTTTAATACCTAATAATAAATGTATACATTCTTTAAATGCTGTAATTGGCACCAATATAATACAGGGTGATAATTCAACCTCGTTTTATATAGATAGGTCAACAATGTCCAATAGCATGGCCACCGCGCATTTTCCAGTTCTAAATCCTATGGATTTTTATTTATGGACACATATGAAACAGCGTGCCTACCATGTTGAAATCGCTACCCGTTAGCAGTTACTTGAAAGAATTCAAGATGCATCTAACCAGATCAGAAATGATCCAACTCTCATCCATTTTGGATATTAGAGAACATTTTCATAGTCTTAAAATTTGTTCATTTATTTAATAAAGGTTAACTAATGTTTAAACTTTAAAAACAAATAATAATACTTATCATAACAACCATATTTTTTATTTATCAGGCTACTTCTACTGAAATATGAAATTATATTTCAAGGACAATACAGTTAATGGTCTAGATTTTCTGACTAAGCCTACGTTTAGATTTTACTTTAAATCTTCCTCAGGGCCAGTGAGACAAAAACCAGATTAAAAAGGATAAAATTGTTATTCATCATGCAACGAATAAGTCAAATAGAAAATGTTTTTATTCAATAAGATATACATTTATATTATATTTTGGAAATGCTTGAATTTCAAACCAAAAACGAATCGGACCTACGTTCGTATAAGAAAAAATTAAATTAACCCAGCTGCCATCTAACAAAGTGTGTCATAGAGCTTGTAAAACACCCTGAACGACTGACGTTGGTAGGCCCTAACCACCATTCAGTGCAGGAATGAGGGAAACCTGGAAAACCTCATTAATTAGGGGGGTAGTCAAATGTCAACCGGTGTCAATCTCTCACATTGACCCAAGCCAACATTCTTCCACCCTACCATACCCGCAGAGAGGGTGCCAATCTCTCCACGAATATAGCTTGTATACGGTCTACCGGCTGTGGGGGTCGAACCCACAGCGATCCAGTCACCTCGATTCAAGTACTGACGCCTTAAACCGCGCGACCACTGACCGACAAAGATAAAAAATTAATATTAAATAAGTTATATGGCACTCATTTTTTGCACTAAGTTTGCGATGACAACCTACCACTGCAGAGGGCCCACTAAGGAAATTATAATTTTTGATATAACTCAATTGGTGGCACCATAAGGATATCTATATAACATTGAGACATACCTTCCAAGTAAACTACTGTTGCTAAAAAAATTAATTACTGTAAATATATTTCTTTATCTGGTGGAAGTGTTTTAAATATTACCCATAGGTAAAATAATATTTCTACACATGTATACCATTGATAAACGATTACGTCACTTGTTCACTTCTTACCGCAGAATACATCACAAATAAAGGCGAAATGTGCCGAAGGATGGTGAATCAGTTCAATTCCGTGCCATTAAGCTTTGAGTGAATATGGTGTGTATTTCGAGGCGGTATAATTGTGTGTTTTGGGTAATTTTAATAACTATGGAATATTAAATATTATTATTGCATCAGTGGGATTCCACTTTAATCATTTATATGATCCATCGATTCAGTCAAGAATGGTTATGACCGCCACCTGGCTAGTTTGAGTGTGTGAGTTAGTTTGTTATTTCGTGTGCCGGTATAGACTGCTTCTAACATATCTAAGTGAATTATTACTCGCTGTTCTTGTAACGAAAACGTCGCCATGTGTCACCAACATTTCTCACTCTCGCCACCACCGCTAGAGGGTATGTGCGCCGTACAGTGCTGCCATTTTTGTCACGCATTCACAACCAGTTCACACATATTTTAAACCAAATCGCTGGTGTCTGTCTGCTCCCAGTTCCGAAACAAAATATCAGAGGTCTTAGAACTTGACCGCACCTAGTACTTGTATCAATTAAAACAGAGCTAACTTACTATAGCAATGCTAACACTACTATAACTATATAGCACGATCCGTTATTACTGCATTACAGTGCACTAACCTTTAATGTACAACTCACTTAATGTATCAGAAATACAACTATAGCAATACAGACAACAAGAGATTTTAGTCATTGCTGGTAACCACATAGTTAGATGACTGGTTTTCAGTAAACTTGATTTAGCTGGTATAATTGAACTGTATACAAGTCTTTTGCTGGGGCAAGTGTATTTTTACCTACCAGTGATTTTTTTTCTCAGTGAAATAATCACCTCTTTTCAATCAATTCAGATCTACTCCAAGTAAAACCGTGAAAAAATTAGCGATACAAAATATAAATAGCAATGGAATAAAAAGCAGAAAATTTACAAATTTAGTACCAGAACGAAAATGTAAGTTAAGCTTATCTGAGAGGGTCGGAGCTGATCAGCTACACAGTCAAAGCACCAACAGGGTACGGAAATGCCGGAAACAAAATCAGCATGCAAAAATCTAAGCGTTCTAGTCATGAAGGATATAAAGAAATGCAGGGGAATGTTATATCTTGGAATAAAGCCGCAGGCAATCGAAGACGGAAGGGCTGTGTCGCATAACCAAATGCGGAATAATTCTAAAATTATTTCAACCGAAAACTTACTTAATTTACATATTCGTATATTGGCAAATAAGCGATGCAAGAATAAAATGCTAAAGTCGTTAAAAGAATAGTTATTTGGTAAGTTCATGATGAAAAATGATTATAGTTGGAAAATAATGGTTTATAATAGGTACTCATATACTCATGTAGAATTTATTATTAATTTAAAGGATAAATTCTTAGGTACATATACCTACGAACCATTAAAGGAGAGAACGCACTATGAGGTCGCGGTCTGAATGTATCGTGGATCGTTCTGTGTCGAGATGATCACAGTCGCATATGTCATTTTCTATCTGCTTTTAACTTGTTCTACTGTACTATTTAGATGTCAAAATATGTTCTGTGTAAGATGTATTTTATTAGCCCTTTCATTTGACGCGGCTGGCCGAAATTCTCCAAAAAGTTTTCAGAGTTCGCTATGCGAGCGAGTCCAGCTCCCGGCTTGCTAGTGCAAACGTGTACATTTAAAAGCATTAGAAGATACTTGACTAAACGAGTATAAGACTAGCCCCTTTACTCGATTTCAAAGCGGACAAGTACCAAGAAGCTGTAAGAGGCAATGACGTCACGTCTCGCGAACCGATTAATTCCAACTTGACCTATATTATGAAAACTACTAGATTAAATGATCCTATTTGAATATGCTAAAGATTTACCTTAGAACTGTCCCAATGTGAGTAATTGCGTTAAACTTTAAAGAAACTTTGAGATAAACCTGAAAGAACATATGAAATACAAAGTTAAGAACGTTGTAAACCTCTAAGGATAAAATGAAAATTGCATCATTAATAAAAATGTTACGTAAGCTACATTTGTGATTATAACGACCATATTTAAAATGTATGTTAAATACAGAAATAAGCAACTTTCCCCCTCTGTCCCACCTATCATCCTTATATATGTGAAGTAATTTCACTGAGAAGTGGCAGTTAGATGTTACTTGGATGCCATTCAATTTGCTTTTATATTCGTTGCTATTTCCAAAACGACAGGATTCTAAAGCACTTCACTTAAATCATCCGGTATATTTACAAATTAAGCTATACATTCAAACAGCGATAGAAGCAAACAAATCCGATTTGACATAAAGCCGTGGGAGATTTATGTGACATTACATAAGTTAAACTTTTCGTAAGTATCCAACAAATATAAGGTTCGTATATAAAGTTTGCAGCAGAGACCCTAATATGTCAAGCTCCTTATAACACTACATTAATTCACGTTGTTGCTTTGAAAATAAAGGAAGGGCTCTTCACTTTTCCTTTTTTTCCGGTAACGTTCTTTTCACGCAGCAACTTCCGAAGACTGGAATTTTTCAAAAAAGGAAACAATCGGTATGCTTACTGACTCACTTTGTTTGGTGTTAAATTAAGAAATGTGAAAGGATAATTATATGGATACACTTATGCTTCAGTAAAGGCATAAATTAAGTAAAATAAGAACGCATATTATATAGTGTATTATGTGTATGTGTAGAAGAAAGTATTATAAATAATTGCGTAGTACAATAGATCTGTTCCGTCAAATTTATTTTATATGGGTTTTACGCGTTCTTGTATAGTACGCGATACTTTTATTATGCCCTTAAAATTTGGTATGATTGACTTTTTGCGTTTTTGAGATATAATCACGCCTCCACACGAGAACTATTAAAATAATCGACGAGTGCTGCATCAACACTCGTGTTATTGCGTTTCTTTCGTACATATGACAAGACGGATACCACTGAAATTGCAGTCGCTACTGCTCTTTACTCTGTAAGTTATAATTACTGCTATATTATATTGTCATGTAACGGCTACAGTTATAAGGGTATTTACTATTTATTCAAAGTGTTACCCCAAATAAATTGAAAAATTATACCTTGATTATAATAATATTCCTATAACATTTACATACAGGGTGTATCAAGGTTTAAATGGACGTTGAATATTATTTTTAAAACTTTCCGTAGCATAACTTTTTTATTAGTTTCATATATTTAAATTTGTATATGGTTAATCTGCTCACAAAATGATGCAAACACTTGCTCATTATCAATCACATGGGCGGAAAAATGGGGGTTTGGACCCCCTTTTTAAAAACAAAATGTACGCCTATGGTCATTTGGAAATATTTTTAATATTTTTTTATCCTCATAACTTTCTTGACAAAACATTTCATTTGTCAATTTTTGAAATTTTTATTAAATTTCCAGGAAATCATTCAATTGGTATGATGTTTTTTACAGTATCTACATTTTCTATTGGATTGCAACTTTGAGTAAAATACTAAGAAAAAAGTAACATAAAAGCTGTTTCACCTACAGCTTGCAGAAATTAAGCTGTTTTAGTCCTAGTAATGATGAAAATAATATTTTACCTTCCCGACTAAAAATAAAAATATAGATATTGTGGAAAATATCATACTATTTGAAATCAATTGTCTGGAAAGCCAATAGCCATTTTACAATGGTGGCAATTGACAATTCACATTTTTTTATTTATAGCTTTCCTGACAAAAAATGTCTCAGTTATGTATGTAACTAACTGTAATTTTGTATTTTTTGAACCTTTCTAAAGTGACACGCCTATGGAATATTATCTCCTGCAACCCTCACCTCCTGTACTCATCCGGGTGCTATGACTGCTGCGAATGAATTACTATCTATTATTTTGGACGTTGGGTATAGAAACAATAACGTCATGCATCGCCAAAATCACTACGAGAGCATACAGGAGTGTAGAGAGGTATCTCGCCGTGTTATGCTGAAAAAATGCTTTGGCTCCTGTCCCAAATACTGACATCGGAGCGAGCACTGGAAAGAGGAAGCGAGACATCTTGAGTCGAGAAAAGTCTTTCATTCTCACTCTCGACCGGTTCCGTAAAGTCAAAATTAACCAAGACCCTGCTCTTTACTAGAAGCAGGCTACCGTGAGACATAGACCTTGACGAACTCACACTATCCCAGGAGCCCATCTCTTGGGAGCGACAGACCCGATACCTGGGTGTAACGATGGACCAGCGTCTCACGTGGAAGCCGCACATCGTGGAGACGGTGGCGCGGGCGAGGATCACCAGGGCGAAGCTCTATCCCTTACTCAAGGGTGGAAACACTTTTAGTCTAAGGAATAAGCGAACTTCAAGCGCAGCTAACCCATGCCTCCACAGCGTGGGGCCATGCGGCCAAGAGCCACATCAAGTCATTACAGGCTGTGGAAAACATAGCCTTACGCACGGCCACCGCGGCCCCCTCCCCCGACAAGCCGTTGACTATGTACCTGACGTGACAGACAACATGTACTTCTTGACCCGGGTTGACCGCCCCAACACTAACCACTCCCCCTCCCCCGCTAACTCTTTTTTTAGGGACAGCCACGACCAGAAACCAAGAACAGACACTGACAAAACAAAACCCTTTACCCTTGCACCGGCGAAAGCTGAGGGCTCGATACCGAGCCCATGCATCCTTAGATACAAAGCCACACCCCATAAAAAAAACTATCCCCAGGGCGCGAACCTGATGACAGAAGAGCGTCAGAAGAGGCTCCCCTACTGGCGGGGGTCATTCCAGAACAAGAGGAGGTCCCACAAAGTGCCTACACCGGCCACGTTTGTGGCCCACCTTCACGAAGCTGTCCAGGTTTACAGCGATCAGGCAGGACAAAGAGGGATAGTACCCCTCGGTCCCAAATCATTTAGGACCAACACC
The DNA here is from genome assembly GCA_025584915.1 of Monochamus saltuarius. Classification (NCBI taxonomy): domain Eukaryota; kingdom Metazoa; phylum Arthropoda; class Insecta; order Coleoptera; family Cerambycidae; genus Monochamus; species Monochamus saltuarius. Next base: position 82,706,087 of record CM046721.1, on the reverse strand, counting down.
GCCAAAAAAATATCGGCTACCGGTTCCGCACTGTCTCGGCGAGAGTGTGAACGTGGCATAAGAGATTGAAATTGGTGCTAGTCTCAAAAACGGTGCGCCCGCTTGTGACGTCACTACACGCAACTCTAAATTAGAATAAAATGTACTATGTTATCTCGTTGGTGTGTTGTAAATATTTTAGTATAATATGTTCAATTGAATTCAAATTTAGTAAGCTGATTCTAACAATCTACGAGAAGTTGACATGTCAATGTGAACAAAATGAATTATTTTATTTTGTAACTGTATTTACAGTTTTCTCTGAAATATTAAATCATCAAAATACGAAAGCTGTTAAATGACGTCTAGAAAGACAAGCATTATCGGAACCTCAATACCGACCGTAGCAGGCGTAATTCAACAATAGGGATAGAGAAATCAAAATCATTACGTGAGAGGGTCCAGAGTTACATAAACGGGTTCACTCTCCACAAAGCTTAGCCCGATAACAACAAGGACAGATCAAAGAATCTCAGCTAAGACTAGAAATGTGCAAGCCAATTCTGTTACTGGCCGGAAAATTACAATATGTCAAATAACAGCACCGGCCGTAGAAACTTCAAAAACCACAATTCGAAATGAAAAAAAAAATTCACGTAATAATTCCCCTATAACGACTTTTTCGTGTTTCTATGTTAATAATTAAGATTTAAAAATGTGTAATACGAAACGTTTCTGATTTCACTTAGGTAGGTATATTGTCTCACATTTCATGGGTTGTAAATAAAGACCATGCCTTCAACCTACATTTAAAACAAAAACTACTAAACGCAGTGACACTCATAAAGGTACGGATTCGCTGGTGCGACTGTGGCTGCGGCTGCGGCTGCGACTGCGACTGCGACTCGTCGCCGACCAATAGGTAGTCTAAATGCTAGAGTTGATGAGAACATTCAGACTATCTATTGGTCGGCGACGAGTCGTAGTCGCGAGCCGCAGTCGCACCAGCGAATCCGTACCTTAACAAAATCTCATGCCTGTGTTGCAAAATGAGATCTCCACATTGCACGTTACCACGCTCTTCTTTGCTTTTGATTCATTGGCAAACAAATAATTTTTCCGACGCATTTGTACGTATATTGTGCATTTTGAAAGTATTCAATACTTAAAATTTTTTTTTGCACATACTTAATGCAAGCACTACGCAACTGGAACAATACTCTGAAAATACATGTAACTAGCATCGAGTCGAGCGTAATCGTTGGGCTTATGCGTGACGTGACAGAGCCTGGCCACGCCCCATTCTCACACGCTGGAGATTTGTAATTAATTTTAAGTTACTAGACGTTCGAATAAAATTTTAATATTTGGCAGATCCATCATTTTTCATTAATATTTTCAATTTATGAAATAAAACAATAATGCTGAACAAGCCCATTCCAATTTTCACAGATTTTTTATTGTATGTTTGTTATTTTCCAAATATTGTTGTACCTTGAATTTACGGGTATATCAGAATGTAGGTGTAAGAGTGTCATGTGGAAGAACTGAACTATATCCACGAACTGGATAATTTATTTTATGCCAGACTTGTGTGGGAGACACAACGAATATTTTATACAAGACATTATTACATCAAGGTACTTTTTACCAAGTACTATAATTTATAAAAGTTTTTTGTTACAGTTGTAACTGCAAATATTGCCAATAATATTCACTTATTTTTACATTCGATAAGTATCCAGTATTTAATTTTACTTGTAGATGCCGTTTCACGTAACCAACACAAGGTGATCTAAATATTATTCTTGAAGGTAAAGTATTTCTTCTATTTATATAAAAATCTATCATAGTATGGCACAAATGTAAGTACCTATACAGGGTGTTTTTAAATAAAGTAGCAAAAATGAGACCACAGATTTCTTAGGTGAAAATAAATCCCAAGTCGCATAATAAAAAATATATAGGGTGTCAAAGTTAAAATTTTATTTTCGATATTTCTAAATAATTTCTTAAGAAATCGAAATATTTACATAAAATTTGTAAATCGAGAGTTTTTGCGGACGAGAAATTCAAATTTGTTTCTAATTTTGACGTCGCCAGTAGAGGATGCCACTTGTGGCACACTATGCTTCTTTTAAATGGCAGAACTATTTTGCTGCTTAGTGTATCCATCTGACTATCGAAACAATCAATTATCCTATTTGTTTTGTTTGTAAAAGGTATAACTTATTGAAGTCGGTAGGAGTAATCATTTTTGAAATAATCCTATTTGCAATGCTCAGTGCACCGAGTAAAAACTGTATTGGTTTCTCGTAAAGTGTCTTTCCTGCTGAAATACAGCAACATATTACTTGAAAAAGTGGTTCGGAATGGCAAATTATGGAGAAGTATAAACTTTCAAGAAGATTGGCGAGGTTTGATGAAACTATTTTTCAACAAAGAAATTTTTTTTTATCAAAGTATGCCGATTTTTTTCAAATTTTGCACGTCTTCATAATTTACCGTTCTGAACAACTTTTTCAAGTATCATTTTGATGTATTTTCAGTAGAAAAGGCACTAGCTGAAACGATAACAGTTTTCAATCGGTGCACTGAATATTTCAAAAAGGATTATTTAGAAAACTGTTACTCCTGACGACTTCAACAAGGTATCCCTTTTTCAGATGTCAGATGGATACACTAAGTAGCAAAAAAGTTCTGCCATTTAAAAGAAACATGATGTGCCATAAGTGGCGCCCTCTACTAGTGACGTCAAAATTAGAAACCAATTTTAATTTGAATTTCTCGCCTGCAAAAACTCCTGATTTACAAATTTTATGTAAATATTTGGATCTTTTAAGAAGTTGTCTACAAATATCGGAAATAAAATTTTAACTTTGACACCCTGTATCTTTTTTATTATGCGACTTAGGAATATAGATATGCTAGGTTAAATCGACTTATTTTCACCTAAGAATCTGTGGGCTCATTTTTGCTACTTCAATTAAAAACACGCTGTATATAGGATACAGATATAATTTATTATATTTTTTTTCTGAAATAAGATCATTTTATATTCATACCTTTTATATTTTGGTTTTAATTGATTTGTATCACTGTTTTTCATAAATTGTAAAAATGCGTAGGTACAAAGATAGCGTTTGTTTAACAGTTAGCTGCGAGGCACAAATTTAAAATTGTTGTTTATGAAGGATGGAGAATTTCGATATTCATTGACTATGACTGAAAAGTGGCAGTATTTGGATTTATTTAATATAGGTTCATGCAACAAAACAGGTGAAAAATTATTGAAGCTAAATAGGTACTAATAATTACAAAGAAGATGTTCTACTTTTCAATGGAGTCGTTTGGTCATATTGCAAGTTACACTATTTGCTTATTTTTTATGAAATATTCATGCTATATGGTCAGTTTTTGAAGTTGATCCTGATCCTATTACAAAAGATTAGTTAAAAAATAATTTCGTATACAAAATTAGAATGAACAGGGGACACTTACATATACAAGTTTGTAAAGAAAAAATCAGAACAATCACTTCAAAAATGATATAAAAATACTGGAAACAGGACAAGGCAAAGCAAGCAATCGACGCCCGCACAAAAATGTTAAAGAAATTCATAAGGAAAGAAATAAATAACATTTTATACAACTGCGTTTGCCTCTATTGTTATTATTGATAAATAGAACTAATTTGATGTTTTAATTAATAAAATAGTTTGACATACCTGATCTTACAACACGAAAATTTGGTTCCTTGGTTTGCGTAAATCATCAACCACTTCGGTGCAATACACTTCATTTTTCTAAATATCTCTACAAAAAAATCCAAATGACTTAAAGTCAGGAGAATGTGGCGGCCATGGTACCGGTCTTCCTCGTCCAATTCCTTGGTATTAATGCTTGAACGTACCATGTACAACGTACGCGCCCTGGAGCTGTCACACTTGCGTTGCGCTATACTTACACTCACTGCACATCGCGGTAAAAGTAGCTGTATTTGGCACATGTTTACCTGGAAATAGTTCTGCTGAAGCATGTTCACATAACAAATTAAATCGATTTTCATCAACTCCGAGTTGCTATACATGTAAGCCATTTTTAACACTTGCAAAACTAATGTAAATACTCCCGTAACAAAAACGTTAATACCTACTATAAAGTAATTGGATTTTGATATTTAGAATCGCCTGGCTAGAAACTACAGTAGCCCAGCAATGTAATGGTTGAAAATATTCAACCATCGCCAAAACTTTAATAATTTTTTTACTCGGAAAATATAAGGAACTTACAAAAAATTTTTGTACAATTTAGTGTCACTTCATTTTTCACGAAGCATCTATTCCCAAATTTTGTTAGATAAGTTGTAAAATACCCTGTATACTCATTTGTAACGCAAAATATTTAGGTAACGCTGTTGAAAGGTTTAATTTCTACAAATCCCTCAGGGCTGCATGTGGCAAACATGTTTTTCAATAAGTACCTTGAAAAATGGATCACTGACTTTTAATCTTCTGTTAATTATAAAAGGCCTTTTTATCTTACTAATTTTACGTTGAATTAGGACAAAAATTAATGAGGAATATTTTCATGTTCATTTCCATCCATTCATTTGAAATCGTTTTGAATTAAAAAAAAAACATGTATACGTAAAGAAGAATTGTAAACATAAAATTTAAATTCGAATAAGCAGGTATAAATGAATAATACATAATTTATATTTTAATTTCATGCTAAATATACTAAAGTCAGAGATATTTTATTAATCTGTGCTAAAGTGGTTTCACTGATTTAAGGAAAATTATTGAATATTGTAATACAGTAAAGTACAGTTAGATAAAAACATATATTAAACGAGTAAATCTACAAGTCAAATTATTATAATTACTTATTAGTAACAAAAATATAAAAATTAAAGAACCAAATTACTACTAATTAAAGGATCGGTCGATGGTGGAGCGGTTTAAGGTGTCAATAATTGAATCGTGTTTGCCACCCTCCGCAGGATCGAATCCTGCAGCCGGTAGACCGTAGGTCAGCTATATTTGTGGAGAGGATGGGCACCCTCTCTGCGGGTATGATAGGGTGGAAGAACATTGGCTTGGATCAATGTGAGACATTGATACCTGTTGGCGTTTGACAATCCTCCTAATTGATGAAGTTTTCCAGGTTTCTCTCATTCCTGCACTGAATGGTGGTAAGGACCTACCAACTTAACAATAACAGAATTATTGTGGACATACCTAGCCTTAGCTGGAATTCTTTGACCTGCTTTGTTGTTTTCGAGGGGAACCACTATTATAAGTCTCCTGAGCCCGCCCATATGTTGATTTCGGTGCCCTTTGTTGGTATTATGGCTACTACGGTCGGAACCGCTCTTCAGACAGCAGTAGTCTTTAGAGGCGTTCAATGATTTATCTTATTCCGTTTGTTGTTTGGTTTCTTATTTTGTTTCGTAATTCTATATAAATTTATATTTTTATTTTTCTGCAAATAAATGTATTTTTTAATAAAAATATAAATAAAAACATAAATTCAATAAATTAAAACAAAAGAAAGGTAGGAAAGCCTAGAGCTCTTATTATTTACTAATTTCTACAGAATGTATGAAATTTTGTCTTTTGTAGAAGGTCATTCAAATAAATTTCTTGAACAAGTCCGGTAAAATGAATAGAAGGTAATTATATGGTCCAAGAAAGATAACGAAGTTGCAGAAGTTTTTCCGAAGGAAATGCTTATTAAGTCATTCAACTTATTGTATACATTTTGAAGCTTAATGACAACTGTCCTGTAAAGTATGTTACAAACTTCGGGTGGTGATAGTACATAAAAAATATGACGAAAAAGTCTAATAAACATAACCTTTTCAACTCACTGTTAACTCTTTTTTGGAAAAAGGAAACGTAATCAAATTTTCAGACTAGTCAGCTTTAGGAATTAAATAAATATGGATATGAATAAAATTGAGATAGGGGATGTGTATAGAAAATAGTATAACATCCTGTATCCTATTTTCTGTAACAAAAAGGGTTTCTACAAAGGCAGAGCAAGTTTCACAATATTTTTAGAAATACTATTGAATTTAGAAATCTGGGGATGAGTACTCAAGTACGAGTATTGTCTTCTATACCAGAAATTCAAATTAGTAGAAAGTAACTAATTTACAATGTAGAAATCAAACAAATAGTGACATGGAAAATAAGGAGATTCAGACGAGCGATATAAAAATAGAAATTCTCGACTTGAACAATCTCATTTAATTAGATGTAATGTATACAAAAATATAACACACAGTGAGGTAGAACAAAGAGCATTAGAAAATACGGGTTATTTAATAATAATGTGATTATATTAGAAAACGCTCTATATCATGAAGACTTTTAGAAAGGATTCCATTTACTGGACCAAAAAAAAAAGATAATCAAGATTTTCTTAAAATCCATAATACTGCGAACGATGGTAGTTTGAAGAAGGATGAGTTCCTGCATATAGTCAATAATTTTGCAAAGAATACGTTATTGATGTGATGGCTGCGGTTCATTGGCATACCTAACGTTCTACGATTGCCTTCATACGGCTCTGTTTTTAATTCCATTGAATTAATATGAAGCCAACTAAAACAAGGTATTCAAAGAAATTATACTTTTTCAAAATTTGATGCAAACGAGGAGGATAAAATTACATCAGCTAACTGGAAATAATTACCTCGAACATGTCATAAAGCATTGGGGGAAACTACTCGTATATGTATAAAACTACACCAATTGATTGGGTCCAATAAAAGTGGCTTCAGCTTAACTGTCGATGAAGAATCGGGTGCAAGTGACGTTAATAGTGACACTGACGAATGCTGGTGTTTTTCTTATTGTGACGTATAAGATTTTTTTGTACTGTTTCTTATGATGCCGTTTAATGTAGTATATTAAGTATATGGAAAGCACATTACTTTTATTATATATCGCTAAGATATCATTATATCCAAAAAATATTTTTGTATAATTATTTTCTATTATTTTTATATGATTTCTTTTGTTCCTATTATGTACCCTCACCCCAACATAATCACAGTCACAATTACATTCATTATTATATACTTAATTTTATTTTAAATTAGTAATGGCGAAGTTGAGCGAATACTGTTAACGTAGTAAATACGGTTCTGTCTACGACTGACAAATTGCTGACAAGAATTGCTTTATATCGATAAGATAAAGTATAAACAATAACTAGATTTGTTAAGTATATAGGGACTCAATATCATATAAAATGTAGATATTGATATCAATTTACCTAATTTACACTGCTTATTATAAAAGTTACAAGGCATAAATATAGTTAAATCTATAAAATACAGTAGTAATTTTGCAAATCGCGTAAATTTTCATTAAAATTGAAACAAAACATGTCGTTGGAAAAACAAGGTGCAATCAATAAAAAGTATATGCGCTATAATTCTATAAGATTTCCTCCAATTTCTACAAAACTTCAGAAAAGAATGTATTCGGCGTGATCGTTTGGCATCGAATGACCCGTGTTATGTGCAGAGATGCGAATTCAGGCAACACGCTAACCTGGAAACCGTAAAAATTTATGAATCGGAATGTATATTACACAGGCGATAGTTGTTACTGTTGTTTTATTTAGACAGACTCTGGTAAATTTATTATTCCGGTCTCTTTGATTCCCAGTTTACTATTGTCTGCATACAATGGAAACACAAAATGTATTCTGTTACTTAAAATGCATTATTTAAATTGTGCTTGAAAAATTCTATACATTAATAATTGGAGATATATACTACACATTGATAAAATAATGTAGATCGATTTTAATAATCCCAGATATTAATTGATAATAATAATATAATATAATAATAATGTTTATTCAGTTTTCAAAATCCGGAACAAATCAGGACAAAAATACATGAATAAAATTGAATAAACAGAGAAAACACAGAAGCAACTAGCGAAGTTACTTGTTTGTGTTGTAGGCTGACACAAATTATTTTAAAAGTCTCTATATAAGATTCAACAAATAAAAACATTCAGTAATATTAATTTATACAAAATAGGGTCATAGCAACATGTCATAGCCAGTAATATTTTAAGTCACATTCAGGTAGGTATAAGATAGGTATAATTATATATGCATTCTTGTAAACATTTTATGAACATAAAATAAAGCATAATTTGATAATGCACATACAAATATCACAATCAGATAAATATACATTCACAAAGACATTAATAGGTACATTTTGTTTTTTGTTTAGGTTCAGATGTAGAAAAGTATCAATCAAAACTTACTTAAATACTATTTATTACTGCAAGAGTTGATTATGTCACTCAAAAACTGTCTATCAGTCTCAAATATCCATTTGCTCAATTTAATTTTAAAACTAGAAAACGTAATAACGGTTCCTATGTGAAAGTGAAAATGATACAATGCATACAGTCTTGGTGCTATATTATAGTCTACATCTCTATGGCCTTTTTTTCGGTACGAGGTAGAAATATTCCATAATTTTGTCTGGTATTATATATATGTTATGTTGATAGTATATATTTTTTAATTTTTTATCCATTCTGATATTTTTTGACAAAACAATTGCCTCACATCACAAATTTTAGCTATATTATATAAGCTAGCTCTAGAAAAAGTGTACGGTTTTTCGAATATTATTTTTAAAATCTATTTCTGTAGGACATGTAGAGCATCTAAGTGACTGTCATTTACATCGCCCCAACTCATAATTCCATATGTCAAGTGAGACTGCACTAGAAGAAAATATAGCGTTTTTAAATGTTTTACATTTAGAAATAATTTCTCATTTAACTACCTTATTGAATCATATACTTATCTGTCTGTCACAAAATAATAAAATCTGAGAAGGTGCCAATGACTAGATAATTGCAAATGCCAGTAAATCAGAGTGCCATTAACTAGTAAGATCACAAAATTTGTGTTTTTTTAATCTTTAATTAACTGAACTAAATAAACAGTTGTTGCATTTCACAATTTAAAATATCTGTTCTTAAGAAATGTACTATGGCATTTTTATCCAAAAAGCTGCAAAAACAAATATTTTGTATATGAATAATTAACGTGTTAACCGTAAGGTGCTTTTTTTACCCTACGTCATTTTTAAAAACTACAGTCTACTAAATTTAAATGCAGTTGTTTTATAGAATCATCATTTATTTTTACATATTATATAATTATTGAAACAAGGCTAATACATGTTTATAATATTATTAGAATTATTTGTGTCATAATGCAAAAAACAATATAAATGTAACTTTGCTCATTACATGCGAAATGAATTATGATGTAATATACAGTGCTTTCGAAAAGTAACGAATAAATTCATTATTTTTGAAATTGAGAAGTTTTCGAAAAAATCCCCTGGCACGTCGATTTTGTTTTAAAAAAAGGTACTTTTCGATATTCGATCAATATTTGTGACGTCATCTTTGTTCGAGATATGACGTCATCGACAATTTTTTTAAATAGCAAGCCCCAATTTTGACCATGCCATTTGAAAGAGCGTGTCATTCTACATACATACATCATGAAAAATTATGGTGTTATATAACAAAAATTTCAAGAAAATAATGTTCAAAAATTTTAAATTTAATTTTCACAATACTGTGCACCTACACACTATGTAACACTTCTTGTCCGTGCTTATTTAGATGAGCTGTTCCCGAATCGTTGAATAGGGAGAAGGGGGCTGATTGAGTGGCCAGATAGATCGCCTGATTTGACACCCCTAGTTTATTTCTTGTGGGGATACTCAAAATGCAAAGTATACGTTACAAGACCGGTTAATTTAGAAGATTTAAAAGCAAGAATTCGTCACGAGATACATCGTATACCTCCTGAAGTTATTGATAATGTCAAAAATAATTTATTAATCGTCTTGGCTACTGTCAGGTAGCCAACGGTGCACAATTTGAACATTTAATTTAGTCGATTTTTTAAATAATTATTATTTTCGCTATTATGAAAATTAAATTTTAAAATCTTTAAACATTATTTTCTTGAAATTATTGTTATGTAACACCATAATGTTTATCTCCAACAACGATGACGTCACAAATTGACATAAGACCCACGTATGTCAAAAAGTTCCTTTTTTAAAAGCAAAATCGACGTACCAGACCATACCAAATTGTCGATGACGTCATATCTCGAACAACGATGGACGTCACAAATGTGGGTCGTATGTCAAAAAGTTCCTTTTTTAAAAGCAAAATCGACGTACCAGGGGATTTTTTCGAAAACTTCTCAATTTCAAAAATAATAAATTTATTCGTTACTTTTCGAAAGCACTATATAACATTGTCATCGGAAATCGCTTGATATAGTGCACAACGTTTACTTTAATTAAGTTTTTTGCACTTTACTTCCTTTCTTTAAATCATTCAGTACCTACATACAAGTATTTCAAATTATTTTAATATCATGCTATTCTTTAAACAGATAGTATTCAAATTTATACATTTATGATTGTGTAAAATATTGTCAAATTAAAATAATGCATGATGTAGAGAACAATGTAAATGTTGTGCATTTGGTAGGACAAAGAAAGCATCGTCACATTTAATTTTATCGATGTTAGAGTCAAATGAAGGCACTTACTTTGTATCTAAATATATTTAACATGATAATGCAAAAAGTTAGAAATGCGTCACCGTCTAACCCGAAATACATGACACCGTAAAACTCCTGCTCCAAAGTGTAACTGAGATATCTCTGGATGATTAAGAATCCGCAGATGTATTTCACTTCCGTAAGTCCTAAATCTGGTCTGCGATGAAGGAAATCAAGAGACTTAATTCCCTATTTCGAACTTTTTATATTATTTTTGCTTCATCCCCTAAGACAACTAATTTCTTATGTACATTTTTTGTTAGTGTTTAAAATTTACTAAAGTTAAATCTCTTTATCCTAGAAAATGCTGGATGACGATGGAAGTATTGATTTATAAGATGTTTTGCCGGATATTAAAAAACTTCGTGCAGCCAGTGGGAGATAGAAATAGGTCTCTAACTCCATAGATATTTATACATAAATGTCATTCTTATATCAATATCATTTTATTATTATCAATATTATTTATTATATAACTTTATGGAGTATGAAGCAATAACATTTAAAGAAGCAGTTATTGATAAAGTGTCAGTTAAAGGGCAGAAAAATTGAGTTTTGAAACATTTAAAACCCATGAAATTGTTGTGTGTTATGTCATAAGTAGGTACGTGAAAAATGTTCTTAATAAGTTAGAATAGAATATAATAGAATAGAATAGAAGTTTATTTATCCAAAGGTACATAATAAAAAGTTGTTTTTACCTACTTACAAATGAAACAAATAAACTTAATATACTTCATATAGGTAACGAATACTGCGCATGAAGATTATACATAAAATCACAAGTAAAAAAAAAGAAAAGATAATGCAAAAACATACTACATATCAATATAAAACCAATACATAAAAATGGCCACATCAAAATAGAAATTGCAACACCATATTAAAATAGCACATTATAAATATGTTTTGGATTTATAACATCATTTATATTACTTCTTGTCTCATCAAGAATGAATTTCTTTAGTTTACATTTGAATATATTATTTATTCTTATAAGTTTAAAATTCAAGGGAATAAAATTATATGCTTTACTTAAAAAATAAAGCTTCTTTGCCCACAGGTAGTTTTAATTTTTCCAGCTTTTAAATTATGAGTGTTTCCCCTTGTTTAAATAATAGGACTTATTGGTGTATTTAACTGCCATTGATATAAAACACACTGATAAAAAATGTTAGATCTAATGTCCATTACACAAACATTCTTATATAGCAAATCTGAGGAGTAATTATTAATATCCTTTCTAAAAATTATTTTTAATACCAGGATTTGTAATACCTGCAGATGTTTTAAATACCAGTCCAATACACCTCCCCTTGCCTTGCCTCCATAAGCCAAATGTGAATCTATGAGGGCGTGATATAAAATGTTCATTTGCTTAAGATCTAAAAATGTTATTAAACATTTGAACCTATAAATAATTTTTCTTACTTTTTTTGTCACATAATTTAGATGCATATCCCACCTTAGCCTACTGTCAAGCACTATTCCAAGATACTTTATTTGATTCATAGCTGCTATACAGAAATCATTATTAACAGTAAGTTTACTAAATATCGGGGTAGATCTATCGTGTAAATAAAAAGGTACGTATTAGTCTTATTTATATTTAATGTTAGGTATTTGCTAGTAAAATAATTTTTAAAATTTTTTAGGTCTTCCTCTGTTCTGTTTTTTAACTCAGTCCAGTTAGTTCCTTTATAGAAGAGAACAGTATCATCAAGTTACTGAGGACTTTAGGATGCAGACATTAAACCAATGTAAAGGACTGTATGTAAATATATAACATTTTAACAAAATCTGCATTTTGAAATATCACTTAAATTTTTACGTCACTGCTAAATAATAACAAATGTACCACTCTTTAAATACTTCAGTAAATTATATTTACTGAAACTTAACTAGAATCGGGCGATAACTACTTGTTGAAATAATGAATATAAAAAATACACCTTATAATATATTAATGTACCTAAATTATCATCAAATAAGGTTTGTATGTACATCTTTTGATTACTACAGAAAGATCAACACAAGATGTTAAAGGAAAGTCAACATCAATAAATTCCATGTACTTTACCTAATTTATTTCAAACTCCATGGCTTCTCCCAGTCTTGATATCTATTACATACAGAACTTATGAAATCGGGTTTCTCAACAAATCTACAGTCCTTTCTTTTTAAAATAAATAATTTACTTTGGCTGTCAATCAAAAGAATTTACAATTGCTTCAAGTGTTCCACAAGGCTGTATGGTCGAATCCCTATTACTTAACATCTTTATTAATGATACTGCCAATAATATCTATGGATATTTTATGCTGGCAACTTAAACTCAAATATATAAACATAATAACTGTTTGAACCAATGTTCTACCCAGCTGTCTACCTAAATAAGCATCTGGTGCAATAATACTAACTTGTTACTTAATGTAAATAATTGTAGTATTGTCTCTTTTTTTAACCGAGTAAGTACAGCCAAGACACTTCAGTATTATGTACACGCAAAATGGTTTGCGATCCTGAGGTTACACTATAACAGCACGGCTAAACGTAGCTTCCAAACATTAAATTGCGTAATAGCAAAGTCTCAAGACTTGCAATTTATATGCAATTAAATTACTTTTTTGTTTACTTATCCAAGACTTAATTACGATCCCATATGATGTCCACACCGTGATAGAATACCTTGAAAGGAATACACAAGAGATTTCATTAAATATCTTAATTCTATAATAAATGGTTTCTGTCTAGCTATTGGTCAATCTGTGTCCGTAATGATATGTTATTTAATTTGTTGTTATACAAACGTTTAACTTAACTAACTGAAAGTAATGGCATGGCAGAGAGCATATCTGAAATACAAAATAATTTTATAAGAATGAGCTGCATTTCTATAACTTTTTGCCATGTTATTTCAAAGTAGGTGTCAATCTTACATTGCCTATTTTTACTGTTTAAGAAAGGTATTTTAAGCTAATATGTATCAAATCTACAATTCCTATCAATGAAGTCATATGTATTTTCTCTGATACCAAACATCTAGGTATGCTAATGAACATCCACAGACAAAACTCTATTCAATAATTATCTAAAAAATTTAATATATTTACTATATGACTTCATTGATAGGAATTGTAGATTTGATACATATTAGCTTAAAATACCTTTCTTAAACAGTAAAATGTTACAAAAGCTAATAATAAGGAATATATGGGTAGATATTGTGGGTGTAATTCAACGCAGGTTGGGGCTTTTGTCCACTGAGTAGTTAGTTTCACACAATATTGTTAATACCTGAAAATATATGAGAAAAAAATTACATTGCCTAGTTAAACACCTCCTATGGATAGAGGGGTAAGCTACGATGATAATTGCACAAGGAAACAAACGACCACTGTTAACGGAACAAAAATGACCGAATATGCCACCGCTTCATTTTATTACATTTTAGTTTTCAGTTTATAAGGTATTTGTAATGCGGTAGATAATTATTCAGCTTTCTGCATAAAGTACGTATTAGTAGTAGTAGTAGTAAGTACGGGCGGCCTTAGCCTGGCAATTAGGCCACACGTTGGCCTTTTTGGCCTATCCTTGCATCCCATCACCCCTCCACTATTCGCCCTCGGCCTTCCTCGAACCTACCCGACGTCCTAATGAACGCCAGGATCCTGGTCCATGGTAGGCCCCTCATCTCTTCCCTTTGCAGCTCCTCGGTGCCAAAGATTCTATATCTTAGTCTTCCAAGAGCCGCACAGTGTCCTAGAAAATGGATAGGGTCTCTTCCCCTCTCCGCATTCCGGACATAAGGGACTATCCTCTATGCCTATCAAATTCAAATGCCTCCTGAGTCTGCAGTGGCCTGTCAGGACCCCCACCATTTGGTTCAGGGACCTTCGACTAAGGCTCAGCAGCCACTTCCTCCTAGATTTATTAGGTTCATTGAAGAAGTCATGTATTAGTCTTTACTGGAATCGAATCTAAAACCAAGTTCAGAGATAGTCCGTATAACTTTCCTTTGCAGAGAAAAAAAGTGCACTGCCAGGTGCATGACCCCATATCATGATAACATAAGATACAACAGAATGTATTAAGCATTGAAACACTGTTTTTGAAGCAGTTATTGAATTAGGAATACTTTAGCAACAAGGCTTCAGAGTAAGTAAAGATGGATGATTTACTACAACTGTAGTTAATATGTTAATTTCAGGATAATTATTAACATCATTTAAACTTCTACGACTAAAAATCATTGGTTCTGTTTTAGAGGCATGTAATTGAGTACGAAACATAAATCGGAGCCAGAAGTGAACATACTAGTATCATCAGCAAAAAGTGTACCTTACTTAAAACTTCGCAGTCAAAGATATTGGGGGAAATCATTATTGTAAATGAGAAATAGTAGAGGACACAAAAGTGATCCTTGTGGAACTCCATATAGCAATATAATTTATCTAATAAAATTTCATGGGAAACGCAATCGAAAGCTTTGCTTAAATCAAAAAATTACGCAATTAGATAAGATTTCTACCCAAATCCATTACTTATAAATGCTGTTAAAAGATCAATGGCTGCTACTGTTGACAAACCATTGTGAAAACCATACTGATGCTGAGTGAATAGTTGAAATATTTCTCTACAGTTAGTAATCTGTATTTTAAGAGTGTGATAGAGAGGTCTATAATTAGATATATCACTAATATTACTTTTTTTGTAAATAGGTACAACTTTTGATACCCTTAAACAGTTGGGAAAAACATCACGTTTAGTACAAATTATTAATCAAAAACGTCTGGTAACAGACATAGAGATCATTAAAGATTTTAAGATAATTGTATTAAAGCCATAAGCATCTATATTTTTAATGATAATGTTAGCAACTTCCCATGATGATACAACCGCAAATGTAACAACTTACATAACAGTTTTTCGGCTGCCTTAAAAAAACAAATAAATTCCACCAACGTAATGTTGGAAGTACTTGTGTGTTTGGTTTAATGTAAATTGTGATGTCAATCCACGCTCAAGGTTCGCCCTTTGTGGTATTTCAATTTATTTGCCAGTTACATGTGTAGTGTTAATGTATAGATATCATATATGAATGGAATAATTGTACATAATGTAATTGTCGCAAATAAATTATTATTATTATTATTATTATTATTATTATTATTATTATTATTATTATTATTATTATTATTATTATTATTATTATTATTATTATTATTATTATTATTATTATTATTATTATTATTATTATTATTATTATTATTATTATTATTATTATTATTATTATTATTATATGATTATTATTAACAAAAGTGAACACAAGAGAGGCGATATTGGATTGGATTGTCAATTGTGCAGGACTGACAAGAGAAAATCACCATGCACTTCAACGAGCTACCCGTGGAATCCACAATACAGAATAAACACTTTTCTCTGATGCATTACAATAGTTAACTAGGGTAAAAACATGTTCATTGTTATCTCAGTAATCATTGATATTCGATCAAATGTTTATTAAGCTTTTTTGTTCATTTTTACCACCTGGACACCCCTTTCAAATATTGAGGGTTCCCCTCCAATAGCCCTTTATAAAGACAGACAGAGGTCTAAGCTAACAAATTGGAACTGTAGATGTAAATACAGCATCTATAATTTCTACATTTTTAATTTATATGTGAAAATAATTGTTAAACTGTGGGTTAGAATAGCAAAATAATGTGTCTTACAATCCCTTTTTAAAATTTATTATTTCATTTGAGGAGAATTAAAATAGCAAAAGTGGATAAACAAAACATCAATAATTTTATATATTCAACGCGTTTTATTTTTTGAGATTCCTGTACTTAAAAACCACAAATTTGATCATTATGGCGACCTTAAGCTCTACAAATCTTTAGAAACAAGTACTAACATTTACAAATCTCCTAAGATATAAAGACAAGTTATAAAAGAGACAAAATAGGCCATAGGTAATTAATTCAATATATTTAAGATAATTATTTGTTATAGCAAAATAATCCACTATGGGGACTGTATAATCAGTGTTGTAATTGGAGATGATTATATTTTAATCTTTCCCCTGTTTTATTCTATTAGAGCGGATTGCATCGATTTTAGAGCAAATAGTGTATTTGCAAGTTCCACATGCAATATTAAACCGGATGGTGCAGCTGGCGATTCGAAGATACGACCTACTGCTGCTGGAACTGAAGCTTGCAGCTCGCCGCATTCCGACTACGATTCGTATTTTCAATATCGAGTTTCAAGTTCAGCTTTTATTTCATAGCTGTCACACCATATTTTATTGGAATCAGTTATTCCGGCACACTAATTGTCACGGGCTGTTGTTATATATTGATCATTGTAACAATTGCATCCCGTAGTGGCTACATATTTTCATTTTTAATAAAAGCGATATTGTCGTTTCATGTACAGGGAAGTTTTACTTCAGGTATTTCCACCTCGTTAAGCGGTTAATGGGCAATAAAATTTGTACTGTAAAACTTTTATGAGGTAATTATTTATTATTTCTCATTAAAATTCACATTTGTTACTAACTTGTTGACATAACAATGTTGTAAGTAACCTTGTTTTTATTCATGTTTTGTCTGCGGCGTGTAGCATGAACTCGAATGTCTAAGCTAAATGGATTTAATTAGAGCTTGAACTGAAGTAAAATGCGCCAAAAGTTAAATGAATACAAACACTATTTCACCAAAACATTAATTTGTGAGAAAATTTAATGCTCGTAGATTTGTAAATAATAATACCAAACTAAATAGGTAATAAAAATAAATAAACAAAGATGCCGGTTAAAAAACTTTTGATATCTTGTTGTTGAAGTGTTGAACAAATTTTAATATTAAGAATAAGGTATACTTTTCTCACCGATATGAGATAATAATAATACGGCATAAAACTGTCATAAAAACATCAAACCGCGTGTACCATGTCAGTAATTTGTCCAGTGGCGTAGATACGACTTTGTTCTAGGGGGGGGGTCCAACTATTTGCTACTGCTACTGGAATTAATGGAAGAGTTACACACATAAATATGAACACTGGTTTTGTGAAAGCGTGTGTATCTACGCAATAAATCCCCTTTAGATAGGCCTGGGAATATTTCAGGGCTGTCACAAGTCACAATGTCGCATGCGAAATGCACCTATCGGTCTACGACCATGGACTACCCTGGGGGGGGGGAGTCCAGACCCCGTGAACCCCCCCCCCGTATCTACGCCACTGAATTTGTCAGCCGTAGACAGGTTCGTATTTACCTACGCCAGTTATCAGTATTCGCCCAATTTTGCTAATAGTAATTTAAAATAAAATTAAGTATATAATAATGAATGCAATTGTGAGTATTTGAAAGAAACAAATGCTAAATACATATTTTGATTTAATGTTCGATGATATTACGTAATTTCAAATTATTATGGCCTAGCAAGGACCACGGGAAGATACAGTATTCTCTGTAAGGAGAGTGGTATTAAGAATGGATCGGGTAAGGATACATACGGGGAACAAAATAAAATAGAGAGATAAAATAAGTAATAAGTAAGTTAAGTTAAAATACAGTTCTTTAAATCGAAAACATTAAAAAAATAATACCAGAAAATAATTATACAAAAATACTTTCTGGATGTATTTGTATCTTAGCGATATATGTATAAGATACAATAAATAGATAACACAAATTATATAGTTCATATACCACATAACAACATAAACGGCAAAAAAATTACACATAATAAAAAAAACGCTAATACTAACATACGTCAGAGTTACTACTAATATCACTTGTATCCGGTTCTTCATCGACAGTTATGATGAAGCCACTTTTATTTGGTCCAATCAATTGGTGCAGTTTTATGCATATATATACTCTTCCTCAATTCTTTATGACATGTTCGACGTATTTTTTCCAATTAGATGATATAATGACAATATTATTATATAATTCGTTGTTTCTAATGCCCTCTGTTCTTCCTCATTGTGTTTTATATTTGTATACGTTATATATAATTAAATGAGTTGGTTTATTAAGATGTCGAGAATTTCCATTTCGTCCGTCCTAACCTCCGCAATCCGCATTTTCCATATTGCTGTTCGTTTGATTTGTACTTGTACCAAGTTGAGATTCTTCCAAGAAATCTTCCCTCCATATCTTATTAGATATGCAGTATTTAACACCACACGACGCGACAAAACGAATAGATCGGTACTATAGATGCACTAATTACTAGATAATAATATAATATATAATAATATCTCTACCCCTCATTCTAATCACAGGGATTAGCCCAGAAGTCGGAGACTTGTGCGGAAGAGGGGGGGCATATTATTATTAAGCAGGCCGCATTTGCGCCCAGGAACGACTTACGTTGGTAGGCCCTAACCACTATTTAGTGCAGGAATGAGGAAAACCTGGAAAACCTCATTAATTAGGTAGTCAAATATCAACCGGCATCAATCTCTCACATTGACCCAAGCCAACATTATTCCACCCTACCATACCCACAGAGGGTGCCAATCCCTCTATGAATATAGCTTATATACGGTCTACCGGCAGCTGGGCTCGAACCAACTCCGTCTAGTCACCTCGATTCAAATACTAACGCCTTAAACCGCGCGACCACTAACCGATCCAGATAAATTAAAACAAACACTCGTTTATTTACACATAACAACACAACACTAAGTAGTACTCACAACATTAATTTATAATGAGCTAACGATAACAGTAATAATTAAAAAACATATTAGGTGTTTTTTAATTATTACTGTTATCACGAACACACAAATTATAAAACGGTTGTGCTACTTAGCACTGAAAAGTACTGTTCTGTAGTACCAGCGAAGTAAACAAGTAAAAGTCTAAGTTGCATCGTTAACTGCCCTGTTCATCTTTTTTATAGTGCTTAGAAACGACGTTATGTCGGTGAGTTAGGAGACTGCACAGCTGCCAAGTTTGTTCCTACGATTACCTTGTTGCCTTGTTTTTGTGAAATGTTACAACATGGCATTCCAAATAGCGGCATGTAGCCGCCGTGCCAATATAAGTTTTTATATTTGAACAGTGCGTGCGATTGGAGTAAAATAAATACTGGTTGAAGACGAGGTATATTAATAACCACCCCTCTTTGATCAACATCGAGTATGATGACTTAAATAGGCAAGATATATAGAATTACGATAATATACATATATCCACATATTATAATAGTTTTTATGTTATTTGTTTAAAATAATATGGCACCACTCTATCCTAGGATTTACTGTCGGCGTCTTTTGAAATTTTTTATATTTCCCTATATGATATAAAGTATAATATATTTTTCTTTATCTGTTTCTATCATATAAAATTATTATATGATATTATAATTAATTAATATTGAAACTCATTTCTATAATTTAAATATGTATAGGCTTCGCCAGGATATAGTTTCATATACAGGGTGATTGATCAGTAATGGGACAGAGCTTAATGGCATGTTGCCTAACTTCAAAATAGATCAATTGAGCCAATCATGCCTTATTCGAATATTGCTCCTTTTCGATGCAAAAAGTTTAAACTTGATTTCCGATATTTGCAAATATTTTTTTTTAAATCCAAATATTTGCATAAATTTTGGAGATCGGCGATTTATAGGGGAGAAAAATTTGAATCTGTAGAAGTCAGAAATAATGTAAGTTTCTATTTCCCACAGGTTATGTTT
Source organism: Monochamus saltuarius (assembly GCA_025584915.1). Classification (NCBI taxonomy): domain Eukaryota; kingdom Metazoa; phylum Arthropoda; class Insecta; order Coleoptera; family Cerambycidae; genus Monochamus; species Monochamus saltuarius. The sequence continues at coordinate 82,685,724 of CM046721.1, read as the reverse complement.
AAAAATTTTTATGGGGATTTTTTAGTTTTTTTAGTTTAGTTTATTACCATCAAGAAATTACATGGAATGTCAGCAGTAGGTACAATTTTTGGTGTACATAAATATTTGTAGAATACTTAGCAACTAACATGTCGCTGGGTATAAAACTTAGTAGCTATAAAGTACTTACATTAAAACTATAGATTAAAATAAACAAGACAATTAAATTATTAATTAAAACAAACATAAAACAGATTAATATGAAGTTAAAATAAAGTAAGTTAAAAATTTGTATCACAGAAATATTCATTAATGCTATAGTAGGCACCTTGTAACAGTTTATTCTTGATTTTTTCTTAAAACTTTTAGCATTAAGGTTTTGTACCATTCAGGTAATTTATTATACATTTTTATAGCTAAGTAATTTGTACTGCATTGACTAGTATTTAATCTATGGTATGGGATCATTATATTCTGAGCCATTCTAGTATTGTGGTTATGAAAATTATTATTTAGCACATAAAGTTGTTTGTTATCACGAATATAAATTAAACAGGTAAGTATGTTTTATGAAAAATTAAAAAAAGTTCTCTAGAACTACTTGTTCAATGGGAATGTAGAAAAAATATATTATGGAATTTGATATGGTAAAAACATTACTTGACTTTTATTTAAATTTTTGTTGGTCATAAAAATTTTGAAAAATTTTTGGAATTTTTATTTATGGGATATATTTCAGATACCATCATCATGGTCGACAAAATTTTTTTATTTATATAGACATACAAGGTGTTTAATTGTCAACATATTTTTGTGGTAGAACGTGGTGATAGTATCTGTAGTACCTATATCTAAAATAAAATGTAAAAATTCCAAAAATTTCTTATATTTTTTTGAAAGTCAAGTAATTTTTTTACAGTGTTGCTCTATCAAATTCTATAACATATTTTTCTGGCATCCAAATCGGATAAATTCTAGAAAAAATAAAAAGATTTTAATTTTCATAAAACCCCCATAACTCCCATAAAATTGTTTTTGACATAACCTTTTGGGGAATTTAACGTTACATTATTGCTGACTTCTACAGAAAATTTGAAGTAAGTTAGGCAGGGTGGCAGCTAACAGTTATACTTATTCTGCTAACCCTATTAGTGCTTCAGTGAATATTGAATACTATCAATAAAATTCCATGTGACATTTACATAAGATTTTTATGACAATGTAAACTCGACTGATCTAAGCACGACTACACAAAAAAAGTTTGGATTCATACAGCACAGATGGCATAGAACAAGTTCTAGAATGATTTGTGGTTGTTTTTAAGGAATGTTAAATGCAGTACGCCAGCTAATAATCGGCTTTCTACATGCTTGAAAAATGTACACAGGACCGGTGTTCAAAATACATAAAGATAACCTTTTCAAATAAGACGTTTTTATTGTAAGCATTATCAAAGCTGTCTTATAATTTGTATACATAATTATAAGCGCCATACCTTGTATAAAGGTAAATCTGAATAAGATCTCTAAGTAAAAATACCTGCCTGGTTGAGTTATAGGTGATTTATAAATATTTCACACTTTGCCTTTATCTGACTGGGTAAAAGTTTAATTACATAGGTATTAAGATGTTACACGCAACTCGCATAAAATATGAATGAGCAAACGTGTGAGTAATTTTAAAATGGTACATATTGCAGAAAAATTTGCATAACGGCTTATTTACTAACCGCAATTTTAATGCCCATAAACTTTATCAACCTTATGCAGCACATTCGTAGAGCATTATACGGGTGCAAAATTTAAATTAATGCCTGGTACACCCTTCACATGATGTAATCCATAGGTTTTCCCGATCAAGATAAAAACATGGCTTCGGCGGGTTCGCACTATAACAAAGTAAAGTGTACGTTATCATATCGTAGATGGTAGAGCGTTCCAAATAGAAGTCCTACCTTGTTTTTCCAACAGGTACCCTTATTTACACGGCCATCGAAATTGAATGAAAAGAAGGATGGAGTATTTTACGTTGCTCCAGTTGATGTTATGTACAGGTAGGTCGTTAAAAGCGCCGCCGCTTTATAATTGTGTGCTTAATATTCAAAAGCCCACAAAATCTCGCGTAGCGGATCTGTGCTTTATGTAGTACAGGCCACAGAGGATTTAATTGTTAATAGAATATAAAGTCACTTATTCGGAGCGTGTTATCTTTATTTTTCATTTTAACAGCGCGGGTTTTTTTGTGGAACTAGTTCAAGTTTGGTTTCATTTATATGGTTCATCAACAGCGGGTTATTTGAGTTAGATGATAGAAATAATGTCACTGGATCTGTTTATTAGATATATAATGCAATTTAAAACAATAATATATTTTATATACCTATTTGGTACACATAGTTAATAGTTATTTATGCAACAAGTACAAAAAGTAAGTGTTTATTGCATGCGACGTGAAATTGTCCAACGAGGCCGTCAGGCACGTCGAGTGCAATAAACACTTTTTGCATACAATAGTTTTTCTACGTTCATGCAAAAACCAAAAAATGTTTTATATAGATGACACTAAGTCTAGGAAAATATGACGTCGATTTGAACGTTTATGTTTGTCATGATGACAAAATGCTGTGTAGTAGAATGACAGATAAATGCAATAAACATTTTATTGCAGTAGTGCAATAAAGAACCACTTTTTCGACTAAATATAGTTCAATAAACTTTTGCATTTTGCATGAACGTAGAAAATAGTACGTTTTTGGATTCTAAGTTTCCTAAATATAAAAAATGCTGTTGTCATTCCAATACCTAAAAATAATGACCTTAAACAGTCATCGGATTTAAGACCTTTTTGGCTATGTATTCGCTTCCTGTATAGCATAAAAAAGTTTGAACATGTTTCTCATAAATTAATATATTTACAATGGCTAAATATGGCAAATCGTCGACAATTTTATTTATTGTGCTTTTTTCATAAATTTGTATTGACAAATACCCCTCCGTATCTGTATAATAAAATTATATTTCGAAATTCATTAGTATAAATAAAACAGTTACTCCTATAAAGATAGCCAAATTTAATCCAACCAGTACTTATTTTCCATAACTACGTCATAAGGTAAATCTATCAAGGACAACAGTATAGCTAAATTTAAAAGTATGTGTCTAAGAACTTTTTTAATAGGATCTCTTTTCTACTACAGGAAAATACACAACTGGTACAAATATTCACTATTATACAAGTACAACAACCGTTAACACTATGAACTCGAATTACGTCTCGTTCTCATATGAAACGTAGACAAGAACTCCAACAAACGTTCACTAGTAGCGTGATCGTAACTCGCATGCGTATTGAATAGCAAATGGCGGTTATAATTAGGAAGGGAATATAGTTTACTCGCTCTAAATTTTAAACTCGATTTGATAAATTACATATTTTGATCAAATAATTAAAATTCTTAATTTTATCTACTCCTATTAATTTATATATTAATTATTCAACTGCTTTTGAGCAATTAATAGTACCTATCAATAAACAAATAGCGTGAGTTTTTATAGTGAGTGAGTGACTCACGCTGGGTTTCTACAATGATAATTCGGTATGTAAATAATGTACGCAGTAAATTCTTGGAAATTTTTAAGCCGATAAATACGTTCCATTGGTGTAAAATGGAAAGAATTTTTAACAAGTGGAAAAGAATGAATAATTAAACGATTTTAAAATTATTAAATTGCCAACGCCTCTCAGTAGGCGGAACTGTCAATTATTATCATTGAGGGGACTAATGTCATTTGATATTTTAACAAAATAATTTTGACGTTTTCAAATCAATTTCTAATAATAGTTCTTTCTCGATACTTGTATCTTAGTATTTATTGTTATAGTGGTACATAAAGTATAGTACTCAACTTGCGGTAATGGTCATAACTCACTTGATGAATTACAGCACTCGCCTGCGGCTCGTGCTGCAAACTTGTTCTGCGTGAGTTATAACCTGCATTACCGCTCGTTAAATAATATACTATTACCCTTTAAGTTGTTTGTAAATATTTTTACACTTTCAACATTTTTTTCATATAAAACGAATACAATTATTTACCTTTATTTCATTGGTTCCCAAATAGTAGCGTGTAAAGTAGATTTTCTGCAATGTATTGAATTCAAACAAAAGAATGGTAGAAACGCTCAATTTTACTTCAGTTCATGTTTAACATATTTATAGCTACACAAATTTAAAATCATTTTACTAAAAAGTTCAATATTTTTAATTGGATTATAATACTCGTAATTGTAGCAATATCTAATAATAAAGATCAAAACAAAATTGCGCAAAGGATAAATAACAAGAGATACTGCAAAGAAATTCCTCAATGAAAACAAAATTATCTAGGGAGGTACCTACTCGTATTAGTTTGTCATTAAAAACGTTGCTTCAGTGAACAAATAGGGCGGGTTGTTTTAGTGCCAGTTTAAATTTCTCTTCAAACTTTCAACAGTAAATCATTCATAAACACACCTTACTTTTATGTCTTCTGTAAATTTAATATGATCCCAAACAAAGAGAAGTAATACCGTTATATAAATTTGCCGCTTTAAATAAACATATTTATCACTTCGAAAGTGGCATTTCAAATCTAATTTACAGGTGTAAATAGAGATAGTGGTTTGCAGAAAGCCAATTTATTTACTCAAAGGAAAACGATTTCGAAAAATTTTCATACTATTATATTTCATTTTCATAAGTTTGCTGATTTAGGTGTCCTTCTTGATGGGTGCTATATAATTTATAATGTTCTTCTTTATAGTATTGTATAAAAAAGTAAAATAATTAGAGAATATGGCCTATTGGTGTAATGGATCAAATACAAATTAGGTATTTTATTTGGTTTACAATCATTTTCTGAGTCCTTATGCCATAATCTACGTAACTAGGTGCTGCCAGTAATATAATTAGTGCGCATACCTTAACTGGGATTATTTGACCTGGTCTTGTTGTTTTTGAGAAGGGCAACCCGCTATTGATATCCCTAGAGCCATTCATATGATTTCGGTTTCTGCTGTCGATATTACGATTGCTACAGGCAAAATCGCTCCTCGAATAATGGTGGTATCTTGAAACGTCTGATAGCTGTTTCTGAAACTGGTCATATTCCAGGCCTTTAAACGTTTCGTCACTTGTCAAAATTTGCTAGCTTCACAAATGCTCGCGGTGCATGCGCTGCTTTGTGGGTTGCATAGATATGCACACGAAGATTCACAGCAGTTAAGTTCAATATCTCATACTACGCTCACTTATTGAGAACCATTTCTGAACTTAAATTTTTAAAAGCTGGAAACCATGAAACATCACCAATATTTGTAATCCAAAATTGAAAAATGGCTCATTTAATATAATATAGGTACTAATTTTGTGTTAATAAATATTTGATCAGAAATGACGTGGCCATAAGTTTTATAAACTCACTCATAACTTGTAGCAGTTACATAGCTTCTGCTGCAGCAAATACGCATGCCTCACATAGGAATGCTAGCATGGCTATGCATGTGGGTGAAGTCTAAGTATATCTTTCCACTAATTTCATTGTGATAGCAATAAATTTATTAGTGATTTTTCCAATTTCCAAGTGATGAATAATGAAGGGATTAGTGCGAGATACAAAAATATGAATGTAAGTGATGAGGTTGAAACAAGTAACTAAAAACTAGAGTGTCCGCAAGTAGTGTATAGTGTGAAGGAAATAAAGAATGGTAAAGAAGAACATACCAATGCGAAACGAAGAATAGTGGAAACTCACGGAAGATAGCTGTTGAAGACAACACAAAATATACAATTCGTAACAAATCATGGTTGGTATTTCAAAACTGAGTTTCTGATAATAAAAAAATAGAGTTGCTATCTGACAGGATAAAACTTTGTCAGAATATTTAGAAGGGTGCTTTTGTGATAAAAAAAGATGAAATAGTGATATGGCAGAGAAACTATTTAAAACAGATACATATTAGAAGGTCGAAATCTGAATCAAAGCATGAACCAAACATGAATAAATTAAGGTCATACGGTGACAAATGTGTAGCTTCATTATAATATTCAAAGCAAACGACTGTCACTTTTTGAAAGATTTTTGACTGGACAGTAGAGTACTGAAAGTATTTAATTCAAGACAGTTTTAACTTTTGTTAGATTTTAAAAAACTTTAAGATTTTCAAGAAAAAAATGCGTTAATTAAAACGAGATTTTAAAAGTGTTTATTAGAAAAAAATCAAGAAATCAGTAGTAGGCTTTGTCTTAAAAATTTGAGTTGTAATAAAACTAAATAAAAATAAAATAAAAAAAAATAAATTAAAACTGAAGAAATTGGTCTCTGAGATATAAATTTACTCTTCGCCCAAAATTGAAAACTTCTCTATCTAATAAATGATGATAAGTTCTTATAACGTTACATTTATTAGTAATACGATTCCACAAATCTTGTCTGTATTCAATTGGCGAGGAATAAACAAAGTCTTTTGATGTTCCCCAAAGAAAATAATCGGCAATCGTGGTGGCCAATTTTGAAGACAATTATTTTTTCGTCCTAACCATTTGTTTGGAAACTTCTCTAACCGTAGAACTAAAATTAGGTAGTGCCTCAATCATGCATAATCCAAAATCCTAGTCTAAGTTGAGAGGATTTTGTAGAAACTTTCACCATTTAATCGATTTGGCAAAATGGTTCAATCAAATAACCATCAATAATACTGGCCCAAACATTCATCTTAAACTAGCGTTGACAATGTCTGGGAGTTACTGAATAGAGGTATACATCGGAATATTCATGAAAGATGTAGATATTTGTAATTCCTCAACGAGTTAAACAAGCTTCATCAGTGAAAAGCATTTTGTTCTGAAAGTTAATATCTTAATGCAAGATAAACTTGCAAAAGGTCACTCGTTGATCCAAATGTTGAGGCAATGCTCTTGCACTTTTTAAATGTGACATGGAAGATTACGATTAAGAATTTGGTGTACAGAAGTTCTTGCTAATCCAGTTTCTTGAGATAAACATTTAGTACTTATTTGTGGTTCTGTTTGCAAAATATTTTCTTCATATTGTATCACTATTACACTAGGACGTTCTCGGATATTACCTATTGAAAAACTATTCTGTTTCTCGAGCCCGTCATTCAACATTAGAAAATGTTTCTTCACTCGATTTGGAAATCTGCTATGATATTCTTTCACACTTCTCGAGTCTTGAAATATTTGGCTTCACTTTGAAGGCCTGAAACTCAGCCGATGTGCAACTTTGTATATAGGTATGTTTAGTTAAATTGCAATATTTTGGGACTCTCTACATACACCTGTGTAGGTTCTTATGCATAACAACCTGTATATTAAAGCTCATTTTAGACTACTTTCCTTTAAGAGGGTAATGTGTATGTATAGATGTATTTTAATCCCGAGCCGGTAATGGTCCCGCTTAAAATAATGAAATGCAGTAAAACAAAACAGATTTACATTTAGCCTCGTGGGTTACATGTAAAGCACAACGATTTACACTGCTGTGACGCTAAGTTTACTTCCATGTAAATAGTTTTAGTTGCAATGCAGATAAACAACCGCCATGTACCTCGAATATAATGCAGGGAGCGAACCCCAAGGAGTAATTTAGTTCGGAGATGAATTTATGTTTGTTGTATTATGACATAATAAACATGGACAGGTTCCTGCCATGCACGAAGGTGTTTGCAGGAGCAGGAATGTCCTTAGCAGGTAGCGCTCAGAGAACATAAATATCTTTTTCCTGTGGTTGGAAACGGCAGGCGGAGGCACCCCATTGAGTTTAGTAAATTTGACAGTGTTATTACCGCCTTTCATCTAAACTTAGCTGCAATTTCTCCCACAGTGATCTAATTTGCTTTATAGATTTTCGATATAGCCTTAAGAAGGAATTTTCTTTGCCATAATAGAACGGGAGTAAAAGTCAGTTTATTACAGTGGCGGAATTTTTCATCAAATAAACTGGAAGCAATTATCACTCTTTTGGGAAAAGTTTGTAATTCTGCTTCGTTACATGGGCCACGTTTACTTCTACAGAGTGTCGTAACTCCACCACATACTTTTGGGATCAAATTAAGATGTTTTATATCAAATCACTTGTTGAGATGTGGTGCCGCAAAACAATACTTTTATCATGACTTTAAAACTGCTTTAACTAGAGATTTCATATTTGGTGCGCGCTCTTATATATTTAAATATAATCCAATTTTTCCAGTATGAAAAAATTATCATACCGGTTACTCCATGCTGGACAGAAGCGACAGACAAGAAGCGTTCTACATTGCAGGAGATACCAATGAAAGCTGTCGACCTTTATCGCGATTCGGCGATAGCGATATTTGCAACATACATCAACAACAGTAATTCAAAAAAAATCACTAAATTTATTTTAAAGAATGTCATGATTATTGCAGTTGTATGTGCAATGTATTGCAATAATAATGACATTCCTTAAAACGAATTAGACGATTTATATCAAACTCGACTTCGACTGTTTGACTTTAATAGTCGTCATCGACAATAAAGCGTGGTTCAACAATAGTGACTATGTCGACATTGAATTTTATAGGTTATGTTTTTGTTATTGTTATTTAATGAGTTTGTAAGAAAAACAGCCAATTTCTTAGGCTTATATTCTTTTAAATATAATCTATACTGTAGTTGATAGGTATATTTACCTGATGATGTAGTTCGGAAAAACACTAGTGGGATTAAATGTAGTATAGAGAATACAGAAATAATTCTTTATTTATTCTAATAATGTATTCCAAAATGTCTCTAATTTCCAAAGAATTTGCGACATTGTTTTAATAAATGGTTTTATTTTTGTTTACAAAATGCTGGAAAACAATTACTTCTAAAAGTCACTACCACCAAATAAAACCCTAGCGATATTCAAGATTGCCGTAAAATGATAAGTTTGTTGTGATTTAGGTACCTACAAATAATATACGCAGTACAAAAGTAATAACAAAAATAAAATTATTGATGTTTTGTTTATCCACTTTTACTATTTAAATTTTCTCCAAATAAAATAATAACTTTTAAAAAGCATTTGTAAGACACATTATTTTGCTCCACATCTCCCTTCAGTCATTTTCACATACTTATAAACAAAAGTAAACAATCCTATACGCAGAACCACAGCCTTCTTCATTGAAGAAGGCTGTGGCAGAACTATATAAGTTTATGTTATAACAATATTTACATCTACAGCTAAATATAAAATATACGTATTTTGAAAGATTTCTCTACCTAAATATTTCTTGGTTAGACAGTTTTCTGTCGTTATATATTCGTTTTACTTCGGTACTTTTGAATATTCGGAAGTGGCATGAGATAACATTCCTGTTATTTGCTAAACTCTATATTATTCTATAATGTCTAACATTATAGAATATATTTGTTGAAAATTCTATTTCAGGAATATGGTGTCATTAATAGTTCTACGGCTGCCTTAAGATCGTATTTCCCATCGTAAAATGATCAAATTTGTGGCGATTTTAAATACAGAAATTTCGAAAACTAAAACACGTTTATTCATTGTTACTAATAAAATTTTTCTAACATAAAATAATAACTTTTAAAAAGCATTTGCAAGACACATGTTAATCCTTATGTGGACTCCCTTAGTCCAAAAATGACGTAAATTTCGTGTAAAATTTTACCCGCCCTTTTTTGCTGTGCAATATTTTTTCTAGGTATATAAAACAGAAAAAATGGACCTATAAATTTAAATGTATACGTTTACATGTGAAAATAGAATCCAATGATAAATTTGATTTGTGACTTATTAGACCAGTTAACAGTAAGTACTTTGTTAAATCAAATTCATTAAGATTTATTGTAAGGTTATTAAGTATAACATGTAAAATTAGATTACAGATTTAAAAGTTTAAAAAATTTCAAATAATAGTACAAGTGTAACAACAGTAAACCTGATTTAACTTTAAGTGCAAGATACTAATTAAGAATACGGTTAAAATAAAAGTTAAAATAAGATTAAATAGCTTTCACCACTGAAAAATTAGAATATTTTAACTTATTTATATACTAAAATAAGAATTATGGAACATTTAGATATTTCTAGAATATTAATATTTCTTATTACAATATAACCTCTACAAAATTAATAAATTAGACCCACTGTATTTGTTAGAAAGCTTATCATAAAATTGTAGGAGCAATTTTCCATGCTCTTATAAAGCAAGAAAATCCATTTTCCATGGAAATAACCAGCGATCAAGGAAGACGATAATTCCTAATTGCTTCAAGTTTGCGAGATTATGCTATATGCCCTCAAACATATTTTACATGTTATTACATATAAGACTCAATGAACACAGACCATGGTTATTACAAAAACTTATATATCGCGAGTTGGGGGTGGTGATGTGAACGCATAATCGGGTTCCAAGTTGAACAATGAGGTGCAAAGTAAAGGGTTGGTGGATGGTGCATGAATGATGTTGCTGTCGCAACACATTAACATTGCCGTATCTTTTATAGTTGACTGCTCCATAGCTGATACAAGCCAATGACGTCGCATCAGTCAGCCCAGCTCCTCTCAATTTAATCCATCGCTTTATGCGTACGCAATATTTAAAACATTTTGCTTATTATAGTTTCATAATTTTAATAAATTCCTTGTTATAAATACAATAATTAGTTCAACAATTAACAAACTCCTTTAGATCATTGTAAAAAATATTTAAATATATGTCAGAGTAAATGTTACTCATAGTTGATAAAATTAAAGAGATATGGTTCCACACAACGTGCGAGGAATACGGTTCCATGGGCGTATCATTTTAGAGGGTTCAAAAAACTATATTGATCTGGTCAAAACTAAATTATCCTTACAAAACGCTCAACTTGGTAGGTATATGCAAATATAGTAACACAGCAAAAACGGGTTGTCAGTTTAACAAGGGGACCAGACTTTCTAACCATAATTTATAAAGAGTTTAAAGATGTAAGTAAAGGTGACTTTAAGATGCCAGTTTGTTGCAAAAATCACTCAAACAAATAATTTATTGTTTCGTTCAAATAACTTCAGTTTACATAGAAATATAACTAAAGGTCTCTCCTTTTGGCACCATCAGAGAAAGATAATATTCTATAAGAGGCGTAGGAATTTTGGGAAAGTAAGGTTATATAGTGTAAAATGTCTTAGATTTGTATAGAGTCAGGGACAAGATCCCATAATAAAGGAATTAGCCAATGACTCCTTTCCTCAAAGGTGGAATTGAACCAAGTTTGTAGGTACCGCGGGGCAGGCAGCTTCGTTCTCGGGTTCAGACAGTACAGGTCTACCACGGTAAATAAATTGTAATTGCTGATAATTAGAGTAAATTCATAAATCCGGTTCTTAAGGCTACTCCCCGTATTATAAACGTGTCGCGTGTCAATTGAAAATTCATAAAGTATCTCATTTAATATTTGTTGTAACAGTTGTTTTCTTCACTCTTTGTTAACACTTTATATATCTTTTTTATTGTTATTAAAAACGTATGTGGAAATGTGGCGTTTTCTTTTCAATAAGCCTGAAAAGTGTCTTAAAGGAGTGACTACGAGACTCTGGATTATAAAGCGTAATATGTGTAAATAGTAACAACTAGATAAATCTATACAACATTTCAAAGATCTTACAGGTAATACATTCAAATGAATTATAAATACTTTGCTCCCTTTCAATTGAATTCAGGTCGGTACGGTACTGCTCGCAACGACAATTAAATAACATCCTCATGTTACAACATCCAACAGATCGTGACTCACTCCAGCATCTAGGAAATCGTGAAATACAGAGTCATTCAAACCTTAGCCGAAAAACTTTGAGGATATGTGCACACATAAATAAGAAGTCGATATCACTAAAAAAATTATAATAAAAGTCTAATAGATTTCGCGTAAAATATATTTAAAGTTCAAATAATATAATGGAGTACGTAGTTGGGCAACTGTAATTCAACAGCTGTCTGGCTAATAGGGTTGGAGTGGGGATATGCTCTCTAGGTGGTAACGAACGAGATCTGTATTGCTGTTTTATTTATCGTGGGAGTGTCAATCTTTAAAATATTCAAAGTAGCTCATGTGTACAGTACAATACTGACTTAATGGACATGATTCTTATTTATGGTGAAGTTAGATAAAATGCATTGGCAGCTTCGCGTTTGTATCTCGATCGATTTCCCGATCGACGCACGCTAAATCATGAAACTTTTACGGTAGTGTAACGTGGACGTTATACTGGTAATTTACGTGCAAACATGAACGAGATGGAGTCCCCAGGCGACCAGAACGTATTTTAGTAGCTGAAGAACAAATGTTGAATATGGTCCGTGAAAAAACCACGAATGTACAAGCCAGATTGTTAGACAGGTGCCTGGAGTATCTCAACCAACGGTGTGGCGCTTACTACACGAGGCTCAGTTATACCCATCTCATATCCAGCGTGTTCAAGCACTGCTACTACCGGATTATTCATTACGATTAAGGTGTGGTGAGTGGTTTCTGCAGGAAAATGCTGAAAATCTCCAATTTACTGTTGGTCTACTAGTTACACATGAAACTTTATTTACTCGCGATGGAATTCAAAACATTCACAATACACACGTTTGGGAACTCGTTAATCTGCACGCAACTGAACGGGACCACTTCTAACACTGTTTTTCACTGAATGTTTGGGCAGGAATTATTGATGAGCGCCTAATTGGACCGTTCATATTATCCAATCGTATGGATGGTATACAACATTTCGAATTTCTTTGCAATAACCAGCCCGTCCTTCTTGAAAGCCTACGCCTAGCTGTCCGACAACGCATGTGCTTTTTACATGATGATGTACATCCTTACTTTCCGCTAGATATTCGAAATTACGGTGAATTGAACCGAGTTAACCAGTAGCGGTCTCCCGATAGAAACCATCTCGACATCTTTCTGTCGGGCCAATTAAAAAATGAGGTGTACCATCGAGAATTTGTGTTTACAAGAACAACAACCAGGAGGATCATTAGCTTTAATACGGCAAAATTGAATAACGCATGCCCAAATGTGTGCACAAGTCGAGAGACTAAATTTCGAACAGTTTTTGTAATAACATAATAACAGTTTTTATAAATCTCATGTTTCTAATAATGATCAATTGCCACAATTCTTCTTCAAAATTAATGTTACAAAATTTTCTTCATTATGTGATGCGATGTGACATCGCCAGATTGCATTGTCACTCCATTAAAGTAGACCAGATTCCAGAGGCGTACAATTGAATATTTTTAAATAGTTTTCAGAATGCGTATATTATTTTTTTTTGCATTACAAGGATGGCAATTATGTCAAATCGAGACACTGTTGGTATTTTATCTATTTTATTCACCAGTGTTCCAGCTTGCTTTCTAAAGCCTTACTTCATTATCATTTTAGAAATTTGTTTTCATTTTTCTATTACCCCTCCTGCACATTTCATTATTTCTACCTACTTATCGAAAAGTTGACCGAATTGTAATTACAATAGTTTACAAAGATACCAAATGCCAAAGTTTATTTTACAGAGAACAGAATCTTATCATAGATCTGGCACCGTGTCTATTTTAACTTTGGCTCCCAAGAAGCATTCATTGAATATTGTACACCCACCCTTGTTGCACAGAAACAATTTTTATTATTTTTTTTAAATTTGTTTTCTAATTAGCTATTTCTTAGTCAAAAAATAAAAATTTATGAAATATATTCATAGGTAGGGAGACCAGGTACGAAAGTAACATATTTTGTAAAGCCGGATAAATAAAAAATTAACAAAGTTATATAAATTTACTTACTATAAGTCGTTTTCTTGGCTTTTATATATAGAAGAAAATATTATTGAAGTAATTAAAGCCCATATTGATGAATAATTAATAAAAAAGTAGAGAGTGTACATCGTTACAACCTACCCAATGGTATGGGTCAAAAGTAACAGACCATGGGGACGTTTGTAACATATGAATAATAGGTAATAACTAAGTATAAAAAGTTAGTATTTACAAGGTATTTGTTTATTGATTATACCTATATAAAAGTAAGTTGTAGTGCAGGTATATAATATATTTTTTGTTTGAAAAAACAATAATAATAAAAAAATAGAATAATGAAATAAAAATATAAAATAACAATAAATTATTTTTGGTAATAACGAAGAATCCTATCCCTATCTGGCTTTTGCACGGTTGTTACGCCAGACTAGTCTATATTCCATATTTGAGATGATCATATGTATTATATACATATGAGGATAACATGTTACAATCTTCCCCCTATGGCATTGTTACAATCGTCCCACGCATTTTTCACGTAATTGACATGATACATGCTAAAAACTTTTTAACGATTATTTTTAATTAAAATACCATGCTTAGGTTATAGCCAATATTGGTATTAATTGAACAAGCCAATAAAATAATTCAAAATAACGTTCAGTTCTAGGATTATGATAGATTAAGATAAAGAATGAAAACTTACTTTGCATATCATTTCGCACCGTGCAGGTCATAACTCGAACACCACGGATATTGTTGTTCAAATGAGTTACTGCAGATGACACTGCCGACTCTATGATGATATAATATCATAGACAAACCTCTTTAGAAAGACAATAGACTTACTGTTACAACCAACCCGTGTTACTTTCGTACCCGGTCTCCCCTACCAACATTTTTATTCAAGGCAATTTTTCAACAGTTTCAACTTAATTTTTTCGTGCACAAGCGCATTTTTAGACTATGTTTATAATAAAAGAAAATATTTAAATATTACTGGAATCATATTTACGGTAAGAGAATAAATTCCGAATAATATCAATTTCAACCGTTCTCGTGATGTTTTCTCGAAATATATTCTTGTTGCTGATAAAATATTTATGTCTTGAATACAGAACAGGAACTGATACATAATGTATTTAAAAAAACGTTTATTGGTCACAAATTCAAATTTTGCCTCCCAGCAGTAAAAAAGAAACGAAACTCAATGTAGAAAATAAAATAAATAATGAAAAGTATGTGTTCGAATCTATTTGACTTACAAATGTTATAAAACAGGGATGTATATATTAAATCTACAAGCTACATATCACTATCAATATAATAGTAACGTAACACAAAATTGGTCAGGTCTTATGTTTCTTTAAATTTTTATAAAAAATTAAAATTCAACACTGACATATTTTGTGTTGAGTTAGTATTGCGTGTCTAAGTTTTAGCGGATCGTAAAAATAATACAAATATATTTTCAGTTAGGATACCTTTGGCATGTTGTTTCATCATGTTTTATTTATGCATTGTAAACATTTTTTTTTTAGTAAAGTAACAGTATATAAATTTCAGTAATTTATTTAAACATAATTTATTCTAGGGAAACAAATATATATTTTGGTGTAATATGCTCACTTTTTTGTCAAAAATAAATGAAATTATTTTAATTGAAACAAATAGTTATTCCACTTGAACACCCTTTGAAAACTTTATTTAAAAAAATATTTTCAAGTAAAAATATGTTTTCATTTCCTAACAATTTGTTCAATTCTATACAAAAAATAACGTTTTAAGATATAAAAAATATTTTTGCATTTCTAATCAAATAATGCGTTTATTTAATTCAAATATACATATTGTCACGGATTTCCCAATCCGTCTTTTCTTACTTCCAGAAAAATAATCCGTTAATTAATTACTTCTTTATTAACTACTGCACACTACTTATTACAGGTCAACTAAACACTTATTTCATTAATCGCTATCTAAATCACTTTGATATCTCCAACTAAACACTTTAATTCAGACTGTAATACAAGACTTATACAAGACTTATACAAGACTAACTAACTCGGCCGTTTATTCTTCTTTTATAGACCTAAGGAATATTCCAGGTATATTCCAGTATCTCTAGATCCCTTTTCTCGTACGACTGGAACGCTTCTCGTCGTTTCTACGATTTTCTAGTAACGCCTCGATTCACGCATGTTGTTTGTTTACCAGAATGGCGTAGGGGCGATCGGGGCAATCTTAGGCAATTCGCGGTGCCACAGTCGTAGGTTTGGGAGTGAGTGGGGCAAATTCCGTGACACTGCCCCCTCCTTAGGACCGATCGTCCCGATCGGATACACCTCTATACGGGGACAGACGCTCCAGATGGACGACCTTCATCTTACTCCTGGGAGTCCTTTGTATCCGGTAGACGACGTCATTGATTCTTTTAATGACGGTATGGGCCCTCCCAACGGTTCTGTAGTTTAGGCGATTTTCCTTTCTTCCGCGTGGGGTTGTACAGCCACACCAGGTCGCCTTGTTGGAATCCGACTGTATTGGCCCGGACGTCGTATCGAGTCTTCATGCGATCGCTCTCTAATCGCATTCGAGATCTGACTTGATCGTGTACGGCTGCTAGTCTTCGTTCTAGCTCATGGGTATAAGTGTCTGGCTCTGTGGGCTGTTCCGCAGGACGACCAAATACCAAATCTGCGGAAGGCGAAGCTCTCTTCCAAAGATGATCCGTGCGGGAGTCTTCCCAGTCGTTTCATGGACAGCTGAGCGGTAAGCTAACAGGAAGAGTGGAATGAGCTTGTCCCAGTCTGTCTGGTTCTCGTTCACAAACATCCTCAGATTGGTTTCTAGTGTGGCGTTGAAGCGTTCCACCATACCATCTGACTGGGGATGCAGTGGGGTGGTCCTGGTTTTCGGATTCCCATAAGCTCGCAGACCTTTCGGAACACACCTGATTCGAAATTTCTGCCCTGATCTGAATGTAGTTCCATGGGCACACCAAATCTGCAGAACAGGTTGTTGACTAGCGCTTCTGCTACGGTTGTGGTCTCTTGATTGGGACGGGGGTATACTTCCGGCCATTTGCTGAAGTAGTCCATGGCCACTAGTAGATATCGGTTCCCACTTTGGGTTTTCGGAAAGGGGCCAGCGATATCAATGGCAATCCTCTCAAACGGTGCTCCTACGATGTACTGGCGCATTTTGCCTCTGGAACGGGTCTTCGGTCCCTTGCTGGCTGCACATACGTCACATTTTCGGCACCAATCTTCTACATCCGTCCTACAGCTCAACCAGTAGAAACGCTCCCTAATCTTCTGTAGAGTCCTATTGATACCGAAATGTCCACCCCAGTACCTCCATGTACTTCCTGCAGCACTTCCTTGACCCGGGTCCTCTGGAGTAGTACTTGTTTCTTGACCTCCGTTCCGTCATTGTTCTCCCATGCTCTTTTTAGGACACCGTCTTCCAACACCAAGGAATTCCATTGAGCCCAATAGCTCTTTAATGTTGGGCTTTTACTGCTGACTTCAGCCCATGAGGGTCGGTTGTTGGCTTCTTTCCAGTCTAGTAAGGGCTTGATGTCACAGTCAGCTTGCTGGTCTTCCCGAATCGCCGCTGAACTCCATCTGTCTTCAGGTTGGGCTGCTACCACCTTACAAGGAACTGATGAGATGTCCTCTTTCTTTTCAAGACTACTACAGTGTTTGCAGTTGACAGGACAGGGTCTCCTAGAAAGGGCATCTGCATTTCCATGTTTCCTGCCGGCTCGATGTTCAACAACAAAGTGATATTCTTGCAGCCGTTCCAGCCACCTGGCCATCTGTCCTTCCGGGTTCTTAAACTGCAACAGCCATTTAAAGGAAGCGTGATCCGTTCTTAGAAGGAATTCTTGGCCATACAGGTATTTATGAAAGTGTTCTAGGCTCTTGACGATGGCAAGTAATTCTTTCCGAGTCACACAATAGTTCTTTTCGGCTTTTGACAGGACTTTGCTGAAGTAGCCCACTACTCGCTCTTGGCCATCTTGTATTTGGGAAAGAACTCCGCCAATTCCAATGTTGCTTGCGTCCGTGTCCACTATAAATGGTTGTCCAGGTATTGGGTATGTCAAAATCGGGGTAGTGCAGAGGGCCTCTTTCAGCGTCTCAAAGGCTTGCTGGCATTTCGTCGTCCATTCGAACGGGATGTTGTCTTCTGTGAGTTTATGAAGAGGCTTGGCAATGTCCGAGAATCCTTGGACGAATCGTCGATAGTATGTGCATAGGCCAAGAAAACTTCGAACTTGATGTTTGTCTTTAGGAACCGGCCAGTTCTTTATGCACTCTGTCTTCTCCGGGTCTGTTCACACCGTTTGGAGTAATAATGTGGCCTAAGTATCTGACCTCCTTTTGGAACAGACTGCACTTCTTCGGGTTCAACTTCAGGTTCGCTGCTTTCAACTTCTTGAACACTTCGGACACGTTCTTCAGGTGCTCCTGGAAAGAGCGTCCCAGCACCACCACGTCGTCCAAGTAAATCAAGCAGGTCTCCCAATGCAGGCCATGAAGTACAGTTTCCATCAGTCGTTCAAAAGTGGCAGGGCATTACATAGACCAAATGGCATTACATTGAACTGCCACAATCCATTTCCGGTAGTGAATGCTGTCTTTTCCTTGTCTTCTGGGCTGACCTCGACTTGCCAATATCCACTCTTTAAATCCAAAGTGGAAAACCATTGCGCACCAGCCAAGGTGTCCAGAGTATCGTCAATCCTCGGTAATGGGTAACTGTCTTTCTTGGTGACGTCATTTAATTTTCTGTAGTCCACACAAAATCAGGTGGAGCCGTCTTTCTTCTTGACCAGAACTACAGGAGAAGCCCAAGGACTCTGAGATGGCTCTATGGTGCCTTGATTTTGCATCTCGATTAACATCTTGTTAACTTCTTCTCGCTTGGCTAGTGGAAGTCCTCGTGGTGGCTGCTTTATAGGAGATGATGAACCAGTATCGATTCGATGCTTCACAACATTGGTTCTCCCAAAGTCGCCCGGTTTAAGTGCAAACACATCTTCATTTTCACGTAGCAGCTCTTCCAGTTGTTCCACCTCCGTCTCTTTTAATCTCTGCTTGGCCCTATCCACGATGTCCCTTAGACATTCCGGTAGGCTGGTCTTATTTGGTTTCTTCTCCATTTCGTTGTTTTCTTTGAGTGTTCTGACCATGGTAACAGGTTCACAGACTCCTACTTCAGTTCCCTTTGTAATTTTCTGTGGAAAGGTTTTCAGGTTAACTACCCGTACTATTGTCGTTTTCTCTGGTTTAATCAGTGTGCGGCCGGTGACTATAGATTTATTGAACAAATCCGGATTACTGGGTTCCACCACTCCTACACTGCAAGACATTTCCCCATCCATTACAGTGGCAACCAATGTTTCGGTCTGACCAGGTAGTACCACATCTTCTTTAACAACGAGTCTCCTTACAGCGTTATTCTCAGTGGTGGTCGTTAGCACTACTTCCTCACCCATTATCCGTAGCGTACCAGCATTCAAATCTAAGTTTACCCCCTTTGCTCGTAGTAAGTCTAGTCCGAGTATGACATTGTCCGATATATCTGCTACCAGGGCTCTGTGTTTGAACTTGACGTCTCCTAATTCTACTTCAAGCTCGCATTCCCCCTTGACTGGCAGTTGTTGTCCATTGGCTGTTGTAAGGACATAACGTTTGGCAGGGTTCTTAATACGCCAATCGCCAATAATATCCGGTCGTACAATAGTTCTTGCTGCTCCAGTGTCGATTACCGAACATACGACCAAAAATAATGCCCTCTACTAGCAAGGAGTCAGAGTCCTGGAGACGTGACAACGTAATTTCTTCTCGTGGGGCATGGTAGGAGGACGCAGCCGGCTTTTGCCCCGTCAAGCCGGCTGACCCTAGTTTTCCTGTGCAGGTGCCGCTTGGGAGTCGCGCTTTGGCTGATCCGCGACTGGGGCCCTACACTGTCTCTTTAGATGTCCTGTCTGTCCACAGTTCCAGCATTTAAGAAGGCGATCCTTTCGACTATCAGGTTGTTCTCTCTTCGGATTGGTAGTTGGACTGAGTTTCTCAATGACCTCCTTCAACGTTTTGATTATGTCTCCATTTCCCATATTATTGCTGTTATCACTGATGGCCCGAACTTTAACATGTCTACCGGATGCCATCTTTGCTGCCTCAAATTCCAGTGCATGCGAAAGAGCGTCATTCAACGTTTTAGGTCTAGCGAGCCGTAGTGCCTGCTGTGTTTCGCAATCTCTTAGGCCGTCGATAAAGACTTGGATGGAGAGCTGATCTACAAATTCGGACGGGGCTGTTGGATATGCCAATCGAACCAGTCGGGCAACGTCGGTCTCAAAATGTTGTAAATTCTCACCACTCTGTTGGTGACGATTCTTTAATTGTGCCTGATACACTTGCTGCAGGTGCTTATCACCATATCTCATTTCCATATGCTGTTTCAGAAGGTCATAGTTACTCTGCTGCCCAGCAGGAACTCCTTGTAAGACGTCAAGAGCTTCCCCTCGTAGAGCAACTATTAAAGCAGTAGCCTTTTCACAATCAGACCATTCGTTTGCTGCAGCTGCTGCTTCAAACTGACGCAGATAGACATTCAAGAGACCTTGCCGTCGAATTCAGGAGGCTTCGTTTTCTGCGTTCGGATAACAGGTCCTTCTGATTTGATTACACCCTCCTTTGCTATCTTGTCTAATTTATGTCGAAGCTCTTCTCTAACCTGGTTTATTTCTTTATCCATTTCCATTTTTTGTGCTAACAGTTTCTCTTCTACTTCTGTCACTTTATGTAACTGCTCCTCTAGTTTTTCTTCTACTTGTGTCACTTTATGTGACTGCTCCTCTAGTTTTTCTTCTAGTGTATTCTCCAATTTTTCCAACTTTGTCTGCATTTCTTTCGTCTGATCCCTCATTTCCTGTTGTATTGCCTGTATCTGATCTTTCATTTTGTAGCCTTGTTCTTCTAATTTCTGCTGCATTGTTTGGGACTGATCTTCAATTTTATGCCCTTGTTCTTCAAATTTCTCTTGCATTGTTTGTCCCTGTTCTTCTAATTTCTCTTGCATCGTCTTCGCCTGGTCTTCCATTTTATGTCCCTGCTCTTCTAATTTCTCTTGCATCGTCTTCGCCTGGTCTTCCATTTTATGTCCCTGCTCTTCTAATTTCTCTTGCATCGTCTTCGCCTGGTCTTCCATTTTATGTCCCTGCTCTTCTAATTTCTCTTGCATCGTCTTCGCCTGGTCTTCCATTTTATGTCCCTGCTCTTCTAATTTCTTTTGCATTGTCTGCATCATTTCTAATAGTTTTGCCAGTTGTGCATCCATATTGACTTGGCTTCTAGTTACAGGCATGCACTCTATTTGGAAAGTTCTAGAATGTCCACGAATGTATTTCTAGATATCACCGTTGCCTTCCTTACAATGAAACGAGTGCAGTGATATGCCACACTTGGGTCTTTGTCTCACTTTGGTATAAAGTTCTAGAATGTTCGAGATTGTCCTTCGCGAATAACACCGTTCACTTCCTTAAGTCACGACGAGTGCAGTGATATGTCGCACTTGGGTCTTTGTCTCACTTCGGTATAAAGTTCTAGAATGTTCGAGATTGTCCTTCGCGAATAACACCGTTCACTTCCTTAAGTCACGACGAGTGCAGTGATATGTCGCACTTGGGTCTTTGTCTCACTTCGGTACAAAGTTCTAGAATGTTCGAGAATGTCCTTCGCAAATAGCACCGTTCACTTCCTTAAGTCACGACGAGTGCGGCGATATGTCACACTTGGGTCTTTGTCTTACTCCCGTACAAAGTTCTAGAATGTTCGAGAATGTCTTTCGCAAATACCACCGTTCACTTCCTTGAGTCACGACGAGTGCAATGATATGTCACACTTGGGTCTTTGTCGCACTCCCGTACAAAGTTCTAGAATGTTCGAGATTGTCCTTCGCGAATAACACCGTTCACTTCCTTAAGTCACGACGAGTGCAGTGATATATCACACTTGGGTATTTGTCTCACTCCTGTACAAAGTTCTAGAATGTTCGAGATTGTCCTTCGCGAATACCACCGTTCACTTCCTTAAGTCAAGACGAGTGCAGTGATATATCACACTTGGGTATTTGTCTCACTCCTGTACAAAGTTCTAGAATGTTCGAGATTGTCCTTCGCGAATACCACCGTTCACTTCCTTGAGTCACGACGAATGCGGTGATATGCCACACTTGAGTCTTTATTCCACCCGCGCACAGGGTTCCAGAAAGTTCTTCAAACTTCCACTCAAATCCCACTTTGTGGACAGGGTTCCAGAAAGCTCTTTAAAACTTCCAGTTAAATCCACTTCCGACACCAAATTGTCACGGATTTCCCAATCCGTCTTTTCTTACTTCCAGAAAAATAATCCGTTAATTAATTACTTCTTTATTAACTACTGCACACTACTTATTACAGGTCAACTAAACACTTATTTCATTAATCGCTATCTAAATCACTTTGATATCTCCAACTAAACACTTTAATTCAGACTGTAATACAAGACTTATACAAGACTTATACAAGACTAACTAACTCGGCCGTTTATTCTTCTTTTATAGACCTAAGGAATATTCCAGGTATATTCCAGTATCTCTAGATCCCTTTTCTCGTACGACTGGAACGCTTCTCGTCGTTTCTACGATTTTCTAGTAACGCCTCGATTCACGCATGTTGTTTGTTTACCAGAATGGCGTAGGGGCGATCAGGGCAATCTTAGGCAATTCGCGGTGCCACAGTCGTAGGTTTGGGAGTGAGTGGGGCAAATTCCGTGACAATATTTTTGAAGGATGTGGAAAAGGAAAATAAGTACTTAAACTTTTAACCCTTTAGTCTTTTTAGTCTTTTTCTAAAGTTTTAAAATTTTGATTAGGTTATATAATCTTTCGAAAACCCGCGAATTAAAAAACTCAATTTCCTAATATAGCCGTATGGTCAAAAAAAGTATTTCCTTATTTCCTATAAATAAAAAATAATTGTAATTAGGTGGCTTCTTTATGTAGCTGTGCTATATTTCGCGTACTGAGGTATATCGGGTTTGAGAGACATTAACAGCCAGGGTTAGTCAGTTAACGCACCACTCATCTGTGGCGTACTGATGAGAGCTAATAAACTCGAAACTGGTATATGCTGACTATTTGCTAGATATTTCAGATATAATTCAATGCTGCTCAGTGCATTAGCCTGCAGTTGTTTCCTGAAATTCCTGAGCAATAAGTTGCTGACTTAAATAAGCAGTTGTTTAATTGGAAAACAATTTTTACTGTTTAAGAAAGGTATTTTAAGCTAATATGTATCAAATCTCCTACAATTCCTATCAATGAAGTCATATGTATGTTCTCTGATACCAAACATCTAGGTATGCTAATGAACATCCACAGACAAAACTCTATTCAATAATTATCTAAAAAAATTTAATATATTTACTAACCTCTGGAGTGGGAACTCGAAATTCAACCACAATAATTGAGATCTCACTTATTTCTGCGTTTTATTTTGGATCGCTTCATCAGGTGGCCTCCTTTAACTTGAGTCAAATATCTAACTATAAAGATGATTATACCAATAAATTAAAATTATTTGAAATTGAATGTCAAAATGAAATATCGACAACGTCAAACTGATTAACTGTCAATGAATATCATAACAACCTACTAAAATAAATAAAAATTAATAACAAAATTTACCTTTTATGTATAGTTTTTTTTCCCATATATTTTCAGGTATTAACAATATTGTGTGAAACTAACTACTCAGTAAAAAATGTTACAAAAGCTAATAATAAGGAATATATGGGTAGATATTGTGGGTGTAATTCAACGCAGGTTGGGGCTTTTGTCCACTGAGTAGTTAGTTTCACACAATATTGTTAATACCTGAAAATATAAGGGAAAAAAACTATACATAAAAGGTACATTTTTATTAATTTTATTTATTTTAGTAGGTTGTTATGATATTCATTGACAGTTAATCAGTTTGACGTTGTCGATATTTCATTTTGACATTCAATTTCAAATAATTTTAATTTATTGGTATAATCATCTTTATAGTTAGATATTTGACTCAAGTTAAAGGAGGCCACCTGATGAAGCGATCCAAAATAAAACGCAGAAATAAGTGAGATCTCAATTATTGTGGTTGAATTTCGAGTTCCCACTCCAGAGGTTAGTAAATATATTAAATTTTTTAGATAATTATTGAATAGAGTTTTGTCTGTGGATGTATATTAGCATACCTAGATGTTTGGTATCAGAGAACATACATATGACTTCATTGATAGGAATTGTAGGAGATTTGATACATATTAGCTTAAAATACCTTTCTTAAACAGCAAAAAAATGTTACAAAAGCTAATAATAAGGAATATATGGGTAGATATTGTGGGTGTAATTCAACGCAGGTTGGGGCTTTTGTCCACTGAGTAGTTAGTTTCACACAATATTGTTAATACCTGAAAATATAAGGGAAAAAAATGGAAAACAATTCTTAGAAATATATAAAGATGGTTCTAACATAAAATATAATTACATTAACGCCAGAAGTGTAGCACTGCACAGGAAATAATGTTTTAATGAAAACAAATGCTTTCTTTACACAAAATAAGTGTATTATTGTATTTTCGAAAAAATGATTTGGTATAAGAAAATAAATATTTGTTTAAGCCTATACAAACAAATAGTTATTTTACAGGCGCCAAACTATCTAAACACCTCCGTTGCACACGCTGCGTGTGTTTTGAGAACAATTACAAACAAACCGATATGTGACAGATAATAGTATGCAAAACTGTTTTTCCAGCGCCTTCTATTTGATATTATTTAGAAAGTTAGCACACTGCAAACCCAAGTCAAAGACTGAAAGTTTTTTGTTTTCTCAAAAATTCTTTACGCAAAGGCATTTAAAAATAATATGGTTGGATATAGAATAAAAATAAACAATCAAAACGTGGAAGAAATATATGTATATATACCATTTAAAAACATTTTAATGACGTCATCACTCATCTACAGTGTGACGAAAATAAAATATTTGTGTGTGAGCATAAAGGAAATAACATCCTAATATGTAAGTATACCTTACAAGGTGGTTAAAAATGAGAACCAAGTTCCTTTATTATAATCAAACAGATTGTATATCAGTGTTCTATAAGAATATATTACCTATCTGTAAATCTTCTATATTTTATAAAATATAATAGATTAATAAATTAAATTAAATCACTTTTTCTCCTAAATTATATACTAATAATTAATGTTTTATTTAATTAACAACAATATATTTTTTAAATTCCTAATATTAATAACGAACTCGTATTGATAGAAAATATTTATGCATACAACTTTGGTAAAATTTTACAATAATGTTTGTTTAATGTGATGTTAATAAAGCCACGTTAACCAATCGCGGTGTAAAATAAAATTTACATTGCTATATATAGTATTTATTAAGTTATAAACGATTTCCTTAGGTTCAAAACTTTAACTACGCTGTTCTCGAAACTATAAATTTTTACTTGCGATGGTATTGTATTGCTAGTGCAATATATTCAACTTTTAATATATTTTCAATTATGTTTCTTTTTATTTTCATTATATATCAAATTTTCCATGATAAAGAGTAGCGGTTTTAAATCTATAAAATTCTCGTTATGTAAAACAGTCTCTAACAAAGCTTATATTAACTACATTAAAGTATCTATTAATACGAACTAAGTAATTATAACCGCTGGTTGGATAGGTCTGAAAGCGTATGTGTGGAAACAACGCAAATTATGTTTACAAAGTTACTTCCACTGCCCATGTATTGTATACCTACTTATTCCAAGTAGATGCTGCATTTTACATGAAACTGTTATGCGACACAACTTAATATAATAATTAACAATAATATTTAATACATGGCAGTAGAATCGCAATTTTATATATTCGTATGTGTAAAACTCCTATAAAAAATTACAAGACTCGTACTATCGTTTGCAATATTAATGACACTCACTAAAATGAATTTTGCAATTTATTTTGAACTTCTGACGTATTCATATTGAAATCTGCTCTAAATTTTTAACATTAGTTATTAGTTGTTTCACTTACCAAGAGAGATTTAATGATATTTCTATTCAGAACTTCCAGAAGTTCAAAAACTGTTTTAAGAGTGTCATTATTATTGCAAACGATTGTACATAAAGTGGATAACCCAAGAAGCATGTGTTTACATTATATAATATAATAATACAGTAAAGAAATATACCGATCTTTCTCACATAACTCAACTTGACATTTTGAACATTTCTTCCCATAACAAAAATCTCAATGGAAAAGCAAAAGCAATAGTTGGAATGCGTAATACACCGATATTTTTCACATAACTTGACTTGACAATTTTAAAAATGTCCCTTAACAAAAATTTCAATGGAAAAGCAAAAACAATAATTGGAATGCATAATACACCAATCTTTTTTCTATAACTTGACTTGAGAATTTGAACATTTCTTTCCATTACAAAAATCTCAGTCAAAAAGCAAAAACGATAATTGGAATGCTTATTAATATTTTTTTAATATAAGCGCCATCGCTGTGTTAACACTTTTGATACCGCTGATCTTGTCATTTGCAAAACTCAGTTCGTCACCTCTGTTTTAAGCATTTTCTCATTCTCAAAAATATACCCGCTAAGTGTTGTTTCAGTTACAAGAAAGGGTGATAACCGCTTGGTGCGGGATCAGACGAATAAGGAAGGTGATACTGAAGGTCTCCCATTTGGTTGTTCGTCATGGTTTTGCCGTCCTCGAAGAAACATTTCTCACCACCGATTTAAACAATATGAACACTCATAGACAGAGACAGAGAGACGGCAGGCATTTCCCAATCGGTGATAACACTAGGTCTGTTCAAGACACTGAAATGAAATTTTATATTATGATGACTGGAATGTTCATCAAGATGCGCGAATTGATTACTCGTGGTCAGCGCCATATTTGTTTTGTGCCTCCTAGCAATGGCAGAGCAATAAAGATTTAGCTGCTTGTGAATTAAAATTAAATTGAATTTTGGTTATGAAGAATTATTTGATGCTATATGTTGGTTAATTTTACAGTTCTTTGTAAAACATGACATGTTCCAACAATAACACCCACAAATACACAAAGAATAAGACTAACGAGATACAAGATAAAATAATCTACTGGTTAACCACACTATACGTGTTTACAAACAAAATAATGGGAACTCAATTCATATCGTACGTGCAGATGATTGTCTCTCTCGCACTCACATACATAACCAATGAAGTATTTCTTTGCCGAGTTTCATGTGCCTCCTTTTGTTTGCTCCTAAGTTTGTCACTTTATATGGATGCGCAGTGGAACTAAGAACATTCCAAATAGTACATTTCAGTGGTTCAAGAAAGGATTCCAAACTGGTTCCAAGCTGTCAAAAACGTTCGTCCAACTACTTCTTGCTGAAAACAAATTCATTACTTTACTGGTCGAATATTTCTGAAAGTTTGAAACCATTCCGGATTCCTTGCTTAAACAAACCTAATATTTGAATGTCTATAGTTATTCGTAATGATCGGGAAGAGGTCCGATCGTCATAAAACTCATAGGTACGGAGTCGCCTCCACCCCCACCCAAAGACACGCATACGGTTGCTTGACCCTCGACCGCTCCCGCTCAGACTAGAAAAATAGGGAAAATCAATTTGTGAACGATCCTCGTACGTTGGGTAGATAATAAATAGTTAGTTAGTGCAGTTGAAGCAAATCTAAGGCAGCATGGAATGTTAAAGAAGAAAAGAGTCTCTTTAGGATATGCTTGCAATCAAAATCAAGAATCAGAATTACTATTACCCCTACGGGAATTAGCCAGGGACCATAATGTAACCCAAGTACGTTGTATTTAGTTTTTTATTAAACTTTCTTTTGTTAGGGGAAATTTTATTGACAAAACGTTGTAGGTACAGTCGTTACAGTGTTTTTTATACATTCACAATAAACCTGAAACATATCAACTTCTTCATTAAAATCATTCATTTTGTGACCTGAACCTGAATGGTAACAATAATTACAAACAAACCAATATGTGGAAGATAGTGGTATGCGAAGTTGTTTTTCCAGCACTTTTTGTTTTTGTTTTGATATACCTAATTTAAGTAATCATCGCAATCTAAAGCCGAAGACTGTAAATTTATTTTTTTTCAAAATTCCTTTATGCAAAGGCATATAAAATTTATATGGTTACTAATAGAATACAAAATCTATCGAAATATACAAAAAATATATACAATGCCATTTAAAAGAAATATTGATGACGTCGCCACTCCTCTACAGTTTGGCAAAAAAAATGTTTGTAAAGAAGATAACGCCCCATTTAAAAATATATATACGTTATATGGTGTCTAAAAATGAGTAACCGAGTTATAGCTCGTAGCGTTTATAGGAAAACATACTGTATAGTGGCGCCGCTAACGACTAACTGTGACTGTTTGCTATAGGTTTTTTAGAAGCAATTCAATTCAAATTCCGCTGTTGATCAACTTGTTTGACAGTTTACTGAAAAGAGAAAACGATTTGTCACGTAGAACGTAAAATAGCGATATCAAGAATCACAATTATTGCAAACACGGAATTCCAGGATACAATTAATCTGCTGGCTAATGCCCCGACCAGCATTGAATTACACCTGAAAAACCTATAGCTCTACATACTACTTGCGATTTGCACGAAAGCCTCAGTTCCTCACCTCAATTAGATATTTCTCAATTGTCGAAGCATTCGATTTGACAGCAACTGAGGATTTTCAAATTTTGAGGTTATATTTGTGCAAAAATCAGTAAACCAAACTTCTACATATTCTACATACATGTCTGGTTTCTTTTTACAACTATTTTTAAATTCTACAGTTGTATTATCAACATGGCAGATATATTCAATACTGTAATAGGTACTTAAATATTATTGTTGTAACTAGTATATTTTGTAAAAATGTTTCTGTAAATGAAAATAATTTTTATTTTAATAAAAACTTTATTTTTCCATAAACATTATTTTTAAATGGTTCCGCTTGTAACTCTCTTATTATGCTCTGAATCAAAAATTGTTCATAATAAACCTCAATTATTCTCTTCAAAAGAATACGTTCCTGAAGTTTGGCTAAACTTATCGTCAACACCCTGTATAGGTACAAATGTGTTGTTGCATCTTGCCATAATGCATACTATTATTCTGTTATTGATCAAACACTTAAGAATAAAATATTTCTTATATTTTACCAAAAGTATTTTCTTTCGTTGTTTTTTAAATAAAGTGTAATTCGTTAAGGCGCGGATTTTGTAGAAAAGGAATTGCACAGCCTGAGTGAGCGAAACGACGAATCAATCAGACCTATGAGACAGTATACAAGCCGTATAGGCCCGAACCGCACGGTTCTCTGAAGTTTATCGTGCATTTTGACGTACATAAAAATAGAAGCCGTGATATATGCTATGATTTTACTCGAGGACACAAAATGTAAAATTACCAATAAATATTAATCTGAAAGTGAAACAAGTTGTCCTATATGTCCTGGCTAGTGAGTGAAGTAATTTGGTGGCTGTGGCTGTGATAATTTTGCCGTAATTGTGACATATTGTCGTAGTAACTGTGTGGCTAAAATTGAGGTATTTTAACATTTATTTTAATTATTATTCTTGTGATTTTATGAGCAATGAAAATTATCTCATGCACTAGCGGGAACCTTTGTGAATACGTTGATATATAATAATAACCAATTATTTCAATTTTCTTGGAGTTCTGTGTCCTCGCTTGAAGCCCTGTTAGACGGTAAAAATATGTATACAAAATCCCAGTCTTAATAGTGTAGGTATTCATTATTTATGTAGGCTGATCCAAATTCACGTTTATAAATAGATATATGAAAACCTTAAATATGGGATATGAGACTCATTTACAATTTTTCAAGATAGATTTTTATATTGGTACTGGTTATGAAATTTTCGATTTAATCGAATTTAGATCTCAATGCCTAAATCTGAGCCAACCTCGTTCACCCACATGTTACCTTTAAAAAATAAATATAAATATATTAGAATTTAAAAACTCACGCCAATTCCAATTATTTTGTTCGATCTAGGGAATTTGCTTCCAGTATTGTAATACTGTTTCGACTATTGTTATTTTATTTATTTTCTCTATGCTGAATTAGCGGCACTGAAGAATGGATTTTCCGAGAATTGTTGTCATCTTCAAATAAATAATTTTACATCTTAGTTTACTTCGCTGTTATCCATCAGCGGCTGAATAACATTTAAAGTTGAGCTGTATGTGGTTTTAAACTAATTAAATAAAAATGAAATCAATTTCCCATCGCATTAGTCGCACAAAAACTTGCGTGAGATACGTTATTGTAATTACAACAAAACGTTAAAACGAGTTTAGATTTATGTTGTTAAAGATTGCAGACGTAAGTACATTCTGAACATGAAAAATATTAATATACATATTCAGCAGTTAATTCAATGTAGCTATATGGTTTTTAACAGGAAAAATTATATAACAAATGGAAGTGGTTTGCAATTTGAATAAAGTTACCGGAAACATCAACAAAATTGATATGTGTATTATACATTTCCAAAGACATTTCTAATATGACATACAATAAGAAAAAGTTGTATGATAAATAAAGTACATACAAAAGGTAGTTAACACCTCACTAAAGTGAAACAATTACAATTTAATGTAGAATTCCTGAAAATAAAAAATGATCCATCAAGTAAGTAGTCAAATTAACAAAACCTTCTGAATTCATTTTTAACACAATATGAAGAGTTTATAATTTGTTTGTGGCCTCCAATTATACTACATTTATACAGGACGAACCTAAAATAAGTCCAAACAGGTTAATTTCAGGTGTAGAGGAGATACCCACACGTTCGAATAAACCATATGATCTGCCGAAGGCGAGGTTGCCGTATCACCTCAAAAATACATAGTTTTATTGACTTTAATGTAAATTAAATTATTGCGATTGATTTTATTGCATTTTTGATGAATTTAAACATACTTGTTTTAAGCGACAAGTAAATTAAAATTGGGTAGGTAATACGGTACGTAGTAATATTAATTACAATTTTAACTTTTTAACTGACATTACCATAAACGATTAAAACATAAATTTCTGCAAGTTCAATACTACTGATTATAGTATTTAGGAAGTTACTTCATTCAATGATTCCAAAATTTTTACATAAACCTGCTTTAAAGTTTACCTACCTTCTTGCTAGAGAACATGAAAGTAAATAGTTATTCACATTTCAGGAGTTAACCACTGTACACTGTTAGAGAGAGACACAAATTAGTCCCTTAAGTTATTTTATAGAATAACGAAAATCTATAATTTTCACATAACTCATTAAAATTAATTGTCTTTCACAATTATTATTTCTATGTCGCTACATAACCTCAAACAACTCGTAATCCATTTCGTTTCTATAATCTTTGGAAACTCGATTACGGTAAAATAAATCTTATATAGATGATTCTAAATTCAACTCTTACAAATAAACTGATACGTACATAAAATATGGAATAACAAAAGAACCAGCTTGATGTATGCGTTCAATATCAAGAGAAAATGATTGTTGAAAAATTTCTATAAAATGCATATAATTTTGACAACGGATCGCCAGGTAAGTAAAATATTTTTTGACATAACTATGTGTTGTGGATTGCCTACATTTGGATTTAATGTCATTTTGATCTGTGATTCAATCACACCCACTTTTTCCTATACCTAATTGAATTGTGAGTCTGCGCATGCGGTTTGTGTTGTATTAACAGTCGCGATTTTAGTAGGAATTGGAAGCAATTTATAAGTTGTTTCACTCTATTACAATGAAAGAAGAAAATGCACCAGAACCACCATAGACTGTGGCGCACTCAAAAATATTCCATGCAGTATTGTGTGTTATTTGTGAAAATGCATTTGAATTATCAACAAGAAACAAAGATTATTGCTTTAGATGTAACGGCAGTGTGTGTAAATAATCTGTTTTATGTTTTCAATAATTTCAATTTCATGTACGTACATAGACATACTACATATTGCGAGATACAGAAATGGCTAAGTGTTCTCTAGTTATTATTTATATTTTAAATAAAAATACAGTTTTTGAGACATTAATGTAACTACTAGCAACGCTGTGGAATACACGTTCAATTTACAATACTATAACTTGTGAAGTGAGAGGTCCTCAACAAGTCTTCTACTGAAAAATCACGACTTATTTAAAAAAAATATTCCTGATTTGTTTGTAAAATGAGTATTAATTATGTTCATCCTGTATAATAAATAAAATAAATCAACATGAAAATAACTAAAGTGAAAAACTACTCATCCCTGTTTTGCGAAAATTTATAGCATTAGTAAGTATATAATTAAAGGAAGTAGGTAAAGTTGTCGAGAACGTAGTACAACCATATAATTCTGTAATTCAAAACTCTTAGTAGAAGGCGCACCTGTGAGTGGCAAGTGAGGGAAAATATTTCAGCGACAAGGATCGGTTTCCTGAAGTTAACTTCAGCTTGAATAATCCCACACAAAATGGATACCGGCTGCTTCTGAACGGATTTGAAACGAAATTTTTATAATTCCTTTTATGCCGCTCCTTTAAATAGATTTTGGAGATATGGCTACTCCGTTATTAATAAATAAATATTTATGAATCCGTCTTCTCTGAAACTTTGCTTAAAGGAAGCGCGAATTGATCCAATTTCTGTATTATAAACAGAATTTGTCGTGCAAATTAGAATTTCTATGTCTCATTTGCATTTATCAGTCTCCAATTTTGAAATGAAACTTAGTTCTATATGATTATCCCTATGATGAAATAATTATAAATATAGCATTTATTATGCGAAAAACTACATCATATCGTGATATAGTCAATTAGATATAAATCCGTTGCATGTAGGTAGTATGTATGTTAAAATGTAAGTGCATGTATAGGCTGATCGATTTAACTGATGAAATGAGTTTTTCTTGTAAACGTCTAAAGCAAAGTGAGCGTTGAGTTTCTTGGAAATGTAAAATGTTTAAATGTGACTACTGCATTGAAGATCTCATACTGCGACAGTCATCTGCTGCATGAAATATCTTTAAGCGTAGTTCTTCTAAGGAGGCAATAGGAGAGGCATAAATAATGTGTCCCCACTAAAAGAAATCCATAGGCATCCCAACAAACAATTAAAGTTAAAATTACGTTAACTTGACCTCTGAATTGGTCAAAAACTTTTCATGACCAATTCCATATAAGGGAAGTTTACCTATATTCGTTGGCCTTTTTCCTTATGTGGGGAAAAAACTAAAGTAATATGGAAGTTAATAATTGGTCGGCAAGAATTTTATTCCAATAAGATAATTGGACCTAAAAGAAATACGGACCAATTTTATGTTAAAATTTCGAAATATAAAAGACATTATTACCAAAATATACCCTAATTATGCCCTTTATATGACATACTTTTGCCAGAGAGAGACAACATTATATGTTTGATTTTATATATTCTAATAGCGATCAGGGATAGGAACAAAAGAAAAACTACCTATGTCAGGCTACTAAGCTACAAGTAGAGTAGGAGTTAGTATATTTATAGATATTTAGATTTTAATATAATAAAGTCTGTATTTTTGGTTTCCATTCATCAAATTGTACAACCCAGGAAATTTTCTCGTATAATGTCATGACCACACTTTCATAAAAATAACGCGCCTTATAAATATACATTTTATTATTGCTTTTTAATAATATTACTATACTGAAAAATAACCTAAAATAAAAACTGAATGTACTTCGTGATAAAATGTGTTTAATAATCTTTCGTCATAAATGTATTAACTAGTATTATCTGTATTAACATAATTTTAATGAGTAATCAATTAGAAATAATGAACAAAACATTTAGTGTTTATTACAACATGGCCGCTCAAACAAAATCAACTTTGAAGTCAATTTGTCTGTAAGTTTTAACCTATAGCAGATTGCAATGTGACTTCACAGCAAAATATTAATTTTGTTTTTGAAATTTATTTCAAATAAAAATATTTTATGGTAATTTATTACCAATTAAATTATTACTAGGTACCTACATATAAAATTCTACTCTTGGATTTATTTGTGACTGAAAATTCAAATTAAAGCCAATAATGTTAGGTATGCGTAATAACAAAAACAAAATAAATATTTTCTAACGGAATTCAATTCGAATTTCAATTCACGTGCACTACTGAATTCATCTGACACGATAACAGTCATAAAAATACTTATACCTATATGAAGTGTTTATCGATATATTATCATTAGATTGATTTAATATGCAGTGTTGGCTTAAATTCGTTTACAACTCTCTAATATTGTGTAGGGCTTAGTTTTCACTGCAGATTGCTAAAACACAAAATAATTTCTACGCGCTATTACATGAAGATATGTCGGTTTAATTCAACGCAGGTTGGGGCTTTTGTCCACTGAGTAGTTAGTTTCACACAATATTGTTAATACCTGAAAATATATGAGAAAAAAAGATATGTCGGAATACATATAACAAGAAGCTTGTTCCCTAAAAGACCTTTGTAAGACACTTACGTCGAAGTATTATTAAGTAAAGTAAATTTGTATCATAATATAGAACAATATTTCTATTAGGTTAATTGAAATGGTCAAATATTCTTTAGAAGTTATCAACAAAGTTGAAAATAGGATTATATTGTAATAAAAATAGAACTTAACCAATTGAAGGATTTAATAGGGCAAAATAACTAGTTATTACCTTATTTTTAACTACTAGTTGAAGACAAAATAAGTTTTACAATTTCGTAATAAATATGTAAATATTTACCTATTGTAATAATTTAAAAATCCTTGGATTGTGAAGACAGATTTCTAGGCGAAATTAACCCTTAAATGCATGAATTATTATTTTTGTTTTAAAAAAACACAGTTAGTGTATTATAATATGTAGTTTACTGGAAAAATAATAAAAAAAATATTTTACACTCAAATACCGAAAAAGAAATAAAAAAATTAGATGTTGTAAATATGCAACATTATGTAGAAGCAGTTATTTAAACATTAGTGTGATGTTGTAAATATGCAACATTATGTAAAAGCAGATATTTAAACATTAGTGTGGTATTCTTTAAAACAATTGTTTTTCTTATTAAAACACAGGTTTACCCCACATTTATCGCAAGCCGTTTAAGAATAACCTTTACACCCTGGAAATTTACATCTATTTCGTTTTTCAGTCCATATGATCCAGTGACCTACTTGGTCTAACCTAACATCTCTTGGTGGAGCATATTGAGTTGGCCCATTTAGCTTTTTTCTTTCTATCAATTCTTCCACTGTAAGTTGGCTAGGTCGTCCACGTTTTACAGAACTACTTTGACTAACCCTCATAAGACATACAGAGACTTCCTTCCGGAAATCAAAAAAAGTCATTTCCGCATTATCAGATCCAGCTTGCTTTGCTTTTTTGATTCTTCTATGTAGAAGCCATGTCAATGAAGTGGTAAAAAATCCGCATGTACCATTTTTTGCGTTTTATAAGTATTTTATGCCTGGCCATAATCGCATCCAGTAAATCAACACCCCCCATATGACGATTATATTCTTTTATTACATAAGGACAACTGATTTCTATAGTTGATAGTTCAATGCATGATGTTGCAGATATGCAACAATGAATTGCACTAATAATTTCCATTTTCACACAATGTTGTATATCTGCAACATATCTATTTATGGTTTAAAATAGAGCTTATCGAAATTTTTATAACAAATATTGTGGTATAGTACAATGTACAAACCTGTTCTTGTTGTAAAATATATTTATTTCTTATAAATATCACTGAAAACTATTTGAATTTACTTCACTTGTTGGCCGAATGCACACAGGTTAGGTGTCAAAGACGGTATAATAAGTAAACACTAAATCGCGCCAAATTTGTCCGAATCAGTACATGTTGAGCGCCGCTAGAGGAATGTTGCTGTGATCCAACGCCATGCAGTCTGTTTAAAATCTAAGCAATGTCTTACCACAGATTGTTATTTAAGCTGTGGTCTTACTATAGAACTTTGAAAGCTATGTGACATATCTGCAACAAGATGCATTTAAGGGTTAAGTAAATTATAACTTCGACTTACACGTTATTGGAATGTTAGCATTTGAAAACATAGAATAGGTAAACAATATGTAATTTCGAACTGTATAAATTGACATATATTTCATTTTACTTGGAAGGCATTATATTACTCTTAGTTAACAAATTTTTGACTAAAATTTTGGTATTATAAGATTTTGTAACATTGAAGACTATTTTTATGGAGGAAAGTAGTAAATCTTGATCAGTTCAGGATTATTTTTCTTGTGTAGTAGTCTATTAGGCTTAAATGCTAGTTGGGATTAAGTCAGGTGAACGTGCAGACCAACAAACAGGGGCATTACGACCACGGCCAATCCAGCGATTCGGGTAATTTAAATATAACCATTCTCTAACGGCAAGTGTACTGTGTTCCAGCGCCCCATCGTGCATGTACCACATCACCTGACTTGTAGCGAGAGGTACATCCTCAAGTAGTGTTTAAATATTTTAATCACGTTAAACTTTTATTCTGCTCTGCTTGTTACGTGCTACTACATAATAATAATGGAAATTTATACCAACAGTGGAGATGTTGATTTTTGGGGGAATTTTTTAAGAGTGCCATTGCAGTTAGATGCTCCGCAAAAATTCTTATAATTTTCTGTAATAGTATGGATGCAATTTTGGTATTTTGGTATTCTACACACGCTAGAAGATGTCGTACTTATGTGCAAAGAAATTTTTGTTACGCTAATGGATGGATCTTCAGCGACCAAATCTAAAATATGTTGATTCCATTCATCAGTTCTAGCTGATCTAGGTCTTCCGGAATTATTTTGTTGAGTATCCACTTCGGTGTTATACAGTTCATTTTGTAAATATCCCCACAAAAATAAGTCCAAATGATTTAAAGTCGTAAAGGTAATGATCGTGGCGGCCATAGTACCGTTCCTCTTCGTCCAATCCCTTGGTATTTATCCTTGAATACGCTATACATGGTACGGATATAATTAAACCTCATATATAATACGGTACACTTCTGCAATACGCCGTGGATGTCCTGCACCTCCATCTCTTCCACGATTCGGTTTCAAATTTCTCTCGCGTTGCACTACACTTGCACTCACTGCACACTGCGGTAAAAGCAGCTGCATTTGGCACATGTTTATTGAGAAATCGTTGACCTAAAGCACATCACATCGTCAAATCAAAACGATATCCATTGACTTCGAGTTGCTACTATAAACGTAAGCCATTTTTGACCCTTGAAAAACTGTTGTAAAGAATGGCGTCACAAAAACTTTAGTGCCTACACAAAGTAATCGATGTAAAGGTTGAAAATACTACAACTTCAATAATGTTTTACTCGGAATCGGAAACTATAAAGATTTTATAAAAAATACGGTATTGACTCCATTTTTCATGGCGCATCTATCCCCAAATTCTGATAGATAAGTTCTGAATCACCCTGTATACAGTATCAAATTTAAAACTATGTTTGAGATGACTTAATGTAACTGACTGATATTGTACTTTTCTTTCCTTTCAAAAAACGATCACGGACTAGACATGATATCTTGTGGTGTCAATGAACAATTGAAAAAGCGAGATAGCACTTTTACTTTGTACAGTTCACTGAAACTATATAGGCCAATTTTATAAACTTGTGTCCATTACAATGAACAAGTCAAGACGTCAAGCACTCAACGCTTCTGCAACTGCATGAAATCTTAATATTATATCAGATATGTATAAGTGTGGCGGTTGTCTGAAAGTTCCTCCGTACTCGCAGAACGTATGATATTCCTACATGTATATTTTAAATATTCAACGCTGAGGAAACGCTCAGTTTGAATCTCTCTTTTAGCGTACCCTTGCGTAATACATTTTTAGTATTCGTACCGAGGATTGTTTTTTATTATACCAAGCCATTTAAAAAGGTCTTCTGAATTATTTATACGACTTGTGTATGTTTAACACATTTTCTGCCATCTAGACGGCCACCGTGAGACTGTAGCCTCAAGTTTTCAAGTTTATGTAAATCCTTTGTACTTCTTGGTTCTTGGTTAGATACTGTAACTATATTAAAATCGGTTTATTGTCAGCTGCAATAGTTATTAATTTATTGTATTGATGAAAGCCAAATAAAAGCTTTAAATAAAATAACAGGCCTAATGTTTAATTTCCGCGATAACGTAGTTTTTAATATTTTCTAATTTGGTTACTAGGAAACTTTAGTTTCATTTGAAAGATTAAAATCAAATGTAGTATTGGTGCTTTAAGGAGGTTTTTGTTATTGCTGACATTTTGCTGAAGATTGAAGTTAGCTGTTGAGGATTGGATCAGATTGAAGCATAGTCATAAAGCATCTGTTGTCTTTTTGAGGGAAGAAACTTGCTGAAGAGGACACAATACATGACAATTTGATAAACAAAAATCCACATCTGATTTCAATGCTTTAGTATTAGTAGAGTAGAATAGAAATCAATGGAAGAATCTGCTAATCTCTTTAATAATAATAATTCCTAAGTTATCCGGTTAGCTGCAATATTTTGCAATCGCTCTTCGTTCCATCGTTGCAAACAGTACAAAACTACATTTTTACTCATTATTATAATTATGCACTAACAGGATACACATCGCGTGTTAAATAATATATTCATTTGTAATAAGAAAATTTAAATTTAATGTAAGGAATACTTACTAAGAGGAAACTCGGAATGCACCCGCGGCATTCTTTAATTATAAAATCTTGTATGATTGCCGTAGCATCGTTCGGCTTTCGACTAGAAAAACAAACAGCACATAGCATAGGGCGAAGCATGTTATAGGGAAATATCTATACCTGACATAAATTCCTTTATTTAATTGATGTAAAATGTTTAAAGCTAAAAATTAATCACTAGAACTGAACCATAACCTAGAGTTTTCCATTGTTAGTTGCATACTCTATACATATTATCGTGTGGTACCAAAAACGTTTTCCGAGTAGACAAAACATTATGCTGATTCCTCTATGAATAGCGTTGAACAACTGCTGTAATGTCTTGGCGGTGGCATTATTTTTATGTATTTGTGTACATTTGCGTGTATATTTGTTATTCTTTGTGGTTATTGCCGATGTAGGAAGTCCACCTGGTCGTGGTCGTTGAGCCGAGTACAAACAAAAATAACGTTTGAGGGAAGGACAGGTTCTCAGCAAGTACAAAAATATTTGCAATGCAAGTTTTAATGTAAACAAGTAGGAAAACAGAAAATGATTTAACATTAAATACCTAATCATTTACATTTTGTAGATATTTTTTATCTTTTAAAGCAGCGTAAATCGATATACGCGACAACGCAATGCCCTGTCACTACTTTTGACACCTTTCACTTACAGGATATACCTAATATTGTGGCTGACAGAAAGCCACAGTTCCGGAAGTTCCGAAAAAAAATTTTCGCTTTATAAATAAGTTTGGAAATTTTTTAATGAACGATTCCTTTAAATCTTAGTTCCCCTCTTAAAATATTTGTACTTAGTCATAATTACTTCTACGCATTTTATTACTGCTAGTGTCTTTGACACTTATTTTTATTTTCAATATTTGCGAAATCTTATCAGCAAATAATTCCAGAATTTTTTTATCTATTAATACAGTTGTCAAAAAATGGTATCAGCAAGTACTAATAAGTAAACATTAAATTGATTACAAATAAAAATTCATCTCGCTCGTGACACATGAAGTTATTACGAGGTAGTAAATCTTAAAGTATTAAGAATTAAATAAATCAAACAATTGAACCATCAACATACTTTAAGAAAATACTGTCAGATATAAACATAATGGGTACATGAAAAATATTTATAATAACACAGAAATTTAGTGATAAAAGAATAGCATTAGTATCAAATGAAATTTAATGTACGAGAAAATTACTCGAATGGAAGTTGGGTACTTTTAATCTTCCTTCAAGATTTAAGCGGCAAGCAGTTATTTACAAACAGTAAAGCAGGCTACAGGCAATGAATTTAAAGTATTAGGGGCCAAAGAAAAATTTGTCTCGGCCTACGGTACAAGTTGGAGGTAATTTTAGAACCACTTTTTTATTTTAAAAATACCTTACCGACTTCTACATCATCCAGACAGTAGGTACATTTCGTAACGTTTAAAATTCCTATAAAACTATGCAGTGGTAAATGTGACATAATTGTCCTTATTTATTTTGATTTTAGGAATAACAGTTATGTGGCCTTATAGATGCCTCAAAAATTGTACTCTTGTAAAAAAATTATATTTATAAATACGATTCCAAAACGATTATGTTATTTAAAAGTCTACACGACATTTTCCTGATTTAATAAATGTACTAATTCTTCAAGAATATTTTTTCTACAAAAATGTTTTAATTCATCTTGGCATTGTGTATACTTCCATCTACAACGGTAGTAGGTATCGTGCTGTTAATATTATTAAATTTTATTAAATTGTAATAAGAATAATATATTGATGATGCTTAAAATAAAATATATTAAAATTTCTTCTTTTAGATCTTGCTCAATGTAACTATTTTCCAAACAATAGAGGTAATTGGTTCCACATGTTAGTAGAGATGTGTGTAAAATATTACAATCTCAAATGAGGACTGTATATAAAATATATATTTTAATATATACAGGGGGTGGAAATGTACATACGTTAATAGAAAATACAAGGCATATAGGAGACTTCAAGAAACCTGTTGTTGAACGGCTTAACCATTGTCATTACCGAGATATGGGTGTTTTACTGATTTTGGCTATTTCTTTAACTTACCATAAAACTCGAACAACTCTTATAATCAGATGATATTCGATCGAGCTACTAATCTTACTTCACTCTAAAGTGAATTTTTGATTGTTCGATGAAATATCGATATGTGAGAGATTTTTTCAAGTAAAAACTAG
The DNA here is from genome assembly GCA_025584915.1 of Monochamus saltuarius. Classification (NCBI taxonomy): domain Eukaryota; kingdom Metazoa; phylum Arthropoda; class Insecta; order Coleoptera; family Cerambycidae; genus Monochamus; species Monochamus saltuarius. The sequence continues at coordinate 82,644,792 of CM046721.1, read as the reverse complement.
TAATCCTGTTTTTATCGTTAAATTCACAATTAATTCTTATTTTATATGAAGAGTATCTTTGTATTTGGGGAAAAAAATGAATAAGTTTTTCCAAGCATGTGCATAAGTTGGAGGGGGCTTATTCTGTACCCTTCAAAGACCAGAGATCACTCGGAAGCAACTGATTGAGCAAATTGTAAATACCTGGAAATAATTAAAAAATAATTTGTAACAGCTATTATAAAAAAAACATAGAAGTGTGTTCAAAATAACAGTGGACATTTCGAACACTTAAAATTGTTTTCGTTTTTCTTCTTTCTTGTGCGTTATTATTTATTATTTTTCTCTTTATATCAATTTTAGTTATTGACTTAATTAGACAAGTTAAAAAGGATATATGATCTTATTAGAGAGACAAAAATTACGTTTGGTTGAAGATTTAAAAATTGTTTTAATTAGACAAAGAATGGTGCTATTCAAAGTACAATATGAATACTGAGTTTACTATTAGGATTTAATAATGTAGCTTACTTAATTCAGATCCTATTTTAATACAGAAGAAAGATAATGAATTTAAACTTTAAACAAACATAACTTAATGATAATATAATGGATAATAATAATACATGTATTTTACTGAAAATGTAGGCACTTTAGTGATAGAAAATAATAGTATATTATACACAAGGTAGAGAAGTATGCCATTATATCTGAGGCACCAATACTAAAATACCGAGCCGCAGGCGAGGGATTTTTAGGTGAAAATTTGTTTGTGATATTTCACACAAATAAATTTGCAATTAATTTAATTTAAAGCTATAAATCATGGAAAGTGAAAGTGAAATGAGCTGCACACCCCCTGAAGTGAGGAAAATGGCAGAGAATGTTGATAACCAACTCCTGCCAGAAAACTCCAAACATCTTTACGTAAAAGCATACACAGTTTTTAAAGATTGGTGTCTTACAAAAAACGTCGCCAATACCACAGATAATGTCCTACTACCATAGTTTAAAAAGCACGAGGATAATAAAAAGGCATCCAGTCTACGGTGCACTTTTTCAGTGTTAAAGACAACCCTAGAATTAAAAGAAAATATTGACGTTGGAAGATACTACAAATTAATTGCATACCTAAAGCAAAAGAACAGACCCAATAAATCGCCTGTGTTTTCAGAAGAGGATATTACTAGATTTCTCACTGAAGCGCCCGATGCCGTCTTTCTGACAGCAAAGGTAATTCTTTTAGTAAACTTTTTATAAACTCACTAATTCCATACTCTACAGGTAATTCTTGTCATTGCGTTTGCAGGCGCCTGTAGAAGTGATGAACTCTGCAAAATGTTGACGAGTGATGAGGATGTTCGAAGCCATATAATTATAATAAAAATACCTACCAGTAAGAACGGTTCAGCCAGAAAGTTTGTCGTGATGAAACCTCTGTGGATTGAGGTGGTAAAAAAGTACTTGGAGAAAAGGCCTACACTAGATTTACGAAGATTATTTATTGGCTTCCGAAATGGGCTGCCAATGCGGCAAAATATAGGGCACAACACATTATATACACAAGAAATATGTCCAAAGTGATCGCAAAGTTCTTGAAACTCCAAAATTATGAGAATTACACTGGTCATGCCCTTCGCAGAACTTCACTTACCATATTGGCTGAAAATGGGGGCTCTTAAAACGTCACGGTGGGTCGCGATGTTCAGGGGTAGCAGAAGGATACATTGAAGACTCGATAGCCGATAAGAGACGTACTGCCGGAATGGTGCAAGGTTCAAACGTCGTCGTCATTTCTTGTAGCTCCTTCTGCCCCTGCAACTATTACTAGTGCCGCTTTTGAGTGTGATGTTTCACCCAATTCCCCCACTCCGAGTACAATTTCAAGCACTTCGTTTTCTCCACGACACTCCGTGCCCGGAAATCAAGCTGATAATGCTGCTGGTGTCAGTACTACGTCGCTCAACATTAGAGGAGCAGGTATCAATATGAGATGCCACAACTGCACAGTTAAATATTATTTCCGATAAGTTCGTGGTACTGATAATTATCTGCTCACATGTTCTGGATATTTTCTATCTATTAAAAACATGTTTCATAACCTCCACATTCTGCGTGCTGTGGTTCTGTACTTCTATAACTGTGAAGTGTCGAAATTATCAAGTGTCATTTTCATTATTGACTTTGGTTAATAAATCAAAGTCATCATTATTCACCCAGGACAAAAATGTGGAAGTTTACGCATCAAAGATAGGACGATAATAGTGGGCTTATAGGCTGGTAGTGGAAAAAAGTTTAAAATACATTTGAAAGTAAACGCTAGGCAAATACGTTCCTGGCTGTAAGGGTTACTTCAGCAAGAAGTTTTTGAATTTAACTGACGTACTATCGTGGTGATTGATATATATTAATTTACATTACAAATATTTGGTGTATTTCTCGTAGTACAATTACAAGTACAGTACAATTTCCTCCTGTTGGAATTATGCCAACATATCAAGAAACTTTAAAAACGTTGATTAATGAAAATATCTTGTGTTTTCATGTGAATAATATACCTCAATCGATTCTGCGAAAAACTTAAGAAGTTGTAGAACTACTTTGCAGCTTTAAAGCTTTGTGGCGAAGCTCTTGTGAACTAATAAAAATGACGACAGTAAAGAGCATGGAAACATTAGGTAGTAATAACATGTTTTTTCAATAATAAATCGTCCTTTTTCCTGTTACAGAAAAAAATAAATGTATTATGCACGAGCAAAAATATTATATTTTAACTCTCGGTGTTTTGTCTCGAGACACAACCTCAAGCTAAAATGTAATACTTTTTCCCCTTTGTATAATAAATAACTATTATAATAACATAGACTGCTAATAAAGCAATCGTTTGCCAGGTTTTGTCGTCGAGGGTTGTACTGACTCTGAAGTTTGTCTCGAATAATCAAGTCCGTAAATATTTATTCTTTACTGGGTGTTGTCGGTACACATTGCAACAATGAAATTTCAACTTAATGAAGTTTATTGAACGCCATGCGACCAGACACTTTGTTAAAATTACGGAGCACCAAGCTAACAATTTACTTAACCGATTCGAATCGTTTACGTTGTTCTAAATCGATTAGGCAAACACTGCAAATTATTTCATCCAATTTACATCTTTCTCGTTCACTATGCATCATGATAGAGGGATCTCATTATTGGATATTGATTAGTTTACTAAATTTTCGAGCACGTTTGAGTGCAAACAGTGCTGTCCTGAGAGTTAAATCAGTTTTTCAATATTTTAGTTGTGAAATAATGTAGATACTAGTAATGTATTATTAATTCCGTTTGATTTATATTCCACTGAATAATCTATTCGTATCATATAAAGTAAAAGATGAGATTTTTTTAAAATATATGTGTGAAAATTTTCACTTGTGTACTGTGTAAGCTAATATAAATCAATTTTCCTACAATTTATTAATGAAGTCACATGTATGTTCTTTGATATAAAATATTTAGGTATGCTAAGAAACAGTTCCCTAGACAAGGTAAGCAATAAATAGGTATCTAAAATAAAAATTAATCTAACCAAATTTATTAACAAATAAGACACATAACGGGCGTAATGAATTATTAATGATTAATTTTAAAACAAATGAGGCCACCTGGCTGATTTTGAGTATACTGTAGTAGTTGTATACAAGGTGTTCCACATAAAAACCGACACAAAGCATGTGTATGTAGGAGGTTCCAAAATATTGCAATTTAATCAAACGTATTTATATACAAAGTTGGACACAATCGGAGTTACAGGTCTTGAAAGTGGGGTCAAATATTTCGAAAATAATTTAGGTTTATTATTGGTTTTACATGTGCAGGTAGGACCCCCACCTGCTCTGTGCCTGTTCTTATGCGGAACACCCTCTATGTTCCAATGCGAATAACGTACTCCATTTTCCTTAAGGTTTTTAAAATAATTTTTTTTTTGGTACAGTATGTAAACGCCTGTTGTTCAAAATTAACGCACCATTATTACAAAATTTTGTTGCTAATTGTTTTCGTAACCTGGATTCCGACGTCAATGTTTTTTTTGCATTGTACGTTTGTTTCTTGACATTGTTACTATACTTCTTGTTTTTGATAAAATGTTAATTTTCGGATTATACCGGGCGTAATAAAAATAGTGTTTTTTTTTACCGTAAATTTGTAACACCCTGTGGATATACCAGTAACTCTAACATATCTCAATTGAAATCAAATTGTATCTCCGTCTTTCCTTAATATTTTGTTTTTTTATTCACTTTGTTATCTCTATATTTACTCTTTAAATTGTATGCATGATTAATAATGTAAATTTAAAATGAAACAAATTTATTCAATAATAAACACAAACAAAACATCAAGTTTTGAGAAACTTAATAACGTGTAACACCGGCTCTGGATCGGATAACTGCCTGAATTCGTCATGGTAAACTTCTTATTAGCTATTGAATGTTTCCAAAGGAACGTTTTCTCATTCCAAAAAAAAAACAGTGTTTTCCAGTGAAAATTCTGCGGTATGGGTAAATGTCGTCTACCAGATTTTTAGAGCAACCCAAAGATGCTCTATAGGATTCATGTCCGGGCTTCGCGGTGGCCAGTCCATCACTTGGATATTGACCTGATCTAAGTATTCCAAAACCGGCCGTGCGACATGAGGGCGAGAATTGTCTTGCATGAAAATAAACCGATCCCCTATAAACAGCGCAAAAGGCATTATGTGATCTTGAACAATATAGCATTCATTGACGTTGGTCAAATTGGTTCTAACTCTGTACGGGCATTATAGCAAATTTCTCCCCAAAACATTCTAAATCCACCACCAAATGGTTCCTTCCATACGATGTTACAGGTAGCAAATTTTTCTCCAGGTCTTCGCCATACCCTTTCACGACCATCTGAAGAATTCAAGCTTACCCTGGTCTCATCGAAAAATGAAACTTGTTTCCAATCGTCGACAGTCCAATTGGCATGATTTCTAGCAAAACTTAATCGGGCTACTCTATGTGCTGCGGTAAGTAGTGGTCTAACTGCAGGCCTCCTACTAGATAATCCTGCTTCTTTTAAACGTCTTCTGACAGTCAGAGTGGAAATCATAACATTTCTTAACTTTTAAAGTTCATTACTAACCTCCTTACTTGTGCTTTTTCTGTTCCTCAAAACATTTAGACGGAGGGTTTTAACTTTACTTATCTTTCGATGCTAACAAAGACTTCTGACTTTTCATTGCCAGAAAAGGTTGTGAAACTGTCAAGCTTTAAATCCATCATGACATAAACCATCTACGATTTGTTATAATATTGCAGTAAATCGGTCAATAATAAGGCAACTTGATTTAAACACGATTGCATGCGATAGCAAGATGAATAGAAACATTGAGCTAAAAGGCGGCATCTTCTTTAATAATAGAAATAATAAAGTGAATAAAAATACAAAATGTTAGCAAAAAATGGGGCTACAATTTGATTTCAATTGCGATATGTTAGAGTTACTAGTATACCCCACAGGGTGTTCCCAATTTACGAAAAAAACACACTATTTTTATTACGCCCAGTATACACCGAAAATAAACGTTTTATCATAAACAAGAAGCATAGTAACAATGTGAAGAAACAAATCTATAATGTAAAAAAAACGTTGACATCGGACTCTAGGTTACGAAAAAAGCAACAAAATTTCAGTAATTTATTTTGAATAGTTTAGTTAGTAACATTTCTATCACCAATAAATGTTACCATACAAAAAGGATAGTATATAGCTTGTTTAGAAATGCCATGTTGTCTGCTTGGAGTTTCAAAATAGTAGGGAATGACTAATTTGCAGTAGGTACTTAAAGGGGGTTGAGGCTTGCAGGGGATAAACCACGATAACACTTGAGAAAGGTTGTAATAACACAAAATTACCAAAATTAAGTTGACGTTGAGTGAACTCTAGCACTTTAATAGTGTACTTTAAAATGTTTAGACTCACGTTCATACACTTACCTAATGCACACATCTACCTAATGCGTACTCTGCGGATATCACACTTTAACACTTATAATGCACTGCATTATACATACTCACTACTGATTACTAGTAGGTACTGTCACTATAACAGTCAAACATTAACGATCGTCGACAATGATAGGGTGCATTTACCATTACAACTGCAGTACGAGGTTCCATATGTGGGAAAACAGATTCAAACCACTTTTCAAATACTCGTTATCCATGTTTTCTGATAGCCTCTTGTTCCTCGTGATTAAAAAACAGGTAAACCTTGTTAAAAAAGTCCTATTGTACTTCCAATATATGTTAGCTACTGTTCTTTTCCATAAGATGACTTTAATCAAGTCGAATATCCTTTAAATTGTTTTCGTTTGCTTTGAATATTGCAAATGTGTCACACTTTTCACCGTATGGTCTTCATTTTGTCCTTTTTACTTCAGTGTAAAATATTCTTCAATTCAAATTTCGACCTTCGAATATTTGTTTTAAATAGTTTCTTCGCAATATCATTATTTCGCCTGTTTCTGTCATCATATTATTTTGATTTTATAAAACGAAATGTCATGCATAAATAAAAAAGCACCTTTCTAGATATTCTAGGCAAAGTTTCATCCTGTGAGATATCAATCTGAGTTTTATTTCTCGTTGGAAGCTCATTTTTAAAATGCTATCCATGAACTGTTATCTGAATCACATATTCTGTGTCGTCATCAACCTTCTATCTTCTTAATTCGGCGAGTATCCACTATTTTCTGTTTCACAATTTTATCTTGTTCTTTATCACTTTTTTTTACATGATATACACTACTCACAGACACTCTTGTTTATAACCTACATATTTCAACCACATCATTTACACTCATATTTTGGTCTCGCACCCTAATCTCTTGATATACGTTTTTTATTTTCCGATATTTCTCACTAAGGTTTGAGAACGTGCGGGAGAGCCTAGATTATTCTCTATTCTTAAGACCACAAACACAAAATCACTAGTAAATTAATAATTACAATCACAATGCTCGTACTTTTCCTGTACCTATTAACAGCTGTGCAGATGGTACAAATGGATCCGAATTAACACAGTTTAATGGATGTGATGGCGGTATTACCAATACAAGTCGAGTATCTTGATATACGCTTGTGTATTTGCTGCAGCAGAGGTAATAACCGGTTCCCGAAAAAGAAAACCGAAGCTGTGTAATCGGAGTATGCGGAACACACAATTTTATACAAAGAATATAGGAACGGATTGAATTAAGTAAGGATGCAATTTTACTATAAGTTCCAAACAATTCAGTGTTCGTAGTTTAGCGTTTAACCTTCTGAATTTATTAAATGTAAAGTAAATATAAAATAAAAAAAATCTTATGAGCAATTTCATTCAAAGATTTGCAATCTTCTTTGAATTCCTTTGCTGCAGGAATGTTTCATTTTGTTTCCGAAATATTTTGTACAAATGATTGGAAAGAGAACGGAGCTAGTAGAAAGTCAATACCTATTCAGCAATACATAAATGTAGATTTATTTCCCCTTATTGTAGTTTATACTCATACAAATGCAGGGGGGCGTAACGTTAATATCTCCCAAGAAATTGGGCTGTAATGGGGTGGAATAGAAACATGAGTTCTGAATTATTGACTCATTTTGAAACAATAATAAACTGCAGTTAAAGGGATACGAATTTAAAACAGGAAGTTAGTAGCAATAAAATAAATTTTATGACGGTTTTTATATGACAGTCAACGCCTCTAAGTGATAATTCACGAAAATGCGAATCGAACAGAAAACGATACTGTTTATTCTCAAATGGAATTGTTTAGCATATTTACAGTGTTTTGTAGTAATTTATAGCCCGTTTATGGCTGCGAATTGAAATCGCCTGACAGTTCTTGTATTGATTTCTCGTAGAAAATTCGGAATGAACATGTTGGTTTCTGCTGTATTTTATAGGATCCTGAAAATTATACTTAATATTGTATCTTACTAGCAAAGTCTGCACTTCGTTCGCAGTTACGTCAGTATCAGGGGCGTGCTTAAGACTCTATGTTAATGTTTGTAGAAACCGAGGTGCAAACATATACCTACAAAATGTTGAAAGCAACATTTTACCTGGTACTGGTAATTTATAATATCCAAGATTATTCATATTAAGTTTATTAGTTTACTAGATACTCTACATAACTTTTCACTTATTGTACGTACTGAAATAAAATTGATTAACCAGCAACTTCTGTAAATAAATGATCAGGTGTTAGTCTGTGACTTTTGTCGCTAATAATCCATTTCGGTTTAGAAAACGTGTATTCAACGTCTACAGGTCACAATACTGAAGGTATTGTGACGTGCCTACGTCGTAATTGCAATACGACGCATTGTCACTATGACGCCTGAGCGGTGGCGGCGGTAACCTCGGGCGCCAGTTTCTGTTTACAGTGCAGAAATACCACTACTCGGGCGGCTACAGTGAAGACACGGTATGTCCATAGGATCATCGTCCAGAGGAGTTAGACTTTCGGTGTCCCGTAAAACAAGTCAAGCCCTCGTTTGGCTTGGCGGACATGCGCAGTAAGCGTGTGCGCAATTTACTTACTATCCTGGTTGACGGTGCTGGACTGGTTTGCTGCTGGTGCTGGCTGGTCAGGAACTGAATCTGCGGCTTCGACGGTGGAACGCCTAACGCTCCTGGGCAGTAGGCGGCAGCGCACTGGTCCCCAGACTTGACTTGAACAGTTACCATAGGCGGCTTCTCTGGTGGGTTGGACAGGCAGGACTCCCCTCGTGGACGGATGGCCAGGAACTGGAGTGCCTCCTCGAAGTTTGAAAGCCCTCAGTGCTGGTCACGGGTTGGTGGCTGCGCAGTGGTCCTCAGACGAGACTTCTAAAAATCTTACCAACAGCTACGACTAGTGGTCCTGGCAAAACTTTTCCTCAGCAACAATCACAAACAGCTAGTCTGGTACTGGAATGGTGGACAGACAGGACTTCTCTCGACGACGACGCGACGAGCCAGCAACTGAATCGTCTTTGCCATGTTTAGAAGTCTTCGGTGCTTGCTCGTAGTCCTCACGAAATTACTCTAAGTTGATCAGCGACTTAGAATGATTTTAGTCGGCGGTAAGGGCGTGGAATTTTTCTAAGTTCGTCAGCGACTTTGAAAAGTTGAAGCTCTCGCACTGGTGCTGGTGGGATCGCGCGGTAGGTATGTTCGCTCGGGCGGCCGTGATAGGACTCGCTGGCCAGTATGCCGCGATGAATTTCGTTTCTATGAGAATGGCAGCGGATGTGCGCTTGTTCTAGCGCTTAGTAATTAAACACATATTGGTAGTCTGGTGATAATTTTAGTAATAAGATTGAAAATGAAAAATCACTTCATTACAGTATCCATGAATAATTAAAATTTATGTATGTTATTTCTTCGCGAATTCGTTAAATGTCCGTTGATCATATAAAATAGAAGTAACATCACGCTATATAATGCTTTTTATGCCGTCAAAATGAACGAGGTAATATGACGTTGCTTCAAACTACGTATCCCAACGTACGGTTCCATTGCAACCGTTTTATTTTACGAATCGTAACCTGCCATAAGTATAAACATGTCTAAATAGAAATGGTGTTCATTCCACTTAAAACATTCCTGAGTATATTATAATCTATGTATATATTTACAATTCTTGAAGTTTTGTATTCCATTAGCAAAACCCATGTGAATAATTCCTCTATTTTTTATGGCAAATAACTACAATCAGAATGGCCAAGAATACAGATATGAATTTTCTCATGAGAATTTATGTCACTTTCTGAGATAATGTGTTGCACTAAACTCGGAAATAGAACCTCTTCAGGTAAATAAATGGGATGTTTTAATATAAATAAAGTATATTTAAATATTAAGGTTGTCGCCAAGTCCGGACCTGAGATCTGCGAACGAAATGAGGGCAATACATATTAGTATAGTGTAGCGTAACTGCGAATGATACATCACTGCTTATTATTATTGTAATAACATAAATTAAATAATAGAACGGCATCTTTCATCTTCAACATAAAGTAAGTGTACTAAATTACCAAAATTTGTTAAAGAAAGAATAGCGTGTGAAAACATCTTAACTTTGACCTGGATAAAGGTAAATAATAAATTGATCTGATTTTTGATAAATGGACAGTAAGATATATAGAGAACTGAGGAAAATGGTGATTAATATGTTGGGTGTTATCTTGCATCTTAGAAATTTAGTAATATTTCGTGATCAATGATAAATGCTATTTAGATTATAAATTTTTATTTCTATACATATTACAAAGAAAAATATTGTCATAATTTACACAATGCAGCACATGTAGGTTCAAATACAAACTGTGTTAAACTTTATTACAACATTACTTGAAATTTCGGCACAATAAACAAGTGCCAACAATGCTTTAACAGTCATTGTAAAAACAATTATTAGATTATAAAGTTCGGTTCGATTTGTAACTGGATTTATTTCTGATGCAACTGTATGACTATTTGTGCTATATTGGACTAACTGTATGTACACAAGTTTTAAATACATACTGATTTCGAACGTATAGTTTTCATCAATATGCCATAGATGAGATAATTAACGAATGATCTAGTAATTTTAATGTATATCTGCAAACAGATAAGAGATACCATACCAAGTGAGTTGTCCATGACACTCTTAACTTCTACATGGTTCAGTCAGGAGCATGAATTCAGTCAATTGTTAAAGATCTAGGGCATTTTACTGCCATTCGTGGCAATTGATTCAAAACTAATAGGTGATTAGGTTCAATCAGGTTTTTTTGAGTTGTGACATGTGAAAGAACTCAACCCATATGAATTCTTTTATACATTTCTTATTAGGTATTATAATAGACAACGGTTCTTGGCTGTTCACACAGATACTGCTATGTCTGTCGGGGCATTAGTCCTGCAGTATCATTTACAGGTATTATAATATTTGGGAAACCACCGTTATATTACACTCACAAATCTACCCACACATTTTTTATTATTAGTGTTTGTAAATTTTTTACTGTATTATCAAGGTATTTCAGCTAATATAAATCAATTTTCCTGCAATTCTGCATTTTTAGGATTGCTTCTTCAGGTGACGCCCAGTTGAATCAAATATCTAATTATAAAAACTAATATATAATTCAAATTATGTAAAGAAATTAATTTCTTGATACGACAATGTCAAAAGTGCTTAAAGGAGGCCGCCTAAAGAAGCAATCCTAAAAATGCAGAAATAGATCAGATCTTATCCATTGTGGTTAGATTATGTGTTCTTAATGTTCAAAAGTGAATTTGGGTTTTGTAAGTTTTTGAATTCTGCCAGTTATGTTTGTTTTTTGTTAGTAAATTTAGATAGATTAGATTTTACTTTAGATAATTATTGCATCCAACTTAAACTTATTTAGAATAAAAGAACATTATATTAGTTGAAATACCTTTACAATACAGTAAAAAAAGTCCATATGAGACTTCCCACTAGATGGTTCAGGCAGAATCATCAATTCATCCATATTTATACCATTTACGGCAATTTATTTCATTTTATATGATGGTTAGTCAGATTTAACTAGTTTTAGCTTCTTGTGTTCCTTATGAAAACAAGTCGAAATAGTGATTTTAAGCTTTTAGCTTTCATAGTCGGAGCTATTTGACATATAGTAATTTTCAGGGCTGTTATGCCGTGACCTACATAATTGGTCGCTGCCAGTAACAGAATTAAAGTGCACATCCCTAGCTATAACTGGGATTCTCTGACTTGCTCTTGTTGTTCTCGAGATAGGCTCTGTGGAGGCAGAACCGTTATTGGTATTTCTGGGACCGCCCATATATTGAGCGGCTCCTGCTGTTGGTATTACTACTCCTATGGTCAGAACCGTTCCTCAGATAATGGTCTTCCGAGACGTCCCGTAGCCGCCTCTGTAACTGATCGCATCCTATGGTTCCAAATGTTTCGCCGCTCTTCACTGTCGACATCTTCAGTTGTGACTCCGCAAAAGCTTCGTTGCGACTGACTCCAATCACCGAGGTCACCACATAAAAATCCGAAAAGTCACCATATATCAAATATGTCGAAATAGTTTGGTTGTTCAGGGTAATTTCCCTCTCGATTCAAAAAGTAGACTATTTTTTAAATTTCTAGGCCATTTATACTGATTTCTTTTATGTTATGTGAGGGTGTAATAAATCAAAACATAATTTGCTATTAACTGCTTATCTACGAAATTAATAACAATCAAATAGTTGTATCAATTAAGAATAGCATTGATCCATAAGGGTTCTACAATCATTCAACGTTTCAAATAAATACTTCATGTAGATACTATAAATTAATGATACTGCAGGATACAGCTACTGCGCGGACTAATGCCACGACCGGCATTGAATTACACCTGCAGTATCTGTGTGAACAGCCAAAAACCTTGTCGGCCACCCCACCAGACATTGACCGGTTTCGAGCTTGTTAGTCCTCATCAGTATGTCATAGGTGAGATGACCGACATTTTCACTGGCTGTTTCTCCATATGTACACACATTATGACTGGCTGATTGTAAATCTTTAACGTTTTATCATGAAACAGTAGAATGTAATTACTGCAAATTTATCATTGCGTCAAAATTACCCAGTGTAATATCATTACAATCAAATTGGGCATCAATCAGATATACATTTAACAAATCCGTAATTACGAGTATATACTATTTACGGTAGTTTCAATAAGTATCAATACTAGGCAGATTTAACAACAGCATAAAGTTCGAACCATATTATTTACAGACGTATATCAAATAATTTTCTTCTTCAAATAGTGCCTTCCATTCAGTATATTTATTACTGAAAGCATATTTATAGCTTTGTCCGTATAATTTGTATTGATTTTTATTGAAATCGAGAATTCTCCATTTAATAATATTTCACAAAGCAATCTGATACGTGTATTTACTGTTGGCTGGACGGTAATTGAACCCTTCGTAGAATTTATTTAGTGGATAAAGATAAACAACATAATGGATCATAAAAATATACTTATTTATAATACTTCTGTATTTCAAAAAAAATATAGGTTGAAATATATTAGAACTTGATATTTCCAAGTAAAGTATGTATACCTACTGATAATATGGACTTTATGGTAACGTACTGGTGGGTAGAAAAATGTCTAAAATACGAGGTGTGGCAATAAAGTGCCGATCATTTAGTTATAACTCTGAAACTCGCAAAACTGGATCGTTTCTAGAGAAGGGGGACCTTCCTTTTATTTTCAGTTTAAGACTGAAGTCGATAGCACGTTTGGTTTGTGTTTCATTTGTATTTTTTGGGAGCAATTTGTTAGTGGCGTCGTGAAAATGACTCAAATTACAAACAACGTGTTGTGATTCAATTTTTAGTGAAATCTGGCAAAAAAACCTCGGAAATCCTTCGAAAATTGCAGGTGGTGTATGGAGACGAGTGCATGTCGAAAACACGTGTGTTTGAATAGGCAAAACGATTCAAGGAGGGGCGTGTATCGGTAGAAGACGATCCACGTGAAGGAGCTCCCGTCACCTCTCGTACTGACGCGAATGTTGACCGTTTGCGCGCACTGATCACGTCTGACCGGCGCCTAAGCATTCGTGCGTTGTCTGGCGAGTTAAACGTCAACAAAGAAACCATTCGCAAGATGTTACACGAAGGCAATGTTGATCGTTTTTTTCGATATCCACGGCATCATTCATCGTGAATATGTTCCTGCCGGCCAGACAGTGACTGGACAGTTCTATGCTGGAGTCCTGGAACGGCTGCAGGCCCGCGTTTTCCTGTGCGACCCTAACTCGCCGAGAACGGCCGGATCTTGCACTACGACAACGCGCCAGCCCATTCATCGTTCATTGTGCAAGAGTTTTTGGCAAAAAAAGCATTTCAATGTTGCCGCACTCACCCTATAGCCCCGATATTGCCCCCCCTGCGATTTTTTTTATTCCCCAAGATGAAGTTGCACCTCAAGGGAACTCATCATGGCGGCGTACAGGAGGTCAAAGAAGCTGTAACCGTGGTGCTAAACGGGTTAACTGCGGAGGATTACCAAGGATGCTTCCAAACGTGGGAGCAACGTTGGAATCGTTGTGTAGAGTTAGAGGGAGACTATTGTGAAAGCCTAATAAAATTTTGGCGAAATTTAATTTGTCTGTTTTTTCATTGACAAGTTCATGGAACTTAATTGCCACACCTCGTATAATATATCTTACTGAAAATACGAAAAAAACTACTTAACCTCAAGTACAAGCTTTAGATAATCACATAGACACCAGACAACATAACAAACACGCTTTTTAGAGTTTAAAGTCAGACCTCTAAAAATACCAGGTCTTAATCGTATTGAAAGTTGAAGTTTTAATAAACCTTCGAATTACTTGAATATTTAGGGGTGTAATAGCGAAAAACTTCATTGAGTTACAAAACGTCACAGAATTCTGAAGTTTGTAAGCATATTTATTACTTATCAATTTTATTGAAGTTTATAGAATTCAACTATTGGGAAGGTTCTAATGTATAATAGAGGTCAGTATTGAACTGGAAGGGAAGAAGCTGATAATATTGCAATTGTTTCATTTTTAGTACAAAGTACAATGTACCAAATTTAGTCCAACTTATACAATATTTCAGAAAATGCTGTGTGATAGTTAATAGTAAAACTTTGTATTTTAAGATTAGTTGGTTAATGGAAGGCACAAGACGAAAAAGTACCACCCTGATTTCTATAACAAATACAAAGTTATGATGGGTGAGAGTTATTTGGATTAAAAGAACTTAATGCATGAGAGCTGTACATTATAAGAGTCCCCTGTACATTAAAAAAATATATATAGATAAATTCTGAATCACCCTGTATACAAAATTGTATGTTTATTTCAAATAGAGATAAACATTCCTCGTAAATTGGTATCCTTCAATTGTGGATACAAATGGTAAATATAGCAAATGCTGAGGTAAATATCGAGGAAAACATGTTTTGTAAATTGATGTTTCGCATTTAGTAGGGAATGTGAAGAACTAAAGATGTAATGAAATAAACACTATGCGTGTCAAATATCTTTGTCTTATTTTGTCGCAGAGGAAAATTAGGGCAACTTATTGATGCAAAAGCAAATCATTATTTTGGCGTCTGTTATATCTCCGGCTTTATCTCTAGTCTTTTCACCCCAATTTTTAAGTTTAATTGCGCCGGGTGTTTAATTAATCCTCTTGTAAATTATCTGCTTATATTTAATTAAGTACAAAAAGGGAACTTTAGTCATACATATAACAAAGACCTGAAGCTCTTGCCGAATTTAAATTTTCTGCGTACTGTAAATTTACGGTGTATACAAACATTCTCCTGATACTGTTGATTTAGAGTAGATTTTATACTGGTTTAGCTATCATTCTGAAATATGTGAATAGAAGAATTTAGAAGATTTTAACTGACATTTGACTGTCTGATAGGAAACAAATTATAGCTGTTTGTTTAACTAGGTACCAAAGTACAAGATTCATTACAGTCGCTGGTAAAGAGTCTATTAAAGCAGTCAAGGCATTCAATCTTCTTTACTGCCAAATTAAACACATACTATTTTCGCCGATCAATTTTAATTCCATCATAATATCAAACAAATCTATTTATTTTATATTATTAAAATTGTATGATATTTAGTGCGTGAGTAATAATAATTTCATCAAGTCGTCTGTGATTGCTATCAGACGAGCGTTATTAAGTTAATAACTTAGGCTCACAGTAATCTCTATATGGTTTTGTATCCATAAAAATAACCATTTATTATTTGATGAAGAATTCACATTAACTCCGTCAGAAATTATTGAATCAGCAAAGCAAATAGAGTGCGATTACCAGAAAAGAAAAAGGTATAACATATAAATAATTTATTGATTACTAGACTAAGAATAACATTATGTATTTTTCAAACAATGTACTATTGGTATATTATTCTGAAGTAAGCAAAAGTATGAAATCTGCTTCATTGTGGTCAATACATGCGATGCTCAATGCTACTTTGAATGTCAACAACAACATCGATATTGAAAAGTATCTAAAATTACATTCTTGAAATGGCAATCGGATCAATATCATGCTCAAAAATTATGCATTTTAGAACATTAATAAATGTAAAAAATTCTAATGGAGGTACAAAGGTAATTATACTGGGACGTGTCGATCTGATAAATTGAAAAAAAATTGAAGAACAGGAAATAGATTACTGATCACTCTGCCAACTACAAAAACAAAGAAAAAAATCCTTTATTGTAAGTGAATATTTAGACATACCAGGTGTGGCAATTAAGTTCCGGGAATTTGTCAATGAAAAAACAAGCATATTAAATTTCGCCAAAATTTTATTATCGACCTTCACAATAGTCTCCCTCTACACAACGATTCCAACGTTGCTCCCACGATTGAAAGCATCCTTGGTAATCCTCCGCAATTAGCCCGTTCATTCAGCACCACGGTTACAGCTTCTTTGACCTCCTTGAGGTGCGACTTCATCTTGGGAAATAAAAAAAATCGCAGGGGGCAATATCGGGACTTTAGGGTGGGTGCGGCAACGTTGGAATGCCTTTTTTGCCAAAAACTCTTGCAAAATGAACGAGGAATGGGCTGGCACGTTGTCGTGGTGCAAATCCAGCCCGCGAGTTCGTGTCGCACACGGAAAACGCGGGTCTGCAGATGTTCCAGGACATCAACATAGAACTGTCCAGTCACTGTCTGACGCGCAGGAACACAATCACGATGAATGTTGTCGTGGATATCGAAAAAAACGATCAACATTACCTTTAGTCGTGACGTGGACATTCTCGTTTTTGTTGGCCGCTCTCCACCCTTTTCCACCCACTGCTGACTTTGTTTACGGATCTCGGGGTCATACTCAAATATCCAGGTCCAGTGGCGAATCTAGGGGGCTATGGGGCTGCAGCCCCCAGAAACCAGAAACAGACGATTTTTTCACGAAAAATCACAACCTCGTTTTCCCCCAATTTTCATTCTTATTAAGAAACTTGGCAACCTTGCTTTGTCAGCTTTGTAGGTTGACACTCGTTCAAGGGTATTCTTTAAATAGATTGTCTACATTGGCGAGCGAAAGTTTTGTAGTGTCCTCTGATTTTTGTGCTTTTTAATGTGTGGAGTCTGGTGAGTGATGTTTTGATTTTCATTATGTTACATTAGATTAGGGTATATTCAGAGACTGCGTATTTTCGGCAATTACGGCATAATGGGACGAATTATGAGAATAAAGTCATAATTCCAAGAAGGCGAAATTACGCATATTAGTTTCGGTTTCAAATACCGCCGCCGGCGAAACGTAAGACTTGTTTTTTTAAACTTTTTTCATTTTAAGGCCTTTGAGGGCAACGTTGTTACGAAAATTTGACAGTGGATTTTCTTTTAGAAAGTGTCTAGACAATTTCCGCGGCGGATGTTATAACTTTTTATTAAAATACCGTGGTGACAACACTGACAACTAAAGAACTAAATATTCCCGAAAATTTCGAAGTACATAATTATTTGACAAAGAAATTGTCTTTTTTTATTTAGTACGACTTTTTATGAAAGGCAAGTTTTTAAAATGTCTTCTGTATTTGTTTCTATTGCTTAACAATAGATTATACATATTCTGAAAATCGGATATGAAAATCTCTGGAAAAATCGCATTGTGTGCCGGCGTGGCGGTTGTTTGAACACTATCTTTATTTTATTTCAGATTCAAAGTAAAATGGAGAAAAGAAATCAAGCGTCTCTGTTGAATTTTTTTCAAGCCAAAAGCAAGAAATCAAAAAATAATATAACCGAGGTAGTAGAGAATAGAGATGATGATAGTAGATTCAGTAGTTCCTTGGTAGTAGAAAGTAGTATTCTGGCGATCGGTAATAATAGCACAGCCGTATCTAGTTCCAGTAGTTCTCCTTCCTGCAGTAGTCGTAGTACCATTAATGGTAGCCTAGTATGCTCTCAAAATTTCAGTATAGATGACAACGACATCGTTATACTGAAAGCTAAATCAGGTTCAAATTGTTTGGAGTTATTGGACCTTATATGGAAGCCATCAGAAAATTTTGAGTTTCCTTCAAGTAGCGCTTCAAGCGAAAAGTTCTCCAGAAAATTTCAGTATGCATGGTTTAGAAAGTATCCCTGGCTGGCGTACTCTAAGGTAGAGGATGCAGCATACTGCAAATATTGTGTGTTTTTTGCTTCACATTCTGTTGGACGCACGTCTTCACAGCCAGTGGGATATTTGGTGCAAGAAGGACTTAGGAAATGGAAACGCGCCTTACAATATTTCAATAATCATAATGGTTTGGAATACCACAAAACCTCGTTTTTTCATTAAACCAACATAAAGCAAATACATGACAATAAAAAAAATCTGTGGACGTTTTACTGGACCAAAATAAAATCAAGGAGGCTAAAGAGAATCGAGAGCGATTAAAGCCCATAATAAAAACTATAATATTGTGTGGAAAACAAGGTTTGGCATTACGCGGGCATAGGGATCATGGGCCAATTGATTTAGATAACTTACCCTCCAAAAATGAAGGCAATTTCAGGGCTCTCTAACGATTTGCCGTTGAGTGTGGAGACAAAACCCTGGAGGATCATCTACGAACTGCAAAGAAAAATGCACTGTATACAAGTTTTCTTATTCAAAATGAAATTCTTGAAACATGTGGATCTCTCATACAAACGAACGTAATGGAACAGGTAAAGAAATCAAAGTATTTCTCAGTCTTGATTGACGAAACAACTGATGTTGCAACTGTCGAGCAAATGTCTTTCTGTCTCAGGTATTTTGACCATGAGGAAATGAGGATCTGCGAAAATTTTTTGTGTTTTGTGCCTCTTACTTCTACAACTGCAGAAAGTATTTCAGTTGCAATTTTGAAAACTATTAAAGATCTGGGTCTGGACATCAAATACCTAAGAGGACAAGGGTACGATGGCGCTCGTGTAATGAGCGGAGAGTTTAGAGGCACCCAAGCTCGTATCGCTGAACATCAACCTAAAGCCATGTATGTACATTGTATGTCTCACTGCTTGAATCTTGCAATTTCGGATTCATGTCAAGTTCAAGATATCAGAAATTGTTTTGGGATAATTGAAAAGACTTGTTCATTCCTTCATACTCCAAAGAGAGAGAGAGAGAGTTTTATCAAAGAAGATCGACGAATTTTGTCCCGAGTCAAAAAGGTTGCATTTGAAGAAACTATGCCCCACAAGATGGGTGGAGAGGCATGATTCTATAATGATTTTGCTGAGCTTCTGGATGCTGTATGCGAGGCTTTGGATGCAGTTAGTAGTTGGACTGACCGCGATGCGTCAACTGGTGCCACTGGATTGATCAACTCCATCCGCACTGTGAAATTTATGGTTTCCCTGTATGTAAGCGAATTTTTATTTAGCAATAGCATTATATTAAGCAGATACCTACAAAGGATGGTTTAGATTTGGTAGTTGCAGTAAAATATGCTGGGATGCTTCTAGATCAGCTACTGGACATCAGAAAAAATGTGGAAGGTCAATTTGAGACACTTTTTTCTAAGGTGAAAGCGATGTGTGAGAAACATGACATACCGGTCATGACTCCGAGGACAAACAACCGGCAAGTCAATAGATTTAATGTAGATACCACAGATCCCGAATCATATTTTCGTATCTCTATCTTCATCCCATTTTTGGATGCCATGATTGCAGAAATTCAGAATAGGTTTTGACTCACAAAGATATTCTATCTTCATTTTCTTGTTTAGTGTCTAGCCAAGGAAGCTTAAACGATTTTGATCTACTGGCCAAGTTTTACGAGGATGACCTACTTGAAAATGGTGCTTTTATCAACACCGAACAAGTACGTGCTGAATATTTACTGTGGAAGAGACAACTAAGCGAATTTCCAGACACCAAATCGTCAATTATAGACATGTTGAAAAAATGTAATAAAGAGATATTTCCCAACGTACATAAGCTTCTTGAAATAGTTGCTGTAATACCAGTGACAACAGCAACACCGGAAAGGAGCTGCAGTACCCTGAAACGATTAAAAACTTACTTAAGAAATACAACAGGAGAAAATAGACTCACCTCTTTGGCCCTTATGAACATTTATTATAATGTAGACATAAATGTTGATGAGGTGCTTAATAGATTAAGTCAAAAGAGCCGTCGTATGAATATTATATTATAATTTTTTTTGTCATTTTGTAACTTCAACATAAAAGTGTTTTATTTATATAATAATAAACAATATTTAATACTTGATACTATTTTCAGTTTTATTGTCACATCTCTAAAATCATAAATTTTCTCCAAAATTTCAATTCAGACACCGATGATATAAATAAAGGTTTAATAAGTTTAATAACATATTTGATCCACCCATTAAAATTTTAAGATGACATGACAGTACAACTTTTTTGTGAGTACAGCCTCCCCAGAAGAAGACCCTGGATTCGCCACTGTCCAGGTCTCATCTCCAGTGACTACCCGACTCATCCAGTCTCTACAGTCGCTCCGAATGGGGGACAGCAAATCCTCTCAGATCGATTTTCACATGTCTTTCTGTTCACGGGTGAGAACATTTGGCACCATCTTTGCGTAAATCTTTCGCATATTCAAATTTTCGTGTAACATCTTGCGAACGGTTTCTTTGTTGACGTTTAACTCATCAGACAACGTACGAATGCTTAGGCGCCGGTGAACATTCGGGTCGGTACGAGAGGTGACGGGAGCTCATTCACGTGGATCGTCTCCTACCAATTCACGCCCCTCCTTCAACCGTTTTGTCCATTCAAACACGCCTGTTTTCGACATGCACTCGTCTTCATACACCATCTGCAGTTTTCGAAGGATTTCCGAGGGTTTTTCGCCACATTTCACTAAAAATTGAATCACAACACGTTGCTTGTAATTTGAGACTCATTTTCACGACACCACTAAAAAAATTACTTCCAAAAAATACACATAAAACACAAACCAAACGTGCCATCGACTTCAACCTTGGACTGAAACTAAAAGGAAGGTCTCCTCTCTCCAGAAAAACGTTAACGAACGATGTAGTGTTGCCAGTTTCCGAATTATAACTAAATTCCCGGAACTTAATTGCCACACCTTATATCGGAAATATAGTACCTACCCCAAGATCTACACAAATAGGTAGTAATACATTTTTTTAAATATGCATATAGCCAATTAATAGCAATTCATACATTTGGAAAATTCCAAAACAAGTTTTTCAAATTGAAGGATGCCCACGAATATACTGGGCATTGTTTCCGTAGAATTTCAGCTATACTATTAATAAATCCATGAGCTGATATCACAACTTTAAAAATGCATAGTGAATGAAAACCTTCAAAGATAGTTGAAGGCTTTATTGAGGAGTTTATAACTCGTAAATCAGTTGTTAGCAAAACAAATTTTCTCTACTTCAAGTACATCAAGGTCTGGAAGCGATTTTTTAAATAATTCATCCATTTTGGAGAATTCAATAATTCATAAAACATCTACTAGTGAAAACACTTCAACCTACATAGATGAAGTAAATGTTTCAAAACAAAGAGGAAAAGGGATATCAGGGGGCTATTCTAATTTCACTATAAATGTACAATAATAATAATAATATCTCTACCCCTCATTCTAATCACAGGGATTAGCCCAGAAGTCAGAGACTTGTGCGAGAGGAGGCGCCATATTATTATTAAGCAGGCCGCATTTGCGCCCAGGAACGACTTACGTTGGTAAGGCCTTACCACTATTCAGTGCAGGAATGAGGGAAACCTGAAAAACCTCATTAATTAGGGGGGTAGTCAAATATCAACCGGTATCAATCTCTCACATTGACCCAAGCTAACATTATTCCACCCTACCATACCCGCAGAGAGGGTGCCAATCCTCTCCACGAATATAGCTTATATACGGTCTATCGGCAGCTGGGCGCGAACCAACTCCGATCTAGTCAGCTCGATTCAAATATTGACGCCTTAAACCGCGCGACCACTGACCGACAATAAATACAATTATTTAATATTTAATTTATCGACAATAAAAATGATTATAATGCCTAGGCAGTAAATGAGACACTATGTGCCTAACTAAACCTATGCCTTTAATGTCGATCGGCGAAAACCAATTTTATTATTAATATCGAGGTATATTTAATGGTTACCAGTTCGTTCCGCAAAATTCATGAATTCTGCTGTTATTCTGCTCCAACGGGTTGCCTGTTTGAATGTACATATTGCCTACTGAATAAAACAAAAATTATTTCGGAATTCATGTATAATAACTAAATTTTTACACGAGTTGTTTGGATACATAAAATGAAATTCAGTAGCGAATTCAACAACGAATCCTATTCGTAATGCAGAATATGTAAGTAGCAAGTAACTAAATAATTTTACAGGAAAATATTTATTATTTGAAAAATATGAACAATGTTTAATTTCCATTGTATTACAATATTTTTAGTTGCGTTTAAATATGGATTTTTGATAAATTAATATAATAAAAGTAATATAACTTTTTTGTCCCGTTTATGTCTTCAGTTCATATCAACATACGTAGGTCTTCAAATGCTTTGTATTTAAGGAGAAATGTAAGGCCATAAATTTACTTTAATATATGTTTATTATACCCCTTGACTAGTATATTATAATCACTCCAAATTTTCTAACATGACTCTTTTTTGAACCCACGACCATATGTTCACATTTTTTTGTGATGTGTTGGGTAACTTCAAAAAATATGGTTTAAATTTGTACCTAATCGAAGTTAATTTAAATTTATCTAATAAATAATTTTTTTATCTATAACGTGTTATTTGATCTATAATAAATAGTTTACCGAGTTGTTAAGCTAAAACCCGGGCAACTGGTCGCTGCCAGTAACATAATTAATGTTCACATCTCTAGACTTAGCAGGAATTCTTTGACCTGTCCTTGTCATTTTCGGACTAGGCTCTGTGAGAATGGACCCGCTGCCAGTATCCCTGGACTCACCCATATATTAATTTCGTTTTCTGTTGCTGGTATTACGGCTGCTATGGTCGAAACTGCTCCGGGATAACGGTGATCTGCAACTAGTCACATCTCATGACTTCAAACGTTTCGCTGTTCTTCAAGTCAGTATCATCAGTTGTGACTCCGGATAAGCTTCACCGCATTCTCAGTAGCACTCCTTTACTATTACTTAAATCGATCAATATCACGTTGCCACAATAAAATTATCAAATAAAATTTTTTTAACTAACAGAACTTTTTTATATATTTTCAGGTATTAACAATATTGTGTGAAACTAACTGCTCTGTGGGCTAAAGCCTCAACCAGCGTTGAATTACACCCACAATATCTATCTATATATTCTTTTTTATTAGCTTTTGTAACATTTTTTTACTGTTAATAACTGAAAATATATAAAAAAAACTATACAACAGTATTGTTAATACCTGAAAATGTATTAAAAAACTATACATAAAGGGTAATTTTTTTATTTATTTTAGTAGGTCGTTATGATGTTTAAATTCATTAACAGATTAATCAGTTTGACATTGTCGACATTTAATTTCAAATAGTTTTAATTTATTGGTATAATAATTTTTATAGTTAGATATTTGACTCAACTTAAAGGAGGCCACCTGATGAAGCAATCCTAAAAATGCACAAATAGGTCAGATCTCATCTATTGTGGTTGAATTTCGAGTTCCCACTGTCCAAAGTTATATATCTATCGAGTGTTTTCATTAAACCAGGTTAGTAAATCTAGATAGATTAATTTCTTAAGATAATTATTGAATAGAGCTTTGTCTGTGGAATTGTTCATTAGAACCTACCTAGATGTTTGTTATCAGAGAACATACATATGACTTCACTGATAGGAATTGTAGGAGGTTTGATATATATTAGCCTAAATTACCTTTCTTAAACAGTAAAAAATAACAGAACTTTTTTTACCAATAGAAAGGAACCGCTTATTATATGATATAGGTACAGAGTATCCTAAAAATAATAATAATTTTATGTCTTTATTGTTTTCAGTAATAAAAACAAACGTCGAAGTTTAGCTGACGCTCTTACACTTAACCCATAAATTTAAAATATATAACAGTATTAGACAATAATAAAATAACAAATAAGCATACAGCGTCTTACAAAATAGTGAAATAAAATACACATAAAAATATAAACATAAGCAGCAGGAAACAGGAAAACAAGAATACATATAACATAATATACAAACAATATAAAACGTAATAATGGTAGTGGTAGCATAATATGGCATAATTAAGAATGTAAAATGACATCCTTTATTGTTTTTTAAAATGTGGTGGTGCCAGGAGTTTGAGGTAACCTTCAATTGAATTGTAATACTGCATTGTATGTAAAAGACCTATAAAATAGTGATGTACACCACAACATATCTAAAATATTTTTTGTTCTTATATGAACAATGAGATATTCAATGTTCCTTTCATTTTCAATTTTTCTGCGAGGTAAGTAGGAATTCCAGTATTAAGCAATTTATGGACAATAATTAAATAATGCTGTTTAACTATATTTTCCATGTTTAACCAGTCCAGAATTTTTATTTTATCCGAAAGGTTAAATTTCCTCTGTCCAAACATAAAACGGCAACATGCATTCTGAATCATTTGAATTCGGTTTTTTTGTTATTTTCTCTAAGCATGGAAAATAAACCAGGTCACAATAGCTAAAAATAGACAAAATTAAAGTTTTACACAGTTTTTTTTCTCACTTTAAAATTCAAAATGAATCTATTTGAATATAATTATTTCAAAGAAACGAAGCATTTTTGGATTAATTTATTGACATGCTCATAAAATATAAATTTATCATCTATTAAAAGTCCAAGTTTCTCATAGTTTTCACAAACTGCAAACTTTGACCTTCGACACGAATATCCAAGATAGCCTTAAACAGTTCACGTTTTTTATCGGAACAAAAGAACATGGCAATACTTTTCTGAGGATTAATTTTTAAGTTGTGTTCTTTAGAAAATGATACAATGCTCTCGAGATCTTCATTTAGCTTATTTGAAACATCATGTACTTCAGAACTGTCAAAATTACATAAAATTTGAGTATCGTCAGCATAAGCCTGCATGGTTGAAAATTTTGAAGTATGGAAAATTTCAGCTGTATATACAAGAGATAGTAATGAACCCAATATGAAGGGGGAAGTCCAGAGCAAATGGATCTCAGATCAGATATACTATTGCCAATTTTAACTCTCTGACAACGACCAGTCAAATAACTATTAAAAAAGGAAACCGATATGTCGCCTTTGGGAAGTCGAGTGACACCAGAATTGTTGCCAATTTTCAGTCAATAGATCTAATGATACTGTCAAACATATATAAACGGGACGTTGTTGTACTATGTGCTGAACGAAAGCCGGATTGCCGGAAACTAATGGGACGTAAGTCTTGGACAGATGATGGTATACTTACTTTGGGCACAGGACTAATAATAGCTTCTTTCCAGGACTCAGAAAAAATAACCTTTCAATAGGCAACAATTTACAATGTGGGTTATATAGGGACTTAAAACTGATAAAGAATACTGTAACATTGTTCGAGAAATTATCACAACCACAAGCATCTGATTTAATAGATAGAAAGGCAGTAGGTAACTAATTCCTCTTCATCAATTAATAAAAACCTAACAACACTATCATTATACTTATTATTCTTGTACTACTTAATCATGTTTTTACATTGACATGATTTATTATACACAGGTATAAAATAATTGTTTATATCCGGCACATCAATCAAGAATCAATCAATTGAGAAGGTAGCTGCATGTATTTACCTGACTGTATAGTTAAAGTTTTCTCCAAAAAACCTTGCCATTATTTTTCAAATATAAGTGAGACGAATAGGCTCCCAGGTAAAATTTCTAATGTTTACATACAAATTCTAATATAAGTGCCGATACTGAAGGGGCTTGTATATCTGACCAAAAGCAACAAAAAAAATATTATATTTATTCCCTTCCACCCTGGTTTCTTGAGATATTTTTTTCAATTTTTTAGTGAAAAAATCACTTCAACTTGTATATCACCCCGTATAAAAAAACCTCAATAATAGACAGAAATCTAATATGGCAGTGCTGATCGGCTCTATCAGATATAAGATTCGCATTGTTCATGATATATAAGTTGTTGCAATATAAAAATAAAATAAGTTTCCTAATTAGTTCTAAAAATGAGAACCACGTGGAAAGAAATTTAAGGCTGGAGGCACATCATTGCTCTGATGCCACGGCACGCCATGTGATGCAACGTTAGAAGGATCTGGCATCGTGTATTCTTATGCAATTTTATATATCGTGTGCACATTGCTCTGACGCTACACCACGCCACGCCATGCGACGCCATTCGACGTGCTGCGAATCCAACTTTCTTTCCGTGTAACGGCGTTATCTGTTTAATATACAGTGTGTATGTAAATAACACCGGAAAAATGTAAGGGGCGATTCTCTGATGAAAACTAATAGGGGTTTCAGGTGTAATTTTTTTTTAAATAACCCTTCCATGAAATGTTATGTCCCTCCAGAAATTAAAAAAAAATGTTTTCTGTTTTATCTTTCATGTATATGGCGCTAAAGACACCAAACTTGGTGTACATTATCTGTCAATAAAACCACACATTTTGAAATTTCTTCAACCCTAAAGTATTTTGGTAAGGGTTTGAAATAATAAACCCCTATGATAATTTTTCTTATAATTTTTTTTTCGATAAAATTTGTTCCTTTTAATATATGTCTAAAAGTTCCCATTCATTTACAAACTTTGTTATCTCTTCAAGCTTTTTCGAAAAGTTAAGGATTTATAAGAAAAAGAAGTAAATTACAATGCATTTTTAGAAAGTTGAACTGTTTAACTCGAGTGTATTCTGCCGAAAGATCTAGTGGCCTGTTCTTTACAATGAAATCTATAGAAACAAATGCCAATGTAATTTTTTGTTACTGTTTCTCACTCTTTCACAAGTTTTATGAAGATAATGTTCACCAAGTTTGGTTTTTTTATCTTAATATACATGGAAGATAAAAAAAATATTTTTTTTACAACTTTTCAAGGAAGGATTTTATCAAAAAATATTATACCAGAGACCCCTATTAATTTTAATCAGATAATCGTCCCTTACATTTTTTCAGTGTTATTTATATACACCCTGTATATTCTTCAGAAGTTGAAGTCAGCTTTAGGAATCCAAAGGATAAGTCAATCGTTGCTTCTAATTACCTACCTATTAAAAATAGCTGACATATTGTGTTCAAGTAGTTGTATTATATGGTTGACTATTAATATTTAAGCGTTACAATATTGGTTTTCTATAAATATTTGCCCAAATATATCGAGCCAACCTTGGACTGAAATTTACGTTTCGCACACTGGAATAGGCGTGAAAAGAACTCTTGTAGTCTAGCTGGCCTAGCCAAGTCCATTGATTTTATCTGGTATTATTTCGGTGGCGTCCTTCCTACTTTATAAGGCTTGTGTGTTCGTTTCTCACCGCGTTTCCCAAATATTTGATGCGTGTAGTGGCATGTTTATTTTATAGCCGCCATAAATAAATCGCTGAACTTGTATTTGTCCCCGGATTCGCAAAGAGAGCAGAAAAATAAATTCTTAAGAGGTATACCATTGTTAGCTCCCCTGGAGTCCATGAAATCAGAATGAACTTTTTAGTTGACAGCTGACAAAGAACCCTTTAACTTGTTTTAGATACACGGCGGAAAAAGAATGATTGCAGGTGATGATTTTAGGTACTTAAACCCTTATAGAAAAAATAATGAACCTATTACCACTACTGCTGGTTAAGTGTAATATTAATATGATACTTTTTTCATTAAATGAATATTGTATATACAGTGTGTCGCATTTAAGATGGAAATTCCTCTTTAAAAATTTCATTTATTATCCGACTTGGTTCGTTTTTCTTAAAAAAAAAAATAGAGAATTTAAAACTCTATTTTGGCTCACAATGTGAAATCTGAATTTCCATTGTCTATAGTCAAGGCCTACTTAGTTTTTTTGATGTAAAAATTGGCAAAAACTGTTTAGCGATCGTTTATCTAAAATCTTACCAAACAACTCAATCCAGCACACTCTAACATGAGTATTGACCAAGTTCCATAAAAGAATGTTTATTATTAACGATAAAATTGATATTCACGATTTTAATCATTTTACCTTGACGCGGATGTTTCCATCTTAAAGATAGAGAATTGAAAACTCTATTATAAATAATAAAGCCCTACTTTAACTTTTTCCATGTCAAAATTGACAAATAATAATAATTTTGACATCGAAAAAAAAAAACAAGGTAGACCTTGACTATAGACAATGGAATTTCATATTGTAAGCTAAAACAGAGCTCTATCTTCAAAAGAAAACTCGAACCAAATCGGATAATAAATGCAATTTTTACAGTGATGTTTCAGGGTAAAATGATAAAAACCATGAATATCGATTTATAATAAATATTCTTTTATGAAATTTGATACATACCCATTTTAGGATGTGCTAAATCAGGTGGTGTATTAAGATTTTAGATAAAAAAAGAAATCTCTAGTCAGTTTTTGCCAATTTTCGGAGAAAAACAAAATAGGCTTTAAATAATAGACATTGGAATTTCATAATGTAATTGCCAGAATAGAGTTTAAAATTCTCTAAATGCAATTTGTATAGAGATCACTTGCCAAAGCGACAGTATTCCTTGAATACTAGACGAACACGCATTTTTTTCTGTAAACATGAATCTATTACATTATTGTTCTGAATCCAGAAATGTATTTCAACATTTTTTTTGCATGCTTATTTATACAAATCACAAGGTAAATGCATATTAAGATACAATAATTGCATAACGATTTATTTTGCAATAAAAAATATAAAAACATTTACATGAAACGAGACATGGGTTGTGAAACTGCACAACGCGTTATAATAAAACTTCTCTTTAATATTTGAATCATTAGTCATAGCGATAATGACAAGTAGCAATATCACTAACTGATTGTATAGCATAGTAACGTAAATTTGTATATATACAATGAATAAAATGCCTTGTATGCATCAAGTGGAGATATTTAATACAGCATATCGTTAAAAACATTATACTAAACTAATCAGTAGTTCAATGTTAGTTAACAGTTAGCTCACAAATTATACGGACAAAAGCAGAGAAAGGATTCATTGAGACAATGCAATAATATGAAATCTGTAACAAACTGATTAATAAATATTCAAGGTTCTGTGACAATATTTTTTGTTACTATATCTTTCATGTGAATTAAACAGCCACCAAAATCGGTTTTGGCCACTGGACTATGTGGAAACAATAATGGATGTCAATTGTTTAATTACTATTTATTACCATTACTAACTATAGAAGATAAACTATTAAAGATAAATATATTTAGTGTAGACTCCCTGAAAGGCCCTACAATAGTACTATCCAAAAACTTCATAAAATAGATTCCGTTCCATTAAAAAGGCATGTAAAATATATCAAATTAAACACCGCTAAAATCTCTAGTTTACCTGTTTCAGTATATTCTGCAATACCTATTTATAGTTATCAAATTACTAAATATATTCCATAAGTACACTAAACACAAAAATGTCCATAAAATATGTTTGTTCACGACTATATTATAACATTTTAATATTATTCATCTGTTTCTTCAACTATAATGATGTATATAATGCACTATAGCAGTGTATAATCATTATTCACTTATGATTAATGATTATCCACACTTTTACAAACCAATTTAAATTCTTTAATATGAAGTATCGAGGATGAATGAACAAACAAAAAAATCTCCGATGTTAGCACCTGGATCTCCTGTGTGAAAGCCAAACGCTACCCACTATACCTACCAGTTACGGTAATATTAAAATTTCTTTGAATGATGATAGAACATCATTAACTAAAGTTTTATTTGCTTTTTTAAATTTATCAATTGAACGGCGAATGTCAAATCTAAAAGTTGTTTACAACACTCGCCTAAGGTTCGTATCGTAACGCCACCTTCGTGAATTACAGCCACCATTATATGCGATGTTTGTTGAATAATACACTGTTATTAAACTATAAATGGTACATTATGGTGACGAAGACGGGCTCACCAAAAAAATTATTCGTTCCTTAATCTGACCAGCATTTGTTATTGACTCAATGATATTTTTTCTCATTTCAATGATTCTGTGTCTTCAAGCTTCATTCAACGAGATTAATACATTATTTCAATGATTTCCTTCACTAATAATATAGGTACCTATCAGCTATTGAATCTGTGATAAATATACACTATTTCACTTATTTTGTTTATTAATACAATAACCGTCAGTTATTCATGGTGAATACCGAATAAAACAACTGACATTTAATATATTGTAACCTCTACGTTGACTCATCCTTGAAATACGTCACGTAGAAAAACAAAGTTTATTGTCACTACTTGATTACACAACAAATAATTGTCAAATTTTTATTTTGACGTTTGTCATTCTCGTAGGGCTTCTGAACATAAACTGAACTCTGGCGGCAAAACCAATCCTCCTACATACATTTTTAGTATTCTTGAAGTTTCTGCGGCCTCGAGACCGTGGTGAGAAACAAATCGAATATGTCTTGGAATGTCTTAGAAAATGCCAACATAAAGGTATTACAAAAATTATAAATTCTAACGCAATCAAGTTAACATAGTTAACAAACTAAAAAGATAGGTGTATTTGCATAACAATATCTTGTATTGTTTAAATACAAAACTTATGTTTCAATTTTATTTCTTTAAATACGAGTATCCTGATAAATTTGAGTTAACAATTGAAATTATTATACTGATACATAATAAATATTCTTCCATCTCTCCAACAAAGTCAGAAACTAGTCCTCCCGTACCTCCTCTCGCCTTGCAAATTTTTGGTGTGATTTTTTTGTATTTCTACAATATCTGCTTTGTTTAATAATAACTCTAACGTCTACGTGGTTCTCCACTTACTTCCCTTTCTCCTCCCGTACCTCCTCCCTACTTCATGCGTTTTTCCTCATTATTTGTAAATTTTCGGTGGGATTTTTTGTACTTCTACAATATCTGCTTTATTTAATAGTAATTCTGACAACTATTCTGTCACTTTGTAGAAATCCTCGTCCTTCTCCACTTACTGCCCCTTCTCCTCCCGTATCTCCTCCCGCACCTCCCCCTTCCTTATATATTTTCAGTGTGATTTTATTGTACTTCTACAATATCTACTTTATTTAATAATAACTCTAACGTCTATTCGTTCTCTTGGTAGCCATGTTTCTCTTCCTTACCCGTACCTCCTCCTTTCTTGTAAATTTTCGATGTGATTTTTAAGTTCTTCTACAATACCTGCTTTATTTAATAATACCTTAAACGTCTATTAATTCACTTTGTAGCCATCCTCGTCCTTCTCCACCTACTCCTCCTTCTCCTCCCGTACCTCATTCTTCCTTGTAAATTTTCGGTGTGATGTTTTTGTACTTCTACAATATCTGCGTTATTTAATAATAACTCCAACGTTTATTCGTTCACTTCGTAGTTATCCTCGTCTTTCTCCACCTTCTCCTCTCGTACCTCCTCCATTCCTGTAAATTATCGGTGTGATCTTTCAGTTCTTCTACAATATCTTGTTTATTTAATAATAACTCCAACGTCTATTAATTCACTTTGTAGTAATCTTCGCCCTTCTCCACCTACTCCCCCTTCTCCTCCCGTACCTCCTCCTTCCTTGTAAATCCGGTGTGATTTTTTTGTACTTCTACAATATCAGCCCTATTTAATATTAACTGTAACGTCTATTCGTAGACTTTGTAGTCATTCTCGTCCTTGCCCACCTACTCCTCCCGTATCTCCTCCGTACGCTTTCAGAATTTTTTATTGTTCTTGATCTGGAGTCAACATGGGGTGAAGCTTAAAGACAGAAATGACCGAAACAGAACTGATAACTGTGCCATCTCACATTTCTGTACACAGGTTTCTCCAAATAATTGTTTCATTCAAAATTGATAGAGGATTTGATGTAGCCAATATTAAAACATTAATTCAATATAATATGTAAAATTTCTTGCTAAGTAAAACAGTAATATACCTATTTGTTACAGATAGAATCGAATCTGTAAGATAAATTCAATCAGATGATATGGCACAATGCCGGTGAAGCCTTGACAGATCATTCAAAAACATACCACCAACCGTTCACCAGTTTCAAGGGGGAGAGGGGGGTGTCAAGACTTTATCACCGCACTATATATGGTGTAATGTTTCACTAAATCCAGGTATCAACTTTTATAAAACATACGATCTTGTGCAAAAATAAACCAAAGCAAATTGCGAACCTAGTGACCCCGAATGTGCGAATATGTTACCGGCCCATGGACTTTTATAACCATTTGACGTCAAGTAAAGCCCCATTTTTTTAATAAAGGTAGCATAGAATATGTGTCCAGAGCTAATAAAAAATTTACATAATTCCACAGCGCCGGCCATTTCATACCAAACATCTGTCCGGCTGCGAGAATGGGAACAGCAAACTGCCGCGCTCGGATGATATACCATTTGAGTGGCCGGTATTTTTCTCACGAAGTAGTTTTATGAAAATTTATAGTAAACTAAAGTTTGCTCAACAAACGTTAACTTATAATCTATCAAAAGTTTACTTCCGTGACTTGGGTATAGTAAGTATAAATAGGTTAAAGTTTTGTGAAAGTATCCAACATATTCCCCTCAGCTTCCCAAAGGCATAAGATATATTATTAACGTTATTGATGTTTTGTGTAGGCACTATATTACGTGGATGTTTTTATGATGTGATATATCCATTTTTTATCGACTACTTTGTGCCAAAAGTTTTGGGACCATTTATTTTAATTATTAGCGCAGTTTCTTATTCTGAAATACATACTTTTGTACGTAAACGACAAAAAAATGTATACTAAATAACATAATTCGTAACCGTAAGATATCTCATACCAGTAATTTAAGTAAGTATTTATACATGGTGTCTGGGAAAATGTGAGAAATCTCTCGGGTGCAGATAGACCATGAAAAAATAAGATGACAAGTTCCTATAAGACTTTTTCCTACAGGCCCTTCCTGCGGAGATATGTGCCCCTGAAGAACGCCGCTGGAAATTGGTTTTTTCTTAAATAACTTTTAACGTACTTAGTATAATTTAATGTGATGGACATCTTAAAATAGTGTCCTTGACACATATTTAGCTTTTTTAGTTTACCAGAACGAGCTAAGCTTCACAACTTAATGTATAATTTTTTAACACTCTGTAAGATAAAGACTTTATAATAACAAATATGGGTAGCTTTAACCAAAGACTAAAAAAGGTAATGTTGTTTATTGTTGATAAAATGAACCGTTTACGAGAAAAAGAATAATAAACGAACTCATATTTTAATTTCAATAAAAACAGACATGATTTCTATTTTTCTTCTCGTCAACAAAGTGCGCTACGAAAGTCATTCAAATAACAGGAAAGTTTCATGTTAAGATGGTTAATCTGAAAAAACGCAGTGGTGTTCCAGGAGGCACCTTAACGAAATTATTGAAAATTTTCGAAAGAGGGTTCAACATGGTTTCCGTGAAGTCTGATACACTCGCGGGCACGACGAATTGAGGACTGATGTACCTGCCAGAATAACCCAGCATTGTTCCTGACATCACGTGATTCTCTGTAGAAGTTCCTCTCTACTGTCGACCAGAGAGAAATACATCAATTGATTGAGCTGTACCCACAGGTAACAATCCAATGGCGTTAGGTGGGGAGATCGAGGAGGCCAGGCCTCTACTTACCTATTCAACGGTTTGGATAGACGTTACTGAGGTGCTCCCGCACACCAGCGCTGAAATGAGGCGGTATCCCATCGTTCATAAAGTATAATATGTTCGGCAGGTTTCAAATGCTCTATGAAATCTTGAAAACCGTTCTGAACTCCAAATAAATTTGTCCATTCAATCCTTACGGCAATAAGAATGGTCCCATAAAAAATTTGCCAATGATTCCTACGCAGATATTAATTGATTGGAACTGATGTTGATGAAGCGAAACAGTAGTGGCAAAAGGATTTTCATCAGCCCCTACATACAAGTAAATTGTAAATTGGTCAACTAGTGATATCATTTTTGGTAAACCTTGCTTCATCCGTGAAAAAATGGTATGTATATAACATCTGTTCTTGGCTTGCAGACCTTCATTGTTTTCGATGTATTAATCTGTGTTGATAATTTTCGAATGCTTATTGATGGGTGTTTTCTACGGCAATTAAAATATGTTCCTCTAATTGCCGCCCACGCACGGTTCTTCTCAGACCAGCATCAGTACTATTTTTTCCATATTTTCCTACAAATATGAAGAAAGTCAATAATATAGATTACCCTATTAACTGGTGATGGTTTGACAGAGCACTATCAGGAAATATGTCGTGATATACCTTCTGGCTTGTAAAGCATTGCAAGACACAAGACCATACATCAGATACATATCTGCATACTCAGTAAACATGTATTCTATATTTCGAATTAATTAATAATTATATTCACCACGAAATCCAAAAATTGGTAAATTAATGACGAAGTAAACCATCGATGTGTCAGTGATGTGAAAGAGGACAAGCACAGACAAGGAACCGTTGTTTATGGTGGCAACTTCTAAAATGCAGGATATTTCATTTACTTCGTATCATAGTAACGTTAGCAAAAACAATACATTTTCTTGGTGCTGATAAATTACTAAAATGAACATCTTTTGCGGACATAGGTCCAACTTTTACTTGTAAACGGTTCATTTTATCGACAACAAACAAGAGTACCTTTTTTAGTCTAAGGTTGAAGCTACCCAAATTCTTTATTTAGTCTTTATCATACGGGGTGTTAAAAATGTAGGCATTACGTTGTAAAGCTTAGCCCGCCCCTGGTAAACTAAAATAGCTAAGTATGTTTCAAGGACACTATTTTAAAGGATCCTTACTAGTGTTCATCACATTATTAGATTATATTAAATACTTTAAAAGTTATTCAAGAAAAACCGACTTCCAGACTGAATTTTTATGAATTGCGTCACAGTAGAAACTAAAATTTGTTATTTGTATTTGTTACTCATCATTCTCTATATATAGGGTGATTCAGAACTATAAGGACGCTTACAAATACAATTTTGTAAAAATAAAATCAAAAAGAGGCAGTTCGAAAATGATTTAAAAATACCTTTCTGCGCAGCACTGGAAACTGGTCCATTGTAAAAGCTGCAATCAGTGACCGGATAAAAAAATTTAAAGAAACTTCCAAGGAGAGTAATAAATAACATGTTATAACATCTATTTATACAACAAATTCAACGAATTTTGCCGCCATTATAATTAATTATTAATAGAACTAATTTGTGGTTTTAATTAATAAAATAGTTTGACATACCTGATTTTACAACAAAATTATGGGCAGGTCTTACCCAGTGTCTGCAAACACAAATATTTCTGCTTTTTGTCCGTTTTGAATTCGTAAGTTATTGGCAGCAGCTATGATACGTTTGGGAAAATCATCAATAGTGTTCACTTCGGTCTGATACACTTTATTATTTAAATATTCCCACAAAAAGGAGTCCAAAGAAATTAGGGGGTCCGGGCGACCATGGTACTTGCACTAACTGCACACCGCTGTAAATGTAACTGCACTTGGCACATGTTTACCGAGAAATCATTCTGCTAAAGCATTTTCACATCACCATAAATTAAAACGATATCCGTCAACTGCGAGTTGCTATACACGCAAGCCATTTTTAACACTTGAAAAACTAATTTAAATACTCATAAAAGCACTGAATATTATAAGTAACTGGATGTCAATATTCGAAATCACTTGGCTAAAGAATACAGCAGCCCAGCGATGTAAAGGTTGAAAATACTTAACTTCAACTTTTTTTTTCTGGGAAACTATAAGGATTTTACAAAATTTTATTTACGATATTGACCTCATATTTTTTAGGTAAGTTGTGAATCACCCTGTAGATAGACTTGACATGTAAAATTAAATTGATCATTTAAAGACAATACTCAGCAGAGAAAATAAACTTTAATTTAAATTAAGTTTTTTGGATTTTCTTGCTTAGAGACAATCTTCCAGTGGCGATAAATTTTCAGCCTTGCTTTTTGCTGAGGCGCCACAAATCGCATTGCAGATAAATTTATGTGCTACCACTGAATGTTCCAACTTGCATGTTTACAAGGAGATAAATACCGTGATTATGTTAAAATACCCTATTTACACGTTACTGACGCAACACCAAGCAAATCTGAAATCTCGAATAACAAACAAATGCGTGCGCTACGCGGTCTCTAGTCCACAGTATTGTGAAATCTGAATCTAGGGTAGCGTTATCGTACGGTCCCATTTCGCACAATGCTCTCCAAAGCTGAACTTAATATTTGGTAGTATAGCAAACACATCTTACTTAGAATTTCTTTTGTTATTTTAAGAGCAATGCTGATGGCAACAAAATACATCAAAAAATTATTTTTAGGTGATCAAATTTGAATTGAAATAATTAGCACCAACGGAATTAGAAGGAATCTAAACTTCGAATGAACTATATTGAGATATTCACTTATGTTCGCTGCAAAAATTGTTCATGTCACAATGTTGGATCTCTTACCATGAATGGTAACGTTCCAGGTAAGAGGCAGGCATGAACTGCTCGATGCCTGTACACAGTTTGTTTTGACGAAATTTTCCATGTAAATAGCTACTCATATGAAAGAACTGAACTCTGACTTCAATAGTTCTTGAGTAGTTATTCAAAAATTATTGCAATGTACAATGTTTGAAGGATCATAGAGTGAAAAGCATCAGATTCAGTTTGTTAGTCACAAAAACACTGTCATACTCATTATAAT
This sequence comes from Monochamus saltuarius, assembly GCA_025584915.1. NCBI lineage: Eukaryota > Metazoa > Arthropoda > Insecta > Coleoptera > Cerambycidae > Monochamus > Monochamus saltuarius. The sequence goes on along the minus strand of CM046721.1, from coordinate 82,607,805 downwards.
CCAATTCAAGTCAACCTAACTTAACCTATTCCAGAATAATCTAATCTTGAGAGAGACGAAGCAGATTCAAATAGAAATTGGGCGCTAAGTCTTTTTTCAGAATAAGGAGTTGTTGGCTGAGGAACGGTATGAGGCAAAGCGAATTTATATGGAAAGATTTCCAAATTATCTCTCTTCAAATTTTCAAGAATTATTAGAAATGTTTTTCAACGTCTTTCGGAGTCAGGTTCATTTCAGAAAGGTCCAATTCCTGGAAGAACTTTCAATGTTAGAACGCCTGAGTTGAAAGAAGCTATTCTACACGAAATTGAAGAAGACCCAAATACTAGTACCGGGAAGATCGCTGCAAATCTTAATGTGAATCATAAATTAGTTTAGTCCGTTCTGAAGCATCAACAGTTATGCCTGTATCACATACAAATGATTCAAGCCTGTGTTTCAAGTGTTTTCTAGAGGTATTATAACGAACTTCCACAATAACCACGTTGGTCTAATGAAAACCCTAATGCCAGAATAGAATAAATATCAATTTCAACATCAGTTTTCTTAGAATAAATGTGTGGGTATTATTCGAAACTTTCTTGTTGGGCCATACTTTTTACCATGAACTTTAACCGGTGCCTCCTATAGACATTATACCTGAACTACTTGACAATGTTCATGATTCAATACGCACAATGGAGCTCCCACACATTTTAGTTTCACTGCTCGTGAATTTTTAAATGAAAGATTTGGTAATAACGTGATTGGACGAGCCTGTCAAGAACCAGGTCAACCTTGACCAACCAGGTCAACCGATATGAACCCCATTGATTTTTTTCTGTTTGAGGACATCTCAAGACATTATTTTACAAGGTTCACATTGAATCTGAAGAGCACTTAAGTTAACAAATTATAGCTGGTTGAGTTGTGATATGAGCTACTCCTGGAATTTTGGTTCTAGCTGTAATTTCAATAAGATCTGAAGCATGTATTTTGACAGAAGGTGACCATTTCCGACATTTGTTATAATAAATCACAGTGAAGTAATTCCATTGTTAATTAACTATTTTCTTATTATTTTAAGTAATGTAATGAGTATAGTAAAAATGTACTTGATCAAATAAATCAATTATGTTCTTAATCGGTTTAGAATACAAAAAAGTGTAAAGAAACAAAAAATTAAGATAATACAATGGCGCATATGATGACCTATTTTATTTATAATATGATATAGGAAAATATATATACGTATCGGTCAGTGGTCGCGCGGTTTAAGGCGTCAGTACTTGAATCGAGGTGACTAGATCGCTGTGTGGTTCGACCCCCGCAGCCGGTAGACCGTATATAAGCTATATTCGTGGAGAGATTGGCACCCTCTCTGCGGGTATGGTAAGGTGGAAAAATGTTGGCTTGGGTCAATGTGAGAGATTGATACCGGATGACATTTGACTACCCCCCTAATTAATGAGGTTTTCCAGGTTTCCCTCATTCCTGCACTGAATGATGGTTAGGGCCTACCAACGTAAGTCGTTCCTGGGCGCAAATGCGGCCTGCTTAATAATAATATGCCGCCCCTCTCCAGCACAAGTCTTCGACTTCTGGGCTAATCCTCGTGATTAGAATGAGGGGTAGAGATATTATTATTATTAATATATTTTATTGTCAAATAATGATCGATGATACCCACACCTCCGCCACTGGTATGTTTCTAGTGCTCGTAATATTTTGTTTCATACCTACTGTCATACTAAATATGCACACCGAATTTGGTTAAATTATCTCAAGCGGTTTAGAAATTAAAAATTAGAAACTGATTTTATTTTAAATATTTGACACGCTGTAGCTGGACAACGGCTGACCCCACATTTATATAACAAAGAAACCCTTATTTTTGGCAGAATACGCTCCTGGATGTTTGGCCTCTACCTAAGAAACACCCTGTATAATTTCTCAAAATATTTTCTCCTTCCATCTAATCACTAGAAATAAAACTTGTGATAACTTTCTAAGTGAAAATGATTTGTAAGTAACCTACACCCACAATTCTTTCTAGAACGTTTGTAATCTAAAATGAACAAGTCAGCTCTTATCCGGTTAGCTGAATACAATTAACTCATTTTCCGCCCGGTGTTGAATTCATAGACACTTACTCGTAATATTGAATCGACACTTAATACATTCTACGAGATATCGAAGTGATACTAACAGCGACTTGACGGAATGAATTGATAATAACTGAGAAAATACTAATTGGCAATTGCTTTCAGGTACGGAGGAACTGGAAATCAATATATTGAAATGCGAGACGGGCACTACGTTAACGTTAGCAAGTACTTGGTTTGCATAATTTTTTCCTTCAGTAAGCTCTTAAATTGAATGTAATCAAGAGAATTTTGAAAAAGTGATCGATAAATTGACTACTACTAAAAAATGCAGTTATAAAAATTTCAGGATTAAATAACAGTGTCAGGGATGTTGTTGTTTTAAGAGATATCGGAAAATTTAAACGTATACTCATTCACTGTTTTTCCACAAGAATTTCAATTTTTTTATCAAAAAAGAAAAAATAGTCAAGAATCGCATTACTGAGATATTGATAGCAACTTGATTTTTTCTTGTGAGTCATTGATTGCATTGATATGAACGTGTAATGAATTATCTTTTACTGGTCGCGAGATATTGATGATTAAGTAATGACATCATTCAAATTTAATTTTTTTATTGTAATAACTCATTTCCTTGCTTTCAACTATGTAAACACTTATGCATCATTTTTGGGTGTTGGTTTATGTAATCTATAGCTTCTTGTATCTAATCTATCGTGAATTTCTGAAATGGTAGTCTATCTATTTTTATAAACACTATTCTTTAAATAGCCTCACAAGAATGTATCAAGTAAAAAATGTTACGGAATCTGATAATAAAGAATATATGGGTAGATATTGTGGGTGTAATTCAACGCTGATCGGGGCTTTAGTACGCAGAGTAGTTAGTTTCATACCTAAAAATATATAAAAAAGTGGTGTAAAGTCTGGACTATTCGCCGGCCATATGGTGCAATATTTTCCTAACCATTCTATCTATAAAACAAATATTCCATAACTTATCTTACATTATCTGGTAAAGCTCCATCTTGCTGCCATATAATCCCGTCAACCTATCAAATTGGCCAATAAAATCATTTATTGCGTGACTCAAAAGGTCTAAATAACATTGACCGTTTAAATTTTCCTGGCAAAACAACTAAGACATCACTTATTTTTACATAAACAGTATTCCATATTTTTCTCAAAACCAAATAATAAAAAAATTTTAAATTTCAAATAAAATTCTTATTGAGTACTGCGATGTTTATCCTCAAAATTTAAGTAAATCTTGACACAATGGAATCAATTACTGAAACAAGTAAAATCTCTCTCTTTCTATTCACCTATAAAAATATATTTAATATTTATACAAAAGTTGTAAAATGAAAACTGAATCGTTACTTATTTGAAACAAAAGATAAAAGGACTAGAAAGTTGGTTCAAAAGTTTTCTTGCAATCATCAAGAGAATTAGCCGATTTTATTAATATTCAGGTTATTGGATGTTTTGAAAGAGCGAAACAAGAAACAGTATAACGGCAGGCAGGAAGAAGCGGGAAAATCATATAGAGATCAAGAAATGACTTAATGGACTTAAAAATAAATTGTGCCAAGGTAAAGGACACCACTGAAGTTAGTATAAGACCTGTGTGTAAAAATAAGATAGTTAGCGCGTTAGGATAGATATAAATAAATTAATTGATTGTTCATTCATAAAAATAATAAATGAAAAAACTGATAAAATTCTATTTATCAAATATTTCTAAGTCAAAATTTTCAATTAATAATAGAGCATAATTGTTAATATAATTAAAAAAAGTAAGGCCTGTTTAGAATCTACACTAGGAATAAGTGTCTCATGCCAACAGGTTTTGGATTAATTTTAAATTTAGAAAATATTAAAATTTTAAATTTCAATTAAAAATATTATAAGACAGGCTTCCAGGACACAGCTATCCTAGTAGGTAAATTACATTTCAAGAATTTAAGAATACTACTCAACATAATAATTAACAAACAAACAATAAAATAACAAAAACACATAGTAGTAGCAACTCGGAGTTCATAGATATCGTTTTAATTTATTACCCTGTGAAAATGCTTTAGCAGAACGATTACCCTGTAAACATGTGCCAAATGCAACGATTTTATCGCGGTGTGCAGTGAATGCAAGTGCAGTGCAATGCAAGGAAAATTTGGAACTGAATCGTGGAAGAGATGGATGTCTAAGACTTCCACGGCCTATTGCAGCAGTGTGACGTAACATATACGAGGCTTAATTGTATCCGTACCATGTACAGTATGTCAAAGTATTAACACTAAGAGATGGGACGAGCAGGACCGGTACCATGGCCGCCACGATCTCCTGATTTTAAATCACTTTTGTGGGGATATTTAAAAAATGAAGTGTATCGCACAGAAGCGGATACATACTATCGATAATTTACGGAAACGTACCATAGTTGAAGCCAATAAATTACGAGTTCAAAACTGACAAGAACCAGAAACATTTGTGTTAGTTTGTTGAAACTGGGTAAGACGGGCCCAAAATGTTGTTGTAACATAAGGTATGTCAAACTATTTATTTTATTAATTAAAACCACAAATTAAATTTATTAATAATTAATAATAATAGCTGCAACAGCAGTTAAATTTGCTGTATAAAATCGGCGGTATAAAATTTTATTTATTTCTTTCCTTGAGCATTTCTTTTAATTTTTTGTTTGGTCCCAGACTGCCGCCTTATCAGGTTTTACAGTGTACCAGTTTCCAGTGTCGTGCAGAAGTGCATTTTTAAATCATTTTCGAACTACTCTTTTTGATTTTTTCTTTACAAATTTGTATTTGTATGAGTCCCCTGTGCAATTATTTTTAGATACATTCTGAATCGCCCTGTATATTGTATTATTGCTCGCCGTAAGTAACCGGCTTAACAGTTTTATGTTTCCTTGATCACTATTATCTGATTCTATTTTAAGGCCCAAGAAAACTTTATTATCTTCTAAAAAGTGCGAATTAAAATTATTAACATGCTATAGGTATATTAAAAAATAACAAGAAATTATTTCTAACCTTTGGTTATTTGTTCTAACTGTCTTATACAAAGTGGAGAGTCGCATTTGTACTTTTGAAAGCCCTAGAAGCACAATCCTCACGAGCTCTAGAAATAATAGGTCTTAGTACAGCTGGTTTAGCACTCGTAATCAATCTCACTGTGGACCTCTTTTCTTCGCTGGCGTTGTAAGAATGTTTTACCGAAAGCATTAAAAATAACTTACACTTTATCATCATTTTAAGAACTGCAAAAAAGAGAAAGGATGCGCGATGTTTCCGAGCGGTCAAATGACGGTCAAAAATATATTAACGCTGTAATCATTTTAAGAATTGTAAATAAAATTATAGGTATAGGAAGGAATCATTCATTTAGGTACCTAAATAAGAAAAGAAAACAAGAAATATATATATTTTAAATATAAACAAATTTAAATAATTTTTATTAAAGTATGTTTTGGCGTTAACAAAGAACTCTTTTGAAATGTGTTTTAGGTTTACTTTTTTAAAGATATATATATATTTTAATTTAATCGGGTATTTTGCCACACCTCTGGAAAATTAAAGGTTAATTGAATAAATTCTTGTGCCAAAAGTATCACTCAAGGGTTATTTTTGAAACTAAGTTTGCCTAACCAAAAAATCTCACACTGAAAAAGCAGATAAGTAAAAATAAGATTTTTTGGTTAGGCAAGTTTAGTTTTAAAAATAACCCTTGACTGATCCTTTCGGCGCAAGGATTTATTCAATTAATTTTTATTTTTTCAAGTGTGGCAAAATACCCAATTAAACTGAAGAAAAACTAGAATTATGCCACAAATAAACAGCTTCAGAGAATATCTTATATTAACTTTTCCAAAACCAGTTGAGTGTATTATCTTGTTTCATTTTCCATGCATTCTAAAATAAATTTAGATTCAGGTTCTATGGAATTCAGGAGCCCTATCATGTAAACGCCATCTTGAATCAAACTCTAGTGTGATCACCATTTACTTATAACGTGGCGTTCTCTATTTGCCGTACGTACCGTATTATTTTAAATATAGCCTTGTCTGGCAAATAGAAATAAAAATTCACATGGAACGCGAAAACTGCATTTTTACATGAATTTATAATTATCGTCTATTATTGGAAATTTCAGCTAAATGAGCTAATTACGTAAGAAGAGAGTAGGAAGGGAAAATTCCACATTTCATTCAGCAACAGCGAAGTTATTAAATAACTAAATTTTCGGTCTATTTTAGGGTCCCGTTTTTAAACTATACATTTTTTATGATGTGCTAGAATGACAGAAATGTTGGAGATAGGTAATTAAATGAAAAATGTATTATTGAAGTTTATCTTATTACATTACATTATTGTGTGTGTGTATTACACACCGTTTAGTTACAAATATAATTCTTCTTTATTAGTTTTTGTTTGCATCGACTTTCCAAGGTACAGATAATAATATAAATTGATAATTTATGGAAGTATGCACTAAATAGATTTTTTTAGAATTGTGGTAGTTACTGAAAATATTATTGGTATTAAATAATAGTTTAGATGTAAATATTTGTGTTTAGCAAACCCTGTTGTGTTGCTAGTTGTAAGATATCGAGTTTATGTATCGTATGGTAAATGTAAACACACCCTGTATATTAACTCCTTCCTGTATACAACGTCCCAGGTGGCCAATGAACTTCAGTTATAGAAAATACTGTGGTCGTAGAATTAACTAATTATGAAATGTTAATGATATGATTGTATTTAGCTTTTACATGTTGATATAACATTTTGAAAATTATTAAGTTTTATTTAGATAGATAATCGTAATCGTCTAAAGAGTGTAGCGACCATTTCAGATGATTCTGATCGGTTAGAAATATTTTCGTTGAAGACCAGCGAGGGTAGCCAATAATTTTTGTAATAGACAACATTTCTATATTTTACTTGCAATTGTTTATTCAAACTATGTTGTTAGGGATACGATATCGTGTATGTAATCACATCTGATTGTCTAGTAGCAGTGGATTCTTCTGACGAAGTTTTCCGTCACATTGCGGCATAGCTGTGACTTTATGTCCGCAATAACTTATCTAATGTTATTTTTCAGCTATGTGATGGCCAACTTCAGATCTGTGACAAATTTTGCACTCCGGAATTCTGGAATTGTGAGAGGGTAGCCTTAAGAAGCCACAGCACTGGACCCCTTGTGCTTCCTCCCATTATGAAATCAATCCACCTGAGCTGCTAACCAACTTAATAAAGAGAAAAAGATAGTGATGTTGCTCAGGAAGATCCCTCTAATGTAGACCATATAAGGCCATTGCTCTCCCAACATGGATTATCCTGTTGACGAAACTCTTGTGCACTCACAGAGTGCATAAAGCACGCCCACGCCTTCATTACATCCTCGCAACCCATACAAAGAGGTGTTTTACACTTCCTCATATAATACAGGTGCTTCATTAGCCAACAGTGTCCAGTCTGAATACCTGTCACTAGACCAAGATTCATCCTGGTCATAGCTAGGTATTTTTTGGCTGCATCTTTGCTGAGTTACTCTACGAACTCCTTAGCAAATTGACAGCTATTTGTTTTATTCCACCGTCTTTTGAATTCTTTGTGGGTGTTCTCCTTAATAATTTCAACGAAAGCTAACAGCGGAAGCATATTGGAGGCACCAGGTCCAAAGATACTGAGACTTGATGCACTAGCCAGTTTATTAGCTGTTTTATTGACATAGCACTGTTCGTGTCCCTTTACCCAGCATACCGATATGCTGTTGTCGGTTGAGGCCTTGAGATTTTCGTACACTGAAGAAAAGTTTTTATATATATATGAGGACTGGTATTTATTGTGTTTAATTTAAACTACAAAATAATGTAGATATAACTGAATATATTAGAAATGCTTAGCTTAAAGATGCCTCTTGTACTAACTATATTCATTAAAGCTTGCAAACATTGAGCCTCAAATAAGCACCTTGAGGTACCACCGAAGCGACAAGAGCATGTGTGTTGTATCATTTTTCTCGCTTGATTTGAATATTAGATTTAAATATGATTATTTGCAGTAATCAAGAAACAACCTTATGGTGGTTGTATAATTAAGAAATAAAAAACGAGATACTAGGGCTGACATTAGATTGTCAAAAGTTTTATTTGGTGAAGATAGATGTCTATTCACCTTAGTAAGTTTGTTTGTATCAATTTCAAAAATATGCTACCATGTGCCATTCGTGACATTTCATTCGATAGGTTCTACATATACAGCAAAAGCGTGAACAACATAAAAAATCGTGAAGTTAAAACTTTCTCATTTGAAGGGACATTTAATGCATGAAAAACACTGTATTTATAGAATATTAATTAAAAACTATAATTTTACCTTACACAATAATAATTTATTTACCAAAACGTTTCACAAAATACAATTTGAATAGTATACAAAGAGACTTCAAAACAATTATGTCTGAACCAGTCAGAAGGACCCTAATGGTGAGTTTAATTTAAAAATAAAATATGGAAAAGGAATCTCAATTGTTGGAGGTAAATTAGCGATCCCAAACGATTTTCTCTGTCAGTGTACTAGCAAAATACGGGCGGTTTGAAGAACGGATGAATAAATTGAACAAATTTTTCCTTCGCTGAGTTATTCACATTCAAATTAGACCTTATCTTTACATGACTTTCTATAAAGAAATTTTAAATCGTGATAGCTAATACATTATGATATGTTGTAAAATCTCTATGGAACGGGATTTCAATTTGTGTGTGTGTGTCTCTTATTTTATACTTATTTACCCTAGTGTGACGATAATTGTAGTAGGAACAAGTTTACGAACAGTTTCCTCAGAAAAAAAAATATTACCCTGTATAATATTACAAATAAAATAGGTCATCATATGCGTCATTATATTACTTCACTTTTTGTTTTTTGACACTTTTTGGTATTCCAAATCGATTCGGACAAAATTGATATATTTGATCAAGTGCATTTCTATAGTTCTATAGTCTTAAATTACTTAAACATATCTTAGAGAGGCCATGCAAAACAATAATAATAAACAGCCGTCATCTTATGTAATACTGTGTATTGTCAAATTAGGCTTATTTTTAAATGGATTAAGTTTTAATAATGGCTCAAGTATATTTGAATGCTGGAAAGGCCAATATGGTTTACATTTATGGCCTTGCAGATGAAAATATTAAAAAATTTTCAAATCATCCAACTTCAAATCCAAGATTGTTCAGAATTATTTCAGTCAGGCTTACTTCAGAAAAGTTCAGTACCTGGAAGATCTTTGAGTGTTAGAATGTCTGAGTTGGAAGAAGTTATTCTACACGAAATTGAAATTGAAGAAACTACTAGGAAGATCGCTCATCATAAATTAGTAATTAGTGGTCTGTTCTAAAGCATCAACAGTTATTTCCTTATCATATACAAAGGGTTCAAGCCTTGCTGCCGTAGTACTATCCTGCCCGCATACAGTTTTGCCACTTTTGTAAAAAAATTAACAAAATGTTGAAATGAACTTCCACAGTAAACACGTTTGATCTGATGAAAACCCTAATAATACAATGGAATCTCGATTTCAACATCAGTTTTCTTTGAATGTTTGGGTGGGTGTTAACTGGAAATTTTTTTGTTAGGTCTTACTTTTTACCAAGAACTTTAACCGGTGCCTCCCGGATATATTCTTCAAAACGTTTTACCTAAACTACTTGACGATCCCTATGCGCTAAGACAACACACATTTTAGTTTAACTGCTCGTGAAATTTTAATTGAAAGACTAGGTCAACCTTTGCCAACCAGATCAGTTGATATGAACCCTATTGTATTTATTTTTTTATTTGGGACCATCTCAAGACATTAGTTTACAAGGTTCATATTAAATCTGTCAACAAATTATAGCTGGTTGTGATGATAGGACTTCCTCCTGGAAATTTTGCACGTATTCGAGCTGCAATTTCAAGAAGATTGGAAGCATTTATTTTGGCTGAAGGTGGCCATTTCCAATATCTGGTATAATTATATTTTACAGATGATGTGATTATATTTTATTTATAATATTACACAGGGTGATATATTTTTCTTTAGTAAAAATTTATCGCTAATATCCACACCTCCGTCGCTGGTAAGTTTCTAAAACTGGTAATTTTTTATTTCATGCCCTGTGATACTAAATATGCACACCGAATTTGGTTAAAATATCTCAAGCAGTTTCGAAATTCAAAACTGATTCTTTTAAAATTTTTGACATGCTGTAGCTGGACCATGGCTGTCCAAAGACATTTATATAACAAAAAACCCTTATTTTTGAACACAGAATACGCCTCTGGATGTTTGACCTCTACTTACAAAACACTCTGTATAATACCTGTTTGGTGAAATAAGGAAGTCCAAAATTATCTTGTTTAATTTCAGGATTAAGTTTTGTCATTACTTCTGTCTTAATTTATCAGAAAACGTATTTCTGAAAAAATTCCAAAAAAAACTAACATTTTAATTGACAGCGTTTCTGAAACAAATAGGTTTCTTCAAAGAAGTATTAGAAGACAAGTACAGAACGCGAAAAAACATTATAGAGAATTTACCGATTACCCCGATAAAAGTTGTGTCTATATAAAAAGATAAAAATGTAATATATTGAGACAATATGAAATAGCAGCTTCAATACTTATGAGAATTTATATGTTTATTTAAAAAAAACCATAAAATAGAATAGAAATTATTGTTGTTATAAAATTAAAATATAGAAGAATTATACAAAATAATATAAAAATTGACAATGCAGAGCATATAAACAGTTATTGTAGAGTAAATTAAATAAATTACCATTTTTGAAAGATAAAAATAGTTAAAATTCATTAAATATTGGGACATGATATCATATTTTTGTATAGTACATAAACAAAAAAGGACTTAAACCAAGATTAAAGTATATAGAAAGAAAAAGAAAAGATCATTTAATAACATCATACACATATCAACATAAGTCAAGTGAAGATAATTAAAATATTAGTAATTTAAATAAATAAAATTAGTAAAATATTTAGAAATGTCAAATAAATATCATAGACAGGGACAAATGTCAAGTCTAAAGTTGGTTTTCACAAGGGATATAACAATGTACATAAAAAGAGTAATATTGAAGAATATTTAATAATTAGACATAAGTAAAATTGTAATAACATAAAAAATTTTGTCATAGTTTTAAGTAGTGTAGTGAAAACATAAAAAACAGTGCATCGAAAACTAAATAAGATCATATGTATGAACCATAATATGTGTGCAAATTTTACAACAAGGCATCAAGTTATCAAATTGGTAGAAAAAGAGTGGAAAAACAAAAGTTTGTTGATTAGATACGAAAGAATGTAAGAACGGGCAGCGTCGGTTTTTGAACAGAGGTTCCATAAAATTTAGAAATTAGCAAGAAAAAGTCCAAATAATAGTCAAAAGTAATACTCACGTTGCAAGAAAAGTGTCGAACAACAATATAAACAGAGATCCAGATCCAAGACAGAAATTTGGCAGTACCATATAGTGGGAAAACCAATCATCTGCAGCCCAATCACCAGTTCAGAGGGAGTTCCAAAGGATTTCCAGTCGAAGTCTTATAAAAAGAAAATCAACTACAGAAAGGTATTTTATGTGCACATAAATTCACAGAAATTTACGTAAATTTTATCAGAGAAAATAAACGCTAGCTAGCTATTAAATTCACAAAATAGACAGTCACAGACTCTAAAACTTATTAAAACAATAAGTTACTTACCTTAGTATAATTAATAATCTTTACTTTTCTATTTAATATATTAAAATTCGTTATTTAGTGGAACATCTGTCAAAAGGTTATGATTTGCAAATATAATACATTACCATCAATAAACATACACTAGCAGAATACCATAGAATCACGGATTTTAAGAATGTTGTATCCTATTAAGAAATTTAAAATATTAAAGATAGGCAACTTTTAATACACAACTGCCTTTAAAATAAAATTTATATGTTACCTATAAATTAAATGTTCATAAAACGTTAAATATTCTTGAATAAGTAGTAAACAAATATCTTATGAAATAAAAATTGTCCATTTTAAATTGATATTTATTTGAAAGTAAGATACAGTGTGTTAAAAAAGATTTGACTTGACGAGCGAACCGACTACCAGAGTCTTTGTTCTCCAAGCAGCCAGGGTAATTGAATAAAAAAAAAAATATATAAGATACAGGTTTGTAGTCCAATAAATACAATTTTCTTTTACACACAAAACACATAAATACAAATCATACAGAAACACAAATACAATTTCAACACAAATATTAATTGGCGCCCAACAAAATTTCATAACACAATATACATTCTTAATATTTATACATTTTAATATTTTTTTAAACTTAGATATTTATCACATTTTCAAATAATACTGTAGCAAAAACGACACAACCTGTATTTAGATAATTGTGTGAATGAAGTTTCATGAAAATTGTTCCTCGCCGTATGTTGAAATCCAGAAATATCTATATGTAATATGATAAAATAATTTCATCCCATTATTGAAAAGGAGATTTATGATGTAAAAATAAATATATAAATCAGAAATAAAAGTAAATTGTGTCATGTTTTTATACAAAATAATTCCCATTTTTCTTCAAAGAAACAGAAAATACCAAAGGTCAAAATTTAATGAAATACGAGTTTCCGGAAGGAAACCTTAATATATTTTCCAGTAACATAATATGGGGATCGTATATTGTCTTTTCCTACAAATATTTGTATACTTTAACGTACTTATTGGCTGCAAAGAAATATCCAACTCTTAATAAAAGTATATTCTAAATATGTAAAACCCACACATTCCGATAATTTTATAATTCTGTTCTATGCATAATTCTATAAACATCTAGTATACTTAGATACATATTACAACAATAATTACACAGCAACACATCGGTTTTCCGGGCTACTATTTTGACAGTAGTAAAATAATGTGATGTAAAATTGTACATGTTTTATTTGTAAAAATTGAGTGTAACAATATTTGTAATACTTTTAAAGGGTAAAATATATAATTTTATTAACTTCATCAAATTTACACCAACATGAAAAATTTACGAAATCGAATTTAAAATCTAAACGAGAACGGGTTCCTATTCCCTTTCCAATATAACCGCCCTTTGCTATCCAATACGCATGCGAGTTATGACCACGCGACTAACTAACTAGAAACACCCGCTGCATACTACGAGAGATGGTAATTCACGTTCTTAGTATTAACGGTTAAAATAAATTGCATAATTTAATGTGTAATAATAAATGTTTGTGTCTGTTGTGCACTTATGTCCCTGTAGTGGGAAAAGATCCTATTAATAAAAATTTTCTGCAAATATGATTTTAAATATACTCAACCTATTATTCTATTGCCCTTCTGAAAAATATTACTTGGATTAAATGCGACTCTCTTTATAGGAACAATTTTTCTTATTTATAATAATGATGTATTTGAAAATGTCCTAATTTCTAGGAAATTTTCAACACTGTTGTGTACAGAGTGTTCTTAATTTGCTCCTGAAACAGCAGGTACTGATTAAACATTTTTATTATAAAAACGTGAAAGTCAGTCACCCTTAAATAAAAAATTAGTTTATTTTACTGTCCTTAAGTTTCTACTATTATCAATTACATTTTTATTGTAACAATACCTCCGATAGTTATATAATATATAGATGAAATTAGCTTATTTACATTTGAACAGTGACAAGCAATAATTACATTTTGTTCTTTTTAAAATCTGGTACAAATTAGAATATTGAGGAATAGTTTTCCTTAAACTTAGTGCAGTAATCCAAAAGTCCTTTCTTTTTTCATCTTTAGGAAATCCAAAAATATAATTATAAATTCTTGCAGCAAACAAGCAACAAGTTCTCGTAAATAATATCACATTTTATTTAATTTCCAACTACATTATCTTCTTACTCAGAAATTAATAATTATTAGGTACATTCTTATTTGTACCAAAATTAGTAATATGAATATTATCGACAATCTATCGATATTATCGAAAATTTATCGATATTACCGATAATATCGATAATTTTCAATAGTATCGATATTATCGTTATAGTAACTATAATATCTGTAGCTATCGATAGTTTTGATAATATCGATAATATTTTGACTCACGAAGAATCACGTTTAGCCGTAGCTTGAAGCTTGAAACCAATAATGATTTATGCGACTTATATGTAAATATTTTCATAGGTTTTAGATTTGTTTATAATTATAACATACCTAAAATTTAGGGAACAATCACGAACGAAGTGGGCGACATCTGTTGAGTAGGGTTGGGAATATTTATCGATAATATCGACAATAATACATATTAAAAATTGTCAAATTATAGATAATATCGAAACTATCGATAATTCGATAGTATCGGTTTATTTTATTTATCGATAATCGATAGTTCCAAACCGTTATCGCCCATCCCTACACTCTACTTTCACAAATCTCTGTATTATGATTTTAATCCCACATGATTCCAAAAGGGGTTGTTGCAGAAGGTGACTAACATTATTGTACTAAAAGTATCCCTACAACATGTAAATATTATATTTTGATGCGTATTTCTTCTTGATAAAATTAATATAGCTATATTAAGGTATTTATACAGGGTGATCCTTTAATATTGCGAAAAATTTCAGGGACAGGTTCTTTAGATAAAAATATGAAAAAAAGTTCCCATTAGCATGTGTCCGGAAACGCTTCGTTTCCGAGATACAGGGCGTTAATTTTTTTGTAATCTACTTTTAATACTTGTTATTTAAAAAGTCCTTTAACTATACGATTAGGGTATCTGTCTTCACAGATGTCTGATTAAATTATCTAATCGTGTTCAAATAAAATAGCCCCAGTTGGCTTGGAAATTGGAATGCCCACCAACTACTGTCAATAATTGTTTTTTGTCAATAGTTGATTACTGTTACAAAATATTGAATAAGTACAGAGCAAAAGTTATTAAAATTACTATTTTGTAACATTTTGTATAATGTTATTTTGCATTTTGTATTTTGTATTATGTTATTAATGATACAAAAAATGGAATAAATAAGTGCAGAGCAAAAGTTATTAAAATTACTATTTTGTAACATTTTGTATATTGTTATTTTGCATTTTGTATTTTGTATTATGTTATTAATGATACAACAAATGGCTATTATGAAACATAAACCAGTCAATTTTCAGATAAATCGAAGGATTTTTGAAATAACAATAATTAAAAGTAGATTACAAAAAAAATGAACGTTCTCTATCTCGTAAACGAAGCGTTTCCGAACACATGCTAATAAGAACTTTTTTATATTTTTATCTAAAGAACCTGTCCCTGAAATTTTTCGCAATATTAAAGAATCACCCTGTATATAACGACGATGAAAATTAAATACACAAATTTATGAAAAATATTAGAAGGGTTCAGGAATTTATTATAAGAAAATGTAAATTTCTGCTTTAAGGGGCAACCCTAGATAAGTCATCTCGACCGTTCCGCTAAAGGTATGTTCTCATGGGTCAACTCGGGTCGAACGACTTAGTAGTTTGATTTATGTCGAACAAGAAAATTGGTTTTCACGTTTCAACTAAAATCGAATCTAAAGATAGTCGAAAAAATGACGACGCGCAGTTTAGTGCATGCAGAAACTGCTATTTTATGTAAGAATTATGAAACTGATCACTCAGCTTAAGAAAAAAAATCGAAAACGCCGATTTTGGACACGTCACTGGACATTAAAACGTAATAAATCTGGTGCATTAAACGTTTTATTAAGAGAACTGGCTACAGAAGATTCACGGTCATACGAAAATCACCTTCGAATGACCGAACAACAGTTCAATTATTTATTGGCAAAAGTTAAAACTGGTGATTTTTATAAATCAAGAAATAGACCGATATCAATATTTGGCCACTTAGTAGACATTGTATTTATTATATGTTTGTTAATAATTAACAATAATGCCAAAATAAACAAACGTTCTTAACCTCCGAGAAAGTGGATGTTACTTCAAATCACAAAGTCGCATAGATACGTATACACGTTCGACTATCAGTCGTTCGATCCCAACGTCACAGGTAGAAACCACAAAAGTAGAAGAACCTTCAACTTCAGTCGAGTCAAAAAGTATGTCGAGTGACTAGGTAGAATTGCCGTTTACATTCTCGACTTTCAGTCGAACTACCAAGTCATTCGACCTGAGTTGATCCGTTAACACGCGTGTTAAGCGCATTACAACCGTCCGACTTCCCTTTATGCTTGCTACAGACTATGCGTGAATTCGCGATTCCTGATGCGCGATACGTGATTCGTAAGGAATTGGTGCATAGTGTGTAGAGATTTTATGAATGGATGGAACAACGCCCTACGCACTATTCACCAATTCCTCACATATCACGAATCGTGCATAACGAATCGCAAATACGTGCATAGTTCGTAACAAGTCTTACATCTTCTGCCTTTGCTTGCCTCGTATCTCATCACCTGATACTATTTGAACGTAAGCGGCTTCTTTAGCAGGCTTTAACTTGCACTTGCACTCTCTTAGGTCCAAATTTACAAAGTTATTATCAATAACTGTCGGTCAGTGGTCACGCCGTTTAAGGCGTCAGTACTTGAATCGACATGGCTAGACCGGTCTTGGTTCGAGCCCCGCAACTGGTTGACCGTATATCAGCTATATTTGTGGAGAAGATTGGAACTCTGTGTATGGTAGGGTTGATACCGGTCGACATTTGACTACCCCTTAATTAATGAGGTTTTCCTCATTCCTGCACTGAATGATGGTTAGGACCTACCAACGCAATCCGTTCCAGGCTAATCCTCGTCATTCGAATGAGGGGTAGAGGTATTAGGATTATTATTAGAGATTATTATTATTTTCAGAATCACCGTGTATATAAATTATTAAAATAATTCACCGCTTCTAGGATGCCCATTTATTTTGTTCCTTTTGCGTTTTAAACCCTAGTTCATTCAAATCAAATAATACGAGTTAGGGCATCCAAGAAACTAGATTTTTTTCTAAGAAAACTGGTGTAAGTCCAATCAAAATCGAATCATTATTAGTTATTTTTGAACTAGTGTTAAGATACCTAAAGAGGCTTCTTAAATTAGCTTGCAAAAATTCAATTTATTGGATAACTATAAGTATTTAAGACACATTGTGTTAAAATCAATAAAAGAGAGTTTTATTTTAAGGTATTTTTCGCTGAAACTGTAGCTACGTAAACTAATGGTGAATATAATACAATTACAAACTTACTTTAAAAAGCTGACGTAACTCCCTTTGCAATATTAAAAGCATTTCAATTTCGTCTTTTTGTTCGCTCCGGGATACCGTGTAGAATTACGAAAAAAGGCGTCATAACGGGTAAAAATAAAAGGATTCCTCACACAAATCGATGTACCTATCTTCAAAGTGAATTTCCGCAACTTCGCGCTAGGTAAACAAAAAGAAGCGACATTTAAAAACACCGGTTTGTTCCATTTGAAACAAGATCAACAAATACGCCTCATAAACTCCAGTGTAATGAAACTTTGTTGCAGAATGAAACACATGTTCCGTGCCACTCGTGCAATATTGTCTATATGCGTGACGAGTACTTGTGTCAGGACAAATAACTTTTTACTTGAACGAAATAAGTAGGTATCTACATATAACTTAAAAGGAGCGACATGAGCAAATATTTCAACGTATCCCAAAGGGCTCCGCTTTTCTGTCATATTTTCCCGCCTTTGATTACTTTTTTATGGATGTGAAAGCATATGTTGCTATATTTTATCATTAGAAAAAGGTTATTTGGATTTGTAGCCTTACTGCTGTTTAGGTTTTCAGATAATTTGGGTAAACCTATTTGTGTAAGCCAATCTTTACATATTATTATAAATAGTTAAACTCAAATAAAAGATAACTATTGGACCAGTAATAAAATTTGGGTTAACTTAAATTTGTAAATTATTTGAGAAGAACACATACTTCTGATAACGTAATATAGTTTTAATATATGATTATTCAGATACAATAATTTTTAAGAGTTATAGTCAGTTGCATAATCTGATCAAATACTGCTTAAAAGTGCTAAAAAATTTGTACGAAATTTTTTGACAGTTATAACCACCATTTAAATTTTGTCATAGTCATTCACCCCACCAAATAAGCATTTAACTGATAACAGCATTCAGGAATGTTTTTAATTACTATGATACCAAAATTGTTTAAGTTTAACAGCTTCATATGTAGTAAAGGAGTAGCTTAAGGGAATTAATTAAGTGTAGTGTAATATTAGCTTTAGTATGTATTGATATATTAACTTTGTTTTGACTTTTTGCTTAATAAATTAGCAACGAGTAAGCATGTTGAAATAGGGGGCAGTTCAATGAAACGTGTATCTAGAATGAGGAGAACATAATAGACTTGAGAAGTAGAAAAATGTTGTTTGATTAAGAACACCATTTCAAGAACTAAATGTGAAATAACTAATGTAAGTAAGAAAACAGTATATTTATTACCCATATTTCAAATAAATTTCTAAATATTATGTTTTGGCAATGCGAATTTTGAAACTATTAACGCGCTAATTAGAAACACGATTCCAAAAAATACCACAGATAGTCACAAATACACGTGGAAAATATTTATAAAGTATTGTTGTAAACGAAAATACCAGTTAAATGAGTATCACTCAGTGGTTGCGGGATTTAAGGCGTCAGTACTTCACTTCAGTGACTATTCGAGGCGACTAGATCGCTATGGGTTTGACCCCCGCAGCCGGAAACCCGTATATAAGCTATATGTGTGGAGAAGATTGGCACTTTCTTTGCGGGTATGGTAGGGTAGAAGAATGTTGGCTTGGGTCAATGTGAGACATTGATACCAGTTGACATTTAACTACCCCCTAATGAATGAGGTTTTTCAGGTTTTACTCATTCCTGCACTGAATGGTGGTTAGGGCCTACCAACGTAAGTCGTTCCTGGGCGTAAATGCGGACTGCTTAATCCCTATGCCGCTTGCCTTTCTCACAAGTTTTCCTTCTGGGCTAATCCTCGCTTAGGGTGAGGGGTAGAGATATTATTATTATTATATCGAAGCGTAGAAGAGCTGGCATTTATACAAAAATATTGGGCTGTCAATTTAAAGAAGAAATATGGTACATAATTCAAAGAAGAAACATCAAAGACTATAAGGAACGTTTCGTGCAAACTTTTACATGAAAAGTACTATGATGACTATAATATTATGATTGACCCGTTTTACAATATAGTATTTAAATCTGTCCGAGATGCCCGCGATGTAACCAGGAAGAAACTGCTAACAGATCTATGTAAACATAAGACCAGTTCAGTTTCCTTAAGTTTATCAGAAGTAAACCGAGTATTATTGCACTGGAATGAAATTACCCCTGAAGGTATTATGCGTAAATTCTACCATATAGTTACTGTAGAATTAGCGTGGAGAGGAGGCGAGGCAGTTGCCTGTCTCTTGGATTTTTTCAAATCGAAAAAATAACGATGGCTCTGCAATAAATAGCATTGAATATAATCCGATCAGTAAAATTTACCAAGGTACTTCAAAAAGCTGTACAAATAGTAAATGGTTGATTGCCAATAGTGAAAGTCAAAGCTGTCCTATACGCCTTTTTTATAAATTAATATCAAGACGAGGCGAACATATTACTTCACCACGGCTCGGAAAACGATAATTGGTACAACAATGTCCCTGTTGGAAAAATACTATCAGTGGATGGAATAAATCGTCTGCTGACGCTATTAGCCTGAATATAAAGCATAAAAAGATACAAACCATTCAAATAGATCAACTGCTGTTAGTGAATTGGCAAAGACTGGTATGCAAGAACAATAATTGTTCAAAGGTACTGATCATAACAATCCAATCCATCGGATCAGCTTTAAGGCTATTCCAAGGTCAAATAGAAAGAGTAATAGAAAGTGGTTTGTCGGAAAACCTCATTAATTAGAGAGGTAGTCAAATATCGACCGGTATCAATCACTCACATTGACCCAAGCCAACATTCTTCAACCCTACCATACCCGCAGAGAAGGTGCCAATCCTCTCTACGAACTTAGCTGATATAAGATCTACCTGATGCGGGGATCGAACCCATCGATCTAGCCACATTGATTCAGATACTAACGCCTTAAACCAACTGACCTATTATATTCTAATGTATTTTCACACGCTTAATCCGAATCTGAGACCCATTTAATTCTTTCTCAGTAGGTTGAAGGTCGTCCCAAGATCAAAGCGAAAAATATATATGTAACAAATCTTTGAGGCAGTTGCTTTGATTGTACATTTACAAATGTGACTTTTGCAATATAGTGCTCCCCTGCCCTATAATTGTTTAATTCACTAGCATATAAACAATGTGTGCTACCACGGTCATCTCTAGATTCTTTTTTTTTTGTCCTTATGAAAACCACGGTATCAATACACCAACGAACAACATCAAGGCTTTACAAATTATATGGTTTCAGGGAAATGTCGGGTAACAGTTTGTGTTCAACAACAGGGCGATTATTTTATTTTGAGATAGGTAAACTAGATTAATGGATCGATTGAATTGGATAAAAGTAGAAATTCGAATAAAAAATATATGAACCAATAAATATAGTACAGAAAGAAAGAAAGCTATCAAGAATAAATATTCTCCATTGTTTACGATTGCCTTCCAACCATCTCAGCTTTTCTTTCTCTTAAAGAAGTCTGGTGGTTTGGAAGTGAATAATTCATCAAAATCCGTTTTGAAATGCGACGTTGTCATTAAAATAGATTCTTCTACAAATAATGCCCTTCCTACCCACTTCCTTTTATTAAGTTAGAGTATGTTATTATACTGCAAAATCACTTGATATATTCTGGGATTTTTTTCTTCAGCTGCAGCATCAAGATAATGGCAAACTATGATCAACTGGTCATATTTGTCAATTACCGGCTTGACTGACATTGTTCATCAGAAATTAAAATATTCAAATTAACAATTTTCATCGATCAGACGGTCTTCTTGAAAATGAAAAATTCTTCAAATATTTTCTTCTCTTTGAAATGAGAAAATCATTTTCGTTTATATTAGTGTATTGTCCCCAATCACATTATTTTTTCAATTTAACTCAAAAAGTTGTCAGTTGTGGCATTTAGTCGACACTGACATATGTTTAACTATTGGTTTTCAATGCATTCTAGCTATAGAAACCAAAAATCATCCCAATAATCTATACATCACCCCAACATTCCTTTAAATATAAAACCATTATTATTCAATATTCAAACGAGCATATACTCTCCAACAATATGGTCTGCAGGGGTAATTTGCACGCCAACATTCCTTTTTGCATTAACTTTCAATCCCAAGAAATAAAAATGATAATTATCCATTTCCGCAACGTTAATTTCTAATTACATAAAAAATATTTTTAACGCGCTATCTGAAACGACATCAGATGTTTCAATTCTGCGTCAGAATATATTACGTTGGCGTACGTCGGAATGTTAGAAATCACAAATATTCTCCATCCCTATGGTAGACTGTCATGCGAATTAGGCATAAATAACCGACCGATGGTTATCGCAACGAACACAAATGAGATAGATACTCGCTAACCGAAAAAAGCTAGCGAAATCCACATATCAATCGTGTTTCAGATAACACACTAGTATTATGCGGGGAACGGGTAATAATAACTTAAGAGAATTTCTTGGCCCTGTGGAGCTATATTTAACAATAACTTAGGTTAATATTTTTAAATTTCCCTTCCAGTTTGCATGCTTTACTTTTATACAAAGAAACTACCTCGTTAACTCTTATTAATTTCGTAAACGAGCTTGTTTTGGGGGGGAAACACTTGTTTAATTGGTTTTACAAATGGTTTCAATTTGCAAGAATGAAGTTTGGAAAAATAAGTAGGAGAGCTTAGGGCGATAAATGAAGTAATTTTTAACACAGTGCATTAACACTACTTATATTCTAATGATAATAGAAGTTGTCAGAAAAAAAAATGGGAATAGATGCGTCATAAAAAATGGAGTCAATATAGTAAATTTCTAAAATCCGTAGTTTCCGAGAAAAAAGTTGTTGTATTTTCAACTTTCATATCGTTGGGATATTGTAGTCTCTAGCGTCATCGGAATGCAGGCAATTCCGAATACTGAAATCCGATTTTAGTATTAACGTTTTTGCGATAGTGTTTGCAGTAGTTTCGCAAGTGTCAAAAATGGTTTACTCGGAGTTAATGGATATCGATTTTATGATAAAGTAAGATAAAATGCTTTAGCAGCTTCTCGTCTGTACGACGCAGAACAATCTCCTGGTACACATGCGCCAAATGCAGCTACTTTTACCACTGTAGTGCAATGCGGGCGTGACACAGGAAATTCTCAACCGAATCGTGAAAGAGATCGAGGCCCAGGGTGTCCACCGCGTATTGGAGCAGCTGCGGAACATATTTTAGAGATTGTTGAAGAGAATCCCCTAACAAGTACCAGACAAGTCGCTCAAAAAGTACAAGGATGTATTAATGAACAGTGTCACTTATTATACATGAGGCTTAATTGTATCCCTGTCATGTACAGTGTGTCCAAGCATTAATACCAGGAGATTATCCCTTACGAATTAGATTTTTTAAATGGTTGCTGAAACAAAATCCTCAAAATTCCAGATTTATAACTAAAGCGTTAGTTACAGAGCTATTTTTACACGGAATGGGATATACGAGTATAACATTCATAATACTCATGTTTGGGATTTTGAAAATCCGCACACGATTCGATTTCATTTCCAACAACGCTTTTCCTCATATGTTTGGACCATTCATATTATCAGATCGAATGGATGGGGTTCAGTAGCTCGAGTTCTTTTGAAATGATCTGTCTGAACTAAGATGTGCCCTTAAATGTCCTACTTGGAATGTAGTTTTTGTACTCTCTCTCATTTTCGACAAAATGTTCGGGAGTACATCAATGAAGTTCAAGGGGTACGATGGATTAGACGAAGACCATGGCCACCATGATCTCCTGACTTAAAAGTCTCTGGACGGTCACGTTCAAGGGCATTTGAAGGTCAATATTTTTCTTATATGATAACGGAATTTTGGTCTTCGTATTCTGAAAGTCCATGGAATTTCAAGTTTGGGATACACGATTGAGTAATATTTTTAAAGTCTTTTTCTAGGCCATCTAAATGTCTAATTCTCCTCTTGAACTTTTCATGTATTCGTCAGTATGGCGATGATGAAAATGGCTATAAGAGGTATCTGTTCTATCTGTTCAGGTAGAATAATATTCTACCTAAAATTCTATTCTATTCTATATTTAGGTAGAATAATATTAATTAATTTCTTCGAAAACTGTCTACAAATGTCAATTTTCAATAAACATACTGACGTTGAGTATTTTTTGCCATCTAGCTGCGAAATACTTTTATGTTCTAGAACGCCGTTGTAGAACATAAAAACAAGTATCAAATTAAACTGTCATTTTTTCGAAACTTATTTATGATTTCCTTAACAACAATATATATTTTAAGTAATACATTTTTCAATACATAACAGTAGCTATTATAAACAAGATGATTAAGATTTATTGTGCACCACATGTAAATTGAAAGTACCAGTATTGCAGTGAGTAAAATGTATGTCAAATCCAGTGCTGTCAGATATCGTAGCATTTAGTTATCGGTGTTTAATGACGCTGTTGCTGTAGTTGCTTAAGTTTACTACGCATATTGTATTATTGGCAAATTCCGTAGGCTCTGCTGAAAATGGTAACAATTTATTTGCTATAGAAATTTTATTTTATATAGATCTATCCGCTACCGTACTAGAACGTCATTCCCCATGTCGTTTAATTGTGGTAATACCGGCTCCTGCGTCAGCTAACAGAGTGGCGGAAGAACGTCTAAAGCAGTGCCCTGTCTAAGTGTCCGGATGAGAAAAATTGAGATTTTGGTTATATAAACTACGCTATCTATATAAACTCAATAGGTTTGTTTCTACAGCGGTTGGAAACTGTTTGTAACCATCAGAAATGTCCGTCCAACTACTTCTTGCATTAAATTCACTGGTAACTAGTTCCCAAATTAACTGGTTGAATATTTTTGACAGTTTGATACCATTTTCAACTGCTGCAGGAACAAACCTAATGATTGAGATAAGTTGCTATTTCTTTTTGCCCCTGCCACACTATGCTCCTCGCGCTGCTCATCGCTCCACTCCTCACGCTGCCGCAATGTTGCCCTCGCTGCCCACACACTGCTCTACTCGCGCAATTAATCGCGACGCTTCGCATTTAGTCGCACTCATGTTGTTGCCGGCCCTTTGACTCGCGTCCAAAAAACCGACAAAACAGGGAGTGGTGGGCATGACGAAGAGCATGACGTGCGGCAAGACGAGTAATCTACACATCTGCCTCCTTTCCACGATACTTTCCATGCCACTCGACGAGTGTGTGGCAGGGGCATTTGATACATTCCTTATTTTGTTGACGTCAACCACTTGGTTAACACATTTTCCCATATTTCTCAAAAAATCAAGTCAAAATCTTTGATATAAGTTTTGAAAATTTTCTGATTTTACTAACAGTGCTTTGTGCACTTCCCCCGGTAAATGTTCGTCACTTTCCGGGTTCATTTGAATTAAACACAGTAGCATTATTGCAGTTCCCGATAAAATATTATTTGTATTTCGAACGCAAAATGATTTTGCGTTCTCGAATGGATATTTTGCCAAACTTAGCGAGCAAACTTACATTATTGAGAGCAAAAGTACCATTTCACGTTCCAGATACAAAAATTATCTATTTGTATGTACTTTACTTTAATTTATTTTTGTTTTCATATTTTACGGATTTTCTTATAGGTACTTATTTTAAAAGTACTTAAAGGTATAAAATAATATATCTTATAAGAAATATATAAGAATTAACTAATAAATTGTATGTAATCGGTTATATTATTAGATATGTATAAGTAGGTGCGCATTAAATATTTAGCAACAGGTTACTACCTTTACCTTATCAAGCAGAGCGCAATCATACTTGCAATTTCTTTTAAAAAAAGTATGTGGCAAGACCGCTGATTAAGATTGTTTTCATAGGAATTAAGCTGCTTGCGTGTTTACATGTTTAATGCCATTTAGAGTTATTAAACTGAAATTTTGAGATATACTGATAAAGGAAATTGGCGAACAGTTTATGTGGGGGAAATTCTTAGTATAGATTACATTTAAAGTATATTTTTTTCTCAACAAAACATCTTTTGTCTGCATTATATTTATTAAACATTGCAATGATTTCATTAGTTGTGAGATATAAAGAGTGTCAGAATTTAGAAATGTATCTCAACAATATAAGGGAATATCAAAATTTCAAAAACGCAGAAACTAAGTCGGATAAAGTGGTGCAAAATAATTGAATGACATTGACATTAAGTGAAAGTGACATCAGAATCATTCGAATATATTGATATATGCATAATATATTCATAATTCTATAGATGACATATAATTTAGTCATATTACTCGATATTATTTAAGCGGGGTGGTTATTAAGGAAATATTTTATATCTCGTCGTCGAATTACTATTATTTTACCCCAGTCGAACCCACTGCTCGAATATAAAAACTTATATCGGAACAGGAGCTACAAGCTGTTATTTGAATGCAACGTTGTAACATCTCACAAAACAAGATAACCTCTTTATGTGCATCATGAACGTGGATCTCTGTATTTATAAAATTTAGTCTGTTGATACCTATCAAGGAGAGAATATTCAATCCTTGGAAGGATTTCTCGGTGTGTATATAAAAATATATAACACAATGAGTGAGAACGAGAGGGCGTTAGGAAAAGTGGGTTATTTATTAATAGTATTAGACAACGCTCCATACCATTCAATACTTTCAGAAAGGATTCCAGATACTGGCACAAAAATAAGAATTCAAGAATTTCTTAAAATTTATAAAATTGTGTACGATGCTAGTTTGAAGAAAAATGAGTTGCTGCATATAGTCAAGAGCAATCATTTTGTAAAGAAATACTGATGAGATGGCTACCGCTCAGGGACATACTGTTGTATAATTGCATCCATACAAACAACTGTGTTTTTAATTCCATTGAATTAATATGTTTTCAATTAAAAAGATACATTCAAAGAAATAATACCCTCCGAAAATTTGACAGAACAGTTTAAATTGATATAAGAAGCGAGGTGAATAAAAACATCACTAATTGGAAAAAATTCGTCGACCATATCATAAAAATTGACGGAAACTATATAAAGCTTTTTTACTTTGTTCTCATATTAAAGAGATACTTTAACTTATTAGTTATTTTTATTTCTCTGTTACCAAATCTTAATCCCACCCTCCTAACAGAGAATGCTCTTTACTTACAAATATATAATAACATTAAATCAAAATATGTATTTAACATTTGTTTTTTTTCCAAATAGTCACATTTACATCGATGATATAAACTATACTTGCATACAGTACAAACGACAGTTAAATATTTTTTTATACTAAAATTAATGTTGTTAGGGAAGCTTACCTACAATATAGAAAAACGGTAATTTTTCACTTTTACACAAGCAGTTTTTGTTTTTCTTGTATAATTTATTCTTAATAATAAAAAAGTCGCAGTGGGCCCAAAATTTGAAGTAATTTTTAAATAATTGAAGCCTAATTTTGGTTAACAGGATTAGAATAGGCAATTTTTAAAAAGTTATAAATCTTACATATGCACATCCTTGCGGTCTATTTAATAAAAACATATTTGAGCGATGTTTGTTTCATTTTACTGTGTTAAAGGTTATAACACCTATAAATCAAGATACCCTGTATATCCGTTCAAAGAATTATTCCCCATTTGGAAATTCGAACTTTCTAAGCGTTAAAGCTCGCCACTCTTGAAGTTGTCAAAATCCTTTTTACCAGCATTAAATATAAAGCATATAAATTAATGAAAAACTTTGTGAAGTTAATGGACTGAGTTTTAATAGGTTAGTAACTATTGTTTCGTAGTATCTTTATAGACATAAAATAATTTGAAAATTGTTTTTACACTGATGAGAATTATTTTATACTAAAGGCAAATGGAACCAGAATAACACAATATTTATGAAACGTTAATTATCTATAGTTTGTGATGCAATTTAATAATAATAATAATGATAATGATAATGACAGTGACAATGACAATAATAATAATAATACCTTTATTTGACCAACAGAGCACCATTTACCATTTTAAAAATTTTAAATAATAGTGTAAACAAGATACAAAATTTCTCTGTTATATAATATAAATATAAACAATCAAGAAAACAATAAAAAACACGAACTTCTTGCAAACCGCGCATCGCAAATCATGAATTCACGCATAGACTGTAGCGCGTCTAATATACAGAGTGGCGCATCCAAAACGAAACAGAGGCATTTTCTGACAGCTCAATTCTCTTTTTGAAAATCTCTCATACCCGTCGATTTTGTTTTCGAGGGGGGCGCAAAAATGGCATAAAGTCACGTTTACCTAAAATCTTAAATGGGTCGAATGATCCATATCGCTTTAAAGGCCTTTCAATTCCCTTTATAATGATAAAAATACCATGTACTTCAGTTCAGTAGTTTAGGAGATTTATTGATTAAAAGCTTAAAGTAGCCTTTAATACATGATCATTAGTGGAGATCAAGTAATGCATTAAATTTGGCAGCAAAGTAGTTTTCTGCTGTTCTACTAGCGCACTGATTATTTCCGAAAAATATTTGGATAATTTCAACCGTTTCTGCCGTAGAATTTACCATGGTTAATTTATAAAGCGTTAAAAGGTATTTTGACAACAAAGTTTGGTCGTATCAATCGCAAACTATGTACTAAATTCCTATTTAAAATAAGTACGAGGCATTCCTTTCTTATCTTTCTTCAAGAAAAAAATTAACACAATACCACCTTTTTTTGTCACAAAAATTGCTCCAATCGCTATTTTCAACACTAAAATAATAAACAAACCATGGGTGTAGTGAACAAAGATTAAGTAAATGCTTTTACTAAAATTTCTATAAATAAGTACAAACTAATCAGACGTACATATTAAAGACGCTTTTAATCAATAAATCTACAAAACTACTGAATTGAAGTACATGGTATTTTTAATCATTATAAAGGGAATTTTACCTTTATCCTTACCTTTAAAGCGATGTATCATTCGACCTCCCTTCCCATTTAAGATTTTAGGGGTGGTGCCATCCTCACCTAGGGGGCTGCACGTGTAAACGTGATTTTATGCCATTTTTTTGTCCCCCTCGAAAACAAAATCGACGGGTCTTAGCGTTTTTCAAAAAGAGAACTGAGCTGCCAGAAAATGCCTCTGTTTCGTTTTGGATGCGCCACCCTGTATTTGATGTGAACTGTGAAAAAACCTCTAAATTTGTAATAGTAAATCGTTTACTCACAAAACCATGTTGATATTCTGAAATGTGATGACGTACCAAAGGATAAATTCTATTGTATAATATTATTTCAAAGAGTTTAACAAAATTTGATAAAATGGAAATTGATCTATAATTAGTTACTTCAACTTTATCACCGCTTTTAAAAACAGGAACTACTTTGGCTTCCTTCCATCTAGTTGGAAATTTTCTGCCTTTTAAAGCTATATTATAGAATTCAAATAAAGGTTTAACCAATGCACCAATACAGTCTTTTAGTAAGAATAGGCTGTCTGGACCAGAGGTCATTTTATTTTTAAATTTTTTTTTGCAGCAATTTATATTTCATTGTCTGATGTTGATTCTATATTGATGTTACATAATGGTGACGTAGTTGTAAATATATCTCGATGTTCGCTAGATGTGTATATGCTGCTAAAAAAATTACTGAATGCATTTACAATATCCTTTGGGTTCTCATATGAATTATTATCGTAATATACCGGGAACTCTATATAATTTATTCTTAGAATGTATAAATGACCAGAATCTTTGAGGTTCATGTCCGATGAAATGTTGAATATTTTCAATGTATTCTGAATAATTATGTTTTGTTTGAGATTTTATTTTTCGTCTTAACATTTTAAATTCGTGCAAAAGTTGTTCATTTCGAGTTATTCCATATATTTTTAATACTCTAGCTTTTTCTTTAATGTTCTTAATGGTCTCAGATGTATACCACTTAGGAAATTTAAGTAAATGATGAACATAGTAGGGTACATTCTTTTAAATTATTTTATATAAATGTTCATGAAATCGCTCGACAGCAATATTAACATCTTTTAAATTATGTAGAAATGGCCAATCTATTTGTAACATAGAATTATAAAACGACGGAAAATTTTCTCTTCTAAAATTATATGCTTTTGATTGACGTTTGTTGCAAAAGAAAAATTACTCTGTTGCATATTAAATATTTTTATGACAAGTGCCGGGTGATAAAGATCAATAGGAACCAGAGAAGCATCATCAGCCGTCACCTTACAATGTACGTACATTTATTATAACCAAGTCGAGCAGCCTGTTGAAACATTTAGATATTGTACTTATTTGCTGTAAACTAAAAAAGTCTAAGTAATTACTAATAATGGTAGTTTTGCTATCGGTAGCATTTATGTTTACAAAGTTTGGGACATTGAAATTACCCATTATAATAACATTTCCGGAATACATAAAAACAAGATTAATTAACGATTCACAAAACAATTCAAAATCATTATTTGATATTGTGGGTGGATAAATAATATAATATACAAGTTTTTCAGTTTTTGACTTCTGATCATACAATACAAAAACTTACATTTGATTTATAAAAAAATAACCCAGCAAAATATCACTACTGTAGATTATATTCAAATGTCAGTAAAACCAATTTTCTTAAGAGACTTCAAGAAGAAACCTGGAGTAATATTTTCGATTTTAGCAAAAATTTATATCTTATATTATCTTATTTTTCCATATTCTATCTGCATCCTAGAGATTTCCTACATTTCCCGGACACCCTGTATATAATAATGTTTCCAATATTTAAATAAACAGTCAAAGTCAAACTGCTTTTAATTAATAGTGACAATACTATATAGTAAAATGCCACTCTAGTAAACCTTTTTGAATTTAATAATAGCATATTAACAAAATTCGAAATATACATTAGAAGCATTGCTTAAAAAATAAACTGTACTTCTAATTACCATTCTAATGTTTTAAAATGTATCTCTTCCCACAACATCGATATAATTATGAAAGCTGCCGAATAATTTATAAAAATCGATTTTTTTTTCTGTATGTAGGTATCTCCGCACCGAAATCTTCAAATTCCCCTTCACCGTCAATTTATCACATTACACATCTGAATCTTATTCAATATGCATTCGACGCTTTCCGTGCCGCCAGCAGATGACCCTAAAATCGTAAAACGTCCGAAAAATTTTTCAGCTATTACAGCTTATGCTGTGGATATGTATCAAATTGACGTTGAAATTTGAAATGTCCAGCTCTTGGACCAGCTGTAGCGTTCGCTGAAATTATAAGATGCAAGGAAATTTATTTTATATCTATAATTTAGATATGCAATTCAGCATAAATATTGACTTTCATAGGATTTGCATCGAAGAACCAGTTCCTGATTTCCTCAGTTTATTAATATAATTATAAATATGTAGGTACATTATTTATACAATTTTAATAATTGTTTCAGCATACATAAAATTAATTCAAGTCCAACCGGAAGTTAAGTGAACTTTTTTTATTTTAAATCATAACTCGCAAATTGTTTTGGTAATAATTTTCAGGCTTATTATTAGTTAAAGATAATATATTAATGTTAGGTCAGACTGGAACAGTACAGGGTGTCCTTAAAAGGTCTTTACAACGCTCCACCAGATATAGTGCGGCTAAAAAATAAGTCGATTTAGCTAAACTTACCTTAGTTCAAAAGTGATCCGTTTAGGCGCTATATGACTCTAAAGTTGCAATTTTGAAATCATTTTTTTTATAAATTTAAAACGCCGGATGCGATTTTGCTAAAATTTGGTAAGTTGACCATGCTCTACAGGACAGTAAACCCAATATCAAAATTATCAGTAATATTAATCCATTGGCGTGGAATTTGTTTTCTTTTAGTAATTGCACTTTTCATAATTCTACGCTGGTGCAAGAAAATATTTTTCAGCATAAAATTTAGATTAAGTAAATTATTTACTACAAGAAAGCTACGCTTGATAAGACTCGATTACTCTTATGGTTTATTCGAAATCTGTAATTTTAATTATTGACAGCAATTTTGACATACAAATTAAATTAGGAAAACATGAATGCAAATAAATAAAGATGTCACAATAGCTGTTCAGTGACCACCATTTACACGCATGCAAAGATTAACACGACGAAGAAAATTGAAATGTAGTCTTTGCATAATTTCTTCTTCGCCTCTAACAGTATTTGTTGCATCTTGAAGATGTTGCCATAGTTGCTTTTCGTTTTCTACCGATGTCATATACACCACGGACTTAAGATGACCCCATAAAAAAAAATTTAATGGATTTAAATCTGGAAAACGTGATGGCCAATTTACAGGAGCGTTATTACCACTACCTATCTATTTGTTTGGGACTATTGATTTAAGTGGTTACAAACAGGTAATGAAAAATGTAAATAAAGTAAATAAAAAATAAAGTACCTGGGAACTTGTGAAAAACTCGTATATACCATATGAAATACGCGGAACGAAAGATATATAATGTTTCAAAAAGTGGTTTAAAGAGAATTATTATGGAAGAGGATAAATAAAAAAATCTTGTTGGCATATTTTATGCAAGGAAACCAAAAAATTCTAAAAAAATCTAAATTTCTCAATTTTCTATGCTGATGGCATTTCTTAAGATGCCAAAAAATCCAGTGTTTTTACCAAAGAAGAAATCACTAAATTTTTAATGGAAGCACCAGATAAAACATTTATGATTCATAAGGTACGTTAATATTAATTTTAGTAGTAAAAACTTAAATCCGATTTCTAAACATTTGTAGGTTGCAATGATATTAGGCGTTTCAGGAGCTTGTAGGAGGGAATATGTGTATTCAAGATATTGAAAATCGTGATTCAATGTATAATAATTGTGAAAATACTGAATACCAAAACGCATGTGAGCTGCTCATTTACTGTTAGAAATAAGGATGATGAAGAAGTTTATTATTTGTAAATAGTTCAAAATTATATAAAACTTCGACCAGTTCCTACTAAATTTTCGAATTTGTTTTTAAACTATCGTAATGGCAAATGATAATGTAATCAGGTGGTGGGTAAAGGTATGATAGGAAAATTTCCAATGAAAATTGCAGAGTATTTAAAATTGCATGATGCATAGATTGCATAGATATTTTAAAAAAGACATGGTTGGAAATCTTCAGCTGTGAGATGTAACTGGTCTGCTACTTCCTGCTCGACCTAAGTGATTCAACTTGCAGGAAGCGACCTACATTGTCGTAGGTACTTAACCGCAGACCTCTCGTCCTGGACGATGCGCCATTAAATCTATAAATGATACTGCAGGAAACAACTACTCCGCGGACTAATGCACCGACCGGCATTGAATAACACCTGCAGTATCTGTGTGAACAGCCAAGAACCCTTGTCGAACACTCCACCAGACATAGACCAGTTTCGGGCTTGTTAGCCCTCATCAGTATAGGTGAGATGACCGACAATTGAACTGGCTGTTCCTTCATATGTAGGTTCACATATTCCTGCTCGGCTCAACTTGCAGGAAACGACCTACATTGTCCTAGGTACTTAACCGCAGCGCATCGCCCAGGGCGAGAGGTCTGCATAGCAAGCAAGAGCATTTTCTGCGGCAGCAAACCGTAAATATTTGCAGAGAGGATTGCTAACTTCTCTACGGGTATGGTAGGGTGCAAGAATGTTGGTCAATATAAGAGATTGATACCGGTAGACATTTGATCACCTCTCTAATTAATGAGGTTTTCCAAGTTTCCTTCATTCCTGCACTGAATGGTGCTTAGGGCCTACCAACGTAATTCATTTTTGTGCACAAATGCGGCCTGTATTCTTGCCGCAACTATAGGTATAATGATTAGTCACACGATATAATTCTTGATTTGATAGCGTGTATTAAGCTGTATACATTTGATATATTTTTTGCGAGATCCTAAAATTTCGGTAAGTTATCCTATCTTAGATATTATTCGATTATCATGTTCAAGTTATTGGTAGTATTAATATGTTTTTATTCTTAACCACTATCTATGAACCATTATTGAGAAATTTTCATCTTTAGATTATTAGGGCAATATACAGTCTCTTATCTATAGTGCGACGAAATAAAAAAATGTACCTACGTGAGTATAAAGAGAATAACATTCCATTTAAAAATGTATATACTTTAAAGAGTAGTCCAGTTATAGCTCGGGGCATTTATAATCAAACAGACTATCTATATGTTTTAATAAATCCAATCGTTTTCGAGAAATTCAGGTTTTTATGTGATGTGCATAGTAGCAATTTTAGTAAAGAAAGCCAGCGCAGTAGAATTTTAAGAAAATATTTGGGAATGAAATATTTATTGGAAATGCCTGAAATGCCATTATGCCATGTTCAAAGTTTTGATTGCTCTACAAATATATGCATCCCTATATATAAACTTGAATTCCTTCTTCTTTATCATAATGTTTTGCGAAAAAATGGGTCTATGTCTAATGATCAGGTCAGTATTTTTTTTTGCGAAGTTACTGAAAACTGTTCGTAAAAATATGAATGTTAAAATTCGATCAACGAAACGGTTAAATTGCTTTTATAATGCAATACATTCACAGTATGAACATTCACAACAAATTTATTTCATTTAAGTTTCAACGTATGTAAGCTTTTGTATTAATTAAGAGACCTCATTTTTTTCAAGTTCTAACTTCTTCATTTCGGGCTGGTGTGCGATAAACAAATGACATATTACACAGGTGACTACAATATACAAATTATCATCCATACATTTGAGCCCCAAATGTCCCAATTAAAATGTATGTGCTATTCAATCTGTAATTAGTTTGGAATTTATTTGTACACATTTGACTACATTAATAATAAAGTCATGCATATTAATTATTGATGCTGACTAATATTTCGTATTAATATACTCATTTGTTGGAAATGGTTTCTCTCTGTACCGATACATTAAAATTAATTTTGTACAAACATCAGTAGTAAGCTAAAATGTACATATCTGTAAAGCTACCGCCTATTAATTTAAGTTACCATAAACAAATTGCCGATTTTTTTGACATTTCTTTTTGCAAGAATATATATAGGTAATTACCATGAAGGTGGGATCTATATATGATGATGGATTTATGTTTAATGTTAAAAGATATACCAGGAGGATTAAAAACGTAAAAATCCTCTGCGCCGATCATTCGAAGAAAAGAAAAATCGTTAAAGCTCTAAAAAGAAAGTGAACAAAAATAAATATAAGTATGTCCGTAGTTTATCCTATCTTATCAAACGCCTTTTAAGGGCTACATGATGTACAATTTAGTGCAATAATAACGACACTTTAAAATGAATTTAACAATTTCTTTTGAAATGTTGACGTATTCGTAATAAAATCTTTTTTCAACTTTTAACATAAGGTCTTAGTTGCTCCACCCATCAATAGAGATCTAATGATATTCCCACTCATAACTTCCAGAAGTTGAAAAACTGTCTTGAGGGAGTGCCATTATTATTGTAAAAGCTTGTACACAATCCGCTCGTATAACCTCCTCGTGGTATACATTGGGTAACTCTAATACCGATGGTCCCATTTCGTTTTTCGGGAAAAATACTACTGTTATTGTTTATGGGCTATAGTATTCTTGGGTTGTGAGTTGTGAGACTGTTAGGTTGTAAGCTTGTGGTGTGGGATATGTTTTGTATAAAGTGCACTGACAAATTGCAAGATCTAAGATAAATTCACGTATTGAGTTATTCGGTTCAATAGTTATGGGATTGTGAAGTTATGGGGTGAATGTTTTATGGGTTTGGAGGTTAACAGATTGATTTTGTGTTTATAGTTTGAGTTATAGAGTTACATGCTTTTAATAGTGCTGAAAAGTCTAAATTATCCATCCCTGACGTGATGGAGTTGAACGGACCCCGGATTTGAATTCAGCGCCTGCGACCCCAAAAACATGTAGTAAACATGGTCTGACCTCCAGATCTGAGAACTAATTTTTTTTGTGGGCTGTGTAATCAATAATAGCGTTAACTAAAAACATTTTTGTGTTTGATGTCCATAAGACTTTTGTCGTACAGGGTGTTCGAAACTACCTATTGTCAGAGCTTTATTTCAAATTAACTGAAATACAAATTGCACAAGATTGGTATTGGCTGAGACAAGAAACCTTGCACAATTTCGAAAAGTCTTGTCTTATATTGGCAGGGGTTATAAAGTATAGAAACGGCTAGTTTTACATAATGAGTAATAAGTAATGAATGAAATAGACGAAACAGAATCGAAGCTCTTTCAGTCAAGATGTAGTAAATTTTAGTTCTAAATCAGCAGAACTCGAGCTAGTAGACTCAATAAATCTTGATTTTAAAAATAATTTTGCGTGCTGGATGTCCATTAAATAAAGTACCTATACACCTACAGTAGAAATGAATACTTATTTATTCCATTCTTGGACCCTTCCCATTCTCTATTTATGTTGCAGATATGAGTAGGTACAACTATTGAATTTTCTAACTTGCAACAATATGCTGATAACTTTCAGTTATCTATTGCGGTTTCTCCAAATAACTCAGATGCTACCAAACAAAATATTATTTCAGATTTACAAAGTTTATGTAATTATTCTCTATATGATTTAAAAATTAATGCTTCAAAGTCTGTTGCACTTCTTGTTGGTATCAAAAAAAAGACCCAAATTGGAGAATTTTTCCATTAGTATACATAATGAAATAATTGCTATAGTTAACGAGGATAAAATTTGGGTGCCACTATTGATTCGGGTTTAACGTTTCAGTCTCATATTATAGCAAATAAAATAAAAATTGCTCTTCGTCGTTTCAAAGTTTTATACAGCTATAAACATTGTATGTTACCGTATACTAAATATCGTCTATGCCAAAGTTTGGTATTATCGATTTTATTTTATGGAGACGTGGTATATATCAACTACATCAACTCAAAATCTTCGCGTCTCATTCAGAAAGTGCGTAATGTCTGCATGAGCTTTTCCTACAACATTCCATTCCGACATTATATTACACCACATTTAAATGAACATTCCATTTTAAATATGAAAAATAGCTGCTTATTTCATACATATAATTTATTATACAAAGTTTTTGAAACCGGTGACCCTCATTACATTAAACTATATTTTATATTAGCTCCGCACCACCGTAACACTTGGCATCTTTATACTTTTAGGGATCCACAGCACAGAACTGCAGCCTTTCAAAAATCTTTTTCCTTCAATGCAATTAATTTATGAAATAAACTTAATGAAACAAAATATAATATTTGTGGAAAAGGATAATTTCAATACGATTTTGGATTGAAAAATTACGAAATTTATTTAAAATTTAACTATTTTATTCCTGATTTTTTTTGCAAAAAAAACTATTATGTGTTCCACACAGTGAACTGTACTGCTGGTTAAAACATTTGTACATATTTAAAATTCACCCTGTATTCTGCAGGCATGCTTTTCTTCCTCATTGCCTTCTCCATCATATCTACATGTCTTTAATCGGGAACTTTTAAAAAGTTGTAATATCAATTCCAGTCTTTCTTCTTTTATTTTCCTTACATATTAGCTATCTTTGCCCAAAATTGTTCTTTTTTTTTAGTATTACTTAGTTTAGTTAAGGGTCCATAGGATGAGCAAAATTAAGTGAATTTATGGTTCCTTTTTGTCAATTATTGTAAATACTCTCATCATTATATGTATATACTGCATGATTCCATTATTTTTTGGTAAATAAATGTGTATTATTATTATATTATTTATTTTCTCAGCTAATGTTAACTTTATTATACACAAATATTACCCCATCTTATATTTACAAGATTTCCTTCCTCCTGTAGCAATCTTTATTATCCTGTCTCGCAAGACTTTTAAAATCATGCCTTGCCTTGCAATTCGAGATGTCAAGTCTCTTCTTGGTCTTCTTTATCTTGTCTTGCGAGACCAATACAGCACCAAAAAAAAAAACAAGACAAGAGTGCCAACAATACATAAGGTTTCTACGAGGTCTTATACAGTTGATGCAAATTATTATTTTAATGGACAGAAAAAAAACCGTAATTTCCAAATTTGAAATTCTAGCCATAACAGATAAGTTGCAGCACTTACAATAAATTAGTTTCCCTTGAAAACTCCCCACGGGTTACGGCTTAAATATCCACATTACATTGTAGGCATTCCCTTATTAACAAATTAAGGGTAGCGCTAGGTTATCCCAAGCCAATGAATATTCCATGTAAGCTGCGTTGCCTTCAGCGCCGTGCATTCTACCATAAAATACGAAGCCCTGGATTTGGTCTCTTAGTCACCGACATTGTACATTATATAAGACAAAGGTTTATTTACGCATTCACATGCAGTATCCTGATTATTTCATGGCAAAGGGCCACTTTAGTGTTGTGAGTAACGCAAATACCGGGTGGTCCACTTTCTAAAGCGAAAACTTTAGAGGCAGACAGAGAACCGAAAAATAATATCATTTTGTATTATAAACTATATTCGAAACATGCTTCGTTGTTACAAAATTTAGATAGATTGATTTCTTTAGATAATTATTGAACAGAACTTTGTCTGTGGAATTGTTCATTAGCATACCTAGATGTTTGGTATCAGAGAGCATACATATGACTTCATTGATAGGAATTGTAGGAGATTTAATTTATATTAGCTTAAAATACCTTTCTAATACAGTAAAGAAAGATACAGGGTGTCAAAATTGTTATCAAAAGTTCCAAATTTATTAATATTTTTAAAACTACTTTAGATATTTAAATGAAATTTGGAACCTTTGAATAGGTAATCTAGATACATATTTTTACGAAAAAAAATATTATTTTTCTTTAACCAGTGGCGTGCGTAAGGACAGATTTTCGGGAAATTTTAATGAAAAAAATTATACGCCAATGTTTTTTTAGAAACAAAAACTATTTTTAGAATCCTTGTTCAATTTACAACAGAAAAAGGCTTCTTACTTTTTTCGTTGGTGATTTTCGTTTTTTCCTCTCGTCTGCAGGCACCAGTCAATCCAAAAATTGTTACCAACTTAATCATCAGGTAAGTTTCATCGGGTGCCTCACTCATAAATTTTTGCTTACGTCTTCTTGACTAAAAATGTTTGCTTTTTTCGGATGAAATCCAACATTCTGTCTTTTTATAAAAGCAGTTATTTTATGAAATTTGCCAATACAAATCTTGCTTAACTTTACAAATATTTTTTGTCATCGTATATCTGAACCATAACGTGTTCGCTTTCCAGGATTTGGACATTTCCAAAAATTATGCTAAACATATTTTCTCTTTTGTTGATTTTGCTTTTTAGTATTAAACATTACACATTTATGTTGCTGATGGGTCTCATATCTTTGTTTTGAATTCAGTGGAAACAAATTCAAACTTGTTTCAGTAGCTGCTACAAAACTTTCTTCAGGAAGTTTTTCATATGATGAATTCATTGTCGATTTCATAAAATTGAAGACGCAGATCGAAATTTACTGTAGACTGATATGTCAAGCAACGCCTGTCACCATAAACAAGGAAACTATAGTTCACTTGTATCTGTCTGTCATATAAACAGTCCGAACTAAATGTTACTTTTAATTGCTATAGCAAAAATTATTAAGGGTTCTTCATAATAAAATATTTCTAATTTTATTTTTTTTTGTTTGAAAAAAAAAAATGCAAATTAGTGGATAATATCAAACAATTTTTCTAACTTGGGACTATGCGTTCCGGAAAATTTCACTTTACGAACTAAAATGCGTATCATAAATACGTTGCATACCTCTACGCACGCTTGTTGAAAAACATAATTTCGAATTTCTTTTTAGTATGTGTATATCATAAATGTGTTAGATAGTGGATGAGTTGCCGCCAAATTTTAATTATGTACACGGCGCATACATATACTTCGTGCAAAATTACTGTTTTTAGTATAAGAAACAAAAACAGCATACAATTATTTAGCTTTATTTCAATGGGTCTGTCGACAAAACTTTGATATTAGTTGATATAAACTGTGAAGTTAAAAATTTTATATTCTTTTTATAGTCTCTAATCCAATTTTATTTTAATCCTTTTCCTTTTTAATAATCCTAGGCCAATCATCAAAAAAAAAGAGAAACTGGATTTAATTAAACAAACAACAAATATCTCTGACAACCTACTTGGTTTAATCGTGGTTAAACTTGATTTGGTAAATTAGCCAATGGTGATGCGAATTTATATTTATAATTTATCTGCTTTTTTTTCAATGTAAGAAAAAACATATTTGATTAATCCAATGTGATGATTGGGTTTATTTAGTTTTCATTAGGGCACAAAATATCTAAATAAATAGACAAAAAATACTCTACAGCAATTTTTTGGATATGTCATAACCATTCTATTGGATTCATTTATTAAAACAAACTTGAGCATGCTGTATACTTCATAAATATATCCGTATACCGTCGTATATCTATTTCACTATTCACTTAAAGAAATACACCACCAAAAAAGGTTTAGGATACGGTATACCATTATTTTCAATGCCATATTCCTGAGCTTAGCGAATAAATGAAAATTAATGAGAAAGAAGAACATTTTCAGTGCAGCCTACGGAAAAATCTGCTCACGTTATAAATATTTATGGAAGAAGGTAAAATATTATTCCGTATGACAAATGAAATAAAATAAATTTCCTCAATATTTCTAAGTTGTTCAAACTGTACGGTGGCAGATCGAATATAACTGTCGTACGTGACTTGATATTTTACAAGAAACTTGCATGCAATATTAGAGCTGAGTATACAATTTTGTTGGGATCCGATGTCCTTATCTCTGGACACAAAATTAAAGTCTGACTAATTTTAACAATACATGTTGGAATTAATTTATAATAACTTATTTCATTTAACGCCCTTTCATAATATATTAAGGCTTGGTGCGAATTACCTAAACAAATTTTAAACCATTTTTCTCCTTTATTCTTTACCACAATTACTTAATTTTGTAACTTCTTAATTATCTATGACTTATATTAAAATTTTGATAAGAATTTCAGATAATAATTTAAAAAATGATTTCGAAAATAGCTCGATTTTTGTTTTCCTTATAAGCCAAAAATTCGGCCACGAGCTAGTCATAGATGATTTTTCACGTCTGTTCCAGTTTAATATATACAGGATGATTCAGTCACGGTGTTATTAACTTTAAGCGAAGATAGGGAAAATCATTATAATACGAATACGCGAATTACCAAAAAATAAATGCATATTTACACCGAAAAAAAATGTTTTCAAACCATTATTTAAATCTACTTTTCAGACTGTCACTGACCGCTGGCGGCAGTTCAACTCGATGTCGGCACGACGCAACGTTGCCAAATTTAAATATTTTCCTATAATAGTACCTACTTACTTATTGTGACGCTGAAATATGTAATTAATGCTATAAATTAATTTTTAACAGTTTGCAATCAACATAATATTATGATTTGAATGATCATTTGAATGAGTTAAAAGCCTCGACTCGGTAATGTGTAAAACCTATGACCTACTTCTATTACGAAAGGTCGGTTGCACCTCCTGGTCTAACTGAGGACTGTATTTCTTTCAGATGAGGAAATTATGACGATTTTCACCGGGAAAACACAAGGACCAAGCACACTGTCTTCTCTTCCTCGAGTCTCTCGCTCGGCGGGTCAAAACGTTCCCAATACAGAGTGAGAGAAAAAAAGGTGACTTAAAGTATAGTATATACAGATTCTGAAATTGCGGATCTTTACAGAGAAAGTAGAAATTGCCGCTTCATCCCAGGAAAGTTACGTAAGTATAACCGGCGCGGTAGTATAAGAGAAAACTAAATTTTATTTGTATATCTGCCTTATTCTTCTCAAAGTCCTTTTATTGCATTTAAAATGCTGACGTGTATTAATTTATTTGGAAAGAGTAACGAATAAAACACGGCGTGAATAAGATCTTTAAATTTTGAATGTCCATTTAGCGCGTCTACAATCTCCGATAACGGCCGATGGTAGGCGAGAGCTAACGAGAACCGCACAACAAAAACGGTATCCTCACAGATTTCAGACCTCAATCCGGTCACCTGATGCCAGTGTTGCCAGGTCTCAAGTTTTGCATGAGATCGCATGCATTCCAAGGAGATCTTATGCTCTCATATTTTGATTACAAAATCTCATGCTTTTTAATAGACACAAAAAGAAATAATAAAATTATAAAAATTACTCTTTGAAATCTACCAAAACAAAGACCTAACGAGAAATAAAGGCAAAATCGAGGGCAAAATTGAATAGAGAGAGGTAGGTATCTACAATATTTGGGTACTTGAAATGTCTTTTATTGTAGACTGCTCTCTTAATAATTAGCAATGAATACATAAACGCGTATGCCAATCGACGGATATGCGGTGTGTGTGCTGTATTCATGCTGTATTGCAGTGATTCTTAACTCTATTCCGTAAGGGTACCTACATTTTCTGGAAACAACAGATTTTACGACGTGAGTCACCCTGCGTCACGTCAACTGCGCCTCAACGTTCGCCCGGCCTAACAATAAAATAAATTAGAAAGGTTACGTGGTTAATAACTTTTAAGTAAGTACCTGTAAGTATCTACTTACAATGTAATATTATGATAAAATAGCATAACATAATGCTTTTTAATGAAATAAAAATGGCATTACAAAAGTAATTAAAAATTAAGCTGTGTCAAGAGGTGTTTTTTGATAAATTAAGCCATCTCATGCTTTTTTCTCCAAACCTCATGCTATTTTGAAATTATTCTCATGCACTGAATTTTTCCCACCTGGCAACACTGCCTTATGCGAACATTGGAAGCACGCTGTGGTGGAAGTATGCGTGTAGCATGACACAAATACACGCAAGCGGTAAAACACAATTCACCATCAAGATCCTCACTTTCCAAATGTGTATGTAATGAATCATAAGCATCATGAGCCTAAGTGACATTGAAATTAATAACTTAAAAAATATATTAAAGAGAAAAATAATCTAATACTAAATAATAATATTTTGTTGAGAGTGAACATATTAAGTTTCAACATAAAAAATATTTAATATTAAAATTACAAAACTCCAAGGGATCAAAATAAACCATTAATATTTAATTACATAATAGTGAAATAAAATCCAATATTCCCTAGGTTAAATTATTAAGAGAGGCTGAAACGTTTTTTGTATTTAAATACAGACAGTAATAAAAAACCTCGTACTGTAAACAAAAACCAGTCCGAGACATACCTATTCAGTGGTAAACAATCAGAGTCTTATCCTACCGTATTTGGGTCAATAATCTTGTTGTTAATGCCTTCTCAATGACAAGCGCTGCAGAGCCACAATATAAAGAACAATATGAAATCCTGAGAATTTTATAATAATTGACAAACCGCAGTAATCAGCACCGACATCAGATAGGCTGTAATCGGCACACTTGGCACAGCTGAAAAGTTGGCAGTTTAAATTCCTGTCTAATACATTACCGACGGAATAAGCTGAACATCACTGGGGTCCGTTTTCCTATTCAGGCAAGCGCGCCGTCAATCTTCATCCGAAACAGATGCACGCAGCCCGACTTCTCTTCCTTCTTCATCTATCAGTTACCAATCATTCTCACGTGGTAGATGATGATGCATTTCGTGTGGTTGTGTTACCAGTGTAGTGTATAATTATTAATTAAATTTACTATTTCCCTAAATGAAAATGCAATTCAAGTTGGGTACAGTGAAATAGTAAAAGACCGCGCTTGTGCCCCACAGAACAGAGCCGTGGAAAATTTATAAAACACATTTTAGTAGACGTTTACTGGCTGATGATGAGTATAGTATTTGATTCTCATTTTCATAATCAAATGCGATTTGCATTATTTGGAAATATCAACAACTCAACTTGATTCCGTATTAAAAAACATAACGAAAAGGTGACAAAAATAGC
This sequence comes from Monochamus saltuarius, assembly GCA_025584915.1. Lineage (NCBI taxonomy): Eukaryota > Metazoa > Arthropoda > Insecta > Coleoptera > Cerambycidae > Monochamus > Monochamus saltuarius. The sequence continues at coordinate 82,564,450 of CM046721.1, read as the reverse complement.
TATATTTTATTCAATATGATTTACTGTATATAATTTGCGGAGCTTTTGAACTTGCATTACAAGAGCATGATGAATGAACTTGATAAAACGCTTAATGAATACCTAAAAAATGCAACAATTTTTAAAGGTACCTTAAAAATATACAACATGCATACATTTTATACTGAAAATAAGAAGATTGTCATTATAAAAAAAAACTATCACTTCAGTATCGACCATGGTGTTATGTATGTGGTCCTTAGTGGCAACGCTATTTTACTTCAATATAACTTCAATCTTCGAACGCGTCATCAGAAAATTTGTAGCGTACCAGAAGTGCCGTGTTACTGATTGTTATGGGGTGATCTTTTATAAGGTCGAGTAATTTTTTCATATTTTCTGTCTTTGGCCTTCCGAATTCGTCGCTATAATAGGCAATTTGCATGAAATTTTTAAATGCTTCTATTATATATTAAGTACTTAACAAGAATATCTTGCTAATTCTGTAAAATTGTTCTTATATTTTTCATAATTAATTATTTTATATAGCAATTTATTCAAATATAGTCACGGGTTCGGAAACAACATTCTGATTGGTCCATGTCACAGTATATGGAAACGTCCATGGTGACACATGTCAAATTGTCAAATCGACGTAGTTTAGTTAAGTCAGTTAGCAAACTCGTTCCGTAACTTCCGTAATCTGTAACCTGTGGTTAGCGTCGAATCCTCGTCGAACTTTGTAGTATTTGTGTGGTGTCCAGCATTGATTATAACATACGTTTTGGATTGCCGAAGGGGATGGAACCGATAAAACACAAATTTTATGAGTATTGTGTGGTACCAAAGTGCAAAAACACTACGAAAACCACCCCGGAAAAAATATTCTTCTCGGTTTCTAAACATGAGAAAATGCATAAGAAACGGCGCATTTCAATGAATACAGACGAAAAAGAAAATGCAACACTATTGAACACAACGGCGTTATATTGTTGCGAGGATTACACACACCGTAAGTCATTTTTCACTTTATTCAGAGATTATAAAGATGATGTGTGTTTAAAAATTGGAAGAAGATATGGAGAATTATTAGCAGCACAAATTAAATGGGAATGTACAAAGACTACAACTAAGAAAAGGTGTAATACCCCATCATTTTAACTGTCAGAGGAAAATGGTACCTGAGCAACAAAGTGATGCAAAACGCAGACGTCTTGAAATTATTCACCATAAAATTTGGATTTTCTCCCAGAAACGAAAACATTGACAATGAGTCAATTTTGGGCAGGTTATCTGTGTGTCCTTTAACAAATCCACTCTCTGTTGCCATTATTTACTATAATTATATGGATATTATACACAATGCACACCAACAAAACAAATAATAATTTGACTTTGACAGTTCGATTTTGACATTCATGTCACGCATATAAAACAACATGACGTGTTCATATACTGTGACGTCACATAACCGCCATTTGTATTTCTCGCGTTTTTGTGGTTGGGAAAGACGTAATAAATCTATTAATTTATTACCGCTTTATTTTTGCAGAGAATGACATAAAACTAACACAGTACACATGAAATGAACTGAATAGTATTTTGGTAATAAAATAAAAAAATATGCAAATTGCCTATTAATGACATTATTACTGAATCACCCTCTATACAAAAATAACAGAAAATTTGTCTGCAAGTTTCTAATAATTTCTTAAATTTACAGAGAATTTAAGTTGGTACGTGAGACATATGGTGGGATTTGTAAGAGTGATCCGTCCTTTAAAACGTTGTAATTCGTTTACGATGTATTTCGAGGACGGTTTTATTGATTTTTCTAGTTTCTTTCATTCCAGTATGTACAAGATTAACAGAAAACTTGTTGGTACGTGAGATATAATAATATGATGGGAGATACCATAAAGCGCCGCTATTTAAACGTTGTCATTAATGAATACACAGACAAATTAAAATACTTAACAGAATGGAAATTATTGCAAATGGGGTTAAAATCCCAAAAGTTACTAGAAAAATGTCCGCTTTGGAAAAAATAAATTTACTATACTTACAAAGAATTAAATAAGTACCTAACACGATAGTTAAATTCATAAACCGTGATTTTATTATAGTAAGAATAATCATTCCTTTCATCAAAGAAATACGACGTATCATTATCAACACATATTACGATTGTATTTGAATGTTGATTGGTGAATTTGGAGGGTCTCGAGGCGAGTAATGTTGTTTCACAGTGTATGCATTTGAACGGTTAAACGTCATAATAATATATTTAATAATCGCACTTCCAAAAAACACTCAAGCTTATAAGTTGTAATACTGAATTAGAGATAAAACAGGAAGTTTACACTTTTCAACCATCATTGATTGATGTCACAAATCTTACCCCGTAATCTGGGATTTTAGAAAATACGGAGTACTCGTGATATTTTGCATTTGTTTTCCATTCACTGCGTCAAATAAAGTTGTTCATAAACTTATAACTTACGAAAGCATGTAGGTATATATTTAAAATACATAGGTGACTGAAACTCTGTTTAAAGTGTAAATATGTTCACTTTTAGGTATTTCCTTAATTTTGATAGAAATTTATCGTTACTAACCCAAGTTTTTATTACATACTTTTAGAAAGTGCAGTACTGAAAGTAGATTAAATAAACATTATGTCTTCATGGATCAGCACGGACCTGCACAGCACGGACTTGCAAAACCTGTTTATTAACATTGCCATGTTATGTGATGGAGCATCGCACACTAGACCCGTACCACTACGTACCGTCACCTGCAACGACCGTCAATGTTCGGGGGTGTTGGTGACCTGCAATTTCTATGTCTAGACGCGGTAGTCCTAAGTAATGTCGGGCACCCTCGCTTATCGACGGTCTCTATTTACTTACCTTAAACAAACTGAAAGCCTTTCGTCAGATGACACTGCTCTGCAAAATCTTGTGTTTTGATGCTGTATACGATGTAGGAGCTCGAAAAAAATTTGTTGTGACATTTGGAAATCCTGAAAAAATCTCTTCATCTCTCCAGTTCAAGAAATAGCTGATTAATATCACCATGCAGCTTTCTCTTTATATTGACAGTGTGAACCCCAATCTATCTCACTTTTCAGGCTTCCTCCTCCTCCTTCTCTTGACACAACATTCCTGAAATAAACATTTCTCCTTCCAAGGTATATTCAATCACTACTTAAAATCTTGAAAACGTCTGCCGCACACAGAACCTACACAAAAAGTTGCTGGTCCTTTCTATACAAGTGTGCTAGCTTACAGATCCTCGCTATGCTGGTCCGTGCAGGCATAATATTTGCGATATTTTTGCTATAGACATGAATCTTTACCTGTTCATAAGGACAATAATTATGCTATTAGAAAAATATATTTAAATATAACTCCATTAAAAATAAATGCAGCTTGCTAGATAAGACAAGTTTAATTCAGTTTTTTAGATAATAAACATAATATTTGCTTGCAAATTAAAAAAAGTTTAGCACTTATAAGGTTCTGGTGCAAAAACTGCATATTTTCAAATCCTATCTTATATTTTCATGTCTTAACCTCCTCGCTATGTTCCAATGTTGTAACCTTTTTTTAAACACCCTGTACATGTATACGTTAAAATCTTCAGCACTCGCCAAATAGCGATTGTCTGGATCCACCTCAATACAAATTAACAACCACAAAAATGTTTTGTACCTCTGCTTCATCTTCACTTTATTGTAAAATAATGCATGTCATTGTATGCGTATTTATTTATCATTTCATTAAAGCCATATGTGAATGTCTGTAAACTGTCAAAAAAATATTTTCTGTTTAGCTGGGAATATTTCACGTCCCCTTATTTGTGCTTAAATAAATAGAAATGAAGGATTCATATAAATTTGTATATCTATATAATTTTTAGAATAGAGTGAATACCAAATAATAAGGGCTTTAACGGTGCATGTAGATACACAGATTTAGTATGAAAAATTCATTTCGTAAGATTCAATGAAACGCTTTGGTTTTGCTATTCAGTTAATGTAAATAAAAAATAATTATAATAGCTTGTTATATAACTTCAGAGCATTTAATTACTACAAATAGACGTTTTTAACTATATTTTTTATACAAGATATTGTACCCAAGAAAATTACAGCAGTTATGTTTAATGCGTTTTAAATTATGTAAAATCATAAATAAGTCAAGAAAATTTAATATAAAATCTTTCAGCGACACTGTTAAAATGAAGTTTAAAAGGAACAAAGAAATTTTCATTTACTTCTACAGACAGGTAGATTACTAGATTCTAGTTTAGTCTAGTCCGGATGTTCCCAATGTAGAATGAGAATGTTAAAACAAAGCTAAGAAGTTATAAAAATGTGATTCCTACTTGGGTAATGTATGGCCTAGCGCATACCAAGGTCCCTCTGTGATAATACTAGATGTGTTGCTGTATGTTGTGTTTGACACTCATACAGAAATAAGTGACGAGTAAAACCCAAATATGGTGTTAAGAAATTATGCAAGAAAAGTTCTTAAAATGATGATAGGAAGAGCATCGGCATTACTGAAATTGTAAATTCAGGATAATAGTCAGATTGCTAACTAATTGTACACTGCACGTTTAAATATTATTATGCTCAGCAGATAAAACTGATTAAAACCAGCACAGGACTTTCAACAGGTTGTAGACATCTTTATAAACTTCAGAAGTACTGGATTAATATAAGGTGCAGGTGACATGGACATAAACACAAGATATCCATGCAAAATGGACGTTCTCTGTTACTCTATTTGTTAATGAAAAGTAGAGAAAGATTCTCCGGAGCAGCACTTATGCCATGCCATTCTTTTGGCAGGATATTGGACAGTATATCTAATATCCTGCCAGCAGTGTTAGAAACCGCTTAATTTTTTGTATCAAGTCGATTTGAGAATTGATTTATACTACTTTATATTTACTACTCCGTAGCATCATCAGAGAGCAATAATTAAATATTTTTATATTGTAATATGTACAGGGTGTTAAAATAAGAGTGTAAAATATTTCAGGATGTAATAGTATTGAGGGTTTCTTGTGTCGTGCAGCCAAAATGAAACGCTCTCACAACGGTAAAAATAATATATTTATTTAAAACGAAGAAACAGAGGATGTATTAGACTAGATGTTGTCGACGCGAAGCTTTGTTGGAGTGTGTGGTTTTCTGCCTGCGTCGTACTACTATATATTTTCTCCTTGGCGCCACCCTGACGGTTTCGGTGGATGTTTGGTCGTTCTTGGAAAGGACGGCTTCTGGTCACTGTCCCAGCTGGAGTCCATTGCCGAATCGTTCTGGCGCCACGATGGCGCTTCCTAAGTGGGTCGATACAAAATGTGGTCAAGTGTATTTGGCCCACAGTATGAACCAAAATAAGCAGAAAAGTTCTTATAAACATGGGTCCGCAAAGTAACGGTTGCGGAGATATGGACTACTATTCGTTTTTTAAACATTTTATTTTATTAGGAATAAACCGACAAAGGAAGCTTTTAACAAACAAAAACCAAAGTTACAGAAGATGTTCAAAGTGCCCTCCGTCTATTTCCAAGCAGGCACGACATCTTCGTCTCAACGATATTCGAACTCTTTCGAAAACACCCTCCTTGGTTTGGATTTCTTGACACTTTTGATTAATCCGTAGCTGCAGACCTTCCAGGCTATTTACAGGAGTACCATATACTATTGTCTTCAAATATCCCCAAACAAATAAATTTAGAGGGTCCAAACTTTTCCACATAGATGGGTAGGAAGGGCCGGACCTGTTTTATGGCCTCCAAGATTGCCTGATCTGAACCCTCTAGATTTCTTTGATTTATTTAATGAAGTGCATTTTTACACAGTTACCTAAATTATTTAAATATACCTTAGGGAGACTATGCAAAACAATAATAAATTAGTTGTTATCTTATTTTATATTGTGTATTGTCAAATTAAGCTTATTTTTTAAAAAGATTAAGTTTTAATAATGGCTTATGCATATTCAAATGCTGAAATGGCCAATATGGTTTACATTTATGGCCTTGCAGATGGATATGGTACTGAATGTAGGCGAATTTATTTATATGGAAAAATTTCCAAATCATCCAAATCCAAGAGTGCTAAGAAAGAGAGTTGGAGGAAGCTATTCTACACGAAATCGAAGAATACCCAAATATTAGTACTAGGCAGATCGCTGCAACTCTTAATGTGAATGATAAATTAGTTTGGTCCTTTCTGAACAGTTATACCCTATCACATACAAGGAGTTCAATCCTTACTGCCACAAGACTTGCCACTGGATTTTGCCACTGGATTTTGCCAAAAATTTAACAAAATGTTAACTTTACCGCTGGCATATTGTTTATCGATAAAGCTAATTTTTCCAGAGATGCTATAATGAACTTGCACAATAAACACGTATGGTCTGATGAAAATCCTAATGCCATCAATTTTCTTTGAATGTATGGGTGGGTATTGTTGAAAATTTTCTTGTTGGGTTTTATTTTTTACCAAGAACTTTAATCGATTCCTCCTATAGGCATTTTATTGAAAACGTTTTACCTGCACTACTTGACGATGTTTCCTATGCGCTAAAACAAAGAATGTGGTTTATGCACGACGGGCCTCCCCCACATTTTAGTTTGGCTGATCGTGAATTTTTAAATGAAAGATTCGATAACAGCGTAGATTCGACGAGGTACTCAAGAAGCCAAATGAGCCGATATGAACCCTAATAAAAGATATATTTGAAAACTGTTTTTTGTTTAATTTTTGACACGATGTAGTTGGACAATGGCTGTCCTTCAACCTCACATTTTTATAACAAAATACCCTAAAGTCTGACCGCAGAATAGGCCCCTGGATTTTTGGCCTCTATTTGAAAACACCCTGTATAATGCATGAGAATGAAATCTAACATGGACAAATCTCAACTAGTTTGGTTGAGTCCAAATGCTGAAAGCTGGTGTATATTTCTATTTAAAAATAATTTCTTTATGATAAGTATTAAAAATATATTGATTAAAATAGTATAGAATTCTTTCACTATCAAGATGATAAAAAGACTTGGATCTGGAAGTGCCAGTGTATTAAGAGAATAATTTATTAGTTGAACCAAATGAAGACCTGGATAAAAAGTTATTGAATCAAAATAAAATTAATTGTGTCCAATACTTAGTATTCACAAATATTTTAAACTACTTAAAGTAACTATTGTCGGTGGGAGAATTTATAATTATGTACCCGATAAATTTATAAACAGTAATATCAGATGACCTGGATCCTCACAAATATTAAATTACATAATTTCCTGCGCTCTATGGAAAACTAAATCATAATTTTAATGAATGAATATTGAAAACACTACTAACATTTCAATTATCAGAAATCGCCGGAAATTAATCAAACCTTCGGGCGAAAGAACCTGGCAATTAGCTGTGATATGTAGTAAATAAATTAGTTGGTCTGCATTTGCTTAATGACGTTTCTCAATCAAACAAAATTTTCACGTTTAATGGTGTTCATTTAAAACTGCTGACCTGTAAATTTACGATGTGGCAAGCAAATGCCAATCTCCTCTCGACCAGTAGCAACCGTTTTACTTTAATATTGCCAAGTCATATGCAGGCGCGCTTCAAAGGCAAGCCGGTCATATTTGCTTGGAATTAAATTGTGACATATAAACTCAAATATGAACTATATTTTGCAGCGGGACATATATCACATTAAACAAGTCCCGAATGCAGTCCTATTTATTGTGCTATAAAGTTATGTTGGCTGGCTTCATAATTAGGATCAAACGAATTTTACCATGCGGAGACTATATTAAAAATATTGTCTAATATGGTTAATATTGGTACTAAAATTATCGTTACCTGTAGTTTTATAATATTGTATTTTAAGTAACTATATATACAGTTGTAAAAATTGTAGATCAATAACTCGCTGAATATAAACATATTATTTCCAACCACAGAACTGAAAATTGAGGTGGGCAATTAATTCTACTACTGAAACACAAAGTTGTCTTTGGTTGAAGGAAGGAAGAATGAAATATTATTTCAATGCAATTAGAATGACAAATTTGTATTTCCAAATATCAAGTAACATATTTTTTATTAGGTATAGAAACAGAATTTCATGGATTTTCATAAATATTTGTTCTGAGAAATTTTTACATATTATCTATTAACATTAATATATCTATCTCTCATTTTAGTTGCAAGGATAAGGATTACCCCAGAAGTCGAAGACGTGTGTAGGAGAGAGAGAGCGCCATATTATTCAGTAGGCAGTATTTGCGTGACAACATTTGTAGATGCTAACCACCATTCATCTTTGATTTGTCCAATCAAGGTTGCTCGTAGCATTCATAAAGTTCCATGGTGGAACTTTACTCTTCAGGCAAAACGCAAAGAAGCTCGTAAGCTTTTTAGTAGGACTAAATCCACAAAACTAGAGATGATTTGAATCTATATAAATTGGCTCAACGTCAGTTCAAGAGCCCTGTTTAATAAAGAAGACGTCAGGCTTGGAGGTATTCTGTGAGAGCATAAAATACATTCCTGCCACTTCAAGATTTATAACATCTAATGGATCATCATTTCCTTGGATGCGTTTTAATAAAGATGTTTAGCAACCCCAGACCCTTTTCCACATAGACGCTTCAGCTATAGAGTGGAAGAAGACGTCGAAGGTTGTCACCTATGAGATAATTAATTGGGCGATTCATTCGCTTTTTCCAATCAAAAGAGCGGGAATGGATGATATCTTTCCGACCCTTTTACAATAGGGACGTTTTTCTTTTTAAAGTTGCAAGATAGAAAGGCATGTTAAAGACTCCACAACTTACAACATGTCTAAGGATTGGGTAAATCTACTGAAACAGCGCTACATATTGTAGTGTACGAAATTGAAGAAAATATTATCCAGCGACTTGTGTGTGTCACCGCGCCAGGAATGATACCCACAGCTCCCACAGATGCCTTATAAACTCTCCTCTCATATCCAAAACACTCTGGTTGAAGTGGAGGCGAGAGAGTTCGCTTATCGCCTAAAATAGTGGGGGATGTGACAAGGTAAAAATCACGGCAGGGGTGATCCTGTAGAAGCTAGTAGATGAGAGTGAGATTCTAGGAGTACTTAGCGACAAGATATTCCATACCCATGCATTTGAAAGGAAGTTTAGGGTAGGGAAGCCTGAATCTCTATTCTTGATGCTCAGTCTCAAAAGGTCTCGTCTCCTAAATTATCATTTTATTATTTAGAACTAGTAAGTGATGACAGAATCATTCAAATTCGAAACCAAATTAAACCATCTTGATGCCTGATGCTATAAAGTTTATCTATTCATTTTCATTAATTTTAGATTATCTGCAATTCTATTCCAGCTTTCAAGAAACAAAAATCATCATGAGCTTACTAATAAATACCAATTAAAATATTCCAGTTACTGTAAATTGCAAGAAATATATTAATTTTGGCTAGTACATTTTCTATTTGTTTTTCAAATAGCTATCTGTATAAGTATTGCAGCTCTTACTAGATATCGAAACCATCCAACTTAGAGATTCGTTAAAGATCAAAGGGTACTACTATAAATACATTTCTGAGTTTCCTAAAATGAGTATGTATTGAAAATAGGTCGAACGTATTTTCTCTTTCATTATTTCCAAGTTATTCAACTCTATCCAATATCCGTAAAAAGGCGCTGCCCATCCCGTGTTAGTTCTAAGCCAAATCACATTTCTAAAGCCCAAATTACTGCAACATTCAAACTAAATAACGGTAAAGTCCCTAGATCTATTCCAAGTCCGATAGATCAGCAACTCTCCGCAAAGTATCCAATCACGCTAAAGATAGGATTATGTCTCCTTCCTTACTGAGAAAACAGTTTCGTCTTGGCTACCAACGAATAAAACGAAATCCTCGATAATAGAAAATATAATATTTATTTATCTGATTGCGTTTATTGATACAAAATTGTTATTATATCCTGTTGTAACTTTGAACTGAACAAATTTTCAAAAAGGCAATATCAATAATTGAATATTCATTCAATTATCCCTAAAAATGTTTCTAAATTGTCAAACTATTGCATTCAACCGACATTTTTGGACAGTCTTTGCCACCATTGAAATATGGATTTTTTTCAATATATATTTTAATAGGAACAATAGATTACGGTACTTGGTCAATTGAAAAACTTCAATTGGATAGATATTGAAACGCGATCTGAAAATTTAACTAAGAATAACTCGGTACATAATAGCATACTTTTTCGTAAGTAAAATGCAAAATTATCTCGTTCTACTCTGAAATAGATCTGGGTTTGGATAAGAATTTATAGTAGGATATCAAATTTTAAAATACTGAATTTACCAACAAATATGTAATACGGGCACTGAATACAGTAATTAATATTCATTGTAAGTCCATCGTTTCTGATCACTGTAATCTTCAGTTTCAACCACCATCTCATTCAATTTAAAATAGCTCATTACACAGCGTTATATGAAAAGATCAGCAATGTCTTGGTCTTGGATGGATATGTTTGACAGGGCTTGACAATATCCCTGCATTTATGATACGCGATTTTTATCAGGTAGATATTTTATGTTATTTTTTATTTTAAAAAATACGCTACCCTATAGTACACACCCAGTTACAGGGTAGGAAGTACAATTTACAATTAATAGAACGCAGAACAAATTTGGTAAACAAAATACATACATATTAGTTAGACAGAAAAAAAAAAGAATTAAATTAATACTTAAATGTATTTACGTAGATATGTTACATAAAATTAATAAACGCATCAAAATCTTGAGATTTTATTATAGCCACATTTCAACTAAACATATCAAAACAAGTTTGTAATTCATTATAGTTTTCACAAATCTGGTGAATGGTTGAATATTTTGTTGTATTCATTATAGGTGTTTTTAGTGTAAAACAACATATTAAGCCTAAGCCATGTTAAAGAAAAATATTCGAGTTTTGATAGTAGGTAATATTCTGAATATGAGACGGAAGGATAATTTACTACAAAATGTTATCCCCAGGTCACAAAATGCAAGTAATCTGGGAAAAATAACATCGTCTAATTTATAACGATATTTAAGAACATTGAATTTGTTCATATTTAATTCTAACTTGTGTACAGAACACCATGTATTTAAATTGTTAAGAGAATTTTGCAAATCAATAGAATCGTTAAATCAGTCAATTCTGTTATATATGTTTATGCTATCTGTATACAAAAGACACTTACGTTTAGAAACGTTTATATCGGTAATTATTATGTCATTTATAAACATGTTAAAAAGCAATGGTCCAAGGAACGAAACTTATGGGTCTGTTGGCCAGAAAATTCTACATGTTGTTGACGATGCTCCTAGTGAGATTTATAAAATATTAATATAACATCCTAACAACCCAATATCGTTTAATTTATACAGTAATACTGTCTGATTTAATCTGTCGAAAGCTTGGCTGAAATCAGTATAAATAACATCTACCTGCGATTTCTGGTCAAATGTATCAGCTATAAACTCTGTTAAACAGAATAAATTGGTCGACGTGCCTTTAAAAATCCATGTTGATATTCAGTTAATCTGTCCTTTACTTATGCAAACGTGGGTTCATGTAAAAGCATTTCAAAAACATTTGAAATTTATTTTATAATAGTAATTGGTCTATATTTTACATTTTCGTGCATACTCGGCTAATATTATAATGTTAAATATGCATTGGTGAATGAATTTAAATCTACTGAATACGTATCTTTGTCTGGAGTACCTCAGGGAAGTAACTTGGGACCATTGTTATTTAATATTTTTATAAATGATGTAGATGCGCAATGTCTTCGTTATGAAAATTTGTTTAAGACCGACTATGTTCAGTTATATGAATATGATAATTTGGAATGCGTTGAAGAATGGTGCACTTTAAATTCTCAATATCAACACAATCAGTTAAATTGGAAGCTATTTAGAGAAATTTCCTCAACCTACTCTTTTTAAAAATAGATGGAATATCTTATTAATCGTTACTTCAGAGACAGGGTTTACAAAGTGTTCGGACGCAGTGTCATTCAACTATATATTTGTTTAAAGATGTGTATAAACATTTCTATGCTTTTATCATGTTCTGTTGTTACCTTTCATCTTTCTGTTCCCCGAACTAGTATTTTAATAAAATCTCCATTATTTCATTATGGCACTAACTATAATTTAATAAGTAGGCAGTCAGCTTGTATATTTAACAGAACTATTAATGCCCGTATTAAAAAAGTGTTCTTAGATTAGTTTTAATTGTTCACTTCATCCTGTAATTAATGTAAACTATTGGATGGCGTAATTTTAAAACTAAAAATTAAGTAAATACAAGTAATTACAGAACCAATATATTATTCTCCTAGTGTAGGTATACCACGGTACTCATGACTGAAGCTATCGAACTAAAGAGCTCCTTAAGGGGGCCATATTTCATGTCCAGCGAGACACAGTTCTACTTTCTATTACCCAACTTCAATCTAATACTAATTTATTGCATAGTCCAAGTAAGCTCCACTTGTGAAACTTGCTGCATCACTGTAACCGTTTTATTTTCCACTCCAATCGCAATAAAGACAATAAAAAGGAATTGGTCTCTCTGGTAGCTTTGGGCGGTATTATGAGATGTGGAACTTGGTAATATTTTGAACTACATATTTTGCGGGGACTATTGTGGAATCATTTAACAGAAATTAGGGGAAATGAAACGGTGCAGAAAACGATAACACCAAAATACAGGGCTGTACATAGAAAATGTAGCTTAAAATTGTCATATCCACAATAGATGGGTCTTCTACAAGAAATATACATCGTTTTTTGGCCCATGGAAATTTGCACCAAGAGTAAATTTACTCCACGGTGAGTTAGAAAATTTTACAAGGACGCTTGAATAATATATTTTAACATATTTTGCAAACACATTTTGTAGTTAGTTCTACACCGCGTATTTTAACATATATTTGGTAGAATTTACTTACTAGTGTAAATCTCACTGTCAATATGACTATTCTATATAGGTTATCCAGAAGTAAATGCAACTTTAGTCAAAAGTTGATGGTTATAAAGATACAGGGTGTCAAAGTTAATATTTTATTTGTATATATATTTTTTAAAAATCCAAATATTTGCATATATTTTGGAAATCTGGGGTTTTCTGGAGGCGAGAAATTCAAATTTGTTTCTAATTTTGACGTCACTAGTAGAGACCGCCACTTATGACACATCCTATTTTTTAAATGACAACTTTTTTGCTGCTTGGTGTATCCATCTGATTATTGAAATTGTCGATTATTTTACCTTTTTTAACTAAAAAGGTAGGTATACCTTGTTGAAGTCATTAGGAGTAATCGTTTTTGAAATAATCCTATTTGTAATATTCAGTGCACCGAGTAGAAACTGTTTTGACAGAATGAAAAATTACGATAACGTGCAAAATTACAAGAAAATCGGCATGGTTTAATGACACAGAACTTTGAACAATGGTTTCATTGAAGCACAAAGATTTTATCAAAGTGGATCGCGTTTCTTGTAATTTTGCACATCGTCATAACTTACCATTCTGAATAACTTTTTCTTGTAACATTTTGATGTATTTTCAACAGAAAAAGCTCTTTACCTGAAACCAACAGTTTCTACTCGGTACACTGAATATTTCAACTAGGATTATTTCCAAAACGGTTACTCCTAACGACTTCAACGAGGTATACCTTTTTCAGACAAAAAATATAAAACAATAAAAAAACTTTGACACAATGTATCTTTTTAAACATAATCTTTTGACTAAGGCAAGTTTGGCAACATCGCATTATTTTGTTGCCATGGATCTACTCCTGCTCTATGTTGCATTTATTTCCGGACACTCTGTATACTATACCTATGTAGTATAGATTTTCATCTGCAGACCGTAAAACTACACCGTCAGGTGTTAATTATCTCGAGAAAAGTGTATTTAGGACCTACACCTATCATTCTATTGAATTAACATACTATACAAGTTCGTAACAAGACTTTATGTATTAGGACTGTTAAATGAATGACATTCATTTACATGATCACTAAATTTTAATTGATAAGAGTGATAATTACTATTAAAAATTATTGTTTTAACACATTGTAATAGAAAATATTAAATTTATTAAAACGATGTCGAGAATTTTCTGGATATTTTCAAATACATTTGTAGGTATAATATTATTTCTATAACGGTAGCCACAATTATTCCAATTGGTATTTTCCAAATCTACATCATCAGGTAAATTTATCAAGGACAACAGTATACAGGGTGTCCGCAATATGAGTGCCTTCATCCATGATACGTTGTACTAAACAAAACATATTTGGCTTTACAATTTTCTGCGACAAACGGTTACAGCATTATGACAGCTAACAGGTCTTGAATATGTGATAACCTGATAACGTTGCTCACATACTATCTTAACATTGTTATGTTTTATACATAATAATTACAGATAGGTATTGTTCCATTTTTGCTTATGTACACTCACAAACATCAAAGAAAAACTAGACAAAAATGAATCGTACTAGCTGTATGCACCATTACGACTAATATTACTTTTAGGTTAATACTAATACAAAAATCAAATTACGAACAAATTACGTTACAGACGCACTTAATTAAGTTTGTAATTTCGTAACAGAGTTTTGCATATTATTGGAGTATTTTTATTTTTTAAATGTGGCAAACTATTCGTTTTAGATATTTTTTTCATAAGAGTTTTTTATTGCTTTTAGTCATATATATAAGCCCTTAAAATTACGGGCGCCCTGTATAGATATATTTAGAACCATGTGTCTATGATTTTTTTGAAAATGAGACTTTAACTACTACAGGAAAACACACAATAGTTATAAACATTCAATATTACATAATAAATTATACAATTTGTTTTAATCGTTAACACTATGAACGCGAACTACTTTAAAAATAATAGCGTGTCGATTTCTTCCTGTGTAATAGAAAAATGTAAGGAATTTTTAAAATAATTTAGCAATGGTACAAGGAAATATAAAACTAACGATTTGGAAATTAAAAATTCAGAAATATGTAGTTATTTTATTATAAAGCTTGACGCTGTCGTACGTGCGAAAATAATAATAACGTATTCTCAACCACAAATTTTAAAATCATATGTTCTGCCAAGCAATGTACTAATTTCTTGTTATAATTCTAATTAAAACTAGTTTTAACAGTGTATAACTTGGATAAATTCTTCGAAAGTTTTAATTGCTATACTTAGAAAACTGGAGAAAGAGTTAAAATAATATAGAATATCCAATTGTAGATGAAACAAACTCACAAAACTTCTTAATGGGTTGAAACGAGAAACTACTCTTCTGTATATTGTTTATAATCACATAATGTCTCGATTTTAGATGTTTGTTGAAATGCAAAAGAAAATATCAAATCGTCTAAATTAAAAATGCAGGATATTGTTAGATTTGCATAATTTTACTAGAATCAAAACGAAAGTTTTATCACGCTTAATAAAACATCAATAATAAAGATTATTCCAGAGTGGTAATATCTGAATTTGACTCATATCCAACGTCAGTAAATTTTCTGACAAATAAAGCTTAACTGTCCATGAGGTTATAATTCCAGGCTTAACAATAACGTCCTCTTTACCCCCGAGGCATTTAGTCTCAGCACCCCTTTCGCTATAATAATAATAATCCTTTATTGATAATCTTTCAACCTGAATGACAAAAATCTAAAATGGCTTTAATCAGAAACATTACTGTCAAAATGTTAAATAACAAATACCTTGGTGAACTAAGAACGTATTTGTAACATAAACAAAGTAAATTAGCGTACTGTTAATGAAATATTTTTTATTTAATAAATAGTAGTTAGTTATTCCTTGCTGTCTTTGAATATATTTAGTAGAAATACATCTATTAATAACATATTTTTTTGCATTTTGATTGATAATATGCTACTTTATTAAATTCATAATCGTTTAATAAAGTGGTACTTTATTTCATACTATTACTTTATAAACAAATAAATCCTTAGTTACCGTAACTATAAACATGTTCATAACTCCCTCAGCAGTTATACTAACTAGTTATATTAATTAATTAATTCCATGCTGTCGGTCAATTGGGACATTGTCGGCGGAAGTCCTCCGCAGACAATGCCCCGTGAAAGTTTGTGGATGTGGCAAACTCAAAAAACTAGCAATTTTGTTTAGAATTTTTCAAAATGTATTTTTCCCAACCGGCTGAACTGTGCAACTGCAATTTTCGTGATACGTTAGAAAAAATCTTTCTGAACCCGACGGACGCAAAAATATATACTTCCTCACTAGACCTTATGCAGAGAACTCGTTTTCTTCCACAACTGTAAATTTCTTAAGGGTATCTGTTTCACTTTCCGGAATGTCAACCACCATAATCGAACCCCTATCTTCAATATGATTAATCATCATATTCACAGGTTCTTGACCTCTACAGATATTAATTGAATGAAAAAAAAAAACAGTTTATGTAATGTAAATTTGAATAAACTTTTAAATATTCCACTTGATTTCCCAAAATTTGTGTTTTTTTTGTAGCTTTTGCCGTTTTCGAGAAAAATGGTGGCTGCTACTTATTATACTACACTAGCATGGCATCAAATTACTTCACAAATGAGAACTATAGCAAAGCGACTTTTGCTTCAAATTTTGTTGTTCAGCGAGTACCTTCAGAAGATGTTTAGTTTTTTAAAAAATTTGTCGCTATCATCCGCTTGTCTAAAAATGATGAAGCTAATAGTGATTAGTCAACTTCCAATAATATTACCCATTTTCTGCATCGTTAAAATGAATTTGGGTAGGTACTGTTCTCAACAAGAAATCCAGGAATTTTTTTTTCCACTTTACGGATCAATTCGATGATCTGCTAATTTACGCTAGCAACTACCATTTTTCTCGAAAACAGCATACTCTACAACATTGAAACTAGTTGTGCAAATTAGCATCAAAATATCCAGACTTGTTTTTGACCGTATTTGATTTTTTTCGTTTGTAGACAAACGTATAAGACAAAAACAAATTTTTAACTGACTGTATGAGTTTAATGGCACAAGCTGCAAAATGCGAACTGATGATACAAATCAGCAGCAAAATAGTAACAAAATATGCACCACTTGTTTTTAGTGGCCGTACTTTATTTTTAGTTTTTGGACGAGTGCAAGGCAGCAATAAATTTTTAACTGCCTATATGAGTTAAATGTTTTTCTTTTTTTTTTTTGAAAAAACTATACATGGTCAGAAAGTAGCCGAGCAACAAAATTTCATGCAAAAATCGTTCTTAGTTGTGAAGTAATGTGATAGCTTGCTACCGTAATAATGCTTTAGCATTTTTTCTGAAAACGGCACAAGCCGCAAAATGAAAACTGGTGGTACCAATTAGCAACAAAACATCCACTACACAATTTATTTTAATGAAGTAAAAAATTCAAGGTTCCCCAAAAATCCTTCAAAGTATGAGGCATTGTAACGTGTCATAATATTGCATTGCATTGTTGTCCTGCTATTAACCTGAAACTATACAGCTAGAAATAATTACACAACGCACTTACTACGTATCGTGGCTAGTGCGTTTGATTTTTTAAACCTAGCTGTTTGCCTGATGTTTGCTAACGTACATAAACAAAACTGGAAAATTTTAATAAAAATGAGCTGCATGACATGTTTATTTACGGCAAAGCTGCGCAAAATTTTATGGCATCGGCAGTTATTTTGAATGTGAATATTTATTATAACTATTTCAAAACTTATTCTGTCATGAGAAACATTCTAAGAAAACTATTCACAGTATGCGTGTGGTACTTCTGTTTATTACATTTCAAACACCTCACATTAGTACTAGTACCTAGTTCTACGACGTCCGATATTCAAAACCTGTTTGCTGCCATAAGTCTAAGTTAGACTGCAATTGTTTTAACAATTATATTTTGTTTAGTACAATTTATCACACAGAAAAAATAAAGGCACTCCAGATACCCTGTATAACTCTCATCCATTCTGAACACTCTGTAGATCACCCCTATTTTATTTTAACATTTATTAGATGTAGTACTACATGAATTTTTGTTCCATAAAGGTTAAATTTATGAGGATTTATTTTTAAGTGCTACCTACATGTGAAATTTATTTAAGGAACGACAAAAAATAATTTGTGACAATCAGTTCCTACCCAAATGTTATCAGTCATGAGGTAGGCAGTAGCAAAGGTTGATTAATGTTTTATTGAGAATTCTAATAACGAATTAAATTTTCGTTCGGCAAGATACAATTTTTAGGTCGCCTAACAGTCCAATTTAAAAAAGTACTACCTATTCAATACCCACATTACTTTTTCTGTTTCTGAGTAGGAGCTGACAACCAAGAAAATGAAATAAAGTTTCTTTATAAATATGGTGCTTAATTTAGAAAAGTTAAATTACAAAGAAGAAAATTACACTTACAACTCGAATCATTTTTCTTTTATGCTTGTTTGAGAGAAAATGTGGAACGTTTATTATTTGTTTTTAATTTAAAGGACCTTGGGCTCTTGTAAAATATTCATTAAATATGGAAATATAAAGAGAGAAATTAATAAGTATATATCGAGTGCCAGAAGGTGATATTAAATTGCAGAGTTCGAGCAATTTGATGTTAGCAGAATATTTCAGTTGAGGGTGAATATTAACTCACTTTCTCTCATCGGGTCTTACAACCTATACCAGTAGTATCCAAAACTGGATCAGTTCCTTGGATAGTGATATTGAAATGTAATTCATAGTAGGATAACTACACCGTTTCCAACTATAATTGAGAAAGTGTCAGTTGTAATTCAGATTAGTACATTTAGTTTCAGAAACTATAAACTAAAATTCAGATTAGTCAATTGTATTTCAGAAAGTAGGGTTCATAATTTATATTAATTAATTAACTATTCCATTTCAGAAGTAGTCAATCCAAATCCTGAATATTTCATTGTTATTTGTACCTGTTTGATTGTGCACAAAGAGGTTGGAAGAAATAGAGGTAACAAAGATTCAATTTTACTTGCGCAAAGGCTACCTATTTTCCGGACATTCGGTGACTCAGGTGGAGGAAACATCCGTGTTGTATTTAAAAATTTTGCGACCAGTGATTACCCATTTTCATGAATAAATAATAATTTAAAACAGGCATAAGTACGTATTTAATAATAAAACTGTTTTTCAATCAATAACAAATGCTTTTTGTATCTGTTATATCACCTATAGAAGACTCGACAGTTTTTCTTCAAAATCGGTTATTAATATGTAAATTTGTAAGTTATAATGAAAAAAAAAAACATAGAAAATGGTAATACGAGTCTTAAATTCTTAGGGATTAATAAAACAAATCGATATCTCAACATTTATGCTTACTGATTTGTGTTAATTTGCATTAAATTATTTGCTGAATATTATTTATCTTTACTTAAAGTATGGAATTCACACTCAGATATGCCCGGCAGATCTACCCGGAGACAGGATCTACCTGTCCGCTGCCCGATCCGTCCAGCTCATTGCCTTGTCTGCATGTGTGTGCCTGATGCGGGGCATGCCCGCCGGGTAAATCTGCCGGGCATATCGAGTGAATTCCATGCTTAACACGTTGACTGCGATACATATCTCCGGGGTATGTATTCATTATAAAAATTATTTAAGACCAGAAAACTGCATTTTTTGCTACGTGCGAAATCTATAGAAAATGCAGTTTTGGCCGATTTCAGCGAAACAAATAGCTTTTGAATGGGTTTTAAGATTTATTCATTAGCTATGCTACTTTGCGGTACATATCTTGGGGGATATGTACTGCACCTAATTAATAAACTATTATTAATATGCGGTACATATCCCCGGGGTTATGTATCTATTCTATATGTAAGAGAGATATACATTGAATGCATAAGGGCGTAAGTAGGAGAAGTCTAGCTCATTTGTTTTTATAGAGATTAGTACAAAAAATTTACTTGAAAGCAAAATGTAGCGGCGGCAGCAATGTGGAGATTAGTTCTGTTTGTGGTTTCATAATGTCCGAACGTACCAAGAAACTGTTAGCACTTGCTGCGAAAAGACTTTTCCAGAAAACTCATGTTTGAATTGCTTCTTGGAACCACAATCGTAAATTCTTGGATCATTTATAACATGGTTTCATCTACTAAACTTGGTATAACTGAATTTAGACGGCAACTGGCAGATCAATTGGTTCTTGATGAACAGGAAAATGAGGATAATATATCAAAAACTCCAAAAAAAAAATCTCATACATTTGTCAAGCCTGAAGGACCAGGTCGAAAGCGTTGAAGACCCTGTAAAGGCTGTTAGAAGAAAACGATCGTCGTGAAGCTGATAAAAAAGAGCGGAAATTTATTTCATTTTGCAATGATTGTCCAGATACTTCCGCCTTTTGTTTGCCATGTTTTAATAAGCATTACTCTTGATTTATTAATATACTAACTTATAACTATATTATATATTTATGTAGGTATATGTAGTACATATAATAATAAAAATTACCATGAAATAAAGGGTTACTTTTGCATATAGTTTTTCTACTTTTTCCTTTAAAAATATCTTGCGTCTTTAACAAATATTAGTTCAGTGTATATATTTTAAAATTTTTGTACAATTCTGAAACTACTTCTGTTTTTATATTTTACAAAGGTCCAATGTAAAAACACATACATATCCCCAAGGATATGTACCGCACATAGGAAATATTATGTTACATATCCCTGGGGATATGTATCGCAGTCAAAGACAATATACATTGTACCTTCCCCGCAGTCAACGTGTTAAGGCTAAGCATTTTATCATTATGAGAAACGTGAAGTATAGGTATACATATTTTTTCATGTAGTATGCTTTAAGTCTATAAAATTCTAATTAAGAAAACAGTAGGCACTTATTAAACATTTTTATTATAAATTTGAAACATATAAGACATGAAAGTCAGTTTAAATAAAAGTAAATAGTTTATTATACAGGGTGATTCAGAAATTATCTAAAAGAATTTTGGAATAAATGCGCCATGAAAAATGCAGTCGATATAGTAAAAAAAAATTTATACAATTTTTATAGTTTCCGAGTAAAAAGTTGTTAGAGTTGAGTAGAAGTTGTAGCATTTTCAACCTTTACATAGCTGGGCCACTGTAGTCTCTACACAGGCAATTCCAAATATTAAGATCCGATTACTTTTTGTAGGCACTAAAGTTTTTGTGAACACTGTTTTTCTTTTTCAAGTGTCAAAAATGGCTTACCTGTAAAGCCTTTAATCTGTATAAGTCATTAAGAAATGAAGCTAGTCGAAGATTTTATTGTGATCTAAGGAATCAATACAATAATGCTATAAAACAAGAGATATCTGTTTATTATCGTCAGCATTTCAGTACAATTTAACTTTTGTGGATTTATTTGGTTTAAATCTGGATGAACGTTTATGTGGTCATCAATTTAATATAAAAAGAAAACTTTAAAACATCTTTACGTCAACACTTCTTTCCAAATAGTGTTCTATCACTAGAATAGCCTACCTTCTGTTGTTATTGCTCCATCGGTCAACTCCTTCAAGAACAGACTGGATGCGTGGATGACATCGCAATTTGTGCAGTGAGTGCACGTTTAGTGTATTTTTCGTGTGAGGTTTGTGGCCTGTCAGGCTAGTGAGCTATGATTTGTATTGTGATTTTCGTTTTCTGTTGATGCATTTGTTCTTTTTCTTTTGTATTTGTTTATTTGGTTAGTCTTACTCTACAAGCTATTAACTGTCATTTTGTATATTTTATTTGACTAATATGCTTTGCCTCTGTCCTTGCTATTATGTAGTAAATAAAATTAAATTTGTTTCATTTTTACGCTCTTTGCGGATGATAATATTTTAAACATTGCGACTCAGGACAGTATCCAACAGAATCTACAAAGAACACAAACTTACGTAAAGCAGTGGTTTTCAACAAATAAGATTAGCTCAATCAGGATAAAACTTCGTCTTGTTTACTTAGCGTCAAGTGAATGACGATGATGAGTTTCCCAATTGTACCACTGACGTAACATTTCTTGGTATGAACATTCATCATCAAATGTCTTGGAAGCAGCATATTGATGAGCTGTCCAAAATATTATCCGAAATTATGTTCTTGATTAGAAGCCTTGTTAATTGTGTCTCGTTACAAACATTGCTGAGAGCCTATTACAATTTTTTCCATGTAAATCATGTTGACACAATTTGTAAGTGTCTACGTTATGGAATAGCTCATGTACCTACATAAAGGAAAATATTCATGTGGTTGTCCAACACTATCTGAACCATGAATATGCTACTAGATACAGAGATAATATTAATTCTGGGCTTCTTAGACTAAATAACTAGAGTCGGTTCTAATTACTCCTATGTGATTTTTTTAAATAAACTTTCTAGAAAATTAAGTGCCTATGTATTACTCATTATAAAATGAGAATAAGGAACTTTCTCAAAATTAAACTTTTTATTCATTTGACGATTATTCTAACGACTATTTTATAGATATTTTTAATATACTGTGTAATGTGTGTGAGTTATGATATGTTTCCTTTATTTATTTCATATTTGTAACTTGTTTCTTATGATTAGTGTCAAGCTTTAGCCTAAATTTAAGTACTGATGCTTTGGGTGCCATATTTATCTTGTATAACTTTATAAACATTTCTTCTTGTATGTACTGACATCAATAAATCACTACATTTTTCTTTTTTCATGCTAGAGCGTATAAAAAAGATAAGGAGATAAAATATTATACGAAACCCAGCGTAGGAAAATATGTTAGCATTAGAACCTGCCATGAAAGTCTACAAATCAAGTCAATTTTAGGTACAATTAAAGAATTAATTAAATATAACGAAGAATTAAGGTAGGTGGTGTAAATAACCGCGGCGACTCAAGCAAACGCGATATATTCAATAATAATTTTGTCTAAATTTTGTAATTGTTATAATAATGGCAAAATAAATATTTATTCATCTTACTACAGTGGTTTCGATATTTTTATTGGCGCAGTTTGAATATCAAAGAATTCATAGTGACTTTAAATAAGATACGAATACAAAACTATTATATATTTATTTGTGAAACAATATCCACACAAATGTGTGCTTCTATAATTCACCAAGAGGCTGCAACAAACCCTAAACTGTACAAATAGTAAGTTGTTTGCCCGTAGCTATGCAGACTACATTAAATAAAGTGTATTTTGTATACGTGTATGAACATAAGTTTTTCTTCAGTTTGTATACCTGGAATACATACTATATAAACAGATAACTGCACTATTAGTACGCGGTGTAGAACTAACTACATCTATCGGCCGTTCGCTACTCCATGCCGGACTGAAAATGTCACAGACACGAAGCGTTCTACATGCAGTAGACACCATTGAAAGCTGTCGACCTTTATCGCGATCGGCGAGAAACGATATTTTGCAAACACGGAATTCCAGGAAACAACTACTCTGCGGGCTAATGCCCCGACCAGCATTGAATTACACCTGGAAAACCTATAGCAACAGCTAGAGTCATTCGTCAGACGCCCACCAGACATATACCGGTTTCGAGCTTATTAGCTATCATCAGTATGCCATAGGTGAGGTATCCGACGAATAATCCTAGCTGCTTTCGTCTGGTCTGTCTGGTGGGCGTCTGACGAATGACTCTAGCTGTTGCTATAGGTTTTCCAGGTGTAATTCAATGCTGGTCGGGGCATTAGCCCGCAGAGTAGTTGTTTCCTGGAATTCCGTGTTTGCAAAATATCGTTTCTCGCCGATCGCGATAAAGGTCGACAGCTTTCAATGGTGTCTACTGCATGTAGAACGCTTCGTGTCTGTGACATTTTCAGTCCGGCATGGAGTAGCGAACGGCCGATAGATGTAGTTAGTTCTACACCGCGTACTCATGGTCCCTTCTGTCGGGTTAGACAGACGAAAGCAGCTAGGATTATTCGTCGGATACCTCACCTATGGCATACTGATGATAGCTAATAAGCTCGAAACCGGTATATGTCTGGTGGGCGTCTGACGAATGACTCTAGCTGTTGCTATAGGTTTTCCAGGTGTAATTCAAGGCTGGTCGGGCATTAGCCCGCAGAGTAGTTGTTTCCTGGAATTCCGTGTTTGCAACTGCACTATTGTTTTTATTCAAAATAACTTTATAAAAATGTGAAAATAGTCGAATGTTTCGTTTTAATATTTATTTAATATTATCGAATACTGCTCTATAAATTAATTTTCATTTGGAAATGAATAAATTAAAATAGCTTTAGCCTAAAAATTTAAATGTATTTTATAATAATTTTTCGATAACTTCTTATTTTTAGACAAATTTATTTGTAAGCAAAAATATGATTTGTACTTGTGAGTGTTTTTAACTGTTCCAAAGTTCCAAAATAGCTGAGAGTGATTCATTTGCAGCACTTAAATGAGTACGGGAGGTGAGGGTTGCAGGGGACAAGATTCCATAGGCGTGCCACTTAAGAAGGGCTCAACGAACACAACATTACCAAAAATAAGTTGACGTTGAGTGAATCTAGCAATAGTTTACGTTAAAGAGTTTCTACTCATCCGTAGAATGCCGTCTTGCGATGGCCTAGGACCATCAACTTACACCTACCTGATTCACACCTCTCGGATATCACACTTCAGACATAATACTCTGCACTACAACACACTGGTTACTTATACTGTCACTATCACGGTCACATACTATCCACTACAACCATAGCAACAGGTTCCATATGTGACAAAAGAGTGGCACACTTTTGTCATCGTATGACCTTCATTAATCCATGTTTCGTCAGTGTAATATATTCTTCGATTTAAGTTTCGACTTTCTTTCTCTTATTTAGTTTATTTGCCATATCACTATTTCATCTTTATCAGCATATCCTTTCAATTTCGTTATGTAAAACCAAAAATGTATAATATGCAATAGCATTTTCTAGATATTCTAGGTTCATGCTGTGAAAAAACAACCTGATTTTTTTATTGTCAGAAGCTGGTAATTAAAATACCATCCATACATTTTTCTATGAATCGCGTATTTTGTATTATCAACGTCTATCTTTTTCCTTTCTCGAGTTTCCATCATTTTCCAGTTCGCAGTTGTATATTCTTCTTTGCCATTCTTTATTGCACAATGTACACTACTCACAGATACTCTTGAACTAGGTACATATTTGAACCACAATCTCTTTCACTCATATTTTGATTTCGGTTTTAATTCCATCATAAAAGTTGTTCATCATCCGATATTTCTCACGTGTTAGATTAGGGAGTTTACGATTTTGAGAACACATTGTAGAGCTTGAATTGTTGTCCATACTTAAGAACATATCATAAAATCAAATAAATTAATTACAGTCACAATTAAATTTGCGGAACGATTTACCAGAAATTTTTCCATGCGCATACCCATAATAGAGCTGCAGATGGAACAGGTGGATCTGTAAATTCATTATAACCAATAGAAATCGAGCATTCTGATGTGACGCATGTGTATTTTCTGCAGCAGACGCTGTGTAATCCAGTACGCTCTGCCAGTAGACACTCGACTAGATTAGTTGTCAATGTGTTTTCAGTGAATGTAACTTGTAAGAAGTAGTTGGGCGAACATTTCTGACAGTTTGAAACTAGTCACTGACTGTTGTTGGAACATACCTAATATACAAATATACGGACACGGACAGCACGTATTTCTCATTATATTGAATGTGTTATAAATTGTGATCAGGTTTTATAACAAGAATCACATTCTACTACGTTTAAACCCGAATAAGATGTATTTTTAATTAGAATTTTGTACATTTTCATTCTCTGTAAAAATTAACCACATCAGCATACTATTTAGGCGTTACGAGTAACATGTGGATACAATGATACATTTTTAAATTATGGAAAAATAATTGCCCAACGCAAATTTTTTCTTTAAAACTGAACCAATCGGTGTATAATTCTACTACGGTATCGTGGTTCCCTGTTATTAAAGTTATTACAAATTTAATTTGCATTGTGGTCGAAACCCCTGATGACTGACGTGCTACAGGTTATTAATGAGCACAATAAATTTCCATCAGCCGATATCTACAAATAACACGTATTGCAATGTACAAGGTGGCCTCTTTTAAATCTATTGTGAGACTTTTTCCATTTCCTGAATCGTTTTTCTGACTGATAGGCAAATATTATATTCACATATTATGATTGAAAAATTATGTATTTTCCACATCCTAAGACCAAGTTAATTGTTGATATACCTACATATTCCAATAACATCACTTGAAATAAGACATTCTATGGAATATTAAGCTTATAGCTCATCTCACACAAACGCTGATGGTCAGTATGCGCGTGGCTCTAGAACAACTTTTTTAAGTATACAATGAAAAAAAAAAAATCAGCTAACAATTCAATAATAATAATAATATCTCTACACCTCATTCTAATCACAGAGATTAGCCCAGAAGTCGGATACTTATGAGGGAGAGGGGCGGCATATTATTATTAAACAGGCCGCATTTGCGCCCAGAAACGACTTACATTGGTAGGCCCTAACACCTATTCAGTGCAGGAATGAGGGAAACCTGAGAAACCTCATTAATTAGGGGGGTAGTCAAATGTCAACCGGCATCAATCTCTCACATTGACCCAAGCTAACATTCTTCCACCCTACCATACCCTCAGAGAGGGTGCCAATCCTCTCTACAAATATAGCTTATATACGGTCTACTGGCAGCGGGGCGCGAACTCACACCGATCTAGTCGCCTCGATTCAAGTACTGACGCCTTAAACCGCGCAACCACTGACCGACAATGTTTTTAAATATCATTTATTCCCGGAAAACAAACCTTTTTTGGTGGACCTCTTTCAGTTTAATTTTTTCGACGAGAGTTTATTTAAGTAAAACATATAGTTAGTCTATTTGAACATCTTACTAAAACTTTAATATTAAAAAATAATTTTCAAATAATTATTTCATTAATTTTCCTAAACAATTTGTTCAAATCTGTATAAAAATAACGTTTTGAAATAAAAAAATGTTTTTTGATTGAAATGAATGTGCATTCCGAATCAAATAATGCGTTTAATAAATTCAAATTTGTAATTGAGAGATGTGAAAAAGGAAAATATGTCTTATGTTTTAATTTCTTTTGTAAAGTTTTTGGTTGAATTTTTATTATACTATACAGTGTGAAGGAAAAGTATGGAATAAATTCATTATTTCTGAAACAACGAAGTTTGATGAAATTTCCTCGGTACCGTCGATTTTGCTTTTTAAAAAGACTATTTTCTATACCAACGCATTTCCGTCGTTCATTTGTTTTCGCGTGATGACGTCATCGGATATTTTTTTAAATAGGACCCCTATATTTTTCCATCGGATTCTTGTAGAGCTTAACTCGCTGAATTCAAAAATATATAATTTCAACACTTTATTCCTTCAACTTTCCTAGGTCTTTGTAATTTGATCAAAAGCCTTTTGAGAGTCAAGATATATAACGCCAACCTGCCTCTGATCATCCAGGCCTTCAGCAACATATTGAATTAAACAAGTAAGGTTTGAGACGCATGATCTTTTCTGTATGAAACCGTGCTGGTCCAGCGAAATCATAGAACTATAGCATTGTAAATAACATCGTACAAAATGATCTCAAACGGTTTGGAAAAGTTACAAAGAATAGAGATGGGCCTGCAGTCTGCTTATATATCCCTTCTTTAAATTCTAGAAATGGTTGCTCCAAACGAAATCTACTAGGTATACCTTTTTAGACAAAAGATGCCAAGGACTAAGAGTTTTCAACTAGAAATTTAATATTTTGAGGCATAACAATGCTATGAAGCTTAAGATGTAGACGAAATGCTGCTTGTAGCGCCCTCTGCAATGTACACCAAAACTGCAACCAGATCGATTTGTCATCCTAAATAATCCCTAAGTTACAAATTTCGTGCGAATCATGCCATTATTAAGATAAATGTATACAAAAAAAGTTTAAGAAAATAATAACTTTGATACCCTATATTACAGAAATTATCAACTTTTTGGCCAAGGTAAATTGAGCTAGATTGTCATAGTTACATCACATTATTTTGTCGTCAGGAATCTGATCTTGGTCTTTTGGATTTTCAAAATTTCCACGGTCCTTGAAAGCGCATCTGGAACCGAATCGAACACAGCCTGGAATGTTCTACAAAACGTCAAAATAAAGACCCTAAGGCCGGTTTTCGGCCCCCACAATTTTTTCTAAAATTTTATTGTCGACTAGATCTTATATGTAGTCGATTGGACCACAAATGAACCCTCCAAAACACTCCCTCCCCTTAGTATCCCCCCTTTATAGAAGGTGATTTTGTTACCTGAGACAAGTAATTATAGCCTAAAGAGGACGCCCTATTAAAAAAAGTTCTAGATAAAAGTTGTTAGGCCCATAAAGGCGCATCAAATGGTACCCCCGACTTCAGCCCCACCCCTCAAGAAAACAACAAGACAAGAAAGTAACATACTTTTTTGTTGTAGATTTGGATTCATCGTTTTGTTTGGGAGTTTGTGGTTTGGAGGTTTGGGATTTGGGGGTTTATGGTTTGGGATTTGGGGTTTGGGACTTGTGGGTTTATAGTTTGGGATTTCGGGGTTTGTAGTTTAGGATGGTTTGTGGTTAGGGGGTTTGAGATTTGGGATTTGGGGGTTTGTGGTTTGGGTTTTTTTTATCTATTTTTTTTTATTACTTCATAGCGGAGAGGGAGAGATGCCTAAAACGGACCTATTTTTGTCCGAGGAATCCAAATCTGCCACAAAAAAAGTATGTTACCATTTTATTTTCTTGTGGGTGGAGGTGGGGCTGAAGTCGGGGGTGCCATTTGATGCGCCTTTATGGGCCTAACAACTTTTATCTAGAACTTTTTTTAATAGAGCGTTCTCCTTAGGCCATAATTACTTGTCTCAGGTAATAAAATGACTTTTTATAAAGGGGAGATACTAAGGGGAGGGAGTGTTTTGGAGGGTACATTTGTGGTCCAATCGACTACATATAAGGTCTAGTCGACAATATAAAAAAAATATTTTTTTTTAGAAAAAATTGTGGGGGCCGAAAACCGGCCTTAGGGACCCTCCCTCCTCCTTTACACATAATCAAGAACTTATTTAAGTAACAACCAAGTGGTTAAGCAGTATATTGTACAAATTTTCACTTATTTGTTATCAACTGCAGTTGCATTATCCACATTTTAAATTATTATATTTTGTAACATACATTATTGAAAACCAATATAGTCCATCTAATGACAGAGCTAGATATACACATACGCAAACTTTATAGTAGGTGATGTCGAAACTGAAACGTTCCAATCGTACAAATCGAAAAACTGAAAATACCGCCGTAATCCTAAAATACTACTATGACACGAAAGAAATTCATTCGACTGGAAGCGGATCGTTTAAAATTATTAGGCAAATGGAATTTATCAGAAAGGCAAAAGCACTGTATATCGCATAATAAACAAGCTTAACAGTCGTAAATAAGGCTTAATTCTGCCAAATGATTTCCAAACGGTCCATAATATCTGTCGGATATTAGGGGAATGACGCGAATTATCGCGGAAAGACTTTAAAATATCACCAGATGATGGCGAGCGCGTAATAAATCCTGCGAGAGTACGCGCTTTAGGCCCTATCTATGGTAAGTGCACAATCAGAGCAGCAGATACCGGCAATCCAGACAAATGACTAGGTAACGCAGCGCCATTCATCAACTGATGCGTCCTTAGCGAAACTTACCGCGACACTTTCTGCCTACCAACCGCCTCGACCGCACTTCTTACATTCAAGTTCGCCATCTCAGAAACGGATAATTAATTCCGGAGCTTTTACGAGGCAGGTAAATGGTAATTTAAATTGGAGCGCTAATTTGCCTTGTATCGGCTCGGAATTTATCTGTTTGTACTTACAATTTTCCTTTAATTCATACAGTTTACACGGGCGTCCTCGAGATTACTTTTCCTTACTTTCGCGTTTTGATATTTAGATTTCAAATTAATGTATTTGTATAGAATGTGAGAATAGTATGTCTAACCGTTAATCACAGATTATTTGAGTGACAAGGTACAAGATGTCAAACTTTCAATTTAATGACTGCACTGTTTTTGGCATTCATTTGAAATTTTACATATGCGGGGTTAATTATGACGAAGCATACAAATTTTTAACCACTTGCTCTGAGCAACGTCTAAAATACAATTTTTTTTTTGAAATTCTAGCTCGATGTTTAAAGAACGGGGCAAAATCCTAATTTCCTCCGAAAAGTTGACGCCTATAAGCATCATCGTCCCAGAAGGCTTAGATTTGTCAACTACCATGCGGTCATCTTTTACAGCGTTTTCAAATGTAGAAACAACGAAAATAATAATAGTTATTTATGTATTCAGAGCGAACAACGACAGTTAGCCCAGAAGTCGAAGACATGTGCGGGAGAGGGGCGGCATATTATTATTAAGCAGGCCGCATTTGCGTCCAGGAACGACATACGTTGGTAGGCCCTAACCACCATTCAGTGCAGGAATGATTAACTTTATTACAACGAGAACATTAATTAAAAAGGTAAGAAATTCATTTGTTAGAATTCGTAATTTAGATGCTGAAAGAACAGTTTTTACAATCTTTAATAATAATTCCTGATCCAGAAGCCATATTAGGGCTGTAGTCTGATATGGTAACATTTTTATATCTGCAATTGCTATATTCAGATATTTGTACATTGTTTGATGGGTTAGTCAAACTTTTCTTACTTGTTTAAATTTTTTTATTGATGTTATTGACAGGGTGTTAAAAAAGAGTGTAAAATATTTCAGAAGGTAATAGTATCAACCAAAATAAGCAGAAAAGTCTTGATAAACATGGGTCCGCAAAGTAACGGTTGCGGAGATATGGACCACTATTCGTTTTTCAAACATTTTATTTTATTAAGAATAAATCGACAAAGGAAGCTTTTAACAAACAAAAAACAAAGTTACAGAAGATGTTTAAAGTGCCCTCCGTCCATTTCCAAGCAGGCACGACATCTTCGTCTCAACGATATTCGAACTCTTTCGAAAACACCCTCCTTGGTTTGGATTTCTTGACACTGTTGATTAATCCGTAGCTGCAGCTCTTCCAGGCTATTTACAGGAGCACCATAGTCAAATGTCCCCAAACAAAGAAATCTAGAGGGTTCAGATCTGGCGATCTTGGAGGCCATAAAACAGGTCCGGCCTGGAATATCGTTGAGACGAAGACGTCGTGCCTGCTTGGAAATGGACGGAGGGCACTTTGAACATCTTCTGTAAATTTGCTTTTTGTTTGTTAAAACCTTTGTTTCTCGGTTTATTCATAATAAAATAAATTGTTTGAAAAACGAATAGTGGTCCATATCTCCGCAACCGTTACGCTTGCGGACCCATGTTTATTAAGACTTTTCTGCTTATTTTGGTTCATACTATTAGCTCCTGAAATATTTTACACTCTTTTTTAACACCCTGTATAAATGACACTCTAGTAGGTTAAGATTATTATCAATATCGTTTGGTATTTTAGCCACTTGATTAAATTTAAGGAATAATCGTGCTGGAGTGTTTTCGTTTCTAGGTCTCAAGGCTTCATACTTCCCATAGCATGACAAAAAGTTGATACAATTATCTTGAATGTTATTTGTGATAGTAAAAGTTCTACTTCTTCTTGTCTTTGAATCAGAAATAGTAACTATCACAATGGATTCTTTGTCTTCAAAATCTTTAACATTCATTTTTGCTAATTCGTTACGTCTGCAGGCACCTGAAATTCCAACAATTTAAACCATCTATAATAACATAATTTTATTAAGTTATAGATTTTACAATAATCAATATGTACAGAATTTACCTTTTCTAATAAGTATATTTCATCATTCGATTCGCGCATAAGTCTATATATTTCCGCTTGCTAAAATGTTTTTGATTTCTTAAGCTTATATCCAACTCCTTGCTTCCTTAAAAATGTCATCAGCAAATAGACTAGGAATGCATTTTTCAGAATATTTATAAAATTCCTTCGACTTACACCATGTCACAAATAGGTTATATTGCATCTAGTATAACTTCTTTGATTTTTCTGGCAACAAATCTAGTTACAGTTTCTGCAGCATTTCTAATCTCCGGAGGTGTATTCGGGATATCACTGACACTATTTTCAATTTCCATAATTTTGTCAACTAAAATTATATCAACTAAACTGCGCAAATTTTACAAAAATTGACAATTGTTAAGTTTACTCCTTAGAAAGGACGTTTTTTACTTGATTGCATAGATTTTATCGCTCGGCAAGCAATAAAGTGAACTCCTCAATAAACGTCAACTTTTCGTTGTGACTGTCAAGCAAAAAACCCTACCATTTTTTATAATATTTTTAATAATGTACATCATAAGGAACATTTAATCCAGTTAGCTGCAGTATTTTACATTTGTTTTTCGTTGCTTCATTCCAATTTATCATAACTTCATCTTCACTCATTACAACCACTACCTACTAGGTACCAATAAAACACACTTAGCGTAGATATAGTTAAATAAAATGCCTATTTATTCTAAGAAAATCGAAGGAAACTAATAGTGAACAGAAAACTTTGAGTGCACCCGTAGCAGTATTGGCCGATTACCTAGAAAAACAAATCGGTAAACTATATTGTAGGAAAGTATCTGAACCCGACACATACTCCTTTATTTAATAACTATAAAACGTCTAAAATTGAAAAAAGGCACTAGAAATTGAAACAGAGTACAAAATAGTCACAAACAAGATTTCAATTATGACAACGAATTTTACCGCTTAGTGTTGCTAGTTGCCTACTCCTAAAACATCAAACGTGCGAAATAAAAATAACCTGGGGGTCTGTTCTCGAATGTATGCAGAGCAATACATATGTGAATTATATACTCGAATCAAGAATTCAGACGTCTTACGTCACGGCTGACGTTACACATTTTTCAACGTAATTTTCGATATTTGGTGGCGTTATAAACAATGTTTTATTGCAATTTAGTGCAATATATGATGCATGCTTTTAGTGCAGTATATAGTTTTATTACTATCAGTTGCAGTTTCTTAAATGTTTTGATGAAAATATAATGAATTGTTCATTTGTTCGTATGACGTAAGTCGTCTGAATTCTTGTCGCGAGTACTTTTATCTTTCTTTTTGAAGAGTCATTCCGTTAATTCTTATTTTTCACTATCCCCTCTTAAAATATTTTGTCCTTAGTCATATTTAACCCTGTATTACGCAGTTATAACACGTCGGCCAATTTTTTATACAGATTTGTACAGTTGGACTTTAATAAACATCACACTAACTACTACGTGTATACACTGAGAATAACCCTCCAACTAAGCTATGTTGCTAAAATAAAAATAATTGCCGGAAATATTTGTTTACCTGGTGTTTTGGTGGTGGTGATCTGGTTGTATATATTTGAGAACGTAATAATTACCTAAGAAATGCTTTGAGGAAATATATAGACGTTGATGGTAGTATTACGGTAGTCTAACATGTACCTTTTATCGCATTATTTCGAATAATTTGTGTTTCCTAAATAGGTTTTATATAAATACACTTTATCATATGTTTACCTAATCCTCAATATCTCTTAAACGAATTGATATATCGAGATGAATGAAGTACACTTTTTTATTTTTTAAATAAATATAAAATAATAAGTGTTAGAAGTAAAAGGCATCTGCAAGGATTTACTGAATCCTTACTGTGTAACTGCTGTCATCTAACAGAATCTTTTGAAACTATAATAAAAAATCAAAATTATTACCCTTTAACACATCCGTTATGAGTTATTGTCAAATTTTGTTAAATTTAATATAATTGAATCACCCGGTATCCTTTCAATCGTAGGTATACTCGCGACAAGAATTCAGACGTCTTACAACAACAACAAATGAATAATTCATTATATTTTTATCAAAATATTTAAGAAACTACAACTGACAGTACTAAAACTATATACTACACTAAAAGTTTGCATTATGTATTGCACTAAATTGCAAAAATCGGTTGTTTTGAACGCGAACAAATATCGAAAATTACGTTGACAATAAAAACAAATGTGTAACGTCGTTAAGTATAAGAAATAAAGCAGAAACTACATATATCGACCTACTATTATAGGTATGTGCTACATTTAATTTAAATATCTTGAAATTTTATCTTCAACACCTGTACTTTGAAAATGAAAAGTTTAAATAAAAAATTTCGTAACAAAGGTCTCATTACTTTAACCCAAAGAACCAGTGTTTGATCTATTTTTTGTAGCAATTTATATTGCAAGAAATTTTCTGGCAGGTGATAATTTTCTTAACTTTAAACTTTAAATAAGCTTGTTACATTACATCCATAAATATATCTTTCATGTAATTCCGCAATAAACTCTGATGAAGGACGAGAAGAGGAATAATAGAATGGGATAAAAAATACGCGCTATATTTTCTTTTAAGGAAGGGAGATACAGGTAGCAGTTTTTAAATTCATCGGAATGATTTATAGCTCTATATCAGAACACAAATTCCAATTTCTTACATTAAAAGAAATATATAGTTCGGAAGTGAGTTATGTATTCTTTTAGCGTTGGGAATGGAATGTTGTCTAATTTTTTATATAACTATAAATCTATTGGGAATTTTTAAAGAAAAATGATGGTTTTGGATATCTGTACATTAAAGAAAATGTAAAAGGAAAAGGGGAGCAATTTATTTATGTACAATAATGTACATCACCCTGCATATGACTGCTAATTAGATATAAGAATTGTTATTTGGAAATGAAATGTTTAAAGCAGAATTTGAAATTTAATTTGATTCTGCAACATTGTATTGCCATTAGCAACTGAAATATTAATAGAGGAACCGTAATTTGCTTTTAAATATAATTATTTGGGAACACACACACACAACTAATCATAAAATACTTATAAGTAAACTGTGTCGCTTTGATAGATTTATTCGTAAAGGAAGATACAATTGTTTACATTTTGAAATAATCAAAGTTACATTTTACTTACGAAACTGGGCGACTGTAACATTTCAGTTTGAGATTGAAGTCCAGCAGTTGCATTTTGATTTATATTTAAACATTAGTTAACCTTCTATGTGGTAGTGCACCATCGTGCTGATACCACATACCTATTTTCAAAAATATCAAGCCCTATGTCATCAATGAAATCAAAAATGTTGTTTTCCAAGAAAGATCTATCTGCATTTAAACGACCGTTTAAAACATGTACAGGCAGCAAATTATTGTTGAAAATGCTACCGCAAACGTTGACACTGAAACTTTGCTGAAATCGTCTTGATCGAATTGCATGCGGATTTTGTAACGCAAAGGTATTTTAGAGAACAGAATCTGTTCAATCTATATATAATACTTTCCTCTACATATTTAAGCGAAGTCTATAGTTGCCTTGAAGTCAATCTAGCGTGGGATATATTTTGGCAAAATCTAAAATATTGCTTAGACATTTCCTTTGATGAAAGTTCAAATTCCTGGTAATTCGATTAAGAACAACTAGATTGATTCCATAATCATTGACGAAAGTAATGCGTTAAAAAATTTGTACTGGTTTGAAAAAAATACTAACGACCATACTATAAAAGAGTATTACACGAATAATAAAAAACGTTTTGCTGCAAAAATTGCGATAAAAAAGAAAAACTATTTCAAAAATAAAATAAGTGATGCAACAAATATTTCTAAAGAAATCTGGAATGTTTCAATTTTAATAGACGTCTTATAAAGAAAACTACAAATGTTTCGTCCATAAACGTTGAAGGTACATGACAGATAATGATGATGACATCGATGACGTCACAAATATGGGTCGTATGTCAAAAAGTGCCTATTTTTAAAACAAAATCGACGTGCCAGGGGATTTTTCGAAAACTTCTCAATTTCAAAAGTAATGAATTTATTCGTTATTTTTCGAAAGCACTGTGTATGGCTGTTGATAACAAAGAATGCGTTATAGCTTTGTTCTTTAATCTAACACGGACTTTTGACTGTGTATTAAGCAGCTTCATATAAAAAAATAGAAAATTTAGGTCTCAGAAGAAGTCTCAACAAGTGGGTAGACTCTTTCTTGCTAAACAGGAAAATTTTGGTAAAGATGGACAACGTTAATTTCTCTATGAACAGTCCCAATTTAGGGGTTCCGCAGGAAAGCGTGCTATGGTCATTATTATTTATATTGTTTGTAAACGACTTGGAAATTCATCTGTCATTTTCAGAAAATATATTTTTGATAATGTTTGCTGATGATACTACCATCTACGTAAAATCTGAATCTGCTGGTTTACTGCAACGCAATACGAATGCAGTGCTTGCACACTTTCATTCTTGGTGTTCATCAAATAGACTTCTTATTATTGTTAGTCAAACTAAGTATATATTGTTTCGTAGAGAACATTTATTGTCTGAACTAAATTTCATATTTATGATAGATAACGTTACGCTAGAAAATTAATCTTACACTAAATTTATAGGACTGTACCGACTGTAAATATTTATTATGCATTAGTTTATTCACATATAAAATACCTGATATTGTATTGGGGTCAGTCGAAGGACATACGTACAGAGTTTTTATATTACAAAAAGGATATTAAGGCTAATTTTTCATACCAGCCACTTCATGTCGACCATTATTTAAAACAAGTAAAATATCAACAGTTACGTCAATTTTCATCTATGAAGCATGTTTGTGAAAAAACATTTAAATATGTTTCCATCTTATCTTATACCAACACTTTTTTCACCAAGGTAATATACGTTTTAACAAATTTTTGTCATTCCGCATTCCAAAAAGAAAAATGAATGTAAAGAAAATATGGCAATGTTATTTACTGTCCTACACACGTGTTCATTCATATATCAGTCCCGCCACTTATGTATTGTTGTGCGGTGTTGTTGTTAGTCGGAATTTGTGTTTTTTGTGGCTTCTAAATGATGCGTCAGTATCAAGTGTATAGGAAATTGAGTTATTTTCATAATGAATTGTCTTGTCACACGCAAGTTTAATCAATTGGTATTGTCAACACGTGTTCGGAAATTATTTGCGGCAAATATGCTCGTTGCATGGAGTCGGTATTTTTACGTTCACAATCTTTGATACAAAACAAATTGCATTTTATCAATGAACGGTTTCGGTCTTTGTTTGCTTATAAGTCTATGTGCTTCGATGTGTAAATATAATGTGTTTAGATGGAGTGAGTCTTCGTTTTTTGATGCCGCTAATTCGCATGCAAATATTAAATTCTAGTAAAGAGTAAAGGTAGAGTAAAAATTAATTGATGACGTCATATAAACTACACACTTCACCCTATATATATAAATGTAATAATACAATTATAAATCAACGTGCCTGAGGAATTTTCCCAAAATTTTGTACTTAATAAATCATGAATTCTACTCCATAAATGGTATCCACCCTGTATATAAAATGGCGGTCAGCACCATCGACATTTTACGTTACTTCGCTATATTTAAGAATTTGAGGTAAACCTGTAAAAAAATACCAACCTACAGCATTTCTTAAACAAACTTCTTTAATCTTCTATTAATATGTCCTTTGTGGAAGAATGAAATATTAACATGCGAATTTAATATACGGTTTTAGGGGAGACGGGATAAGGTCTCCATGATAAATTTAAAAACAATATTTCCCATATAATTACATGTAATTTATCTTGTGTAAAATCCTCGGCATCGTTAAGCGATAGTGGAGCATCTCATATAACGACGTTCCCATAAATCAAATAATTATTTTAATCTAAAATTTATGGTTACGTTAAACTTTAAATATAAGTATGTGAACTATAAATCTCTAATGTTATGACCGTAATATAGATTCACAGCGCCGTTTCACTTTATGTTTTCCACATAATAAGCAAGGTCGTTATTGTTCTGAAATGAAATTAAAGGAAGGCGTTCTGGAAGCGTTATATAGTTATATGCATTGCAGAAAGCACGTCATTGAAAAACATAAAATGTTAAAATATGAAATCGTAGTAAAGTTTATTCACTGCTGTTTGAAATCTAGTGGAGATGATTCTTGGTTCTCCACTTACACCGTAAAACTATAAATGTTTGTTTTCTTTTATGCTGAACGACCTATAAACCGTTAAAGATCGCGCACATTACACCTGCATGGACCTGCATGGACCAGCACAGCGTGGACTTGTAAACCTGCACGACTTCGCACCACTGAAATATACGATATGGAATGCGTTAAGTCCCATTGCGCATCCAAATAAAGGTACCAACCCTAGGAGCAGACAAAAGGAGGCACATGAAACTCAGCAAAGACATACTTCATTGGTTATGTATGTGGGTGAGAGAGAGACAACCATCTGCACGTACGATATGAATTGTGTTCTTAATTTCCCATTATTTTGTTTGTAAACACGTCATTGGCGTACAGTGTGGCTTCTTCTTTTATCTTGTATCTCAGTGTTATTCTTTGTGTATTTTTGTGGGTGTTATTGTTGGAACATGTCATGTTTTATAAGGGACTGTAAAATTAACCAGCATATAGCACGAAATAATTCTTCATATTCAGAATTCAATTCCATATCAATTCACAATCAGCTAAGCCCCTACTGCTCCGCCATTGCTAGAGGCACAAAACAAAATATGGCGCTGATCATAAATAATCCATTCGCGCAGCTTTTAGCGCATTCCAGTCATCATAATATAAAATTACATTTCAGTGCTTGCGCACACGTGTCCATCACGGACCAGCAACTTTTTGTGTAGATTATCTGTGATAGACGTTTTGAAGTTTTTAGTAGTAGTTGAATGTAGCTCGGAAGAATTTTTTTTTATTTTGACGATGTTGTATGAAATGCAGTGTCATCTGACGAAAGCCTTACAGATTTAAGGTAAGTAAATAGAGGTTGTTGTTGATAAGCAGGAGCGTCCGACAGTTCAGCGACACATTCACAACTTAACTGGTCGAATATTTCTAAGAGCTTGGAACCAATCCCTAACTTTTGTGGGAACACAACTTATGTTGCACTAGCGCGGCCAAGTATAGAAATTGCAGGCCACTAACACGACCTGCAATGATGACCGTTGCAGTATAAGACCCGAACTAAGGTTGTCCTGTGCCTCTCTATTTACCAATAGTATTTTTTATCAAACATAATAATGTAAACAAATATATCGCAAATGGAATGCTCAATGAAATATGTTCATGGCTACCCTTAATTAAAAATACTGTAATTAATTTTTTTTCAACATTGCGCTCAATTGCTTACTAAACGAATTTAATACCAATCGAAAGTAAAAAGAATGAGGAACATGTACAAGTTAAGTTGCCTACTTTTTACTGGTCACTATTACCGGGTTTCTCAGTATAAAGAGGTGATATTAGCAATTTGTACTTATCTACTTGCTCATTGAAATATATATTAAAATAAAGATAATTTTATGGCGAACACGGTGGTATAAAGTTGCTCGGGAAAAATTGTTAATGAATCACGGTTGCCAGACTTTGAAATGTAAAAATGAAGCAAACGGAGAAGCATTGCACGTACTGTATTGATAGTGTACTTATAATTATTGTTCAATTCTGTCTGTTGGTATTCACAGTTTTGGAATGCTAGGACTAAGGATTGCACAATTTTTAAAGCTACCAATCCTAAAAATTTCACAGGTCATTTGCAGATAATGGTGATATTATCACAAATTTAAAGAGACACAGTGGCTGGAAATCACCAATGTCGCTGAAGGATATATTGACAATTCACTTACAAACAAAATTAAAGTTGCCAAGGCCATTAAAAAATTATCACATAAAAACAATCAACATGAATCGGATACCTTATCTTCATGTTTTAACATCAACAACCGAAATTTAAATATACCAAACATTTCAAACATATTGAATTGATCGAATTTGAATATAAATATTAATATAAACAAAAATTAGAACGTTCCTAATTTTGTTGTACAAATAAATATTATAAAGACACGTACTTTATTGATGTTACTCCTACGGTTGCTGAAAAATCAGTGCACGTAACACGCCCAGCAACTGTTTTTTACACTCACAACCTTCCAGGATTCGCCTATAGCTCATCTTGGAATCTTGTCTACTCGTTCAAACAGTATTTTCCAGACTTGTTACGTTCATTACTATTTCGTGCAATTTAATACAGCAAGAAATAGCTAATTCCATATATGTATGTACATCATTTGTTTAATAGAAAGCACATAGTATAAGGTCATAACAAAGCTATTTTCTACGATTCCTCAGATATACATATCTACTATAACATTGTCAAGGGAAAATAATACCTAAAAATGATGTTATATCGTAACCGTAACATTAAAATATATTTGTCAAAAACACAATAAATGCATTTCTGATGACGATTTGACACTAAAAACACAATAATGGTTCATTGCTATAGTTGGCTAGACATATACAATTGTTATGTTGATGGTTGCATAGATAAGGTGCAGAATAATGTCTGACACTTCGATTATTATAACATCAGAATTGAGTGCTGGAGTAAATTTCTTATAGAAAAAAGAAATTATAAATATTAAGACATTGTGAACAGTACAATTTTCTGATTTCCACAATTTATTAATAGACGGAAATGCATAGATACAAGTGGGTGGATAGTTTTGAAGTGTATTATAAACTATCTCTTCTGCATGTTTCTTATCAAATAATAAATAATCATCTACATTTTCGATCGCTACATTTAACGTATACGAAATTTAAATTCGTGTCTGTCGAGCGGCCATGGTCGTCGTTAAATAGGGATTATAGTTTAGAACAAAAGATATTTGTGCTTCATAAATAATTTTGGAAATGCAAGACTACATTATACAGACAGCACCAGTAACAATGGATCAATTTATAAATGAAACCCACAAATTTAGTTATTTGACAGTGAAGGTTTATTGAAGACCACAACACCAAAAAAATGGGGATTATGTTATATTCATACCATTGTTATGTAACCAGTGAATATCAAAATATTGTGAACTAAGTAAGGTATTCAAAATATAGATATATGAATTTGATAATTTTATTATACAAGTAAAAATATAACTTAAAACATTTTTCAAAGAATTGCTGAATATTGCAAAAGGGTGCCACATACCACAAATACCACAAAACAATGAGTAGAAATATTCAAAACTATAGCACAAACATAAAACGTGCAATAGCGATAATACTAGAGAAATGTCTCTTTAGATTGTGTATCATATGCAAAAAGAAATAACATATTAAATAAATATTGTAGATTTAATTTGATAGAATCTGGTACAATCTCCATGTAGAGTAATATAAATTTAATTATATTTATTTATAACTGCTTTATAAGAGCCTCATTACAGCATGTATTTGGTACTATTTCAGTAGAATAATGAGGACCATTACACCACTAGTGGATGTGACATATTACATGATTCGGACTGCAGTTGCAGCAGCTTTTTCAATTTCAAGAGGCAAGTTTTCTGTTTCTGAATCACTACTATTTTTACAAGAAAATGTAAAAACGAAAATTCAATTTTGATTATAACAAGTTTGACAGGTTACTATAACAATGCCTTTGCTTCTTGATTTTGAATCAAAACTTACAAACTGGATATGATTTCAGGTTTTTCTAAATTTAATACACGTGGTATAACGGCATTTTTAATTACATTCGTGGAATCACATGACTTGGACTACATTCCCGTCGTGCAAATGTCTCAGTCATGTGTAATAATGCCTATATCCAACTTGTACTATCAATAACTAGTATTTATACTTATTGTAAGTTTTTTATATCCCTGCCTTGTCTTGTTTTGTGATTTGTATACCTCAAATGGTCAATAAAATATAATACTGAATAATTGGATAATACTAATGTATTTCATTAGGTGTAGTCTAACACTGGCACATTTCTAAGAACATTATATTCCTCAAATAAAAAAAAACAATAACACGAAAATTCTGTAACAAAATTAAAAACTTCGTGCTGAATTCCTAAGCATTCATCATGAATTTAATGGCCCCCCGGATTATATTGCGTTGAAAATGAGCGCTTTAAAATTAAAAGATTAAAGGTAGATAGATTTCATTCTTGAAATTAAAAAACGCTTTAGATGAAGATCTCTTCAAATTTTACTGCACTTCACAACGTTCTTTATGCAGGTCGCAACTTTAACTTGAGTCTAGGTCGCCTTTAAAATGTAAATGACTCCTACGGTCGACATCTTAAATATCAAATAATAATTTGCATTAAAAAGTAAAGTGCTTTGCAGAACCAACAGCCACAGGATGGCCTAGATCTATAATGGTTTATAGAGTAGTTTTTAAGATAAATGGAAGTTAGACAATTTTCAACAAATTACTGCTTAATATGAATCAAATTGAATAAGATAAATATTAAAACTGCTTATTAATCCACAAAAACTTAAATTTAAAAATATGGGGTAAGTATTAATTCATCAATTTCCTTCCAATGATCACAATGTTTTATGTTTGACATAGTATTTAGGATATTATTATTCAATTTGTATCTAAATGTAGATTGTCAAACATTTCCTAAAACAAGTCGTTATGGTTTTTAATTTAAGATTAATTAAAACTTTAACCAACTCAGAATGTGTATACTTATTTAAAATTAAGATTAATATCATTTACTAAAGTCTAAAAACCTGTCATCCGATTTTTTCTAAAAAAAAAAAAAATAATAAAACTTTTTGAAATTTGAACACATATAAGTGTTGAGTGCGACTTCAGGTAAAAAATTAAGTTCTTTATTGTTTGAATGCCCATTTTGCATACCTACTCAATAAAAAATAATTACTAAATTGAATAAAAAATAAAGATTCTACACGGAAAGAAAGCTATACTAATATCAATATTAATACGCTTATTACAATGCTAGCTTAATTTAATTTTTCCTCAAGTATAGTAATACTTTATTGAAAGATTAACTTATTCTTATTTAATAAGATTATATATTCTTTATTTAAGAATAAAAATTACTATTATACTTAATATGAGACGTTAATACGTTGTTTGTTTAAAGAATGGTTCTTGTTGTTCTCGAGCTAGGCTCTGTGGGGACAGATGTCAGAGACACCGCTATTAGTATTTTTGATATCATTTCTGTTTGTTGTGTTAGTATAAATAATTTAATAATAACGCTGTGGGCAGGCTGAGAGAGCAATGACAGCCTTAGCCAGAATCATGCCAAACATAGGTGGCCCTAGTGAAAAGAAGAGGAAACTCCTGGCAGAAGTGGGTAATTCTATAATGTTATACGCTTGTCCAATTTGGTCCGCAAGGTTAAGGGTGAAAAGAATTCGGAAAATTATCCTCAGTATGCAGAGGAAAGTTGCCCTCCGGGTTGCAAGAGCATACAGGACAGTATCTACTGAGGCAGCACTAGTATTAGCGGCGATGGTACCGCTGGATTTACAGGCCGAGGAAAGAAAAATAATTTATGAGGAGGAGGATAAGGTGTTGGCTAGGTGCAGAGCTAGAGAGCAATCCATGCAGGTTTGGCAAAGAAGATGGGACATGGCGTTAAAGGGTAGGTGGACATACGAGCTAATTCCCAATGTGAAGGTGTGGGTGCGGAGAAAGCACGGGGAGTGTAATTACCATCTAACACAAGTGTTATCGGGCCACGGGAACTTTATGTCCTACCTTCACGGAATCGGTAAAACGGAGTTGGATGATTGCATATACTGTGGGCTTAGAGATACGCCAGAACATACTCTAATTTCGTGTGAAATATGGACAAGACAAAGATCGTTGGCTGAGAGAATGTTAGGCAGGAGCGTTACAAAAGAGAATTTGGTGGAATATCTAGTAGAAAGCAAGCGGGGATGGGAGGTAGTGAATAAAATGTTAGTTGACATAATGACTACAAAGGAGGTGGACTTTCGTAATAGAGGTCACTAGTGGACGGAGGGAGGCAGTATGGTGACTCCTTGATAACTGATGTAAGCCGCGAGGTATTTCCAGTTATTTCAAGGCGGATGCGGAGGGGTTTTAACCGGTAGGAGTCCGGTACTACCTGTGACGATAGACTCTAGGTCCAGGTGCCCATGATGGGTTTCCCCTCCACACACACAAAAAAAAAAGTATAAATAATTTAATAGTTCAAAAACTGAAATGATGATCTATTTTTTTTACCTTAAGTCCAGTTTCACACAGGACGAACGCAAAAGTCAATCAGATATTCATGTTTATCACGCCAAAAACTTCGTTATCCAAAATTTTAGTACAATTACCCAACAAATAAGAAAATTATCGTGGAAAATGAAGTAAAAAAAGTACTATCTCAGACCTCTAACTTATTAAGGAAGGAAAGTTGTAGGTTAGATTTAAGTCACATTTTTATCCAAGACTGTATTTACTGTAACGGGGGAATGCCCGATTGGCATATTCTGTGATGTCAGTAGGGCGTTTGATTGTGTCAACCACAGTAAATTACTATCAAAACTCAATTCGTATGGAGTAAGAGGCGTAGCGAATGAATGGATGGTATCTTTCTTGGAAGGGCGAACTCAATATACGAGCAACAATATCTCGTCAAAAATAAATACTAAAGCTGTAGAAGTAGTT
The DNA here is from genome assembly GCA_025584915.1 of Monochamus saltuarius. Lineage (NCBI taxonomy): Eukaryota > Metazoa > Arthropoda > Insecta > Coleoptera > Cerambycidae > Monochamus > Monochamus saltuarius. The sequence continues at coordinate 82,519,696 of CM046721.1, read as the reverse complement.
ATGGGGGTTCCACAGGGATCTATTCTCGGCCTAATACTTTTTTTTTACTGTATAGCAACGATTTCGGTAATATTTACGCATTTTTTGTCATGTGTGCGCCTGATACCTCTTTATTAGTATCTGATAACAAGGATGAGTGTTTGTAAGGAAAAGCGAATGTTTTATTAAAGTCAGCTAGTGCATGATCTCTTTTTTAATCCCAAAAAAACTCAAGTCACCAGATTTCACAACAGGCAAAATATTGTATCAACTTAAACTTAGCCATAAATGATTGTAAAATTTTACGCTATGAAATAGAAATTAAATTTTAAGGAGTTACAACTGACGAAAGCATGACCGGAAAAATCATTGCCCTCAGTTATTTTTAAAATTAAATACGGCAGGTTATTTTCATTACATTTGGCAACCATGTACCAGGCGCATATGGGTTCAAGATTAAGATATGGAATTGTTTTTTGGGGTAATTCTTCTCTTGTTTCTGACATTTATTTCCTAAGGATCAATAGCGCAGACAAATTTTTGAAAAAATTTAATATTTTAACTATTATGTCTTTGTTTATATTAGAACTGTCCGAATATATGTTTCTAGAAATAAGTCTATGTTCACGTTAAATGAAAATATGCGCAATAATGGCACTAGGAAACATAAAGAACAGATATTCTTAAATTTTTTAATAAATTGCCATCTGAAAAAAAGGAAGTCATTGATTTAGTTTCTATTAAGAAAAGGCTGTGCAAATATTTGATTGAACCTTAAGAGAATTTTTTATTTCTTAGAGTGCTATTCAATAAGGTATAGATTTTGTAAGTTTAAGAAAATGTGACTATTCCTAGACAGTTTATTGTCTATATGGAAAATAAAAACTATTATTATGATCATCTACGTAAAAGCAATTTCTGTGGAAAAGATTAACAACCTATCTGGAGTCTATTTAATGCAGATATAGCATTGAGTAATATACTAGTCTTTACTCAGTGGATATAGTTAGGGCGAGGATAGAGATAATCAATTTCAAACTAATGGTTAAATAATGTTCCTTCAGTGTAGTGTTTAACTTAATTTTTTATATACTGTACTGCATATTTTAAAATATTGAAAATGACTTATTGATGTCAGCTTCCAGCAGAATAGGTAAGAAACTTTATGTTTTTCTTGAAAAATTCAAAAGCCCCTACGTAGGATGGGAAATACTGCCTAATTTAAACAAATTGCTTTTTCTCTTTCAGTAAACAAGCCGTGCGTTTTGTATTTTCTCACTTTTGTTTAAGGGTAGAGTAATAAGTTATTTCCGTAAAAAGCGAACCATAAATAAAGCAAGACGACGGAGGAGGATGTTGTTGATACGTATAATATGAAAATCACACCAGCGGCTGCTGTATTGTCCTATATTTGTGATTTTACCCTTTTCAAGAGACTTCATATTTCATCCAGATACAAGTACATTTTAGAAGAATAAACGCCCGCGTCTGCATAAGAACTATATATGAAATTCTGCAGTACTGTCGCTTGTGTAAATATGACAATATCCAGTGGTGATATTTGAATATGCCCGATAACAATGAGCCGTCGCGACCGTTTCTATTGCCGGGGGCGGTTATCCGGGAAGGGACTTACATCAAAATTTCATGTATTTTCACAATTCTACGTAAACATTTGTTCTGTGACCTTTGTTTTACTTCTATTCCTGGTACGTGGAGTCTTGTCAAATGGCATAAAAATAATATTGTTTTTAGTCTAAATCGATTATGTGCCTTTAATGCTTTTTCTCAAACAACTTAGGTTCTTAGGCGGGACGATGAAAATATAAAACAATCTCCCACGGATTATGCAGAGTAAACATGAACAAGAAACACATTTTACGGATTTCTATTTTCTTAGGATTTGTCCGGTCCCAGAAGCAATTATTATCAACAAACAGATAAAGTAATTGCGTAAAGTCGGTGAGTTGGTGGAGAGACGGTGAAATATTTTTTTGTTATTAATTTCTGTAGGAGAGTTCTCAATCGCAGAAGTTGTTAAAGATAATAAAAAAAATAGGTGTGTGATTTGTAAATTTATTTTATACAGTGAGGAAAAAATCACTATACTCTATTTTTAAACTAAGAGGAGCGTTTTGAATATTGCGCGCCAAAATGTTGGTTTCTTATTGGTTAATTTCGAACCTACTTTACACTGCTAATAAATTTTACATTTTGGCATTTGTTGACATTTTGCTTGTTAGTTGTCATCAGTTCGTTGTCATTGTGTTTTTACCTGTTTTTCTATCTATTTATTATCTCAGTTACGTATAAATCAGTTATTATCAGAATTAAACAACTTATTATATTGTTTGCCATTCGTTTTCCAATTTCCCATTGGATATGGATGATACAGTGTGCCGACCACAAGTAAGGCAGGCGCGGGAATTACATCGCCGTCGCCCCCAAGGAAACGAAAACAACTCAGTTTAGGGCATTTATCTCTGGCAAAACACAAGCAATATTGAATTTGTACAAGAAAAGCCTAGATGATGAACCTACTCTTAAAACTGTCCAACTTATTGTATCCAAAATAACGATGACATTAGGTAAATTTATATTAACATTATCTACTGTTGAACTATATTACACATTACACTTTTTAGGTGTTGCAAAATCAACAGTAGGTATATCGAGCCATAAAACAGTATAAATCTACTGGAAGGGTGTTTACTTCCAAACACTGTGGTGGACGACCTGGGATTGTTACATGTTTGGATGAAGGAATGAAGAATTCCATAAGGCGTATAGTACATAGCTTTTTCTTTAAAAATGAGATCCCCACTTTGGACAAAATATTAACCGCAATAAAAAGTCGTCAGGATTTGCCACAGATGTCATATAATTGTGAATTAAACCCTATAGAATTGATTTGGACTCAGGTGAAGAATGAAGTGGCAAGCAAAAATAAAACATATAAATTGAAAGACGTAAGGGAACTACTAATAGAGGCCCTTAATAATGTTACAAATATGAACTGGAAAAAGTGTGTAGAACACGTGATTAAGGAGGAAGAAAAATTGATAACACTTGACCGAATTATATGGACGATCTCATTGAACCTTTAATCATATCAATTAATAATAGCGGGAGTGATATGGATACTAACTCATGAAATAATTCAGAAAATTGTCCCTCATTTTTACCAATAATATTATAATTTATAAAAACTTATTTTGTTCCTTTGAACACCTGCAGATGATATATTACGAACGAAATTCAATTATCAGTTATTTGGCAATTATCCGGTAACTTAATAAACGTAGTTCGTAGAAGTACAACAGTTCAAAGTAACAAAAACACAATCATTATATGTGTTATATTGTAAATAAATATTTGAATTAGTAGGTAGTATAGCGCCATCGGTTGTGGCAGTTGTAAGTTACTCATATGGGCTAGAGCGCACGAGCGCGTTTCAGGTTTCAGTATAGAATAGTATAAGTTTTGAGTTTGAGCGATGTAGGTCGTAGCAGAATAAAGTTATATAAAAAAGTTCCAAGTGTTTTAATGAAAACCAAAGAAGACGATAATACAGTCCATTCAATTATTAACAATATGGTTACTCCAATGCTAATTGTAAAATATGAATCAATAAACATTTTTTTAAAAAGTGAAAACTGGAATCAATCATATATAGATGTTTGGTTTGTAGTAAATTATTTCATTCATATTCAGTTTTTCATTGTTATGTAGGAAGTACCTACTTACCTACTTTAAAAATATATATACAAAAGTTAAATAAACTCAGAATTAGATATTTATTCATTGCACATTATTTTGAATAGGTACTTGATAACCCCATTTGAAAGTAATGAAATTTTATTGTACTCAAATTGAAGTTAAACACTTGCAGTGAGTATATACTTGATAGTCTGATGCTATCTAGGGTAGTTTTTAGTAAATTTTGCAGTGTAAATTTGTGTTTGGCATTCAGTCCTCCTAGTTTAAAAATAGAGTATAGTAGAAACCCAACAAACATTTAACAAGTTAAAATCACGTTCATGTGACCTATAAATTGGTTAAAAAAAATTATGACCTATTCAGTATGGGGAAAGTTTACCTATATTTGTTGGCATTTTTCCTTAGCGAGGAAAAAAAACAAAAGTAAAATTTTAATCCAATAAGATAATTGGACTTAAACGAAACAGATCAATTTTATGCTAAAATATCAAAATATAAAAGACATTATTACCAAAATATACGCTACTTATGCCCTTTATATGACTTGCATCTGTCCGAGAGAGACAACGATATATGTTTGATTAAATACATTCTAATAGCGAACAGGGATAGGAAGAGAAAGAGAGACTATAAGTCAGGCTGCCAAAGAGTAGGAGTAGGAGTAAGTATATAGGTATCTCTAGATATTTAGATTTTAATATTTTTTCCATTCAAGAAATTTTACAACCCAGGAGATTTTTTCGTTTGCTGCGATGACCAAACTTTCATAAAAATATACATTATTATTATTGTTTCTTAATAATATTACTATACTCAAAATTAACCTAAAATAAAACTGAATGTATTTCGTGATAAATTGTGTTTAATAATATTTCGTCATAAATGTATTAACTATTATTATTTGTGTTAATGTAATTTTAATGAGTAATCAATTATAATTAACAAGCACAACATCTAGTGTTTGTTCCGACATGGCCGATTAAATAAAATCAACTTTGAAGTCAATTTGTCCGTAAGTTTTAACCTACAGGGCAGATTGCCTATGCCAATGTTGTCGTCACAGCAAAATATTAATTTTGGGGTAGACATTTCCTCCAAATGAAGATATTTTATGGTAATTTATAACCAACTAAATTATTGCTAGGTGTCTACATATAAAATTCTACTCTTGGATTTATTTGTTATTGCAAATTCAAATTGAAGTCAATAAAATTATGTGTGCGTAGAGCCAATCAAATAAACAAAAACAAAATAAATATTTTCGAACGGAATTCAATTCAAATTTCAATTCACGCATGCACTGCTGAATTCATCTGAGACGATAACAGTGTTATCATATGGAATACTTGTGATGTGTTTATCGATATATTATCATTAGCTTGATTTACATTGTTGGCTTTGATTTTGATAGAGAAAACATATTAACATAATAATTAATTTTTAGTTCGTTTTTTTACAACTCTGTGATATTGTTTGGTATGTCATTTGTAAGTAGGGCTTTGTTTTCTGATTTACCCGTACGACACAAGTTGGTTTTTATTACATCCAAAACTCGAAACAATTTCAACACCATATACCAATATGTTGTATGTAATAACAAGATGCTTGCTCCCTAAAAATGCTTTTTAAGACACATTTACGTCGAAGTATTATTAACAAGTAAATTTGTAGCATTATATAGGATATTATTTCTATTAGGTTAATTAAAATGGTGAAATATTCCTTAGAAGTAGATTATACTATTACAGTAAATCTAGTAAACAGTGTTTTTTTTTATTGCTTTGTACTTCGTACTCAATACTGTGAAACTTATCTCTTCCCTGGAGACAACGAAAAACGAACCTACACCCAATCAAGGGATAAGTTCGCAATATTATGAATGTAATTCAATACTGGTTGAGGTATTAGTACGCATCAGTATAATAATTATTTGGAACTGGAGGTATGAAAATTGTTCCAAATAAAAAAAAACAAGATGTAATGTTGCAATTTCATGAATAACAATAATTAAGCTTATTATTGTCTTTCCCTATATATTATTTTTCTACGTTCATGCAAAAAACAAAACTTTATTGAACTATATTTAGTGGAAAAAGTGGTTCTTTATTGCATTAGTGCAATAAAATGTTTATTGCATTCATCTGTCATTATACTACAGCGTTTTGTCATCATGACAAACATAAACGTTCAAATCGATGACATATTTTCCTAGACATTTTAGTCATCTAAATAAAAGAAACAAAAACAAAATAAATATTTTGGAACGGAACTCAATTCAAATTTCAATTCACATGCACTCCTGAATTCATCTGAGACGATAACATTGTTATCATATGGAATACTTATGACGTGTGTATATTATCACTAGCTTGATTTACGTAATCTGTTGAATGTGAACATAATAATAGTTATTTATGCAATAAGTGCAAAAAGTAAGTGAAATTTTTTAACGAGGCCGTCAGGCCGAGTAGGACAACACGTCGACTGCAATAAGCACTTTTTGTACGAGTTGCATACAATATTTTTTCTACGTTCATGCAAAAACCAAAAAATGTTATTTAGATGACACTAAGTCTAGAAAAATGTGACGTCGATTTGAAGGTTTATGTTTGTCATGATGACAAAACGCTGCAGTAGAATGACAGATGAGTGCAATAAAGAACCACTTTTTCCACTAAATATAGTTCAACAAAGTATTGCTTTTTGCGTGAACGTAGAAAAATATTTTTTTTGTATGTCATATTGTATGTCAACTGTTGGGTTTTATCTTTTGATTTACCCGTACGACACAAGTAGGTTTTCACTGCAGATCGTGAAACACAAAACAGCTCAACACCCTATATTATGAAGATCTGTGTGAATACATATAACAAGAAGTTTACTCTCTAAAAGATCTTTTTAAAACACATTTATGTTGAAGTCAATTTGTACCACAATATAGGATATTATTTCTATTAGGTCAATTAAAAATGGTGAAATATTCCTTAGAAGTTATCAACAAAGTTGAAAATAGGTTTATATTGAAATAAAAATAGAACTTAGCAAATTGAAGGATTTAATAAAGCAAAATAACTAGTTACTACCGTACTAGTTGAAGACAAAGTAAGTTTTACAATTTTGTAATAAATATGTAAATATTATAAAAATCCTTGGATATTGAAGACAGGCCAAATTAAGTAAATTATAACTTCCTTTTACAAATTATTTTAATGCAGTGCATTTGAAAACACAGAAAAGGTAAACAATTTGTAATTTGAAACCATATAAATTGACATATTTGTTATTTTACTTGGGTCATTATATTATCCTTGGCTAGCAAATTTTAGTATTATAAAATTTAGTAACATTGAAGACTATTTTAAGTAGTAAATGTCGATCAATTTAGATTTATTTTTCTTGTGTAGTAGTCTATTATATTTACCGGGTGTTCCCTCTAAGACTTTCAGTGCGAATATCTCAGAAACCGTCATAGCCAGTGTGACGAAATTTGGTATACAAATACAGAACACAGAAAATTGTGAAACATTTGCCGTTTTTTTAATTGCGTCTTCCTTACAATACAGTAATTCTTATCGGGAATTATTATTATTATTATTTTTCACCATATCACTCTCAAACTAATAAATTATTACGTGCAAACATTAACAGCTGTAAAAAAATATAATATTGTGGGAAATCATACAAGCAATAGGGGACGATCCCTAAATCAGAAAGCTGAAGCTCCCTTGGGTCGACTTGAAGCGCGCAAGCGCGCTGCGAGCTATGTATGTACAATCTAAACTTGTGGTTGCTTAACCTAGAATTAAAAATAATAATAACGTGCCGGCAACAAGTGGTAGAAACTAGAAAGGCTTTAAACTCTAGAAACTCATAAATAATGATTTAATGGGTTCCTTTAGTGCATACTTCTGTTGCAGTAGCTTAAATAAAAATTCACCTGCTTCAAAAACGATTCCACATTTATCAAATCTGAGTAGAATTTGGAGACCTATTCCTACACAAATTAAGTACATTAATACAATAAAAGATGATAACATAAGGTCTTTAAGTACAACCCAACGAGTAATGGTAGCTTGCCTAAGGACAACTGTAAGAGGTAAGTACAAAGCAAGAATGTCAATGTTGTAGATAATTGCAACTTGCATATTGCTTTTGACCTTTTGAATTATAGGGTTATATTTATAAGAAACTGCTCATTTACCCATATACGAGAATTATTTTTACTTAATTGCTTTCAGATGGAGAAGTTATTGGGAAATTTCTGGCTTACTTTCAAGAGCAGGGATGAGAAGGTATTTTCCAATATTTGTAGAACAGAAAGAACAAACGTAAAAATATCCACAAAAATGTTATGTCTCACCAGCATATCTTCAATAGATAGGAACCAGGAAAACAAAGTACTCTTATGGAAACAGGTTGACATACACAGTTACGTTATTCATTGGTTAAAAGATTCGATAAGATACTGAAGAAGCCAGATGCCAAGATTAGTTTCTATTCGTACGACAGATAGATGAGAGAGACGAGGAAAATTTTGCTAGAAAACATTAGACTTTACGTTTTGCCATAAATAAGGACATACCTAACTTTCTGTACTTGGTTTAATTATTCAATAAAATTAAAATGCATGGAATGTGTAAGTTAACTAGTGAACTAAATAAAAATGTAAATAATGCAAGTATAACGGAAATTAAAGTTTATTAAATTGTTAGTAAGTATTATTACACACTACAGCAAAAACCACTTGTGTTTAATAATTTTATAACAAAATTAACATGTCTAAAACATAAATTTCACTGAAGAATTAAAATTCAGTTCTTAAATAAGGTAAGTATGATTCATTGCGAACAGTATTCTACAAGGACAAAATATTCAAAAATGTTACTGAGCGATTTTTTATTTTATTATATCTACCAGCATAATTTCAATTAAAAAATAATCCTACCTGCCTACATAGTGGTTTATTTTTTTATTAGTGACTAAATTGATTAACTTGACCCTTCATCTTTAAGTATTCATTATTTCTTAAACATTTGTTTAATAATTTGTGTAGAATAAAAAACAACAAATACAGACTTTAATTTATTATCAATAAAATAAAATTACATTAAGTACCTACATTATTACATCTGGTTTGATATTAAACAGTTATTCTGTATTCTAATTTCTATTACAGAGCAACGTTCAATGTAAGAGATGGTCATGCATGTACGATTACAAACAAATCTTGCCATTTCATTGTTCGATACCAACCTTATTATATTATGCTGTGTATATTGTAACAACAGTTAGCTTTCAACATTTTTAAGATATTCTAACGAGATGTTTTCATACTGTACATAGAATTATGAAATTAGTTTATTTTTCTTAAATTTATTCGTTTAGAAATTTTAAAACCCACGACAGACAACTGAATTTAATGTCTTATAGAATACTTTTCAAAGTGAGTTAGAGACTTCTTTATAATATTATCCTGATCCATCATTCCATGTTCTGAATTATTTTCAAGAAAATGTCTAATATTTTTTGCTTATTCTTTCTGGTGGCAGTCTGGCACTAGGTACTCACACATAACTGAAAGATAAAAACAACAATTACAAATTATTATCTAGCTTTAAATGACTACTTAATAGGTACCTACTGGGTATAGTACGTCTGCAGGTGATTCTTCCTAGCAAAAACCAGTTGCTTTATTTTAGTTCTGTATCATATGAAATACAAACATTGTAGTTCATTGTTTACTATTTTACAGATGTAGAGTTCTTCTTAAACATATTTTATTCATCAGGAACATAAGTAAAGTGCTGAACTGCTGAAATATGTGGACACAAGCAGAAGTAATCTCAATAATTTCTAGGTTATGCTTTCGTAACATTTCTTTTGTGGTGCTGGGGTAGGTTCCAATCTGACTTTCAACGACAAACACGTTCACATTATAGTACAAAAAAGTTTTAGGAATCGTTTTGTTCGAATTTAGTTGTTGCTAAATAAGTAATCAATAATTACAGCAGTTGAAAAAGAGAGATATTCTTTAGGTACTTACACAATTTTGTAAATTATTTTGTGATAAAAAATACGGGTACCTAATTATTATGTACACTGTAGTAACATAAAAACAATTTACTGAAGTTTTATTACATTATAATGGAACAATTTAAAAATATCCACAGATATTTTACAATATTCACACTGTAACCCTAGCTGTAGCGGTAGATTGTACCGACAAGGCGACCCCAATGCTCCAAAAGGATCGACAAGTCTCAATAACACCATTGTGCATACGTAAATTGCATTAAATACATTATTTAGCGTTATTTCTGTAAAATAAAATACTTTATGCCATTAATATTTGACAATTCAATGACAATCCATAGTTTTGACGTTTAGCGATGTTAGTTTCTTCTGTGTAAGTCTGGCTCAAGGCTATGCACGTTTTACATGACAAAACAATGAAATTTGGGTAGGTACTTTTTGGAGGCATTTTTTATGTTAAATTTTGAAATTTTTAAATGTTTATTTATCAGAATGTGTTCATAATTAAGTATATTTCAATTTAACCATAAGTTTTAGCATGGCTGACAACCAAAAATCAAAATTAAATCGATTTCTTGGAAAATGGAACACCCTGTATAAGAATTGATTTTATCATCAGATTCTACGCGCCATCTAGTGTCTGTATACCAAATTTCGTCGCACTGACTATGCTGGTTTCTGAGATATTCGCACTGAAAGTCTTAGAGGGAACACCCGGTATATGTTACTTCGGATACTTCTCGCCTTATTCATGTCTTTTAAATTTAATGTTCCAATTATTTGCTTAACTGTAGAAAATAAAAACCATTCTGAGAATGTATATCCATATAAATACTACATTTATCATTTTAGTAGTTGCTATAAATAATTGAACAATCTTGTAAATACCGTGGTTTATCCAGGTGAATATAATTATTTTCGCTTTCGCTTACCTTTGAACTGGACTTGGATTATATTTGTATATTTTATAAATGATAATTGAAAATTAAAGAGTAATTAATTTTTAATTCAGTCATCCCACGTAAGGCTTTGGCTAATATGTACCTACATTTCGTGCAAACTATGCAACTGAGCAACAAAGGCAGTCTGTACATATCCTGCGTGAATGTGAGGATTTGCGTCACTACCGACGGGCTCTATGGAATTGGAATCAATGGTGGAATTATACAAATTAGTACAAGGGACTAGGCCTCGGACTACTGGAATGGGTGTTAAGAAGAAATAGGAGACCAGTAAATCGTGAAAGGTGGCGAAGACATCAGATGCCTAACAGGTTCGATAAAAAGTCGTGGATGATTGTAAAAATAGAATATTCTTTTAAATTGCTTAAACATAGCTAAAATAACTTGCACTTTATGTAGTATATCGGGCTCACTAAAGAAACTGTTACATTTGATGAGAATTTATGCCAAAGTTTGTCAAAGGTTAGTCTGAAACAAACAAATTACGAATATCTGAAGAGATCAAACTAGTGTGTTTTAACTATTTTAATTCGTACGAATACCTAGCATAACATTATAACAATCAAATAACAAAAAAATCTATTTGATTTGTTTTGTTAACCTAATAAAATTAAACCTAATAATAGCACCACTTCGAATAAGTTCCGACCAAGCTCGACTTTTACTTGGATACTTTAAGTACATCCTGTAAAGTACCCATAATTTGAGCAAAGTTTTTTGTTGCTAGAGGGTGACGTATTTCAAACGATATACACGTTGAAGTTTTTGACTAAAAATATACGTTGAAAATGTTAACGCAAGACGTATCAGTAAAACGTTTTAAAAACGTTATATAAACGTACGTGTGCTTATAGGGAGTTTTCCGACGAATTCGCATATTGTGTAACCGTTACCTAACAAAGCTATCATACTGGCAATTTTAACTTGTTCAACTATAATTTTAATCAAAGCAAATACAACAATGCAAGGTAATGGGAACGCTATCCTCTCAGCGTGCATTATCATGTTATATAGAAAGCATTTAATGTCACACAGCACAATGCTGTAAAGCATTAAGTTATATCTTCATTTATAATCGACAATATCCAGCTTGAAATTTGATTGATTAATCAGCGGGGAGATTGTTCGCTAATTTCCATTACAGCGTGATAATCTGAAAGATGTCGATGATACAGTAATTGTCTTATAACGGCAATTATCGTGCGCAGCATGGTGTGTGATAATTAAATTCGTCGATCATATTTCCACTCCGTTCAGCTCAGAGTGAGGCTAGATTGTGTCGGACATTAGAAAATGGATTAACCGGTGGTAGTGTTATTAATATTACTGGAAGGCACAGGATCGTCAATACAAGCATCACAGCGTCAGATCAAAGGATGGACAGTAGACTATTAATTAATAAGTCTTTCATTAAATTAGCAAAAAGTAATTAATTTTTGAGTTGCTCGTATTCATGCTCTGAAAAGCTCTTTATGTATGTGGTTTTGAGAGTTTGATTAATGTACAAAATATTTTTAATTAGGGAAATATGGGTATGTGTGTGTGTAAGGGCCGAACTGGAAAACACAGAGTTTTACCCAAATTAGGCGACTCGAAAACCAATTTGTTCTCAACAAGTTAAAAGCTACCGACCACTTTACATGTATTGATGTTGTTCTGTAATTACAGGCAAACTTGTGAGACATATACCGATACATATTACCATATTTGAGTTGCTTTCATGTCATCGTTTCGTAACTAAAAATATATATGATGGACAAATTTACCATGTATTTACTAAAACTGTAGCATATTTATCTTACTTTATCATTTTCTATTTTTTAAAGTTGTTTTCCAATTGTCTTTATCCCTTTTTGTTGTCTATCAAAAACTGACAAATCATGTAAAAAATAGTCTATTTAATTAAATATATGTACAGGGTGTTCCTTATTGATATTCGAATATTTAAGAGGGTGATTCTACATCCTAATGATAGTTTGCTTTATATATGGTCCAGAAATGTTCCGTTACAAAAATACGGGGTATTAAAGTTTTAGGAAAAAAAAGGATAATAATAATATTTTCAAAACCGCTTTAGATATTTTCATGAATTTTGGTATGTAGTGACTATTAATAAAGATACATATTTTGCAATATAACCATAATGTATATTTTTAACAGTGGCGTGCGCACGAGTACTGACTTTAATATTTTTAAATAAATAAATGGTACGTCAATGGTATTCACCCAGATAAAAAATATTTTTGAATTTCCCGTTCAATTTGAACTCCCCTTGAGTTTTTGGACTGCATTGTGCCGTTTTTAAGAAAAAAATATATATAAACCGTTTGATTGTCCGAGATTTTCTTTCAAGATATCAGTTTACAATTTGCGATTTTGTTTTATTATATAAGGTTTTGGAGCAATATTAATATCATAATTTTTATATTGCAAAAATTCATCAAGGGGTAGGTATAAAGAATTTTAACCGTAAATTGTTAATTTAAAAAATTAGTACAAAATAAAAAATGTTGGATATTGCTTAGAGAAAGTGTTTAAATGCGAAACGTTTTGTCGCTTTCTTTTCTAGAAAAATTAATGTGAGAATTTTTTTACAGCTCTAAAATTTAACTATTTAAATTTTGGTACTTTACGTCATCTTACACAAATCACCCAATCATAAACATTTAACTGATAACAACATGTTTTCAATCACTATGACCCCAGGAATGTTTATGTTTGACAGCTTTTTATTTCAGCAACAGTAAAAACTATATGGAACGTTTAGTACAAACGTTTACGGGAGAAGTACTATAACGACTATAAGATTATAATTGACTCGTTTAATAGCATAGTATTTAAACCTGCCCGAGATGTCCGAGATGCAACCAGGAACTCCAGGAAGAAACTGAAAACAGATCCATGTAAACGTAAGACAAGTTCAGTTTCGTTAAGTTTGTCAGAAGTAAACCGAATAATGTTCTGTGATGAAAATATTCCTGAGAGAACTGTACAAATAGTAAATTAAATTCAAAAAAGCTGTACAGATAGTAAATGGTTGATTGCCAATAGTGAAAATCAAATCTGCCTTGTACGCTTTTTTAGAAACCGATATGAAAACAAGGCGAACATATTACCTCAACACGATTGTTCGGCACTGAAAACTGAAAACCAAAAATTGATACCACAATGTCCTGGTTCAAAAAAAAAAAATAATAATATTAATATACGGACTAAATCGTCTGCTGAGACTACTGGCCTTAATGTAAAGGATAAAACGCTTACAAACGATTCGAACAGGTCAACTGCTGTTAGCAAATTAGTAAAAATGATGTGCAAGAACAACAGTTGCTAAAAATTACTGGTCATGAGAATCCAGATTCTATAAAACCATACTTAAAGATCGACCGAGAGCACCACAATAAGATCATAAATATTATGCGTGATAATAGATCTTCTACAGAAAAAAAATAGCCTGCTTGGTAACAGCAACGAGCTTTCGATTGCCATAAAATTATCTCGTACATTCGATAGGAATATTATAGCTGAAAATGTTATTCAATATGCCAACATTAAGAAAGGCATTTTTTGAGCTAAGTTTATAGAAACTTTGTTACTTACTCTTAGTCGACGAATCTTAAGATGAAGCTTGGTACTCTAATTTGGGACACCTGTTCAAATAGCTAGTAACACAATGTAAAAATTGGATTGAATTTTAATCTATCTAAGAATTCTTAAATTGAATTTTCACTCGAAAGTATTTCCGTTTGATAAATATGAGTAGAACTGTAATTTTATAAGTTAAACTATGTAAATAGGTTTTACTAGAATTGAGTAAAGGTCTCAAAGTGTTCAATATTAAACGAAAATTAATTTGATTTATTCAATTCACTTCAGTATCCGTTTTCCGAGTAATCTGTTCACTCACACCCAATTATTTTCATTGTCATGATTTTACTGCTGCAATAATACTTATTTATAGTACAAGTGGGATATAGGCATTATTATACATGAGTGAGACATTTGCACGACGAGGACGTAATCCGAGGTGCCGTTGCCGAAAATGCCGTTATCCCACGTGTATATAAAATTTTATCTAAAACTGAAAAATCTACAACTACCTTAAATTAAGAAAAATCTAAAATCAGATCCAGTTTGTAAGATTTGATTCAAAAATCAAGAAGCAAAGACATTGTTATGGTAACCTGTCAAACTTCCTGTCAAACTTGTTATAAATAAAATTGAGTTTTTACATTTTTTCAAATAATGAGTGATTCAGAAACATAAAACTTGCCTCTTGAAATTGAAAAAGCTGCTGCAACTGCAGCAGCTTCACTTTTACCAGATAAATCGAGAACCAAGTACGAACAATTTTATAAACGATTCACTGATGGGTGTGCATCTAAGAATATAAAATATGAAGCAAAAGAAAAGGTATTATTAGCAATTTTTGAAAAATTATTCAAGAAGTATAAATCATCTAGTCTGGACGTTCTATTCTATACATTTAATTGATTTTCTGAAAAAGCAATCAGTCAGATACAAACCAAAAAAGTCAAGAATATTAAAGAAAAATGAAGTTTTAAAATTTTTACAAGATGCCGATGACACAAAATTCTTGCTAACAAGGAGGCAAAGAAAAGAAATTATTTGCTATTTGAAATTCATAATTGCATAATTTAATGTTGTCTTAATTATTGGACTTGGAGATGCGTGCAGATTAGACGAACTAACTAATTTGCTGTTAGAAAACGTAAAAAATGAGAATCATTATTCATATCTTCATACTGGATACAACAACCAAATTTTCCCGAGAATTCTTTATCGCTGCCGGGGGAATCGAAAATGTGAATATGGTCTAAGTAATACGAAAATACCTCGCCCTGCGTCCTAGTCATGCCGACCATTGATGATTTTTTGTTGGTTACAGAGATAGTAAATGTATGAAAGTGCCTGTTGGTATAATACTTTTAGTGTAATGCCAAAGAAGATTGCTTTTTTTCTCAATTTATCACAGCCTCAACAATATACAAGACACTGTTTTCGACGATCATCTACTTCACTTCTAGCCAATACAGAAGCAGACCTTCTTCTAATTATAAAACGGCATGGTGTAAGTCCAACACCGTGTGTTGGGGCTATATTGATACTTCTATTGAAAACAAGAAAAAAATTTCACAAAAGTTGATGGAGGAGAGATTGCCGTCATTGAAGCTACTTCAAGTGCTTACAAAGAAAATGTAAGCATTGTTAATACAAAAACAGACCAGCTGAATTCATCAGGTATTAATCTTACGAATTACCAAAGTTGTGTTGTCAATATTTATAGCAAGTAAGTCAATTTAATTTAAGTTCAATTATCTATTAATTGTCAACTTGATGAACCTGTTGGTTCTTAATAAAAATAACCATTAAACAGTGATCTCTATTTTAATATTTCACTAGTGGGGTAATACGTCACATTACTCTACTAGTGGTGTGATGACCTTCATTATTCAACAGAAACATTATATTATTATAATCTGGCATCAATTTTTAATTTGGTAGAGGCTTTCGGGCAAATCCTTAAGTACTGTCTTCGACTTAATATTTCTTATAATTAAAAGGGATATTTTGTATACTTTCTTTAGTAAACGAAAACTGAAAATCTGCATAATTCTTTTAATCCCTAGGTATAGAATTAGAATTTTAATTAGAGGGTTGAATTAAATTAAAGCAAATTTTAGGATCATTCCGAATTCCATTAAGTTTCGGTGGGAGTATGAATATCAGAAGGGAAAAGTAAACGATCGTCAATTTAAGCATCGCTAGATTAGATCAAAAGGACGAACGGCGAGCTAGTAATTAATTTGTCTCCCATTAAATCAATGTAAGAGTAATTAAACTGATTTAATTGGAGTTTTTCTGGACGATGGTTCATAAATCATTGGACGGATGTTGTCTACCGCATCTGCCGTCGACCGTTATTCTATGACATGTCATGCTCTTACTGTGAGATATGGTATATTACAAAGGAGATTACAGATAGTCGATTGTCCCTTAGTTGCTCTTGGTCCAGCCAGACTCATTATAACTTGCCTGATAGATTGGATGTAGTCGCCAACTTTGGGCTTGTCTCTTTATGCGGCCCCTCAGCGTATAAATGATGGACCGATATTAGCATGAATTACCTTTATGGTATCTGACGTTTAATTGCTCGAAGGATGGGTTTTTTTCTTCCCCCCTGTGACAAGATATCACCTACTATAAAATTTGATAATACTTTTGTAGTAGTTAATTGATAATAAGGAAATACAATGACGTATGTAAATTTTTTTCACAAATAACAGACAAAAATCGCATATTCTTTAAATGTCATTTTTACTGAAAGAGGTCGGGAGAGCTTGCATTAGATGCTATAGTTGGTCAAAAAATCCAGGGGCATATTCTCTGGTCAAAAATAAGGGTATTTTGATATATAAATGTGGGGTTTTAGAACAGCCATTGTCTAGCTACCGCGTGTTAAAAATTAAAAAAAAATAGATTTTAATTTCTAAACCGTTTGAGAAAATTTAACCAAATTTAGTGTGCATATCATCGATAATTATGTGCCAAACAAGACTGTATAATATTACAAATAAAATAGGTAAATATATGCATCATTGTATTATCTTCACTTTTGTTTCTTTATACTTTTTTTTGTATTCCAAACTGATTAACAACAAACTTCCTTTCAAAGCCTGAACGTACAAAAAAAAAAAAAGTTCTTAAAAATTTGTTCTTCCTTTTGAGCGTGACGCGGTTTCTCGACCAACATCCCATCCCAATGTGTCTAACGGGCGCAAAGAAATATAACGTCACGTCAAAAATATTTTTATTATATTTATTTAAAGAAAATATTTGGAGATCCTTGAATTTCAGATATAACCTAAAAGCAGTTATTCTATAAATCCTAGTAGTAAGGTTTTAGTACTATTTTTTATATGCTCATATTAAGATTCCCTCGATATTGTTTTTGAAATTGTCTGCTCAGTTTGTAAAATGATTTAAAAAGTACATATCGCGAATGTTCTGCTAAAACGGAAACTGTAAAATTTTATCCCATATTCTTAATGACACACTGTATATTATACGCTTATACGTAAGAAGTAAATTTATGTTGGTGTCCACAACCAGTAATTCTCCACGCTGTATAGTGGGTTGTATAAAAAAGTTCTTAAAAATTTGTTCTTCCTTTTGAGCGTGACGCGGTTTCTCGACCAACATCCCATCCCAATGTGTCTAACGGGCGCAAAGAAGTATAACTTCAAAAGTGAAGATAATACAATGGTGCATATGATGACCCAATTTATTTGTAATATAATAATACAGGGTATCGATTTGTTTTTAATTTTTGACACGCTGTAGCTGGGTATATAATGAAAAAAAAAAACGTTTATTTTTGGCCATAAAATGCGCCCCTGAATTTTTGACCTATACTTAAGAAATACTGTATATACAGGGTGTCCCATAATTATTGCGACAAAATCTATCATTTTTGTTCGGTTGTAGAGGGCAGGAAAATATGCAATTTTGCTTTATAAACCCCTGCCCGGATATATGCCGTTTGGACGCCACAGCAAAAAAAAAAAATTAAAAAAGTACCAGTTTATTGAAAGAGCTTAGAGTAACTGCTCAAAGTGTCCTCCACGTTGCTCAGTGCACAGCTGGGCACGATTCTTTATTGATTGGCGAAGTCTATGGAATATCCCTGGTATGATCTGAACCGATGCGGACGCGGCCATCCCAGTAGTAGCTCTTGTTGGTTGGGACAAGAATTTCATACACTAAAGCTTTTAGATGGCCCCAGAGAAAATAATCCAAGGGGGTTAAGTCGGGTGACCGCGCAGGTCAATTCACAGGGTCACCTCGGCCTATCCACCTGTTAGGAAATATTTAGTTCAAATAGTGCCGCACTGGAAAAGCAAAGCAGGCTGGGACGCCATCGTATTGAAACCACATGTTAGCTCTTGTCCAGTGGCACATCCTCTAACAGTGCTGTAAGCACACGCTGCAGGAATTGAGCATAAACGTGTCCTTTCAAATGTGGTGGGAGCAAATATGGCCCGATGATCTGCTCGCCCACAATGCCGGCCCAGAAATTAATTACAAACTGATGTTGGTCTCTACGGAGGGTATGACATGGGGGTTATTTTCCAAATGTGACTATTACGGCTATTAAAATAACTATTCCTTGTAAAACAGGTCTCGTCAGTAAACAAAACGTAGCGACCAAAGTGTGGTTGTCTTAACTCCTGCTGCAACCACCAACGACAAAAACGGCGACGCAGCAGATGGTCCTCCAGACCCATGGCTTGGACTTGTAACAGGCGGTATGGGTGTAGTTGTTGATCCCGGAGAACCCACCAAACAGTACTTCGTGCCGCTCCCATATCATGTGCAATGGCCTGCACGCTTTTGGACGGATTGGCCTCTACATGGTGTAGAACCTCTTCCTCAAACTCTACTGTCCGCATGACGAAGGGCCGTTCGTCCTATTAATCTTACTTCTACTTGGTAGAAAAATTACACATTTACATTTTTTTTAAAAGTTTTTAATTAAACAAAGATGAGATACAACACATTCAATAAATAAGGTACTTCTGTATTGGCAGAAAAATAAGTAGCTTTTATAGTAGATAGTACATTTTTACGCGAAATCAATTAAAGGTCAATAGATTGACAAATTCAATCAATACAATCACAATAACTTCCTGAAAAATCAAACTTTGAATTGTGACGGGTTTGTTTCTGATAAGCGATATGATTTGTGCAGATTATGTTGAAAATTTGAAAATTCTTGGTTCAGTAATAAAATAACATATGCAAAAGTTTCCGAAGATGTATTATTGTTAGTAGACAATTATTGGACATCTTATACGGTTAAGCAGTATTTAGGTTTCCCTTATGTTGACATCTAAGCATGCGTATATGTGCTGTTTCATTAAGGATGCAGCAATAAGGATAGCGTTTGACCATATTTAAGCAAGATTAAAGTAACACCGAACAATCCCTTATTTGATAGATCGGGTCGTTCGGCCGTAATCAATCGTACCCGTTGTGACATCCTTCCAATCTAAAATAAAAATAAATGTGTTTTGCTTTTTTAATTAGTTTCAGTTGCATATTTGAGAAAAAGTTAAATGAGGATAAGGAAGCGTATTATCATTTTCTCAAAATATTAATTTATACTTCTTTTCTGATTCACCATTAAATTATCAAAATTGAGAGAAATAAACAAAAGTATAAGGGAATCCCTTCCGACAAATTGTTGACCAATAACTATTTTTTTGTAGGCAAAATAAGGGTAAGCAGTATTTAATGAAAGTCGTACTAAATATTGATCGGCAGTAGTAAAGGGATTTCCAATAACTCTCAAGTAACTCTTACATCCGCAGATGTGAAAAAACACGCTTTATTTGATTATATAATAAGAATGACACAGGTAATTTTGATTATATTCGACAGTGTAAATACATAGAAACTACTCACAGATCACTTATAGAGTTAGCTCATTTGTTTGCGAATATAAAATTACATCAAATATCAGTAACCTGTCACAACTGAATAAAATATTGTATACGCCATACGTAAGTTAAATGAATTTATTTAGTAGAAGAAAACTTTCTTCTCGTGCATAAATATTCATTCAACTGACTTAGTGTATAAATATCTATTATACACTCAAAATTATCTTTATGAAGTTAAAAAGCTAGTTATAAAATTTAAAACAAATATAATATTTTAACTGATTTGGAATAACTGGATATTACTTTATACTTTGCTAGCCATTTAAAGCTGGATAATCTTTCTACTTGTATGAAATTGTTTATTTATTCAACAATTTTATAGTAAATTTTATTAAGTGATTTGCCTAAGGAAAACAATTTTAACAGTATTGAAATTATTACTATTAGATATTTCCTATACCAAAATATTTGTGTCGACAGTATGAAGTATCATGTACGAGGCCCAATTATATCCGTACAATGTACAGCGTTTCCAAGCATTAATAACCAAGAGATTGGGCGAGGAGGACCGATACCATGGCCACTACAATCTCCTGAATCATTTAGATTTATTTTTGTTGCGATAATTAAAAAATGAAACATATTGCATCAAAGTGGATACTATTGATGATTTACGCAAACGTATCATAGCTACCGCCAACAACTTACAAGTTCAAAACGGACAAGAAGCAGAAACATTTGTGTTAGTTTATAGAAACTGGGTAAGACGGGCCCAAAATGTTGTAGTAACATCAGGTATGTTAAACTATTTTACTTATTAAAACCACAAATTAATTCTATTAATGATTAATAACAATATCGGCAAAAGCAGTTGAATTTACTGTATCCAGATCCTGTAAAATGTAATTTATTTCTTTCCTTGGAAATTTATTTAAATTTTTTGTCCTCTGAACATAAAAAAAATTTTTTTAGGTAAGTTCTGCATCACCCTGTATAAATTTTACTTCAACAAAGTTTACGTTGGAATTACAAATTCGAAACATTTCATTAAATTACATTTTTACTAACATTATGTGACGAAATAAATTCAACTCTTTAATTTACCCCTTAAAGTTAAGACATTTATAACAAATTTTAAAGGATATATTCACAGGCTTACTTTTTATAATAATGATTAATATCTACCCTTGATACTCTGTACGCGTTTTGAAGAATTCCTAATAACAATTTTTATATGAAAAAAAAAATCAGCCTCCTCTAAGAAGTTCAAAACGGCTACAAGCTACCCTGAAACTTTTTATATGCAAAAATTACTTGACGAAAAAACTTACAATTTGGGAAAAGTCTTTAAGGGAAACTTATTGATGTGCCTGTCAGGATTTCCTTTAGTAGTATGTACCAATTTTTCCATGCATTAATCTCTCAACGGTTTTATCAAAACTTCCCTGACAAGTCTGTTAAGTTTCCGATAGTGTCGTGTAACAATTTTCTCATTCAATAATTTATCATTTTATATTATTTTTTAAGAGCTAGCATACGAGCTTTCAATAAAAAAAGCTCCTCACATACCTTTTATCGGCGTAGTTGTAAAAATGAATAAACATTGATGAGTTACATGCGCGTAACTATAAGCTTTATTGGATATCAATCAGATATAAGCTAATTTCCGTAATTAGGCATATCTTATGGTAAATCATTAATCATATTTATAAATGCCATAATAGCGGTTTTACGTTAATGTTATAGATAATTTTGACAGACACAATTTATTATTTAGAATAGAAAAAGATATTATCTTTTATGTACGTAGATATTATATTCTAACTGCTTATTAAATAATAAAATGGTAATATAAGCATATCCGTGCTTTTTTATACAGGGTGGTCAGATGAAAACCAAACAGAGGCATTTTCTGGAACTTCTTCAAGATCGTAGACAAACGCTCAGACCCGTCGATTTAACATTAAAGGGAGACATTCTTTGCTGATATTTTAGGCTACGCCACTTTCACCCCTAACGAAGGATAAGCTTCCCCAAAATTTTTAAATGGCATTGGAGGTTGAGTAATATTTATTTTGAAAGCTTTTACAATAATTATTCTCTTTACAACAGACTTTAAATTTTATAAGTCCGCCCAATACTTAATAAGAATTTTGATTTTAAAGTTGAAACTTATGTACAAACAATTAGTAACGGTATAAATGTCACTCATTTGAGTTAGGTAAGCCAATGGTGTAAATTTAGCATTTCTTGTGTTACATTGGTTTTTGGCAATTAGTTATCACTTTTGTAAAAAAACATAATTGTAAAAAACAGAAATGAATACTATACACACACAACAAACATAAAATTAGTGGATTCCAAATTTATGTTCTAATATTATTTGAAAACGTTGGTTGGTAGTTTATTTAATTGTGTTTTTGAAAATTAAACACTATGGTTTATTCCATTGCGGAAAGGGTAGATATCATTTTGCTTTACTTTATGAACAATAAATGTACGAATAGAACAGCCCAGCTATTTAATGAACAACATCAGGATCGACATGTCAGGAGGAGGTATGTTCTAGAAAAGAACTTCAAGAGACAGGGAACGTAGCCAATAAAAAACGAGAAATTGAGAAACCTATAGTTAATAAAGCTAGTGAAGTTGTAGCTTTGAGGTGAGTTCATCTTGATCCTACATTAAGTACGAGGCAGCTATCAGCTGTATCTGGGATCAATCAAACTAGCACATAAACCATTTTGAAGAAGAAGAAATTCCATCCATACAAAATACATTTAGTCCAGAAACTCTATGAGGATAATTATGACCGCCGTTTGCAATCAGGGCGTATCCATGGGGGGGAAAGGGGGGTAATTACCCCCCCCCCAAGAATCTTACTGAAATGAAATCCATTACTTTATAATTTTCGAATAAAACAGAGGTGAAGTATTTGTAATTTGAATTACTTGATAATCGCATGCAAACAATATTAAATTTTGTAATAAGTAATATTTCTATAAGTAATATTTAGCGTTTGCTAATGTAACTTTCAAATCTAAATTCTGTAATTTTGCGCGATGTTGCTGCATATATGAATGCTGAATACCTCTGATCTAGAAAAATACAATATTTTTAAATATGCTTTCGTCCCCAGCAAAACTTTCTCTTTCCCTATTCTATTCATAAAAATCCTTGCTCTTCTACATATACATAGACATATTAAGTTAGACATTTAAATTATTGATATGCAAGTAAAAAAATAGAAAATTAATTATCTATCCAAAGAAAATAAAATGTTGCAAGAAAAAGTGAATTCTTTGGAACAACAACAAAAAAGAAAATCTCTACGCATCACTGGGTTGAAAGACGAAAAAGATAAAAACTTAAGTGATACCGTTATTCAAACTATAAATAAAAAGTTTAATATGCATCTGGATATGAATAACTTTGATTGCATATACCGTGTCAAAGGGAACAATAATAATAAGCTGCCTGTGATTGTTCGATTTAAAAATTATTCTGATAAGCAGTATTTAATGCAAAATAAGAAAAAATTGAAAAAATCCGGATTATTCCTGTCTGATGATTTAACAGCTGTGAACGTGTTATTACTAAAAGGCTAAAGAAAAGTACGGTCAATATAAAGCATGGACACTGGATGGCAACGTTTTGTGTGACGCTGGTAATGGAAAACGGAAAATAAAAAATTTGGAAGCTTTGATTTCGGAAGAAGACGTGATGGTTGTAAACTAATTCTTGCCTTTATGTTTATGTAATATTTTTGTAGAGCATTTAACAGCTTGCTTATTCTCTCAATTTTCTTTCTATTTTTTTTTATTAGGATTATTTTACTCCTTTATATAGTTTCTTTTTTGTTTTGTCCATACAGGGAGAGGATAGAGAGTTACAATTTAAATTCTTTTGTTCCTAGATTTCTGTAGTTGTTTTTTTTTTTTGTTTATTAAATAAGTATTATATGTCTAATAATAATATAGTTTTAGCTCATTTAAATATTAGGTCTCTAGTCCCAAAGTTTGAGCACTTAAGAGATTACTTAGTAGATAATAATTATGATATCCTGTGCCTTACCGAGACTTGGCTTACTCCCGGTATAAGTGACCATTTCATCTCAATTGAAGGTTATAATCTCATAGAGAGGACAGAAAGCGTGGCAGAGGAGGAGGTGTAAGTATTTACATAAAAATTCTATTCCATTTTCTATCACTACTGACCATAATGTGGAGCAATTATGGATTAAAATAAAACTAAAGAAGCATCAGTATGCAGTAGGTGTCTTGTATAGACCCCCTGATTTTCCTGTAAATGAGTTAATGGAGTCATTTGAAGTAAATTTTGCTAACTTATTGCTTAATTGTGACGAAATATTTTGCCTTGGTGATTTTAATGTCGATATGCTGTCTGATACTTTAACATCTCAAAAACTTATAACTTTTTTTGAGTCTCTCAATTTGCATCAACTTGTTAACTCTCCGACCAGAATTACTCCTACATCGGCTACCTTATTGGATATTATTTTGACTACCAATGACGAATTAATTCACTCTGTCAATGTACTTTCTGTCGCTCACATGTCTGATCATGAGTTAACATTTTGTTGTTTAACAGCTATTCAAAAAAGAAAACCTGAATATAAGACCATGCGGAATTTTAGACACTTTAATCACGATGAATTTTATTGCAGTTAAGAGCTATACCTTTTGAAATTATTTTTGATTTACCTGACATAAATGAGAAATTATCTTTTTTAATGACAGGCTGCTGCAACTATTTAATGAACATGCACCTCTAAAAACTATAAAAGTCACAAGAAATCATAATCCTTGGGTAACTGATAATATTCGGCTACTTATTTCACTCCGAAATGAAGCTCAAAGGAAATGGAAACGAAGTAAAAATGAAAATCATTATAAGCTATTACAAGATGCTGCGTAATTATACCACATTAGCTTGTAGGCGCAACAAAGGCTTTTCTAGAGTATAAATTGAGACTAGATGGTGTAAATACAGTGTGGAAAAAACTCAAATTAAATTCAAAATCTGACATCAGCATTCCTGCTCATCTACATAATGTTAACGGTTTAAACGATTACTATTGTACTTGTGTTCCCAATACCAAAACACTATAAATTTTATATGAACAATACCCTTAGAGAAAATATAAATTCTTTTAATTTTTCTAATGTTACTGAAACGATGTACTGAAATATTTATACAAAATTAAAACGGCTTCTCAAGGCAGTGATGGTTTAAATATTAAAATGATATTATACTGTTGTCCTTTCATCATACCATATTTAACTCATATTGTTAACTCAAGTCTCACGCAAAAACTCTTTCCGGATGTATGGAAGTTAGCACTTATAAAACCAATTCCCAAAGTTTGTAACCCCAGGAATTCAAAGATCTGCGCCCTATTAGCATTTTGCCAATATTATCAAAAGTATTGGAAAGAGTGGTCGATCTGCAGATTCGGGATTATGTGGAGAAACTAAACATTATACCTCAACTCCAGTCGGGCTTTAGGCCGCTCTATAGCTGTGAAACTGCACTATCAATATTGTTGATGATATTTTGAGAGGTGTGGATGATAATAAGTTAACTGTCTTAACTCTTATTGATTTCTCTAAGGCGTTCGATACCTTAAATTATGAAACTTTATTTGCTGTGCTTAAATACCTTGGTTTTAGTAAGAACTCTATTCAATTTTTAGTAGTTATTTCAATAATAGATATCAAAGTGTTAAAATAGGCCAAGAAGTATCTACTCCGCTTAGAATACGCTCAGGTGTAGCGCAGGGTTCTATCATAGGTCCCGTCATCTTTATGCTCTACACTTCGACAATGCAAAATGTAATCCATAAATGTAATTTCCATCTATATGCTGATGACACTCAAATTTATTATTCATTTCCACCTAAAGATTGCGATTTAGCTCTACAATATATAAACAAGGATATCTCTAACATAGTAAAATGGTCAAAAATCACAGTTTAGCCATTAATCCAAATAAAATATCTGTCTTAGTTTTCGGTTCAAAAAAGCAAGATTAACTTATTCGCAACATATAAAAATTAAATTTGAGGACGAAGAAATTCTACCTGTTAATAGCACTAGAAACTTAGGACTACTTTTCGATCCAACCTTAAAATTCAAGATTCATATAAATAACTGTATACGTAGTGCTTATGGAAGTTTAAAAATGTTATATAACAACAGACATTTCATTAACAAAAAAGTTAAAACTTTGTTGTGCAAATCATTAGTTTTGTCTAAATTTAACTTCTGTGATTCAATTTATGGGCCCTGCATTGACTTTAACGACGCGCGTAGGATTCAGGTAGTTCAAAATGCATGTCTTCGATTTATTTTCGGAATTAGAAAGAGGCAACATATTTCTTATAAACTTAAAGAATTGGGGTGGCTTAATATGTCTGACAGAAGGTTGCTCCATGCTGCGTGCTTATTTCATAAAATAATTTATTATAAAGCTCCAACATATTTATATAATAAAATTTCTTTTAGAAGTGATGTCCATAACATTAATATTAGGTTCAGAGGAAGATTAACACCTCGTTCTCGCTGTACTGAGTTATTTAAACGCTCTTTCACCTACCAGATAACAAATATATAATAACCTTCCTAAATCTATAAAATCCAAAACTGTACCTGCTTTCAAAAAAATTCTAAAAAACAAATTATTACATGACGCTAAATAACATATTGTTCTTCTCTCTCTCATTTTTGTTTGCTCTCCTCTCTCTGTATGTATACTTATGTACTTAATGTTATACTCTAGTGAATGTAGTAAAATTTAACTTTTACTGTGCCATATAGTAAAAATTTAATTGTAATCATGCTTAAGATTAATAACAGGGATCTGATCTTCGGCATTTTTCCTAAGAAAATAAAGTACTTTATTATTATTATTATTATTATTATTATTATTATTATTATTAATTTAATTTCCATTATCTTTTATTTTTATAATACTGCTGCAATGCATAAATTTTTAATTTATATTTTATTATTGATATTGGATATTAACTTATTTTATTTAACGAAAGTCTTATTTATGTTTAGTTCTTTAGTCTGTTGATGTTATAAGTCTTTACAAATTTACCACCTCCAAGATAAAATCATAGATACGCCTATGTTTGCAATTTTGCGAAATAATGAGTGAACGAGCAGGGAACGTTCCACAGTTCCTTTTTAACAGCTGTTTTTGTGGTGAATGCAGTTTTTTCTTGACCGGGACGGTAAATCATCACAATTGCCGCTATTGGTCAGATTCAGACAAGAGTTTTCCACGATGTGCATACACGGCAAGCGGAAAAATTAAATGTATGGGCTGGAACTTTCGGTAACCGGCTGGTGGGTCCTTTTTTTCTACCTGGTAGTTTGACTGACCAAATGTATTTGCAATTACTGGAAGACGCTATTGACCGATATTATTGAAAATGTTCCAGAGTATGATGCAGATCATTTGATTATTCAACAGGACGGTGCTCCTCAGCTTTATGCGTTAATTGTTCGTCAGTATTTGGACCAACGTTTTCCACGGAATTCAATTGGGAGAAGACGCAGCATTGAGTGGCCTCCACGATCACCGGATTTATCGCCTCTTGATATTTTTTTGTGGGGATACCTAAGAAGTAAAATCTATAAAACACAGCCAGCGTCGCTGCAAGAGCTGCGTCAAAGAATCATCGAGGAATGCCGTTGAATCACTCCAGAAATGCTTCAGAATGTGCGCGAACGTTTCGAACAAAATCTTTATTCTTGTATGGAAGCGGGCAGTCATCAGTTTGAACATTTAATCAACAAAGTAGTGAGTAAGCAACTAAACATAATTTAAATTTTAAAATGTACCTAAATTAATTATAAAATTTAAAAGAGAATGTTGTAAAGAGAATTGTAAGAGCTTTCAAAATAAATATTACTCAACCCCCAATGCCAATGAAATATTTTGGGGTGATGCTTACCCTTGCTTGGGGGTGAAAGTGGCGGAGTCAAAAGTACCAGCGAAGAATGTCCCCCTTTAATCTAAAATCGACGGGTCTGAGCATTTTTCTACAATCTTGACGCAGTTCCTGAAAATGGCTCTGTTTCGTTTTCATTTCGCCGCCCTGTATGTACAGGTTGATCCAATTTCGTTGTAATTGCAGGGTATCTCGGAAACTATCAGAGATATTGAAGAAAAAAAATTAATTAATAAAACAGAAGTGCATAGTTTTCCATGCATTTGTATATAATTATAAACAATTAGTTCATCATATGTCATATTGTAAATAATTGTTGACATATTTATATTTCACCAACATAGCTACCCATAATGAAGTATTGCGAAAATTGAGATAGAGGGATCGATAGAGAATTTTATGACGAACAGTTAAAAAAAATCACCTCAAACGGCCCAACCCTAAGGGGTGTACAGTAATTTGGGTGGCACAGTGGCGCTTTGCGTGGCAGTGGCACTGATACAAAAATTCTCGGGAAACTTAGGTTTTGGTATCCAGTGTATAGATATGAAAAATGTGTCCTTAATTCTTTCGTTTTCTAACTGCAAATTATTTAACTCGTTCACTCTGCATGCACCTCCAAGTCCAATAAATAAGACAACCTTAAATTACGCATTTATGAATTTTAAATAGCAAATATTTTCTTGTTCTTACCTTTGTTAACAAGAATTTTGTGTCATCGGCATCAAAAATTTTGAAACATTCTCTTCTTGACTCTTTTTGTTTGTATCCCAGTGATTGCTTTTTCAAACTAAATTGTTGAATTTACTGATGTCAACATTTTGCCGCATATATATTGTAGACCGCAGCATAGAATAGACTAGATGATTTGTAGTTCCTGGGTAATTCTTCAAAAAACGCTAATAACACCTTTTATTTTGCTTCATATCTTATATTCTTAGATGCACACCAATCAGTGAATCCTTTATAAAATTGTTCGTACTTGGTTCTTGATTTATAAGTAAAAGTGGAGCCACTGCAGTTGCAGCAGCTTTTTCAATTTCAAGGGGCAAGTTTTCTGTTTCTGAATCACCCATTATTTCAATCTACATCACAACTTTCATAAGAAAATGTAAAAACGAAAACTCAATTTTTTTTATAACAAGTTTGACATTTTGATTTTGAATCAAAACTTATAAACTGGATCTGATTTTGGATTTTTGTATATTTAAGGTAGTTGTAGATAAATTTTTTTGCTTCTAGATAAAATTTTATATAGTACACGTGGGATAACGGCCTTTTTATAACATTTGTGAAATGACTCACTCATGTATAATAATGCCTATATCACACTTGCACTATAAATAACTATTATATTGAATTTGCTCTCTATTATTGACCGGTTATGCCACTATGTCATCAATCATTACTAATTTCTTCTAGTAAATGTGAAAAGTATCTAGTCTATCCTAGTCCTAGTACCTATGACCAATGAAATAAAGAATTCTTTGTGACATATCTATTATCTATTAAATGTTTAAAATGAAGTGCTATTTTTTCTAGAGTATCTGGCAACACTAATACTTTAAGACTGTCTGTATTTCTTTTAGTCTTATTGATAAGGTAAGGCACTAACAATATTAATACAGTTTAATATTGGTAATACTGTTACTACAGTATTATTAATTTGAAGGAACGACATATGGGACTAACAATATTAATAAATCGTTACATTTTTTGCACGTTAATTATTTTTACTGTGGCCGTAATTAAAAGTATTAAACTTGTAGTGTCTGTGTTTTTTCTTTGTCCGATTGGTACCCCATAAAAAACATCAGTAGACATTTGTTGATCAAATTTGATATATGGATATTTTTATGGGCGTTTAATAAACAGCCTGGTAATGTTATATTTTTGATAAAAAATGTCTAATACCACTTTCTGGAAAAGCGACCCTGTTAAAACATAGTAATAGGTCAGATTTTTGTCACATCAATTAAATCGTTAGTACTAATTGTTAAAAAATTGGCGTGCGGAAATTCCACAGCCTCCTCATATTTCCAGATATATTTACCTGAAAACGGGACACACTGTATATGATTGATTTAATCTTCCATATTACTTATGGAAATATAACAGAATCGTTCTATAACTATAAACTCCTTTACATGTAAAGCCATAAAATTAGTCAAAAATATAGAGACCATTTTAATAATACAGGATCCCCCTATATTTGAAAGGGGTGTTCGGGGGACAAAAGTGAGCAAAAAAGCCTAGTAAACATATGGAATATCAACGGGTACTGAGATAGTAATGAAAATATTTCTACCCGAGTTAATAGTTGTAATGCATCACTAGAGAAAAGTGTTTATTCTGTATTATAACATTGATTAAAGATCTAATAAACCGAAATTAATGAATAAAATCTTCAAATATACCACCGTCCGCCTCAATGCATGTATCAGCTCGTTTGTGGATTGCACGGTTAGCTCGTTGACGTGCACGGGGATTTCCTCTTATGAGTGCTGCACAATTATTGTCAATCCAATCGAATGACGCCTCTCTTGTGTTCACTTTTGTTGCATGTACTAATAATTTAAACCATCCTCAAAAATGTAATCAAGTTGATTCAAATCTGGTGACCTTGGTGGCCAATTTTGAAAACCACCTCGTCGAATCCAGCGTTGTGGAAACCTTGATTACGACACAACTAAAATAGGCAGGGAGCACCATCATGCTGAAAGTACATGTTTTGACTAATATTCAATGAAACACCGTCTATATATCTAGCTCCAGTAAGACGACTATCTGAAACAACTGGACCAAGTAATTGATTATTAATCATACCAAACCACACGTTAGTGCTAAACTGATGCTGAAAGTTACTTTCCACTGAGGCGTGCGGATTTTGATCTGACCCCCGATGTTCATTGTGACAGTTATTTACTCCATCACGAGTGAATTGAGCCTCATCAGTGAACAAAATGTATTTGTAAAGTGTATGGTTTGGGTTTACCCAATTGAAAAAATTCAACTGCAAATCATTTTCACCGCCCTGGAGATTCTGGACGCTTTGAATATGGAAAGGTTTTAAACAATTTTAGTGAATGACTTCCCCTGCCGTAGTTTGATTAATTTGGAGACGGGTTGCAATGCGCCTTGTACTTACACCAGCGAAGATGTTTTCATTGCTATCTCAGTAACCGTTGATATTCGAGCATATGTTTATTACACTTTTTTTTTTACTTTTGACCTCTAAACACCCTTTTCGAATATTGGGGATTCTCCCCAATCTTTGAAAAATATCTGTCTGGGAACAAAGCGCAAAAAATCGAGTAGATACTTAAAAAACCAATGACAATTTCATATAACATTTTTTCGAAGAGCCAACATGGATGAAGCTATGTAGTCCAAGTTATTTAAAAAAAAACGGTTCCAGTATATAAAAAATTATTGCTAAAACACGAATTGAAAGTAATAACTGAGGTTACTTACTTAATATTGACTTTTCAAAACATATTGCATAAACTTGACCCATTGTCTTCTCAAACACTGTCACCCCCTAAATTTATCTACTTCAATTTATCAAATTACTAAATGGTATTGAGAGAGCACTTCAGTATAGTTGCGCGAAGTTGCAGCTTTATTTATTTTAAGATGCAGCCTTTAAACTGCAGATATAAAGAGAAATTTATACTGCGCTTTTGAAGTATAGCACGCATTGCTCCCGAGTTGAAATTAGTACACAAAGCCGCAACAATATGAGATTAAGTTTGAAGACTAATTGTTATTTAATGAATGGATTTTCCTACCTTTATGGAAACAAAGAAAAACTCGAACTCCCATTACGTAGGTTTATACTCTCTCGAACAATCTTGTTGCTTAAAGACACAAGTCATTGTCGCCGCGCCTTCTCCAAAACTTGCCACTGAAACCAAGGAACGGAGATTAGCATACTTGAGCACACAACAATGCACAAAGGTTTCTAGTAAGCAGTGACAGGGAACGAGAGATTCCTTTGAAAATTCCAGGAGTAAACAAATTTACTTTGTTATTATACGTTAGCCATGCATATGGTAGCATTGGAACAGGTATGCATGGGAACTGATGTATTGATAGATATTGTGTTTGTTTTATATAAAAGAGAAATGAATATAAGGGTTAGATAAACTTGTTTACAAACAAGAAACTTTTGGGTACATTCTTGTATTTTTGAACTGTGGGAACCGCGTCGGTATTTGAACTCATTTCAGACAAACGGGGCATTTAAAAAATTCTACCAAAATTTTTTCAATGATTTTTTTATTTGAGTAAAATTTTTATCCGACTGGAAGATGATTACTAAGTATCTTATACTTATCTGCGTATTATCAATATACAGGGTGTCCGGGAATTATGAGCAAATACTTCAGGGGGTGATTCCACATCAAAGAATAAGAAGAAAACTTCATAAAAATATCTCGAGAAATGGACCCTAAGCGAGCTAAGGGTTGACCCTGAAGATGGTCTTCGTTCAATATTAACGAAACGATTCGAGATAAAGTAATTAAATTTGGACCAATAAATGAGATTTTTATCAGTATTAAGTGTCAGTTGCAAACTGAAAATTTCCTACTATATGCCGGGCTGAAATAATAATAATAATAATAATAATAATAATAATAATAATAATAATAATAATAATAATAATAATAATAATAATAATAATAATAATAATAATAATAATAATAATAATAATAATAATAATAATAATAATAATAATTATAATAGCTTTATTGCTCAACAGTTACCCATTTACAGAGCAATGACACTAAATTTCTTAAGGCTGGCGTTTCAAGGACAAATAATCATATCTAAATATGCACCCAAAAAATACAAACAGTAGGTGGAGGTCCTTATTAATGTAGTACTAAAATATAATGCTGAAATTGAATCATATTCTTTAACTTTTGAAGAAAAATGTGCTAGAGAACATAAAAACTGTGAATTTGTACCTTATCACTGTGTTCTATACACCGTGAAAAATACTTGATAATTTACATAAATTCAAGTGTTATTAGTTTTTAAAAGAATTCTCCGGGATGTGATAATGTTTATAATGTTGTATACAATTTTCTCAATGTGCAGTTGACTTGTAAATGTCAGTAGATTTTATGATAAAACGTAATAGGTGAAAATGATGCTCTTTTTCTTATTCGAAATGACTTGTCAGCTTGAAAATTGTTCTATATCCCGGAAAACTTGTATAATTGACATAGTGAAGAGATATTCTTTCTAACTTACTCAGATTTTTTTTAGACTGTCTCAACAAACAGCTATGAAATTCGTTGAAAATTTGCCTATAAAACGGCGCCCTTAAATACATAATAACAGTAGTGTATATTGTAACAGAAAATATGAGTAGCCAGTTACAGTTATATAACGAAAAATAAAACAATAGAAGATATAATTAATTAAATAACAAATTAACCGAATATATGATCCTCAGTCAGCAATTGCGTAGCAGTACTCACTATATGCTTAAAATTATCAACATATATATCACAAACACAACACAATTTATTAAAGTTAAAACACATTGTATATATAGGGGATTTTAAGCAAAGATTAGTTTTCGACTTATTAAGGAAAAAAGTTGGTACAACTCTTAAGTTGGATCTATATACATTAAATTGAATTTATGACAAAAAAGCAGGGCAGTCAATGTCATTATGCAATATTTTATATAAAAAAGATAGTGAAGAACACTTTCTTCTCAAATCCAAACTGGAAACATTAAATCTTTCTAATAATGTGTTGTAATCTGTATTAAATTCTGGATAAACTCCAGTTACTTTGAAATACAAAAATTTTAAAAACTTTCTCTGAATTTTTCAATAGCGATTTTGTAATATTTATAATATGGATTCCATATTACAGAACCGTATTCCAGCTTAGATCTAACGAAGGAATAGTACAATGTTTTCAATGTTTCAATGTTGTCAAAGTTTCTACAGTTCCTCACGATGAAGCCATATGATCTTGCTGCCTCTTTTACTTTGTTAAATATGTGGTCTCGAAAGGATAAAGCGCAATCAAATAATATACCAAGATCCTTAACAGTTTCACAACGGTTGGGTGCATCAATAGCATAATCGAACACAATTGGTAACTTTTTCTGGTATAGGAAGCAATTTTACATTTCGATACATTAAGATATAATTTGTTCTTAAAACATCAAATAGGTATGCAAATTATTTAAATAATCCTGTAATATTAAACAATCGTCTATGGAACAAATTGAAGAAAACATTTTCATATCATCAGCAAACAATAATTTATGGCAATCTACAACTTGAGAAATGTCGTTAATAAAAGGAGAAATAATAAAGGTCCGAGGTTTGACCCTGAGGGACTCCCACCTGTGAAATGTCACAGACACAAACGATTCTACAAACAGTAAACACCATTGAAAGCTGTCGACCTTTATCGCATTCGGCGAGAAACGATATTTTCCAAACACGGAATTCCAAGAAACAACTACTATGCGGGCTAATGCCTCGACCAGCATTGAATTACACCTAGAGAACTTATAGTAAACAGCTAAAGTAATCGTCAGTAGACCACCAGAAAGATATAGGTTTCAACCTTACTAACTCTCATCAGCATACCATAGTTTGTTTCCTGTAATTTCGTGTCTGCAAAATATCGTTTAGGCATGCTTCATTATACAGGTGCGGCAAAAATTAAGTTTTAGAATGTATTAGATTAACGGTGTTACCAAATTTAACATTTTACATTAGCAGTTCGATTCCCCTTATCAATTTGCGGCATAAAAGATAAATCTTGTATTATTCAATATATTTTACCATTTTTGAGATAAACACATGTTTAATGATGTATGATAATTTATTAATTATAAAGCCAAGTCATAGTTGCACAACTGCGTTGTTAAAAGTGACTGATGATATTCTGTCGGCACTTAATGACAATAAGTTAACTGCTTTAGTTTTATTAGATTATCTTAAAGCGTTTGACAGGATAAATCATCGGTTGCTGTTGTCAATCTTGCATTATTATGGCTTTAGTGACTATGCTGTATCAATGAATCAAAGTTACTTATATGGTCGTAACCAGAAGATTATGTTAAATGGATTATTTTCAAATTCTTTAAATATTAGCTGCGAGGTTCCCCAAGGCTCCATATTGGGACCGTTGCTATTTATTATTTACACTACGAACTTTCAGTCATACTTCACCTTTTGTAATTCTCACTGTTATGCAGACGATTATCAGCTATATTGTTCTGTTGGTGTTGATGACTTGGATGAAGCTTGTTTGCACATTAATACTGATTTAGAGTCCCTAACTAAAACATCAAGTAACCACTCCTTAACAATTCATCCTAATAAATCAACGGTGTTGCTGTTTGGTAAAAAAACACAATATCAACGGTGTTTACCTAATTTGAATTATACAAATTTGCAATGCGGGATTAAATGTAGTAACTAATGTTCGCAATTTTGGTCTGCATATTGACAGCTTTTTGAGATATAATGAATATGTTAATAAATGCATAAGAAAAGTTTACTGTAATTTAAAATTAATTTTTGGCTGCAAAGATTTATTAAGCAAAAAAACTAAAATATTATTGTGTAATTCGCTTGTACTAAGTAATTTTAATTATGCTGATGTAGTTTTCCATGACAGTTTAACAGATATTTATTGGAAACGTATTCAAACTGTACAAAATGCGTGTAGTAGGTTTATATTTGGTATAAAAAAATTCACTCAAGTTGTTAAGCTAGGACGTGCTGTTTATCAGAGAAGACGATTGTGCTGTAGGGTACCTCAAGATTCCATTCTGGGACTATTACTGTGCAGTTTGTATACATGTCCTTTTCCATTCTTTTTAAATATTCTAAAATTCACATATATGCAGATGGCACGCAAATTTATTATTCTCTTCCTAAAAATAAGAATGAATTAGCCAAAAATCGTCTAAATGGGGATCTACAGATTTTATGTACAATCTGTTGCTGAATCCTACAAAATCTGCTACGCTAATTTTTGGTAACAATAATATGAGAAACACTTAATGGATACTTTTAATCTAGAAATAGGTGAGCAACAAATAACAGCTTAAGAAACGGCCAAAAATCTAGGTGTTATTTTAGACAGCATTCATGCAGGTACCGTCAATAAGTTTCTAAATATATTCAGAGGGCATACAGATCTTTAAAATGTTTGTTTGTATCCCCATAGAGAATATTTAAATGGATGTGGATCTTTTAATCCTGAAACTTATTCACAACCTGACAAGGTCAACTATGCAGTCCGCGACAGGACAAAAATTGCAAAAATTGCCAAGGATAGAAATAAATAACAATTTGTAATATCTAATTTATACAGCAAATTCAACTGCTTTTGCTGCTATTGCAATTAATTATTAATATATTATTATATTAATTTGTGGTTTTAATTAATCAAATAGTTTGACATCCTGATGGTACAATATTAGAACTTTGAACCCGTCATGTGCCCAGTTCAACAAAGTAACACACATGGTTCTGCTTCTTGTCCGTTTAGAACTCGTAAGTTATTGATTGGCAGCAGTTATGATACAGTTGTCTAAATCATCAATAGTGCCCACTTCGGTGCGATACACTTAATTTTTAAATATCCCCACAAAAGAAGTCCAAATGATTTAAAGGTCCTCCTCATCCAATCTCTCGGTATTAATACTTGAACACGCTGTACATGGTACGTATGTAATCGAGCCTCGTGTATGATACCACACGCCACACTGCTTCAATACGCCGTGTATTTCTTCCATGATTTGATTTCATTTTCTCTATGTCACGCTCACGTTGCACTTCACTTGCACTCACTATGCACCACGGTAAAATAGCTGCATTTTGCACATGTTTACCAAATCGTTCTGCTAAAGCAGTTTCGCTTCACCATAAATTAACACGATATCCATCAACTCCGAATTGCAATACAGGAAAGCCATTTTTGACATTTGAAAACTAATGTAAACACTGGCATCACAAAATTGTTAATACCTACTATAAGTAATCGGATTTTAATATTCGGAATTGCCTGGTACTACAGTAGCCCAGCGATGTTCAAAATATTACAACTACAATATTTTTTTACTCGAAAACTATAATGATTTTGCAAAAAATTTTATTTACGATATTGGCTCCATTTTTAATGAGGCGTCTATTCCCAATTTTTTTTAGATAAGCTGTGAATTACTCTGTGCAGCATATTTTACACTGGAATAGGAAATATGTGTATCTAATTCTATGACAATGGTAAAGTCATTTTTCCAGTTCAAATACATTTTTGAAAGTATTTTTTGAAAAAGATAGATAAAATTCGCTAATACGTTTTTTATATATTTCGACTTTTTTTGTCAGGGTTCTCATATGACATTTTTATAATTACAAGCAGTAATTTACTACACAAATAAGCACAAAACAGTTTAGTAAAATAGTAAATATTTAATTTAATGGTAAACATTAAATTTAAATTATATTAATTGAGTCCTGAATTTATCTAACTTTTAGTGATTAGTTTTCAAGTTTCTGTGATACTATGCCTGATTTCCCTTGTATTTGCATTTAAAATAATATGTAAAATAATAGAAAAAAATGTTTCTGATTTTAATTTAATTTTGTCACTTCCTACTTATGTATATATTTTTGAAATTGGTTAATTTGATACAGTTGAAAGAAAATGATTTTTTTTTTCATTTGAAAACAAACATTGTATTATAATTGCATTGCTTGTTTTTATAAAAGCAATTTTAGAGGCTAATTAGTATACAAAATTGTAGCCTCGCTCCTGCTACACCGGAAATTATAGGGGTTTGCTAAAATGTGAGGAGTAACGTCGGCTTTATTAAGCACAAGTTTATATTCATATGCCAATTCAGGCAAAAATGAATGTTTGATTAACATTTTCATAAATGTCAACATGATGGCATAGCAAAAGTACCTTGAAAATCAATTGAATGTACGGAGATTATGAATATTATTTGTAAAAAAATGGTAAACGAGCATTTCCAACATATTTTTTTGTTTAAGTTCGTATACCGCTAGAATTATTTATACCGTTTACGGTACGAACATAATTTTCTCGTTTCGAAATATATACAGTGTGTGTCCACGGATGGAGTTGACAAGCGGAGAAAGTCTTTTGTTTTTGACTCTATCGAAAATTGTCACTCTTTATAAAAAGTTCTGCATTTCGAAAAAATGAGACCATCATAGAAACGTCTTAGGAGATGTACAGGGTACTCATAAATTAAAAAAAAAAACATGAAAATACTCAAGAGAGAAATACCATTATTTATTATTTTACACAACATTTTTATAAAACAAATCTGTTTATGTCCCGAAATAGTCCTAATACAAATTTTAAAATCCAAATTTCAATTTTGACTTTTACTCTACACACTACGAATAATTTGTTATTTCTTCTTTTATGCGCTCTTTTAATATCATGTGGCATTTGAATAAACCTTTTGTTTTAGGAAAAAAGTCAAGGGGCCTAAGGTCAGGTGGTCTAGCAGGATAATGGGCCAAGTCTTCCAATCCACCTTTCATCATTGTCTGAACAAGGCTGTAAAACGAGCAGGACAGCAGTCCTGTTGCCAAAACACGTTATTGCGTACTTTTGGCTCTCAAGTACCTATTTAAAAATGGTAAACCAAATGTTTTGGCAACAGGACGGCTGTCCTGCTCGCAGGAAGATTTGGCCTAGTCCTAACCTTACATCCCTTGCCTTTTTTCTCTCACGTGCTCTAAAACAAAACATTTATTCAAATGATAAGAAAGTATTAAAATACGCCAAGGAATACATGAACTGAATGAGCCGTTACCTATTCGAACAATTTATTAAGTTAGCGGAAAAATGTGTTGAGGTGGGATGTAGAGGTAGAGTAAATGTTAAAATTTAAAGTTTGATTTTAAAATTTGTATTGGGACTCTATTTGAAGTTATAAATAGATTTGTTTCATAAAAATGTATACAATAATAAATAATGGTACTTTTCTCTTGAGTATTTTCTTGTTTTCTTAATTTATGAGCACCCTGTATATCTTATCTAATAAGTTTCTATGAGAATTTCATTTTTTCGGGAAGCAGAACTTTTTATAAAGAGTGACACTTTTCGATAAAGTCAAAAACAAAAGAGTTTCCTCCTCTTGTCAACTCCATCCGTGGACACACTTATATACAATGTGTCCCACTTCTCATGGAGCCACCCTGGTATCTCGCTCACGTGACATCCGAATACTTTGAAACTTTGGTAGTGAATATATACCTATAAAGTGAGTCTTTAGACGTAGCCATATTTGATTATAGTCACAGGTGTCCGATTCTAAAATGGAGAAAAGGGGCGATTTAAAAAAAAAGTATTAGCGATTTTTTTAAAAGAAAGCTATAAGATACTCTTAATCGTCACCTTTAGAACCCCCCTTGTACAAGATTACATCGTTATGGGTTCAAAGGTGTTTGAGATATGGACCGTCGAAAAACAATTTTTTTCAACTTAAAATAATTTGTATCTGTAAAACGGGCTCCCAAATGACGAAAATGTATTCTTTATTTTCGTTCAGAATAATGGTATCTACTGGTATGAAATGATTCTACAATAAAATAATAATACAAACTTTTGTTTTCGTGGCTTACTTAGGTTTTTATTGAAGATTATTTTTTAGAAAAATGGTAGGTATTATGTACCTACGTACAAATTAGAATTTTTGTTTTATTAAAAAAATATTAATTTGTTGTAGAATCATTTCATACCGTAACCTTTAATGTACAGTCCACTTCTTCTTAATGTATAAGAAATACATTTTGTTAAAACTTTTAATAACTATAGCAGCACAGTTCAGGTACTCCAGCAAAAAATGTTGGATATTGTTGGTAGCCATAGTCAGATTTATTTATTTATTTATTTAATTTTCGTGTTACATTTACCAAAGTGTTTACACAAGTCAATCAAAAGAAAATGGAAACAAATTCTATAGAAAACAGAATAGTACAAATAATAATACAAAATTGATACAAATTAATAAAAAACTAAACACTATGAAAACAATGATAAAACCATATAAAAGTAAACATTAATAAAAAGTTAAAAATATTACAAAAATCAGTATACAAAATTCTGACGAATAAACTGTATACTGAAAACAATAAATAAAATGATCCAAACAGAACATTTCTAATATCAAATTTTCAATAGTTACATTTACAAAATATACATATTTTCAAGGATTTCTGTACCTGTTAATTATTCGTTTTACTTCTGTACTTTGAATTCTTCAATTATTATTTATCCAATACTTATCTATAGAACATGTGACGTCATATCTCCCACTGATCTGATCTGCTATAATATTGACAAACTCAAGTAAAATTTGATTATACCAAATGACCCCATTGTATTTTTACCTACCACTAGTGAATGTTCTCCGTGTACGAATAGCACGACCCCAAATATGTAGTTATTCCTACCAGTTCATGACAAAATGAAATATGCAGTTCCTAATAAACTTTGCCATTATTTAACTACATCTATTTTTCATTAAATATTCCGAAAAGCGGATCCATTTGTTAGGCCCTATCCAAAAATAACCCGTTATTAATAACAACTGTTGAAAGTAATATGGAACTTTCACGGCTGTACTAATATATAACCGCGTGGGTTTAAAATAAATGTTGTGTGATATGGCCACCCCGGAAGGGCTTGCAGAATTTAATTAAAATAAACCATTTTGTTCCAAATCCACAGCTAGATGAATGTACAGCAAAATGTATTTTTAAATTGTATTTCAGGCGAGAAAGTCGAAAGTAAATCTCAAAAGTCGATTTAACGCTCTACTAACTACATCTCGTTTGACCAAATGGCCACCTCCATAAGTGACTATTTTATTATGTACCGTTTTTTC
Source organism: Monochamus saltuarius (assembly GCA_025584915.1). Classification (NCBI taxonomy): domain Eukaryota; kingdom Metazoa; phylum Arthropoda; class Insecta; order Coleoptera; family Cerambycidae; genus Monochamus; species Monochamus saltuarius. The sequence continues at coordinate 82,478,623 of CM046721.1, read as the reverse complement.
AGCCCGTCCTTCAACGTAATAAAGGCCCGTTTTTTATTTCATTACGCGAAAATGTAACGCATTTTTACAACTGAATTTTCATGCTCTTATAAACTGGAGCTTCTGCTTAATTTTGATATGTAAAAATTACTTTCTACCCAGCTCTTTGTAGTTTCGTGATCTGGAATGGCACATTAATCAGCAACGGAATTATTAAATACAGTGTGTTTTCTGATTAACTATCCAGTCGTCAAGTCCACAAAATTAATTTTGCTACATATTTTCAGTATATTTAAAATGGTTTGCACTTTTCTTTTGCAAATTTTATTATATATTTGGAGAAATAGTCGGAACCATTTTTTGTCTGCCATGTCACTAACTTTAGAGTTGTGCTCTAGATTCTTCACTTGAACATCGAAAACACTGATCGTGGAAAAACTTTAGGAGTGTGTGACATTCCGATCTGCTTAATATCCTGACACATAGTTCACTATCTTGAACTTCTGCAGTATGGTAGATATTCCCAGCTTTTTATCTTGATCCTATTCGAATGTGGTTGTAAAGAGTTCTTCTTGGAATATGAAATTATTTTTAAGTCCTGTTTACTGACATCTCATTTCTAATGTTGTCCGTTGCAGTCGCCAAGTACTCACTTGTCCATAAGATTTTCTTTGCAGGAGCTATCTCTCAAAATGTTTAGAGATAAAACACGTATTAAAATTAAAATTATCCACATGTGACATGTCCTTAAAATGGCCAGTACTCCTAGTAAGTTCATATGGAATTATTAGTAACATGCAATTTCAAACAACGAAATATTACTACAAACTTTTTGAAATAGAACAAATGAAAATAAAGGCGTCAGCTACCTTACTTCGGAGCTGTTAGTTTTTTCTTACTAACAAAGAACCTAAGAAAGTTGATGTTAATATCTTGATATATATCAACATTACAAAAACTGGCTTTAATTAAATTTGAATACATTAAATTTTATTGTGTACAATTATTTATTTATGTAATGTTTCACCTTTTTATCATTTTGATGCTTCAAATAATTTAGATCTTTATGAAAAGATAATAATGGAGCAAAATTGAATTCTTTAACAAAATTTATTATTAAATTCTATTTCAGGCGGGAAAGTCGAAACTAAATCCCAAAAGTCGATTTAATCCTCCACTAACTACATCTATTTACTGTTTAAGAAAGGTATTTTAAGCTAATATGTATCAAATCTCCTACAATTCCTATCAATGAAGTCATATTGTGGGTGTAATTCAACGCAGGTTGGGGCTTTTGTCCACTGAGTAGTTAGTTTCACACAATATTGTTAATACCTAAAAATATAGGAAAAAAAATAACTACATCTAGTTTGACCAAATGCCATCTCCATAAGTGACTATTTTATTATGTACCGTTTAAAATTTTAAATTTAAACTATCCGCATGTTATATGTCTTTAATATGGCCAGTACTCCTAGTAAGGTCATATGGCATTATTAGTAACAATGTATAATTGCCTTAATAGGCATACGTAATCTTACACAACCAAATTATTAAAAAAAAAATTGTAATACGACAAATGAAAACAGACACGTCGATATGCTTATAAGTTAAGGCAGGTTGGCCTTATTTAGACTGTGGTCTCATTTGGTTCAGGTACCTTACTTCAGTGTTGTAATTTTTTTCTTAACTAATAAGGAACCTGAGAAAACTGAAGTTAAACAAATTGATTTCGGAAAAAAATCAAATATTAATAAAGATAACGGAATATTATAGATAATTAATGTCCGGAAATAGAGATCAACAATATATTATTGCAGTAATAATAATAAATATACAGGATGTTAGACAAGCGCTATGACAAACTTTGGCATATGGTAGTTAAAGTAAACATTTTTCCTTATATGAACATAGATTCGATTCGTTTTTGTTTAGAAGTTACAAACATTTTAAAAAATAAAATTTCAATCAAAGTAGCCTGATAAACAAAAATAATGGTTGCTATAACAATAATTATTATTTGTGTCATTTTGTTTATTCATTTGACATTCACATATTCATTCATATTTAGAATAGCAGAATATGAGGATATTCAGGAATGTGCATGGAAAAGGTTATAATTTGTTGCTCGATAACTAACCAAGATACCAAACAGAGTAAAGGGACAAAAAAGTTGTATTTTTAATAACATAATTTGAAAAAAATATGAAATCTAAGGAAAGCAGTGGCGTGTCATATTTTTATTAATAGGAAGGATCCCCCGGACACCAGTGGTGTAGATAAAATAAATCAAATTAAGTCAGAAGAGTCCTATGGTTTTTATAAACAAACATACGAAATTTAAAAAAAATCGGAATTTGGGTTCCTCAGATATTAATAAAATAGCTATATTTTTTTATAATTTCAATACCCTGTATCTCTGAAACGAAGCATTTGCGGATACAGGTTCATAGGAACATTTTTTCTTATTTTTGTTCAAGGAAACTCCTGATTTTTTCCTAATATTAATGGGACATCCTGTATATCATTTGAAAACAAACATTCAACGTTTATGTCAGTCAGAAACAGCTAAGCAACTGTTACATAAAGCGACCTATTAAGAAAAATGTTTTTCTTTTTGATGAGTTTGTTTAAAAACTGATTTATTTTTCAAAAGTTTATTATAAAACTTAATACATACATAATTGTATTTTACAGTAATATATACCGAGATTAGTTTTGGAAAATATTTTTTTATAAAAACTGAACAAAAGCGAGATAAGGATTATAAAAGCGGGACAAAAGCGGGACACGTGCTGAATCGGAACAAACCGCTCAAAATCGGAACTGTCCCGCCTAAATCAGTACGGATGGTCACTTTAATATAGATACATACAGTTTTATTATTTTAATTTTTAGTGCAATACTTCTTAAGGGAAAAATAAACCGTAACAGTATTTGCTCCTAAATTGATGGCGTGCTTATGTAAAACACCCTGTACGTAAAAGTACTTAGTGGCACTGATACTTTACTTTCTTTGCTTTGCAATAATTTGTGAGGATCCCGCAAAAGTAATGAGTTTTCTTTTGTACCTGGTCTCCATTAACCGAAATAATAAAAACTAAAAGCAGCCAGCGGTAAGAGGTCACATTCCACTCTCACAAAAACTTTGTTCTACAATAATTTTAATATAATGTACAAAGTTGTATGTAGCCGGGAAAATGCAACACAATTTCAAACTTTGAGAGCTGCTGTTATGATTAAGGCAGAATATCAAGAGGATTTATTATCTTCCCAGGAAGGAGAACGCATATGGCATATGGGAAATATTCTGTTTATCATTCACCAGTGAATTAAAAATAAATTAGTAATATTTTTCTTTCAAAAAATTTATTATTTCAGTCAGTGTCCTACATGATCGAGAAATTTTTTAGCGTGATACTATTTGAATTTTGTGGATAGAAATTTTAGGAGCAGTTAGTATTTACTGTACAAATAATATTGTGTCATAATATGATTTCCAAATTTCTTTCACTTCAAAATATTATGACCGTCGCAAAAGTAGGATTGAAAAAGTGAATTTTTAGAAATAATTACATTGTGTGAGACTGCATCAACTTATAAATTTGGGAATAGATGTTTTTGGATATGAGAAATCATAATCTGTTATCCATTATCCTCCTAACGTTATCACATTTTTTTTATTCAAACCTACATTGTTTTTGAGAAAAAAGGTGTACCTGTCATTAGTCTTCCTTGTATAATATTTTAACGCAGTAAGTTAAAACTTAACAATTATTATTAGACAAAATGTATGTTAAAGTTAATAAGTATTTCTAATAAAATGTAAGATATTTATCCCGTTTTAGTTAAAACCAATTGCTTTACTAAATAATTCTTCATATTCAGATGTGATGTTCTATTTTTTGTTGGCAATTAGATTTCAATAGACGTGCTGGGCAACGAGAATATTTGGGAGGATTTCGAAATAGATTACAAATTGATAATCAACAGTTTAAAACATCTGTTTAGGAATTTAGAAAAAAAGACGAAAAATTTGTTGACATTGCGGATTATCCACAAACTAATTCAGGGCGACTATCTAAAACTGCAAGAATCAGTATGACTTCCATAATAAAAATATTGCAGATTGAAAAATACTATTCCTAGCATTTTACACTAGTGCAAATTAAACATATTCAATTTGCAACTACGCTTACTACGTTAAAATATAGTAAGTAATTATAAAGCTGATAAAAACTATTTTCTCAAAAAAGGTAAATTTCTCAGACTGATTAATGACAAAAACACCTTTTTTTCTTAAAAAGAATGTAGGTTTAATAATTTTTAATAAAAAACGTGATAACGTTAGGTCCAAAAAAATTACGCTCACATTCCCGTCACAAATATGGCGGATGTGGCCTCCTCCAGGGAATAAGTCAAAATAGATAAGATATTATGATTTCTAATATTCAAAAACCACTATTCCCAAATTATTAAGTTAAGTAAAAATCACTATTTATTTCCAACTTTGACACACTGTATCTTTTTTATTATCAACATTTTATTAAAGCATATGTCTTTATGTGCCATTTCTTACGGACCACCCTGTATATAATACGTTAGGCACTGCCTGCAAATGATTTTCAGCTGCGTATAGAATTCCTGTCATTGATTAGGCGGCAAGTGGCACAACAAGCAAGCATTTTACTCTTCATATACAGGGTAAGTCACTCATAATGTCATTAATTTTAACGTATTCTAAAGGCCTAATAAAGGCAGAAAATCGAAAAATAAAATTTTTATTCGAGCTTTAAAATAAACAAATCATTCTATAAAATTCAGTAACACGATGCTCCTGGTGCGCTACAAACTTTCTGATGACATAGCCATATGACAATCGAATGTCGAAGGAGACATCGTTGCCACATCATGTTTGCATACAAATATCGTCTAACATTTCAGCGTGTTATTCCCGTAATTCTTTCCCTCCAAATTTGGAGAATACACCACACATTTGGAAAGAGGATGGAGAGAATATAAGTAGTAGTTTGTTTATTTCTGTCTTGTGTATTGGTCGTAAATTCACAATGCATAATTTTACAAATTTCGAATATGCATAATTCCCTATCTCCTCTTAAAATTAATGACGTTATGACTGACTCGCCCTGTATGAATGCTGCTGGAACGGAACGAAACAATGAATTTTCATAACACCCACTATTGGTGTGACGCTAATTCTCATTTTGTACAGAATGCAGGTTTCCAGCAGCGATTTTCAACAAATATGTGATATGAGATGTTTTATAACAACTTATTCAGATCAATTATGCGAGTAAATATTTAAGTTTCTGACGTATCTATGTATTTCCCAGCATAAGCCACCTATATGTACATATCATTTAGACCAAGTTCTTTTGAAGCATACTAGCTGTTGAAAATAATTTTAAGGTATCTTTGTAGAATTAGCTGATTTAATATGTATTTTTTATGGTATTTAAGTAGTTTATTTCTATTATTTTTACCTAAACACTGTGACAGCGGTATCTAAGTTCATTATAATGTACAAAAGTAAATAAACATTTCGACTGGCAAAAATCAAGGCAGCCTTGACACAGACCACATACGAGGCATGATAGAAAAAAGTAATGGAATTTTTGTAATATCTCGGGTTGTATTAGTTCGATTCGTCCGATATTTTCTGTGTTGTGTTTGTTTGATTTGACATTTTTTTGGCTTGGGAAAAAACTACATTAGACAGGTTGCCTAATTTTCAGTGCTTTATTTTCCCTTTAAAAGAACTCACTTGTTTGAGAAATACTGTATAATTCAGTACCTAGCTGCTGGGTCATCCATGTCCGCACTTGACGTCATAAAATTCGGAATAAAAATTTATAGATATCGGAAAACAAGCATATTCCCGTCTGTAGCATTGTGAAGTGTGGCTGAAAGTTGTAAAAAAATATAACGACAAGGTTCACCCCTTCTGCATTTTATAGTCGGTTTTAAACCGAGAATATTCCAGGAGAGTTGCGATAAAAATATATTCTCATAAACTAAGCGTTTAAGAACAGCAATACCTAAGGATCATTTGTTTTCACCTGAATACTTACAGGGAGTTCAGAACTTATCTAAAAAAAATGCATCATGAAAAATGGAGTCAATATCGCAATTTTTTTTAATCTTTGTAGTTTCCGAGAAAAAAAATTCTAGTAGTTTAATTTTTACATCTCTAACATCTGTAGTCCCTAGCCAGGCGATTTCGAATATCGTATAACTCGTTTGCGATGCAAGTATTTACATTAGTTTTTCAAATATCAAAAATGGCTTACGTGTATAGGAACTCGCAATTGATGGATATCGTTTTAATATATGAAGTGAAAATGTTTTAGCAGAACAATTTCCCGGTAAACAAAATTCAGTTACTTTTACAACAGTGTGCAGTGACTGAAAGTGTAGAGCCAGATCTAGAGAGTCCACGGCGTATTGCAGCAGTATGGCGCATACACGATGCTCAATTATATCCGTACCATGTACAGCGTGTAAAAACATTAATACCAAGGAATTGGACTAGGGGACCGGTACCTTCAGACTTTAAATCATTTGGACTTATTTTTGTGGAGATATTTAATAAATGAAGTGTTGATGCTTTACGCAAACTTATCATAGCTGCTGCCAATAACTTACCAGTTCAAAACGGACATGAAGCATTTGTTTTAGTTTGTAGAAACTGGATAAGACAGGCCCAAAATGTTGTAGTAACATCAGGTATGTCAAACTATTGTACTAACTGAAACCACAAATTAATTCTATTAATAATTAATCACGATAGCGGCAAAAGCAGTTGAATTTGTTTTATAAAAATAGGTGTTGCAAAATGTAATTTAGTTCCTTCCTTGGGAATTACTTTAAATTTTTTGTCCGGTCGCCGATTATACGCCGTGCGGAATTTTGAACTGCTCTTTTTTTAATTTGGTCATGAATCACCTTTAAAGACAGATACCTTGTAATTAGTGACGGATGAATTCGAATTAAAAATAATCTTTAGAATCCGATTGTTGGTTTAAATACTTCGAATTCAGTGGTATAAAACGTTAACAATGTAAATAACCCACAGGTTTATGAGATGATCTGAATTTATCTAAATCTACAGAACAGCTAAAAGAACGCTATTTTTAGTGTTTTTTCTATATAACGAGTACTAATACGAGTGGGAAGAGAGATGGAGATGGTATTTAACGTTTATGCTGCTGTCGAATGTCATTGAGTCTTTTATACGATCTAACAGAGCCATTTCTAAATACTGTTAAACTGGCAATGATATCAGAAGAAATTGAATAGCTACCTTGGCCAGTTTATTATCGAAATGAATCCAGAAACCGTTGCTTAGGAACATTAGCAATACTCATAGAGGTGCCTGGTACCTCAAGCTAAGAAACTTTGAGAATACTAAAAATATATTCAAGCAGATCAGCTTCGTCTCTACATTTCAGTTCAGAAGCCGAATAGGAATAACAAACTTCAAAGTAAAGATTTAACAGCTTGAATTGTCTCAAGTATATTTGTTGTGAATCAAGTAGTGATTCAATAAATTTTGTTTTTTTAGATGGAGTATTTAACGCAGAGGTTAAATGGGCGTGAGGTCGTAAAATAATAGAATCCGATCCTTGCAATTCGCCGATTATGCCCAGCACTGTTTGGAATTGAAATTATTTGCCAGAACTGTATAAAGTAATTCAGAACTGATTTCAGAAAAAAATATTTAGGTGACCAACTAGTTTTGATTCCACAAGAGCTCATGTTAAGCCAATTCTAAAGGGTCTTCCAATAAGGATGTCCTGTCTTCAGATGAGCATAGCTGCTACATTTCTACTGATATTGTTATCATATCTTGGAACTTTATACAGTTAGTTGTAGCAAACTATAATGGAGACTTAGACGCATACAAATAATTATTAACGTTATCAAAACAAGTGATCCATTCGCCAAACTTACCGCGTATGGCCTGAAAATTACGGAAATTTGACACTTAATAACATTTGAGCAGATTAAGTCAGTGAGTAATCAAACAGTACGTCGATGTATCGGTCGTTCCACAGAAAACATAAAGCCACTCTTCAAAGTGTTCATAATCCATCCAAAACTTTTCCCTACTGTTTTCATATAAGAACTGAAACTAAATGGCCATAGATTGCACTGTATATTTGCTGACTGAACTCAGAAGCAATTCGACTTTCAGTTTGATCGAAAATCATCTTCATCAGTGATAAGGCTGGTTTTTAATGAGTTGCTATGTAAACGAAAAGCTGCCGTGTCTGTAGTAACGACAATTCAAGGCGTAGTTATTAATGTCCTCTATTTCAACACAGTAACCGTAAGGTGTGGATTTTGGGCCAAAGGAATGACGAACCCACATTTTTCCAAAATGAAGCAGCACGTGAAGTTATTACTTTATTAAAGGAAAGGTTTAGATATTTCATAACTTCGCGTTGTGATGATGTTAATTGACCACCAAGAGTCTGAGATTTAACTTTCTTAGATTATACAATACACCTCAAACCACTGCAGATATAATAAATAAAATTGAAAGAGTTATTGACTAAACTTCACTGGTATTATATGAGAGTGTTATCGAGAACTGAATATCTCAAGTTCGCCCACTAGTCGAAGCTATGGCGGTCATTTCTGTGACATCCTTTTTCACATATAGCATCGATAGAACTTAAAAATAAAAAATAAAACACTATTATTACCTTGTTTTATTTTAATTGAATATACACAATACAATACACCTTTATTGAAAAATCCTTTATTTTCTAAAGTTAACGTCACTATAGAGAATATACTTACGTATAAATAAAGAAACAATCCTTATAGAAAGAAATTTAGAATCGTTTTGGGTTGTGATACAGTACACACGGAAGGAGAGCTATACCTACAAAGATTAACTTATCCTTGTATAATGAGATTATATATTCTTCATTTGAAAATAAAAATTACTTGAAATCAAGAAAACTACTAGAATTAATATGATATTAAGTTATGTTTGTTTAAATAATTGATTTGTTTTAGTCAACAAGTGTTATTCTCAAAATAAAGTTATATTTTATTTATTTGAAGTTTCAAGTTACTAATTGACTTGAAAGAACATTGGATTCAGAAAAAAATATAACTAAAGTACATAATTAATATCTCAGTATTCTTGCTATATTGTATTCCATTCTAGAGTAGTTACCAATCTACACACCGTATATAAATAAGATGGATAATATTTAATTATATACAGGAAACAGGAAAAAAAGTCAGTCATTCATTAGCGGTACACCATACAAATACCCTTTTAAGCTTGTTGGCATCGGAGGCGAAGCAACCGACAATTTATCCGACAGAAGCGAATCTGAGTAGACGTGGTGCAGCATATAACTACATCTTTAAGCCATGCTGAAGTTGGCGGTTCACTTGCACACACAACTTTAATACAATATGTAGTAAATAATACTACAATTATGTCTCTATAGTTTCGGTAATGATCACCACAAGTGTTGTATTAATAACATCTATAAATATTATTATTTTGCCTTATACTTGCGTTTTAAATTTTGCAATATGACATTTATTACAAATCAACAAGTCCACTTGCACACACAACTTTACTACAATATGTAGTAAATAATACTACAATTGTGTCTCTATAGTTTCGGTAATGATCACCATAAGTGTTGTATTAATATCATCTATAAATATTATTATTTTGCACTATAGTTTTGTATTAAATTTTCTGTAGCAATGTCTAATTTAAAAAAAATAAAATTTTAAAATGGAACTGATTAAATAAAAATGTAAAATGCATTATTCAATTCTTTATAATGAAAGCGAAGACTCATAAGTTAAAACGCTATTTATTTTTGGTTAGCCAATCTATTCTTGACATTACTTTATACAGATTAATGTATACCTAATGTTACAAATGAAAATTAACATAATCTACTTCATGTTTATTTGTCAGGTTGTCAAAATTTTATTCACCGATTTTTAAACAGAATTAAAGAAAACTAAACTGTAAACTTTTATCTAAAAATGCTTTTTAAATTTAGAAGTTAATATGAATTAATAAAAATATATAATGAGTACGTATTTACAGAATTACCGAAATATTATTCACTTTCTTACGCTAAATATGTTTATATTTTTTTTCTATAATTTTCTCAAAAATAATTTACCTATGGCTACACGGCTTGAAGTAGCGTCAAGTGAAATTTTTATGGCAGTAGCTAATTTTTTTGCTAATCGTGGCTGATATACGAAAGTGTACATATTTATTTCTTGTCCAACATTACAAAGAAAAGTTAAAAAAACCTATTTTTATCACTAGAAGGTTCCTTTAACAACATTGTTTCTGGAGCCTACTTAATGCAGACATTTTGCCGAATACAATGAAATTCTAGTACTAGCTAAAATATATTTCCCTGAGTGTAAATATATTTCAACTTGGTAGATAATTACGAGGAAAAGAAAATTACATGAAACATAATTAGACCTAGGAGAATACAAATTATTGAGAGTGTTGGTTAAACGCAATTAACTCCATTAAACCAGAGATTCATCAGTGACACTTATGGTTATTTGAACAACTAATCCATATACGTACATAAACAGTAGTAACAAGAATATTGTACGATATTGGTCACTCGAATCTAGCGACGCGTGTAAGCTGAGACAAAATAAGGACCTAACTCGATTCTTTCAAGACGATTTCACTGAGAAATCTCGTATTTATTTTGTGTGAGATGAAATGAAGTAAAAGTTAAAAGAGGTTTACTGTTATTACACGACTGAAATTGGATTGGATATACTTTAACAATCAATAAATACAATTTGTTTTAACTTCACACTTAATTGTGTTTAACTAACTATGATTACGTAATAATAAATATAACAGAATATATGCTACAACTTCAGGATGCTATCTCTATAACTAACTAACTATTTAAACCAACGAACTGAAGATTAAAGTTTTCGCGTTACATGATGTTGACTTAAAAATAACCACATTTATTTAGGTTTCTCTGAAGATTTTTGACAATCATGAAGAAAACATGTACTGATGAAATAATTAACTAAAGACTACTAATTGATATATAAATATGCCAGTCACTGGCGAAGATTGGGAAACCATAAAATCCTATAGTGTCGACGACTTGGATAGTGAAATTAATTTGTAACGTTACACCATGTCCGAGAGATGTCACTTTTTTAAATTACAAATTAACTTACCATTTTGTTGAATACATGGCAATAACTCAAAAACTATTTGGTTTGGTTTGCAGGCATCTATGATAGTTGAACCATATCAGGGTTTGTTTCCACGTCAACAGATTAGGTTTTTTGACGTTTCGAGAAACGCATCTTCACAGAAATGCCTTTGTGACTTAAAAATTATTTGTTACAAATCAAATAATACAAGGTGAAGAATTTGCCCAAATTTGGGAATAGAAGCGTCATAAAAAATGGAGTTAATATCGTAAAACATGTAAAATTCTTAGAGTTTGCGAGAAAAAAATTATTGTTGTAGTAGTGTAGTGTTGTAGTATTTTCAAACTTTACATCGCTAGGCAACTCTAGCTAGGCGATTCCGAATATTGAAATCCGATTACTTATAGTATTAACGTGTTTGTGATAGCGTTTACATTTGTATTTCAAGTTTAAAAAATGTCTTACGTGTATAGCAAATGAGATTTGATAGATGTCGCTTTATTTCATGACGAAGTGAAAATGCTTTAGCAGAATGATTTTCCGGTAAACATGTACTAAATGCAGCTACGGGTACAAGTGTAGTGCAATGCGGAACTGATACGGGAAATTCGCAACTGAATCGTGGAAGAGATGGAGGACCAGAATATCCATGGCGTATTGAAGTAGTGTGGCGTTTCATACATGAGGCTCAGTTATATCCGTATCTTGTACAGCGTGTTCAAGCATTAATACCAAGGGATTTGACGAGGAGGACCGATGCCATGGCCATCACGATCTCCTGACTTTAAATCCTTTGAATTTATTTTCGTAGGGATATTTGAAAAATGAAGGGCATCGCACCGAAGTGGACAGTATTGATGATTTACGCAACCATATCACAGCTGCTGCCAATACCTTAACCGAGTTTAAAACAGACAAGAAGCAGAAACATTTGTGTTAGTTTGTAGAAAGTGGGTAAGACGGGCCCAAAATTTTGTTGTTTATTAATTAAAACCACTAATGAATTACAATAATAATGCTTATTTTAAACTTAATAATTTGTAAATATCCAGTTTCATTAACGTACACTTCAAATATCTTGAAAAGTTTGAAATTAATTTGGTATATACAGGGTGACCCAGAAATTCTAGGACAGAAATTGGGTACATAATCTGCATGAGAAATGATTTGACTCGTATTTTTTTGTTTTCCCAAATTCTAAGTCTTAGGGAATCTGGAGTCCCTTGAAATTAGGCTTAAATTTTGGTTTTTTTTCATGTACCTCCGGAACCCCTTTACCAATTTTAATGGAATTTTGTATGGAGTTGTAAATAGTCTAGTTATGCGTAAAGCCACGTAGTTTTTTTTTGCAGAAACTTTTATTTAATTTTTTTTTGTAAATTATTTGCCATTGCATTCGAAGCAGCATTTCATTCTAAATAAAAACTACTATTTTCTTGTTTTCATATGAAGTTTAATTTTCCAGAAAAGTTGCTAAAATTCTTAAATAAATCTTTTATTGTCTTTTTGGCCTTCTTACGCACGTGGTTAAAATGTTTGTACTTAGTGACAGTTTACTCTGTATGAAGACTGAAGATTATAAAAATAATTTTTTTACGTTCATGCAAAAAGCAAAATAATATTTAACTATATTTAGTGAAAAAAGTGGTTCTTTACTGCATTAGTGCAATAAAATGTTTATTGCATTCATCTGTCATTCTACTACAGCATTTTGTCATCATGACAAACATAAATGTTCAAATCGACATCACATTTTCCTAGACTTAGTGTCATCTAAATAAAAATTTTTGATTTTTGCATGAACGTAGAAAATATATTGTATGCAACTTGTACAAAAAGTGCTTATTGTACAATTTCACGTCGCGTGTAATAAACACTTACTTTTTGTACTTGTTGCATAAATAACTATTAATTTATATTTACGAAACACAGTAAGTTAGATTAAAAAATATTTTCTTACTATTCTGCCCCTGTCCTCAAAATTAGAAATCTTGTTCTGTTCTTGTTTGTGCCTAGTTCGTTAACATACGTTGAACCCTACATTTCGCAATCAAATTAAGGCACAAACAATCCTCGAAGGTAATAATTACAGAAACTCATAAACCTAGGTGAGTAAGATGTATTTAGGAGCATTATGACTACAGCCATTACTTTACTTGGTAGGAGCGCCATAATGTCTGCAACTTCACACGAAACCATCATATGTAAGGTAATCACTGTTGATTTAATTTAAAACTAATCAATGTCGATACGTAACTATCAAGCACATATAATATACTGTTTGTAAGATTAGGTTACAATCATGGAATTACTATATCTTAATTAAAGAACAATGTGTTGCCGAAATATTTGTCACTGACTGATCGAACTGCTCCTTCCTGACTGATGTATCAAATGTATTGATATAAAACAAAATAAATGGTTCGTTACGTACTGAAATTTGTGACTTTCCTCACATTTTTTTTATTGTAAAAAATTTTCTGATTTAAGCTTTTTCATGCAGAAAAATATCTCTCTATGCATCAGAAGAAACTGGATTTCAGGATTTTTTCAAGTCAAGAAGTCTACCATTTCAAAAATTGCTGTAACCAGAAATGTTGGTTGCTAGTACAGCATTATTTGTTCTTCACAGAGTACATTCAATATGAAAATCATTTTGTAAACAACTCTACGTGCAAATGGTATACAAAACTCGTACGTTTCTGTCTTCAATAAGTAGATATTCTGAAGTCTATCATCATATTTGGAAAAAAACTTACTGAAGCTTCAACACTCAGACGACCATCTCGTACTGGGTGTATATGTAGGATATTTTTATCTTTGTATGCCTGATATAATAATATTTAATGACGTCTTGACATGTTTTTCAACATATGACTATGTAAATAAAATTTTACGTAGAGTAGTACGCAGTAAAAGAATTACTCAGGAATTACAAATTAATAAGGCATTAATAATAATAATATAATAATAATTTGCCTTTATTTTTCCGACACCATTTACAAAAAAGAAAAATCATATTATATGTGGTTGGCGCCATTCGGCAACATGCCGCTCTTCCATGTAACCAACCGCGTTCAGACAATAAATATAATAGTTATTGTTGAGTTATTGTTTCCAATTTCTGTATTAGTACCATCAATTCAAATGCAATTCCAACGGATTTAAATCCGCATTTTTGATAAGTCATTGTCATGGTTGACACTAAATCCATTTATCGAAGGTGACAAGAATTGTCTTCATGGAAAATTGTGCTGAAATACCATCTTGCTGAAATCGCACCGAATGTTCAATGGTAATTCTCCACCGGTACATAATTTTACAGAAAGTCATTTACCAAGCCAGTCCAGATATTGACTGAAAATTCTTATTGAAAATAAATCTGTTTAAAACTGTGTGCATTTGCAGTGAACATGACTAAATTTTTCTTCGAGAATTTATTGCTCTAAAAGAAGTTGACAAAATTGTACCTTTCGTGAAAAATGTTTGGATATGTTAGACGTAAAACTGGTTTCTTCGGAAGGATTTTCCTCTGTCGAGTGGATAGTTACTTCAGCTTCTTAAATACAACAAGTTCATCCAGAACCTACACTTTCACGTCTTGGTTGTAACTGACCCGTGTCTTAGACTTTTTGTCTTACACGATTATATATGTATCATCTCTAATGATGAAACTTGGCAGGAAGACACCATTCACACATAAGAGCTGCTAAAACTGAATTTTGATGGGTTTCTCCATAAATTAGCAGCATATGTACATACTCCTGGTTAGCAAACCACAAGTAACTCACATATCATGAAATAACAATGTCGGAACTTTTATCAAGTAGCTAAAATCGTTCGTCAACGGCCCACCAGACGATTTCTAACTTATTAGCTCTCGTTAGTATTTCATAAGTGAGGTATCTGACGTTGCTAGCTAGCTGTTCAACCCTGACTAACCCGACAGAAGGGACCATGAGTACACGGTGTAGATAAGCTACATCTAGCAACATCCGTGTTTGCAACATATCGTTATCAACCCAGCAGACATATACCGGTTTCGAGTTTATTAACTCTCGTAATTATGCCATAGGTCGAGGCATTAGTCCGCAGAGTAGTTGTTTCCTGCAATTCTGTGTTTGCAACATATGATTATCGCCGAATCGCGATAGAAATCGTTAGTTTTCAATAGTTTCTACTGCAATGTAGTCCGGCATGGATTAGCGACGTAGCTTACCTACACCGTGTAAGTCTTATTTTGTTCATGGTTGTCCTACTTCACTTTAAGTTTTTAACACACATTTTAAATGGCGTGATATAACTTTGTATAACATTTTGAAGATGAAAACGTTGACTACACAGTGGTGTAAGATATTTATATCAATTAATTTTTTATGTTTGCTAGTTTGTCTATGTCGTTCGTCAGCGGTCTACCAGACATATACCGGTTTCGAACTTCTCACCTCTCATTAGTATGTCATATAGTAGAGGTAACTGGCGAATAACACTGATTGTTTTATATCTCTCTCCAAACAGAAGGAACCATGTGCGAATTGAAAACAGTCGATATTTATCGCATGTCGGCGATAACGATATTTGCATAGCTGAATTTCAGGAAACAACTACTCTCAGGCTAATGACCCGACCATTATTAAATTATACTTAAACCCCACAGATTAATATGTATGCTTTTATTTAAAACAATAGTGCATTGAACCAATAACAAAAATGTTACCAAAGATATTGACAGTCGAAACTCTCAAGGCAGTACCAACTTAGGTCGATAGTAGTAAATAATAAACGGATTAATATTTTTAACTTTGCTTTATCGTTAACGTGGTATGAGCAATTTTCAAATGAGAATATACAATATGCTAGGCAGCATTACCGTATGAGTATGCGATGTCTTAACATTAATTTTGAATTATAAACATTGTTATCAAGTATCATTAATTGTTTAGTACCTCGAGGTTACTTTGATCCTTCTAATAAAACTAACAGATTTAATACGTGTCAGCCTATGTCATTGTTATCACGATATGTGTTAATAATGTACCCTAAGCTTAACTTGTTATACGTCCAATTCTATGGTTATACAGATGGAAAGTAGTAGCAACTATTTAAATATTTATTGCAAGACATATCATTTCCACAGCAGAGTTGGCTAAATTTATATTTAAAATATCTGTAGCAGGGGAACAAATGGGCAATATTTATCCACTGAATTTTCTACTTTTCTTTTTTATTGTTCCTCGAAAGAATATGTGAAGGCACTAAATTAGGGAAAACCTTATTTTTTAAAGAGAAGCAATCTATTTGAGAGCAGTAAATTTTGTTATATATTCTTTCCAGTTGCAGAGAATGCCAGCTGCCTGAAAATATTGCTTTATCGAGAGCTCTATTCGGTGAGCCATCTACATATTAAATATGTATTAAAGACAAGGAATTGATTTTCTGGCATTAATAATTTGAAATTGGAAAATAGTAGATATTTAATAATGATATTTTTAATAAAATTATGGTATCGATTTTGTAAAAGAATAAAAATTTAATAGAACATTTTATCTACTATGATAGAAAGACAGATTTGAACTTTTCCCTGAACGTATTTTAACGTAAAATTAATAAGTTAATAATTAGCTTCAGCTTCATAACCAACCACCATTACAATAATTATTATTAAGAATACATGTGATTATAATGGATTAATGTCTGTTACTTCATGGCTCTAGACTTATTCCAATATTACTTTTAATTCATAAAATATTTAAAACAGCGGTTTGTTTTTCTTACCTTCATATTCTTATTTGTTCTCAAGATAATTACTTCCATATTTTTATTTTCCAGCGATTTAGATGAATTCAATGATTTGATTATTTAAACTATGGTTAATTTGGGGCAGGAATATTAAATGAACTAAAAACCTTTGTCAACACGGTTTATTGTATTAAAACCCGTACAAGTAAAATTTAAAATTTCTCGCATTTTGATTTGTCGCTCACTGAATGAGCGGTTTAAGACGTCAGTACTTGAATCGATGTGACCAGAGCGCTATGGGATCGAATCCAGCGGCCGGTAGACCGTATATCAGCTATATTCGTGGAGAGGATTGGAACCCTCTCAGAGGGTATAGTAGGGTGGAAGAATTATGGCTTGGGTCAATTTGAGAGATTACTACCGGTCGACGTTTAACCACATCCCTAATTAATGAGGTTTTCCAGGTTTTCTTCATTCCTGCACTTAATAGTAGTTAGTGCCTACTAACGTAAGTCGTTCCTGGGCACAAATGCAGCCTTCTTAATAATAATATGCCGCTCCTAACTAACAATTTTCTAGAGTAAGAATACCCATATTATATTTTATACATTATTTTATATAATAATATTATGCGAAACTAACTACCTACTCTCCGTCCTAAAGCCCCGACCAGTGTTGAATTACACCCACAATATTTACCCATTACCTTTTCTAGATTTGTTCATTGTATTGTAAATGTATTTAATATAAATTAATTTTCCTATAATTCCTATGAATAGGCATGTTCTTTGATACCAAATACCTAACCCAAATACCATTAAAGTAACATTAAGTGAGACTGGAACTGTCAAAGAGTAACTATTACGCAACTGCCACCAAATTTGCTACTTTGTTGTATAAATAACTTCATACAACAAAGTTACACACAGCGCAAGTATTTTAAACTACTTATTCTGATTATTTTATAGTTATGTGTGGCACCTAAGTAGTTCTCCTGGTTTTGGAGAAAATGGCAACTGATCGTAACAGCGACTAACCATGTTACTAAAATATGACTTTTGATAGTTGCCGCGACATTCAGGGAACCTTAATTGTTCGTTTAAAGTCGAAAAACTTGCAACTAACATTTATGAGTCCAAACAACGTTATCGCTACTTGTGGACCAATTAGCTTCATCATATCTTAAATTCACCATGCTGTTCATCATTTTGTAATATCTGTACTTATTCGATCAGTTCACATGTGGCGTGTACTATTTGTCATTCTGAATATTATTGTTTTGGTAACTATTAACTTAGTGCTAAGTATGGATAAAATCTCATATAAAACTATATCTATACTAAACTATAAATTATATTGACCCATTTGAATACCTAGGTCAAAACATCACAAAAAATCGGACGTACCACAAATACAAGGAAAAATGTTACTAAAAAGTGGCAATGGGAACTTTACTGTTTCTTTAAAATAACGCTACAGACGCGTTAGATAATTTGTAGTAACTATTACTTAAAAGTTACATATTGGCCGTTACGAATTCTAAAATACCAATTACTTTCAAGTTGCGTCGTTTAGAGCAAATTACTTCAAAGAAATATTTGCGAAATGCGCCATTTTGACGGGCGAGACTTACGTGCCATTATTGCAAAATATTAACCATAATTTGATAACAAAGCCTTTGTCATTATTTCTGCATTAAATTTAATAACTTAAAGCATAAAAATTAATGTTATTTTCAACGAACAATAAAAAAACAGCTTTTATATTCTAAAGTATCACAATCACACATAATGGTATTAGATCGACAACATTTTTATTAACACATATGCTTTTTAAGGGCGCGTGCTAGATTTAGAAGTTTTATACGTTTGTTAATATAATTTCATTCGTTTTGACTTTGGGTTCATAATACGTATTTCGAAGAACCTATATGTTTCACTTGCGTGAGTAATACGTTCTGCATTTATAAATATCTGAACATGTGCTTTATCCAGTGCCAAAAAAATGGAGATGGTATACAGGATGGCCAGATGAAAACGAAAAAGCCATTTTTAAGAACTGCGTCAAGATTGTAGAAAAACGCTTAGACCCGTCGATTTAGATTCTTTGCTGGTATATTAGAGTCCACCACTTTCACCCCCAAACAAGGGTAAGCATCACCCCAAAATTTTTAAATGGCATTGGGGGTTGAGACAATTCTCTTTACAAGCCAATATTAGCTGCCAGACAAAGCAAGCAACATACTATTATGAACGGAACAAGTTTCTTGCAGTTTTCACGACTCGACGTCATCTCGACGAAACCACAACGTCGCTGGAACGTACAAGTTCCGGAAATGTAGCCGGAACAGGCTCCAAAAACTTATTCCCCATTGTCGTCGTAGGCACGTAATGGGAACGTTTCTATTACGTTTAGGATTGCAATCTTAAACAATGCAGTAAAAAGCCCATAATCTAATAACAAATATTTTATAATAGTACCTATCTACTATATTCAAACTGTATCAAGTTTTGAAATTTGTTATAAAAATATTACCCAAATGAAAGATATACAAGAAGGCATTCTTAGTTCTGATTTATCACTGCACAATTGGACATTCAACCATATGTCTTATATTTGAATACTACAATATACTTTTCCACAACAAAGTCATGGTAGCTGATAAGATTAATTTATTGTTATACAAATCTTGTACCTATAGTTACAGAATTGAAAGATTTATAATAATGTTTATAATATTAGATTGCTTAGATAATAAGTAATTAAAAAATAATGATACTGTAGAATTTGTATAACAGTTCAAAGACTAATGTTTATATCTTTTCTTTCTATTCATATCTAATAAGCAGTTTGTTGTAACGTATACAACTTATTTGAATCGTGCCGTGGAGACAAATAAATTTATATCTGTTACATGCAAATAGCATAAAGCAAATTGAAATCAGTCAGTGGAAAACGACCGTTTTACAGGCAATATGTACATATTTTACTACTTAGGAGGTGTCAATATTGATCCGATTTAAAATGGTTGCTCTATACTCGTATACTGCACACTATAGAATGTATACGTTTCGTATACTCATACGAAAATATACTCGAAGATACATAGGTACTTAGGGTTCTTTTCTGGTGTACTTTCAGATAATTTAAATTTTTATCTCATCAACATCATAGAAAAATTCTGTATATTATTTCATACCTATGTTCAAATTTAAACTTTGTTTTCAATTGATTAAATTCATTTTGAATTTATTATACACTTTTTAATATAAATATTTTTTTAATTAAAATACTCAATGCCACTAATTCAGTTCCATTTGCCAACAAACAATTTAAAGATTACCTTCGGTCGCATAGGTAACACTAGGCAAATTAGAGAACATACTATTATAGACAGTATAACGTATTGGAAGAATGTGACACATCGTCTGGCAATCACCTTATTCTATGTCCATTTTAATAAATTTTACAAGAGATGATATTTAATATGTGAATTCCAAACCAACATGTATTTTTATACAGAATAATTTATTTTACTCTCAGTGACAATTTTAGTATTAAAATAAATAGTACATATTCTCCAGAAGACATAGACTAAAACTTAAATATTTTTAGTCTATGTGCATTTTATTTCAAGATAGAATAATTAATAAAAGCGGTGCTAGAATATTGCTTATTTTGACCACACAAATTGTTTCGTGCAAAAACCACCTTCTCAAAGGGCTCAGATATTGATTTCTTCTGATTCACTCATTATTACGTTTATTCGCCCTGTTCACACCGCAAAATATTGATTCACATCAGTATCGTATTATAACACAACTTGAGACAATTTATTCTATGTCGCTACATTCGTTTGGACCTAGAATAATATAGTTCAAACATTAACAAGGTTGCATGGACATAAAATATAATAGTATCTTCGATTATACAAACCTATTAATCGTATGTGTATTTAGAATATATTGGCGCGTAGCTCTTGGCACAGAATAATTTCAAATGTCGATTTCAGAAAAATATGGACATAGAATAGTTTAGTTGTCAGGCGATGATATGAACATGATAAATAAGTAGTTTTGCAGAGATCAGGCCTGGTTGGCAATACCATAGCTTTTTGCGTTTTCCTCAAAAACAGTGCATTATTGATAAAGTTATTAAGAACACTTTTTTGTGTAAAGTTAAGTTTTACATAATATCCCATGACCTAAAATACCTAATTTAAATAAAAAAAATAATAAATTGTGTTAGCAACTAGCGTCCTCTACTTTGTCTCAAAAGTAGGTGGATTTAGGACATACGTCTATTAAGCAAATCTTACTTATTTTTCAATATTTTATCAGATCTAGTAATATTGCATTGTTTTTTTGAAACCTGTGTATCATGATTTATCATAAAGTTTAAGGAATTATAAGCAAATCAATTAAAATTTATACAGGGTTAGCTATGACTTAGTACAAATATTTTAGGAGGGGGTAGGGAAAAATAAGAATTAACGGAATAACCCTTAAAAAAAATTATTTATAAAGTCAAAAAATTTTTTTTTCGATATTATTTTAAATCCTTATTTAACGCCGCCAATGAACTTGGTTGCAAACTCTACAAGCATGCAACAGTCGCTCAGTCAGTATCGCTGTCATATCATAATAATTGAATTTCTGTGTTTACTTTGTCATTTTGTGTTCTTCTTCAGTTTTTAGTGCCTTATTTTAATTTTTAAACGTTTTATAGTTATTAAATAAAGACATTTGTTGGGTGCAGATACACAATATAGTTTGCCGGTTTGGTTTTCTAGGTAATGGCACAAGACTGCCGCGATTACATTAAAACGTCTATTTATTCCTTTCGTTCGATTTTGTTATAAGAAATAGGCATTATCTAATTGTACCTAAGGGAAGTGTCTTTTATAGGTAGTGAGTGGCTGTAATGAGCGAATATGTAGTTCTACCAGTTTATAATGAAATAATGGAAAACGAATGCAAAATACTGGAGCTAAGTGGATTAACTGTTACCTATCTATCAGGTATTATTACTAATAAGAATGTTAATTTTTGTTTCTACATTTAGAAATGCTGCAAAAAAACGACGATGGTAGTAGATATTGTTGACAGATGTAAGTTTCATCTATGGATCTAAGCCATCTCAGTCAGTTCTTATCATAGGCGCCAACTTTCCGTAGAAAAAAGAGTTTTGCCCCATTTTTTAAATATCGAGTTAAAATTCTGGAATAATTTTTTTTATTGTTTTTAGGCTTCTCTGAGCCGTGGTAAAAATTTTTGTACTTAGTCATAGTTAACCCTGTATACAGTTCAAATCGTGTATACTCGAGTCAAGAATTCAGACGTCTTACGTCACGGCTGACGTTACACATTTGTTTTTATTGTCAACGTAATTTTCGATATTTGGTCGCGGTTAAAACAATCATTTTTTGCGATTTAGTGCAATATATAAAGCAAACTTTTAATGTAGTATATGGTTTTATTACTATCTTTTGCAGTTTCTTAAATATTTCGATAAAAATATAATGAATTATTCATTTGTTTGTCTGACGTAAGTCGTCTGAATTCTTGTCGCGAGTATAATTATATATAAGATTCCTGCTCTAAATATTTATGGCTATATCGATATAAGTTGAATGTATTGAACCTAAATTGTAATATCTGAATTCGCCGAAAATGGTATAGTTCGAATTATGCCTAATGGAAATAAAAGTATTGTTGGTACATGTTTGAGGATTACTCTATCTATCCCTTAATCTGATTATTTATTTCATGAACTCAATTTACATGATAATGCCAGTAATCCAAACCTCAAACCAGAATATTTGTTGTATCTCAGGCTGAAATTCGGTAAGGAATATTATAATTGAAATGTTACTGGAATTAATGTACAAATATCTAATCATTTTCCTGTCAGGTCAAAAATAAGATTGAAGACAAATATATCAAAATATTTAAATAAATAACAATTTATACCAAAATGTAATGCAGCGTTTACACAGTGCGAAAGTGCGAATTGAGGATGCCAGCTACTGCATACCAGTTACATGGTTTAAACGAATCGTTTGAGTTACTGTTTCTGTGAAATAGCAATGTCTAATTTACACGGTGCGAGTCACTTGCAAGCTGAACAGTCATCTACTGTACCTTCAACTATTCACACTTTACACGCGTTATGTGAACGCATCGTGGCGAGTACTGTATTGTACGAGTCAGTCAGTAGCTCGCATCCGAGTTACAACTACAAAATTTGTTTTTACTGACCCGGTCGCCTCGCCCATCAAGTCACACCCCAGTAATTCGCATGCCACTCGCATTGTGTATACGCGAAGGTCAATAGGTCGCAAGCTGGCTCACAAGAACCATGGCATTGTATGTGTTACTGTTTACCATTTCGTTTCCGACCGAGATCCCAATGGCGGATAGTACTCGTAGATAGTAGATATCGATCGAATTACAATATACTCGCGACAAGAATTCAGACGACTTACGTCATATGAACAAATGAATAATTCGTTGTATTTTCATCAAAATATTTAAGAAACTGCAACTGATAGTAATAAAACTAATACTACACTAAAAGTTTGCATTATATATTGCACCGAATTGCAAAAAATGATTGTACGTCGTATTATATTTTGTTGCGACATCTCGAGACGCTAGTGACAATGACTACTCAGCTGTTTACTGTCCTGTACTATTCGCACTGTGTAGATACTGAGACGAGTCGAACTACTGACATTCTAGTATACAATGAGAGTAGTAACTGTCTACTGTGAGGTGAGGAGTTGGCACCGTGTAAACTAGCCTTCATTGTATACTCGCATGCCAGTAGTTGGACTCTCCCCAGTATCTACTTAAACCTGGTTTACACAGTGCGGGCTCCTCACCTGATAGTGGACAGACACCCATTGAATACTCACATGCCAGTAGTTCGACTAGCCTCAGTATCTACACAGTGCAAGAAGTTCAGGACAGTAGACAGCTGGATTTTGAGTCGTCGTCACTAACGTCTCGCAATATCGCAACAAAATATAATACGACGTACTGTTATTCAATCGATTTATACTTACTTTGTGGTAAATTACAGAAACTTTGCCACACGAATAACAAAGAACTGTTTGGGTTAGAAACTAGATGCAAAGGAAATCTTTGGGGGCAACGCGTATCATCTACAAGGAGTTATATAACGAAGATTTCCGTGTAATCTAGGCATTACTCCAATATTTGATCTTGATAGCCACTCGCCTTCCCTTATCACGAATAAGCCAATAACTTGCATCCTATTCCCATTGTTTAGGCGCAGCACTCAGTCACTGGCTAGATAGTTGAGTCTCTGAAGCAATTAAATTTGAAAGAACTATGTCAACCTTATAACAGTTTGATATTCACGTGGATATTTATGGTGTAGCTCTTTTATGATCGTGCATGCATGTTGCCTCTGACAATTTATGTTGCAACCAGTTCCTAACCCAAACTCGTCTTATATTTAGCGTACTTTCAATATTTTGAATAAATTTAGCACTCAATACTTCCTATGAATCACAGTTTTTCGCTATTTAGGCATGTATACTTTGAAAAGTCTTGCAAACTAAAAACTGGTTTTGATGAAAGAAGCTACTAGTGCCCTCGTGTAAGCAACCAATCAGCTGATGAAGCCGTGGGCTGATTTGTATAATCACATAAAGGCGTATCTCACGTACTGAGTACAATGTTTTATAATAGTAACATATTATATAACAATCGTCTGTTAAGAAGTTGCCGTAGCAATGGGAATTAAAATAGCTGTCATTCAATTGTTTCTCGAAACTATTGTGAAAATGTAAATATGACTTAAGCGATGATTTGTCATCAGATATTGAAACCGTAAGCTTCCAGTATTGTTCCCAATCTCGTGCCACAGTAACAAATATTGCTACTCAAATTTGATTGCATCTCTGCGACGAAAATCAGAAGAGTACAAATTTAATATGGTAAGTTATTAACAGAGAAATATCCATATTTTTAACGAATGCGGACAATGATGAATTCCTGATCATGAAGCTACATACTTACTATATTTTTTTTTTGTTTAGTAAAAAAAGTTTGTTTTATAATATTTCATTTTAGGCTAATTTGATTATTGGGTTGGCGGGCAGATGTCGGTAGGAAGAACTCACGAATCTGCTTGTAGAACATGAAGAGAAATGGACATGCTTCCAAGTCATAATACCCAATACCAAAACAATAGTGTCTAGAAAATTTTTTGCAACATCTAGAAATATTGATGGCTTGAATTTAGTAAAACTGGTGAGAAAATATGTCAAATTAAGATCATGTACCAAACCAACTCTTGGTAGGTATAAATACTATTGGCAATGTGTCAAAACGGATTGCACGATTTCTTAAACTACCTAATCCACATGCGTACATTGGGTCCAGTTTTAGGTGATCGTCAACCTCCATCTATCCAAACAAATGATTAGGCATGCCAGCATTAGATAATCCAATTGTAAAGATTTTATTGCCGAAGTTATTTTATAAAAAAAGTTCATATAAACGTAGGTCGAAATATGCTTCGTTTCCGAGATACAGTGTATAAGTTTTTCATTTAATTTTATTAATTATTTCAGAGAGTTTTAAACATATTGACTCGAAATTTGAAACACGTTTTGGAGAGATAAATGTGCATTTTTTGGGTGATCCGAATATTTTTACTTGCACCAGTGACGTTCGTGCAAGAATGCCACCACTTTTTTTAATAGAAAAAAAGGTACGCCACTGACTTTCCCGTTTTGATATTTTATAGATTTCCACCATCAATTCTGAATGAAATTGGTCTCTTCAATTTTTTTCGTAGGATACGCCGCAAAATAAAACATATTTTATTATGCAATTTTTTTTATTTAAAAGTCTTTTTTACTAAAGTGTTATTAGGGTCAAAATAAAACCTGTAACAGATGTTTAAAATGACCTCCCTTACAAATGATTCAACTCTTCGCCTCATTGACTGTCGTATTCGCTGAAATCGTCCTACTGTATTTCTTATTATTTCACAGCCGGCTGCAATTCGATTCCTCAGGTCTTCATTATTTTCGGTATGATTGCAGTGAACAAATGATTTGAGAAAACCCCAAATGCATAGGGGATCTAAGGGATTTAAATCCGGAGAGCGTGTTGGCCATTGTTGCGTACCTAACCACCTATCTAACGATTTGGATATACTGTACTTAAGTGACGACGTACATTAATGCTAAAATAGGCTGGGGTACCATCGTGCGTGAATCATTTAATTTTGTCTGAGCAGAAGAGGAATTTTTACAAGAAGATCAGGTCGCTATTTAATCACAATGGGAGAACATATGGACCAATTAAATATTCATTAAGTACTCCAAGCACACGTTTACTGAACATTGATGTCGAAAATGACCTTGAAAAAATCCATGTGGATTTTCATCAGCCCATAAGTGATTGTTATGAAATTTTCGTATAGAATTTCTTGAAAAACTTGTCTTGTCACCACGCCATTTAAAAAATTAGGATTTTGAGCGGTTACATGAAGAATCCACTGGCAAAAAACTAGACGCGGTAAAAAGTCTAGAGGTAGTAGCGCCTCTACACGTTAAATATGAAACGGATATAATTACTGCTCTCTAAGAATTTTAAATACGGTGAAGTTGCTTACATTCAATATATTGGCAATTTTTTGAGTGCTAGTTTCAGGTTACTCCGAAACTATATAGAGAACTGCTTCTTCTAGTTGCACAGTTCGTACTTCTCGAGGGTGCCCACAGTCAGCAGTTCGTTTAATAAATGTATCATTTTTGCGCAAACGTTGGTGAAGACGAGCAAATATTGTGTGATGATTGTTCTTGATACTCAGCATACAGTCGTTGAGCTTGCAGAGCATTTCTATTACTTTGACCATAGGCAAAATGCATTTGAAGAAATTTCAATTTTTTTCTTTTTGAATACACAAATAATGAAAAATTCTAATTTGACATTTTGACGAGATGGTTGTATTTTATTTAGAAATATTGACAGCAACCTACTAGATAATGTATCAATCAAAATTAAAAACACAGAACTTGCAATAAAATATGTTTTATTTTTTTCCTCAAAAACGGTTAATCTTACGAAAAGAATTGAAGAGATCAATTTCATTCAGGATTGATGGCGAATTTCTAAAAAATATCAAAACGGGTTAAAGTCAGTGGCGTACAATATTTTTTTATTAAAAAACTTGTGGCATTCTCGCACAAACGTCACTGGTGCAAGTAGAAATATTCGGATCACCTCAAAAAATGCACATGTATTCCTCCAAAGCGTGTTTCAAATTTTGAGTCAATATCTTTAAAACTGTGTGAAATAATAAATAAAAAATTAAAATTAAAACATTCTGTATCTCGGAAACGAAGAATATTTCGACCTATGTTTATATGAACTTTTATTCGCAAAATAACTTCGGCAACCACCGCCTGAAATATGTTGTACTTATTTACAAACACCCTGTATACATTTTGTGTTTATTTAATAAATGTCTAATTTGAATCTAATTTAAATGATAAAGTGCATTAGTAGACATTGTTTCATATGTTAACACACATGATTAACATAACCATTTCAGAAAAATTCAAATGATTGAAAATATGTTCCTTTTGTTACTATCTTGAAAGAATACAAATTATGATATATTGGTTAGAACATAATGCAATTTAAATTTCTTTCCTCCTGACAAAAAATTTATCTGCCCCATTTATCTTGTACCACTCTCCCAGTATTTTAATTTGGATGATTTTATAGCCTGCATCGAGAATTCTCCGGCTGGTTTATAAATGAAGAAAATACCTTATAAGCGATGCGGATCATGTAGATTCCAACAAATCCAATGGCAAAAGAAATTTATTTGCTTAACTGCTCTCGGAATATTGTACGTCTTACAAGAAGGTATAAATCTTGAATTAGATGAAGAGTACATCACTTATTAATAAACCTGTGAATTATTGCGAAAAGAAACTTGAAAATTAACATAATACAGCGTGTTGGAAAATGTCAAAGTAAACAAACAAGCATATGTATTTGTTTTATTGGTAAAATCTTTGTTTTATCACATGTTTCCTGTGGTAACTTAAAATAACTGCACTGATGATAATTATTTGTAATAATACAAGGTGAATTGTTGGTTATATATTGCCTAAGGCGATAGTGTCAAATAACATACTAGAATGTAATATTACAACTCTAATGGAAAATTATATAGGTACTATTCAACATGTAAACTCCTGTTACAAATTCTACGTGAACTGCTGTTACTGTTTCTTTATGTTTTCAATCACTATGACACCACGATTGTTTAAGTTAAATTAATTTCAAAATTTCACGTTTTTTTCAATACGACTTTTCAATCTATTAACACGCTAATTCAAAAAATACCACAACCAGTACAAATACACGTGGGGAATATTTATGAAGGTTTGCTGTGAACGAAAATATGAGTAAGATGAGCATAGAAAAACTAGCACTGATGCTAAAAGATTGAATGGTCAATATGAAGAAGAAAGATGAAACAGAATTCAAAGAAACAACAGTAAAAACTTTGTGGAACGTTTTGTGCAATCATTTACAGGATAAGGATTTACTGGATCGATCAGTGGTCGCGCGGTTTAAGGCGTTGGTACTTGAATCGAGGTGACTAGACGGAGTTGGTTCGAGCCCAGCTGCCGGTAGACCGTATATAAGCTATATTCATAGAGGGGATTGGCACCCTCTCTGTGGGTATGGTAGGGTGGAATAATGTTGGCTTGGGTCAATGTGAGAGATTGATGCCGGTTGATATTTGACTACCCCCCTAATTAATGAGGTTTTCCAGGTTTTCCTCATTCCTGCACTGAATAGTGGTTAGGGCCTACCAACGTAAGTCGTTCCTGGGCGCAAATGCGGCCTGCTTAATAATAATATGCCGCCCCCTCTCCCGCACAAGTCTCCGACTTCTGGGCTAATCCCTGTGATTAGAATGAGGGGTAGAGATATTATTATTATATTATTTATTATTATTATTATATTATTATAAGTACTAATGACTATAAGATTACGATTGGCGCGTTTATCAGCATAGTATTTTAACCTGTCGGAGGTGCCCGTGATGCAACCAGGAAGTAACTGCAAACAGATCCATGTAAACCATGTAAACATAAGACCAGTTCAGTTTGTCAGAAGTAAACCGAGTAATATTGTTCTGGGATCAAAATACCCTTGAAGATCTTATACGTAAAGTCACACATTACTGCTGTAGAATTAGCGTGAAGATGAAACAAAGCAGTTGCTTGTCTCTTTTTGATTTTTATCAAATCGAGAAAAATAACGATCGCATTGAATATAATCCGGCGTTCAGCGAAACTTGCCAAAGCGGTACAAATAGTTGATTACCAATAGTGAAAATCAAAGCTGCCCTGTATTTGAGAAACTGATATCAAAATGAGGCGAGGCTTAAAACCTAATCGACACTGGAAAACTGAAACCGATAATTGGTACGATAATGTCTCTGTTGGAAAGAAATACTATTAATGGGTGGGTTAAATCATCTGTTAAGGTTAATAGCCTGAATGTAAAGGTCAGAAAGGTAACAAACCATTCGAACAGGTCAACTGCTGTTAGCGAATTGGTAAAAATGGTGTGCAAGAACAACAATTGCTGAAAATCACTGGTTATAACAATCCAAATTCTGCAAAGCCACACTTAACTATCGACCAGAACACCACAATAAGATTTTAAATGCTATTTGTGGTGATAGATCTTCTAGCGCAGAACAAAATAACCAATCTAATGTTGCGGTAAATTTTAATAACTGTATCTTTACCAGCTGTACGTTTAATAAATAAATAGTTGTTTTGTTGTATTGCTACTTATTTGACTTTTTTTGTAAAAAAATTTCTAACAGAATATGCCTGTGACCTTGACAAATGACTGATAATTCTGTGCCAAATTTCTCAAGCACGTTGCTTTGTAACAAGCAGTTTAGTAACAATTTTTGTAAAATTTAGCAGCGAAAAAAGTTTAAAGTAGATCTTGAAAATAGAAGAAAATTAATACTCTGCACTACAATAGAATCTTTACTGCTCCATCTTTTAGAAAATCTAAATGGATAATAAATACCATTTTTACAGGCCTTTTCCATTCTAATGGGTCACACTGTAGGTGTTACTAGCATATGAGTATAATATACCTATTTATTAGTAGTAGTAGTAGGTTGGGAATTACAGCCTAATAAAAAATTGTTAATATTGTTGCTATTAATTTTTTTCTTTGCCCATACTTTTATATTATGTTTACATTTTTATAGCAGCACAAATAATCTCACAAGGTAAACTTATATGTTACAATTATAAAACTGAATCCATCTCTATTTTTGATGTCGTGACCTAAAGAATTATCAGCTATATTTATTAATACCTAACACCATGCGTTCTGCAAAGAAAAGAAATATATGGAAAAATCATTCAAACTTCCACACGACTAGCTGATAATAAAACCTGTCCTCGTTTCTCTCATTCAAACTAAACGACTGTCTTCTTCCTCGCGAAATAATATTGTTAAAATTCCATGCTAAGCATTATATAGGGCATCCATTGTGGAACTGGCAATCGATTTTATCTCTGACAGAAGCTAATTCTGAAAAATACAACAGAGTTGTTATTTTTACACATCACTTACCATTCCACAAGTTGTTGTAATAACCAATGTTCCCTCCGTTATTTTCATTCATTATATTTTTAGATTACGTATAACTAAAGGTATTTTTATTCAATTAAGTGAATCCGCAGCTGCACGATAACTTTACGATTTCGATAACTTTTGATTGCAATCTGTCAGTCCTTCATTCCTAAGTAATTATTGCGTGTAATAAGTAATGACAGTACATTCATAGGTGAGATATAAGTAGTCTGCTACTTCCTGCTCGGCCTAGGCGGCACGACTTATAGGAAGCGACCTACATTGCAGTAGGTACTTAAATGCAGACTTCTCGCACTGGGCGACGCTCCATTAAATCTATAAATGAAGGAAACATCTACTCCGCGGACTAATGCCCGACCGGCATTGAATTATACCTGCAGTATATCTCACCTGCACTCGATTTATATGTGAACCTACATATGAAGGAACAGCCAGTTCAATTGTTGGTCATCTTACCTATGGCATACTGGTGAGGACTAACAAGCCCGAAACTGGTCTGTCTCTGGTGGGGTGGTCGACAAGGGCTCTTGGCGCTTCACACAAATACTGCAGACCTCTCGCCCTGGGCGACCCTCCATTAAATCTATAAATGATACTGCTGGAAACAACTACTCCGCGGACTAATGCCCCGACTGGCATTGAATTACACCTGCAGTATCTGCAATGTAGGTAGCTTCCTGTAAGTCGTGCCGCGTAAGCCGAGCAGGAAGTAACAGACTACTTATATCTCACCTGCACTCGATTTATTTGTGAACTTACATATGAAGGAACAGCCAGCTCAATTATCGGTCATCTCACCCATGGCATACTGATGAGGGCCAACAAGCCCGAAACCGGTCTGTGCCTGGTGGGGTGGGTTCTTGGCTGTTCACACAGATACTGCAGGTGTAATGCAATTCCAGTCGGGACATTAGTCCGCGGAGTAGTTGTTTTCTGCAGTATCATTTATAGATATACATTTATAGTTATTAATCAGAATATCATCATAATAAGAGTACTCTGAAAATAAAATCACTATACTCCTTTATGTAATATGTGGAGTTTAAATAATATTCTGTAAACTAGTGCTCAAAGGGCTTAAGTAATAATAATAATAATAATAATAATAATAATAATATGTCTTTATTTCCAACTAGAAAAAACTACAATACAAATACAGAAAATTAATTTGGAAATCCCAAGGGGAAGTTCACACTAAGTGTGCTCTGCCACTTAACCCTTGTATACATAAATATTTACATAAGTCAAACTGAGCAAATATACAAAGCAAAATAATAATAATACAAAACAAAAAATGAGAAAAGTAAATTTTGAAAAAATGAAAAATGAAAAATGAAAAAGGACACACAAACACTCATAGATATTGTAAAAAATTATTTGAAATAGGGAAAAACAAAATAAATAAATAAATAAATGGTCAGAGGCATTTATTTCATGCCAAGAAAAGCATTACAAAAATTAAACAGTGAACAGGGGTAGAATAAAGGAATATTTTATATCAAATTCTGCTCCATAAATAACATATCTCTAATAAAACTTTTAAATTTGTTTATGCTAAACGATGTTACTTGAGAAGAAAATCTATTATAAGTTTTATATATGTTATATTTAAAACCTCTTTCAAATAATGCAGTTTTGTGACAGGGTGGAGTAAGTAATCCTTTAGTTCGAATATTAAGAGTATGCACATCATTTCGAAAGTTAATTTTATTATACAAGTACGGAGGAGTTTTTGTCAACACAAGTTTATGATAAAAGCACAACAAATAAAATTGTCTACGATTTGCCATATTTAGCCATTGCAAATCTATTAATTTATGAGAAACATGTTCAAACTTTCTTATGCCATACACAAAACGAATACATGAATTTTGAACACGCTGAATACGGCATTTAGAAGTATGGTCCAAACATGGTCCGTAGACAGGTGCACAGTAATTGAAGTGACTTAACACTAGAGTTTCACAGAGCATTTTCTTTGTACTGTAATCAATATAACCTTTGTGAGGATACAGAAGTCTTAATGCATTATATGATCGCTGTATAAGTTTGCTAACCTGTTCTCTAAACCTTAACGACCTATCAAGAATTAATCCTAAATTTTTCACACTTTCAGAGATAGTTAATGTTGAACCCATTACCTCAATTTTTAATAAATTTTTCAACTCAGAAACATTATGCTTATTTCCAAATAAAATCGCAGCTGACTTAGCGGGATTCAAAACCAATTGATGATTTTTAGAAATATCATAAATAGTCTGTAGGTCGCTATTAATCTCAACACTGGCCACTTTATAATCTAACGAATTAAATGAATAGTAAAGCTGAATATCATCAGCATACATATGAGTAGAACAATATTTAATAAATTTAACAAACTGGCTGGTATAAATACTAAATAATACAGGGCCTAAAACGGAACCTTGTGGAACTCCAGAAGAAATTGATCTAGGTTTAGATAATTTGTCCCACAACCTTACAACCTGCATACGATCCTGTAAATATGACTGAAGGAGTAAAGTAGCTTCATTTTGGAAACCACATGATTTAAGAATGGATGAAAGTACTTGATAGTCAATAGTATCAAATGCTTTGCTAAAATCAAGTAATACCAGTGCAGTTTCATCCATTGCTTGAATAATGTCATCAGTGATATTAGTTAAAGCTGTAGCACAACTGTAACCTGAACGAAATCCTGACTGAACGGATGGAAGAATATGATTAATTTCTAAAAAAATTACGAATTTGATTTTCCATTATTTTTCAGCGACTTTAGACAAACAAGGTAAAATACTAATAGGTCTTAAATCCGATAATTGTTTAGGATCATTATTTTTAGGTATTGGAATCACAACAGCATTTTTCCATAATTTGGGAAACTTAGAATCCAAAAACATACTATTCACTATGTGTACCAAATACTTTAAAATATAGGGACAGCATAGTTTAATTAAATTTATACTTAGGGTATCAGCACCAGGAGATGATTTTTTTAAATTTACCAGAATTTTATGAATATCTTCCATGGACGCTAGACTAAAATTAAATGAATTATTACATATTTTATTTTCACTATAATATCGTATTATATTATCAGGAGAGACGTTTTGATGGGGAATATTATCTAAGAAAAAATATTTATTTCATCCGGATTGGATAAGTAATACGGCAGCGTAGGTTTTTTATTTATAACGTCAAGATCTCTTAATTCAGCCCATAATAGTTTAGAATTTTTATTCCTAGAAAGATAGTTGAAGTATCCCCGTTTTTCTGTACATATGGCATGATTAACTACATTTCTTATCTGTTTATAATACACCCATTTAGCCTGACAGGAGATTTTTAAAAGCAGCCAATGCTTTATCTCGTTGACTCATTAATAATTTAATATTGTCAGTTAACCATGGAGCTTTCTTCTTAGTGATGCGTACAGTCCTCAAAGGAATATGTTTATTGAAAACATCTAATAAACAGTTATTAAAAAATTCCACTTTACTATCAACAGTTTCAAAATAATATAAATTATCAAGTGGTAATGCTTGTAAATCAACATAAAATAAATTTTCATCAAAATGTTTGAAATCCCGGAAAGTATAATATCTCTGAGTGAATCTTGGTTTATTAGTGCTAATTTTACAAGAAATGAGTTCGTGATCTGAATTAATGTCAAGACCCCAACTTTAGTTGCTTTAATATTGCTACATGCATTACAAATTATAACATCAAGTAGTGACGGTGTACTATTAGAAAAATGCGTAGCTTCATTGATCATTTGTTGAAAACCAATTAATTCAAGCATAGATAGAAAATATTGTGTTCCAGGTAATTCTGGCTTTAAAAAATTTATATTAATATCACCAAGACAATAAATTTTCTCACTGTGTTGCATCAAAATAGAAAACGATTCTTCAAGTACATCAGTAAATAATTTTACATTCATATTCGGAGGCTTATAACATACACCAAATATAAAAACATTATTATTAATAGTAACAGATATCCAAAGTTGCTCAATAGTGTCACTAGTATTGATGATTTTATATTTATATGTGCTTTTTAAGTAAATTGTCTAAGTCTAGATTTAAGGTATGAATAATATATTTCAAGCAGTTTGTAAGATAGGTATCGCAAAAATATGGTATCCACCATCTTACACTAAATATACACTGGTAACAATTATTTATTTTGTAATATTACACGGCTGACACACTGTCCGTTAGATATTGCCTAGGTCAATAGTGGGAAATACACACCAGAATGTAATGTAAAATTACTATTTGAAGTATAAAGTACTGTCTCTCAGAAAAGAACTTCTCGTAGTTTTGTATTCAAATATACTAGGTGACAAAGAAAGATAAACACCTATATATGTTTATTAATAAGTTTTGGTACATAGGTTCAAGGTCACTTAATTACATTTTCAGCATGATCAGATAACCTACTGCAAAAATTTGTTCAATAGTGTGTTGAAAATCCATGATTCCTAATACATTAATTGATAGGCCTGGGCTTGGATCTGATAAGGCCGAGGTCGATCGATCTATCTGAACTTCATGAGTAAGAGCTGCTAATGTATGTGGGGGTCTAGTAGATAAATGCAGCAGTTTGTGGCTAATCATGATCCAGACATGTTCAATAGGTGACAGATCCGGTGATTTTAGTGGCTAGGGTAAATGGCTGATCCATAAAAGCTATTGTTTGTCTGGCAACATGAAGTCCAGCATTGTCTTGCTGGAAAATAGCTGTTTGGATGGTGAGACCATATGGAATGACATATAGCTGTACCTCTTCCTGCATGTAGCGTTGCCTCTAATGAAAACTAGTAGTGATGTACTATCATACTCGATAGCACCTCATACCATAACGCCTAATACACTCATTGATACGCCTGGGCTCGGATCTAATAAGGTAGTCGATACGTTCTTTGCCTGTCTTTCACCATCTTGCCTTCTCGCTTTTGCATTTTCATTGTGCATCTTCAGGCAGAAATGGGATTCGTCCTTAGTCCCGGATGTTAGTCCTTTTAGAAATTTCTCTCTTCAACAAATCTGCTTCGCACAACCCAACAATCTGCCCAAATCTACGTACTCTAGGCATAATCAGATGTAAAAAACTTCATCGCAAACTTGCAACATAAATATGAGCAGAAATGTTTAAAACATATTGCTACGTTATCAAAATATGACGTACGCAAACCGAGAGAAGTAAAATAAATGAATGAAATAAATGCAAAAAATTATCAAAATAAAATATTTAAAGAGTCGTCGCCTTCTTTGTCACGTATTATACATTAACCTATCATTCATAATCGCTTTGTGTACTTTCATTCTGAAATTTATATTTTGTCAATCATTCTGAACCCAAACAATGTTATTTAAGTCCTTTATCAAGAGCAACAGTTTAAAATTTAGAATAACAATAGATAATCGATTTTAGTGACAGCTACAGCACACCATATAGTAATTGGTAATGCAAAATTCAATATGATTTTAAAATAGTTTACAAAAATTGAGAAAATTTTACTCTTGACAAAGAATATATAATAATTTAAATGACGGGATAATGTTACTAAAAAGCGCGATGTTTTTTAATAGAACACAATATCCAGGATGAGTCAACTATTGCTTAAAGTAGATTTACTACGAATTGCGAAAGTTTATCAAAGAATAATTTCTACAAAGTGCTGAGTACGCTATATTTTCGTATATACGGGGTACTGGAAAAAAATTAAAACAAACGAATTTTTTCAAATGGACTACCCACTTTTGGATTTGACGTTCAATTTGAAACATTCCACAATAAGATTTATTTATATAAAAACTTTGTAGTACCTAGTAGTTTTTAAAATAATTTGGGACTAATTAAAAATACAACATATTTTTGCACCTGTATTTACACAATACTACTGCAGGACATACAATTTCAATTAGCACTTACAGGGTATTCGTAAAATTTAAACTAGGAACACTCATTTTTTATGGCACATCCTGTATATTTTTTTAATATTTCTATAGATCTGAAAAACTAATAAATTTTGTTAACATCGCGTATTTATCACCCTGTAGAAATTATTCTTTATAAACATTAGCAATTTGGCGCAAATCTATTTTAAGCAATTGTTTACATGTTGCTAAAAAAATAATTTAGTATTCGAAAATTTATTCAATTTAAAAATAGTAATAACTTCCTAGTCCTTAGGGACACATCTTATTAACCTCACAAAACTGACCTTTTCCCAAAAAAAAAAAAAAATAAATAAAAAAATTGTACCGCTTATAGATCATAATTGCCACTATTAAAAAAATATTTTTCTTAGTATTGTCCTTCTAGACTATATTCAGGATTACTTAATAACAACGTGCTTTTAAATTATGAAAATGAGGAGGTCGCATGCAAAACTGGTTAAATCCATTATTATAAAATTTTCAGGAGATCAAAAAAACGTCTTCTTTCTGGGCTTGAAGGAATAATTGGAAATTTCAATCATAAAGTTATATATTGATGATATGAATAAATAGTGTAGAGTAATTTTCAATTAATGTCAAAAGCGTCACCACTATTGAAAAAAAATAAATGGATATAACCGGTTTTGTAAGAAAATCAAAGAAATTTAAAGAAAAACATTATATTTCTTCTTTTAAATGGAGTGTAAACAGTAGTTTTATTAAAATGTGTGATTTTTATAAACTAAACGAAAACAGAAAAAAATTTATTAAATTCAATTTATTTAATTGAAGTACTAGATGTGTATCCCCCCCCTGCTTCTCCAACTTCTACTTGTATTCCTGCTTCATCCTCTACCGACTGCATCTCTGCGGTGTTTTCAGACACTAAAAATGCCTTATACCATGCCAAGTCGACTCATTTCTTCCAGTCTTCTCCAAAATGTTGCATCATTAAAATACCAAGAGATTTTTTTTCTTTTCTGGTATATCGTTGCCTAGTGGCACAAATTGTAATTCAATATCTTCTGATTTACCTTTCCCTGTGAGGCTCTCTAATTTATTATTGTTAAACTGAAATCTATAATACTGATTCGTGGCAACTTTTATACTGCTTTGTCCACTTGTTATTTTCTGTATTGAAATTCTCTTACAATCAGATATTCCATTTACTTTTTTGTAATTTTTTCCAACTGTTTGACATTATATAGCTGCCAGTTTTGTTCAAGTGTTTTTACATAACCTACTTGCGAGTATAGGTCAACATATTGTTCAGCCGATATTACTTCTGGAAATTTTCTTAATAAACGTTCCACTCTGCCAAAAACTCTATCTGCTGCTATGAAACTGTGGCCTCTGACGGGAAACATTAATATTATTTCCTTGTATGTATGGATAACGTGAGAATTTTTATTTTGTCCGGCGCATCCGTCGCAAAATAATCTAATGGTACGTATATTATTGTCATATCAAGTTAATTTAGCAAAGCTGATCCGAAATTATACAGAGAACTTTTCTTGAAGGAATCTGTAACAATTTCAGTAGATTCTGCATGAGGATCAGGATATACCCGGTTTTGCACCCAAATTGGGATATAACCGACTTTG
Organism: Monochamus saltuarius; assembly: GCA_025584915.1. Lineage (NCBI taxonomy): Eukaryota > Metazoa > Arthropoda > Insecta > Coleoptera > Cerambycidae > Monochamus > Monochamus saltuarius. The sequence goes on along the minus strand of CM046721.1, from coordinate 82,440,418 downwards.
CTCCCAAACACGAACTTTAAATGGCAGTTTAAGCAAGATATAACCACTTATGCTTCCAAATAACTTCAGAATCGTGTAGACGGTACAAAAGTTTTGTAGAAAACATATTTTACCCAATTTTGGTAAAATATGGATTTAACCGGTTTTGCATGCGACCTCCTCAAATGTAAAAATGAGGATAAAAAATGTTTTATGTTGCCTGTAGCTCTCTGTATGCGTGTATTCGTGACACTTCAACAGTTAGTGTAATTATTTCTAATAATTTTCCTACCGACGCCTTCAAAACTTTTGCGGTTTTACTTTGCGAGGAAAATTTACTTGGTGGAAAAGTAACTTTATACTCCCTGAAATTAAATTTCCGACAGGCGTGACGAACAAACAGAAATGGAGTGACACCTGTTAATCTGTGTTATATCATGAGGAGATAAAATTTCTTTCTTTGTGCACTACTGAGTCGATATCAAAAATAACAAAGCCTATTTATGCGTCTCCGCCCCAAGACAAAAGCGACTCGAATGAAAATGACCTTATCTTGAGTTTGGAAGGAGAGGGAGGGAGATAGATAAAGAGTAATATCAGTTATACAGAATGATTCAGACATAATTTCATTAATTTTAACTACGTATTCGGAAGGCCTAATAAAGACAGAAAATGGAAAAAAAACTACTTGCCCTTCAAAAGATAAACAAATAACTGGCGATTCAATCACACAAAAATCACCAACATCTGCCACGCGAAAATAATGACTGATGAATGAAGAAGGGAGTGAAGTCGGTCTGCTTGCATCTGCTCTAGAAGCAGTCGAAGGTGGGCTCGCCTGCATATGAAAACGGATCCGAACAATGTTCGACTTATTCCGCCGGTAACGTATTAAACGGGAGTTTGAACTGCGAACTTTTTAGCTATGTGTGTCGATTATAGCCATCTGATGTCGGCGCTGATTACTGCGGTTGGCATTTACTATAAAATTCTCATAATTTCCTATTGATTACACCGGGAGTTATAAAAATTCAAATTTAATTATCTATTGTTTGTTTGTGTTATTATTTAGCAGTTATGCAGCTCTGTAGCGCTTGTCATTGACATTGACCTAAACGGTAGGTCAAGACTCGAAGTGTCGTATTGTTGATCACTGAATCGGTATGTCTCGGACTGTATTTTGTTGACAGAACGAAAGTTTATTTTATTACTGTCTGTATTTAAATACAAAAAACGTATCAACCTTTCTTAATAATTTAACCTAGTTAGTATTGGATTTTATTTCACTATTTATGTAATAAAATGAAAATGGTTTATTTTGATCCGTTTTGTAATTTCATTATTAAATATTTTTATGCTGAAACTTAATATGTTAACTGCATAATTTAAAAAAAATAATAATTTATAGCATTTTATTAGCTATCTTCTTTTAAAATTAATGACATTATGTTGTTGAAATAACAGAGCACCATTTAATCATCTCTGTGTAATCAGTTCCGGTATGAGAAACATTTGTAACATGTTGCATAACCTATAACATAAGTGTTTTGCTCGTTAGCGCATTACCCCTGGTCAAAAAAACCACACGTTGTTGCACAAAATAATCCATAATATTGAAAAATTTTATAAATTTGTTAAAAATTGCAAAATTATATCTACCTAATAATGGAAGAAAATAGCAATAAACGAAAATATAAAATTGTGAATGATTATCTTGTAACACTGAATTCAGTTTGTAGATATTTATAATTACAGTACCTAATTGCGAAAATTCAAATGAAATTTACATTAAATTGTACTTTGGCTAGGGAAATTGCAAAAAATATTATTACTGTGCCGAGTTTAGTTATTTATGAGAGTTTCTATTCAAAATGTATTTAATGCAAAAATATAATGAAGCTTAAAAATAATAGGGGAGAATAGTAATTGGTTATTAAATCGACCTGGAAAAATGTCAGTGATGTGTAAAAATAACAACTCTGTAATATTTTTCAATATTAGCATCTGTCAGGTTACCATAATAGAGACGATATAAAATACTTGCGCGTAAAATTTTAACGATGTTCTTTTGCACCAATTGTGGTGTTTATTTTCGTCTACGTTCAAATTCAGTTGTGGGACATATTTTTATTTTATGGTGGCATAATTCTAGTTTACCTTTATACCGTATGATGGTTTTTTGTTTACACATTCTTTAATTAAATTATTTGCCTGATTAATGATAAAATCCCTCATTACCTGCCATAAGTTACATGTTGCTAACAACTGGAAAATATTTTGGGTTATCGAATTTAAAAGTAACTGTGACAAGTAATTTTGGGAAAATAGTGCATGTCAAATTACCTTACTATAAATATTTAAGTATGATATAGTGTTGCACTTTTCCGTAAAATTAATGTTGTGACGCACATACGTCGCTTCGGCGGCGGTGCGATGCGATGCGGTGGCACTATGACGCCTGAGCTGCGGCGGTCGGTTACCTTAGGCGTCAGTTTCTGTTTTAAAGTGTAGAAACACCACTACTTAGACAGCTACAGTGAAGCGGTATGTTCAGCGGATCTAGGGAAAACAGTTAGACTTCACGGGTGGAATAAAAGTCACAATATTACACTATCTATATATTAAATACCCATACCTAATGTTACAGTACTAACTTAAACTAAAAAAGGAATTAAATGAATAGCAAGTTAATAAACGGAGCGGTACAAGCGCTAAATGCGGAGCAGTTGCGGTTACGGTTATTGGTGGTCCTGGAAAGAGACTTACTGAGTTAGCCGGTTGGTAGTAAACAAGCGGTGGCGCACTAAATACTACGAGGGAGGAAGCAAACAAGCAATTAGCACAAGCAATTGCTACTACTAATGAATACACTTGGCTACAATCACTCCTGAAAGAGAACAATTAACAGCAAGTCAAAAACAGAAAATGATGATCCCTCGGGCAGGTCTGGCAGGACGGCTGGCAGTTGCGCTGAAATAATAATGACAAGACAAGTCACCGATCTACGTTTCAGAGCAACGGGTGATCGAGGCAACCTCCTTCCTCCAAACGCGCAGTTAGGTTCGACACACGTGATCAAGGCAACCGTGTGCGTCACCGCGCCGTAAAACAGACAGAGGACAGGTCAGGTGAAACAGACGCAGCACGTCCTACGGTTAAGACCAGAGACAATAGAGAGGTTTCAAAGGTATACAGAAACTGGTAACAGAATATAGTTCAGTTTACCCGCAAGGAGGGCGCTAGTGTTATAACCGTCGATAATGTATAAATATTATTTAGCAACAGTACAATGATTTTCATTGGTTCTTTCTTCTATGTGTTACATTTGTTATTTGTTGTTTAATTGTGTATTCTGGTGTATTGTTATATTGACTCTTTTTATAAGTTATTGTTTTTAGACATTCTATAGACTTCTGTGTAGTGGTAGATATTTTAATTTGCTATATACAGCATGTCGCTGAATACGTGTAAAATATGGCGTCCTTGAAGCTCTTCGTGTTTGTAAAACAAATGTTTTTAAATCCGTCAAATCATTAAATTTGTAGGAAGCTTGTAAAATCAATGGTCAAATCTTGTAAATCTTAAAAATTAAAACAATCTGATTTTATACAGGTACTAATAGTATGATACTACAAAATGTTATAAGGATTTTTTTTTTTCGAAATAATACGATTTATTCTGAGTATTTAATTATATTTTAACGAATTGGTGAAATAAATCATATTTTTCTTTAACAAACAAGCAGAGCTGAACCTAATAGACCACTTTTCAACATCAACACTTTTTGTCACTCTGTGTCACTTGTCTTTAGGCACACTGTATTTATGTATATATTTTTTAGATATGGGAAAAACACGGTTTAAGTGTACGATTCCAAGATGCGATTCTAAGTATCCAAATACACAATACATTGTAATACACCACCATCCAAATACACAAATTGTAATGGGTGAAAAACATTTTTATTTTACATGTGCCATTCTACCCTGTTTTTTATTATGCTTTCTAAACTTCTTCCTACATAAGAGGCTAATGCAATCGGTCTATAGTTCTCAGCTTGATTTAGGTTTTTTCCTGATTTGGGAAGTGAATAAATAATTGTTTTTTTTCCATTGAATTGGAATATTGCTTTTTTCCAATGATTCATTGTAAATGTCTAAAAGTAGTCGTTTTGCATGAATAGGTAGGTTATTTAACATAGAATATGAAACTTGATCTAGGCCCGGTGTCTAGTCTTTTTTATTTTTTAAGGATGTTTGAAGTTCCGAGTATAGGAAGGGATGTTCATTGGTTCCCTGCTTTATATTGAAATCTGGTCAATGTGACAAGGGGTTAATTTGTCTAAAATCTGTAATGCTATTGATGTGGAAGCTAGTTGTTTTGTGCTAGAGCCTGACTGATTATTTTTACCGTTTGCCAAATTCTTGTGATAGGAGTGTTTCTGTTAAGTGTGCGCAAAAATCTCTGAAACTGTTTTTCTTTTTATTTTTAAATGTTTTCCTTGACATTGCTATTGCTTTTTAGATATTAGATAATTTTCGATATTTGGGTTTGACTTGAATTTGTTTAAGGCCTCCTTACTTTCGTTAAGAGCTTTTTCGCATTCTTCATCCCACCATGGCATGTGGCGTTTTTTATAATTATTTGTCCCCTTCGAACATGGCATTGATAACTCTGCCGCATTGTTAATTATATTTTCTATTAAGTCATAGTTTATTTGAGGAGTATTAATCAGTTGTTCTTCTATATTATCATGATAAGTGTTCCACTTCGCTCTTTTATAGAGTCTTCGTTTAAACGAAATTAGTTGTGAGAAATTTTGAATATGGTTCGAAGTGGTAAGTATTGGAAAATGGTCACTCATACCGCAATCATTAATGACTTCCCAACTAAATTCTAAACTTATTCTTGATGTTAATATAGTTAGGTCTACAGCCGATTTATTTCTGTTCGGAGGAGAAAATCGCGTAGGGGTTCCATCATTTAAAATTGTGAGGTTTAAGTTTTCTAAAGAGTTTATTATAGTTGTCCCATTGAAATTTGTGTCTACACTCCCCCACAAGGGATGATGATTATTCATATCTCCCGCAATAATGATTGGACTTGTTGTCTCTTTGATTAACTTTTCCCAAACCGTTGGAAATATTTTGGAATCTGGGGGATTGTAAATGTTTAATAGAGATACATTATACTTCGATAAGAATATTCCTTGTACTTGAATATTTGATGGGAGATATGAGGAATTTATATCTAAGACGCTAAAATCGATATTGTTTTTAATAAGTATTGCAATACCTCCGTATCCATCTTGTCTGTCCATTCTGTAAGTATTGTATTGAGATAAAATTTATTTCTGGTTTGAGCCAAGTTTCACTTAAAGCTATTATGTTTGGATCGTATTTTCAAATTAATATGTTCAAATTGTTGCGATTGGTGCTAACGCTACGAATATTCCATTGTAATATGCATAGTGGAATATTAATTTTGTTTGCTACTGGATGGCTTAAATTTGTTGGGGGACACATTATTGATTAAGGAATAAATATACTTGAGAACTAAGTCTCTATCTTGGTTTGATTGGTTATTGAGGACTGTATGTCATAGTCAATTGAACTTTCGGATGTTATATAATATGTTTGGCTAGGAGAAGGAGTTTCGGGAATGAAGACCTCGTCCAATGAGGATCTCCCATTGGGGGAAATTAAGTCTTGATGTTGTTGTTTGTCAAAACTTTGTGACTTAAGATTTTTCTTTTCTTTGTTGGTTCTGTCCCTATCGAAGTCTCTATCCTATTTTTGTATAATTGGGGTGGGGTAGGAGTGAATTGGTTTCTTTTTTCTTCGAATATATTTCTTCTTTGGTTTATTCTTATTATGTCTTTGTCTATAGTGTTATGTGTTGGGAGAGGGGGGAATTCTGACATTAGGAAAGGATAATTTTGTTTGTTTTTCCATTAGGTTTTGGTAGTAGTTGTTGTGCGTCATGGTTTTATTCTTTTTTGGCGCTTGTATTCCGAACAGGATCTATTATTGGATATATGTTCTAAGCTGTCACAATGTATACATTTTATTGGATTTGTAAATTCCTGATCATGAGTTTTACCGCATTTAACACATCTTTGCTTGCCTCTACATTGAGTTTTTGTATGACCATATAATAAACAATTGAAACATTGAATAACTGGACTGATATAGGGTTCTGTTTTCATAGGGAGGTTATAAATGAGAACTTCTTTTGGTAGAACTTTCCCGGTAAATGTGAAGCAGATTGTTCCTGTTGGTAAATATTTTGATTCATTACCTTCTATAATTGTTCTATTAAGTCTTTTAGCGCTTAAAATGTTGATATTAGCATTTCTACTTTTACCATTTAGTATCAATTCTTTCTCCAAAAAATGTTTATCTACAAATCTAACAATCCCCTTACATGTAACATTATTACTTGGAATGAACATTTCATAACCTTTATTTTCTAATTCTGTATTTGTCAGAAAATCGTTTGCTGCTTTAAAACTTTTTAGTTCTACACAAATTCTGTTTTTTCCTTTTTTACTAATTCCTTTGGCAATCGCTAGGTGATTGTAGTTTCCGATGTTTAACCCATTTTTTATGCTGTACATATACTTCGTATGGTCCCGCGTCTACGTACGAATAGAAATGTGTTCTGCGTTGAATTTTCCTTGAATTTTCTACATTATTATTGTTTTTATTACTTGCAACATTTTTATTTACTGTTTGATTACTATTAGCATCATTTACTTTCATTTCATTCCAGTCGGGGGTATTTTCGACCCAAATAAGAAAAGAAATAGGCAGGAATTATTTCAAATGTGGCTTGACAGTGACCCCAAAGGTTATAGGGGCATACGTATTAAAGGAAATGACCTGCTTTGTACTGTGTGTGAACGCATTATAAATTCCTCTGACAAAATTAAAGTGACAAGACATTTGAAGAGTCATGCCTCATCCAGCGCTGAAGACTGTATTCTTCTATGAACTTACAGACGCCTTTCTTACAAGTAATATTAATGGCTAGAAGCCGTAGCGTATTTTGATAAACATTTCGAGGTGTCATTTGTAGACTTAATCCTAATGACAGCAACGTCATACACATACTGCAGGACTTAGTGAAGGGCCAAAATATTTACGATGGCGTTACATTAATAGATGATATGATTTTTTAGGTAGTGAAATTGGAATCACATGGACTATCCCTAAATGAGCAACTTACCATAATCGATGATGTACAAAAAAATATATACAATGTCTATAATATTGTCAACAAAAATAATCTTAAAGAGATGGTTTACAGCTGGACACATATTTTAATTATTTTAAATAAAAAACCTTTTGACGTACATACGAATATTAAATTATTTTATTGAACCAAATTTATAAACATATTTACAATCGATAGTGTCAATGTTACACAAATGAAATTCAAAACAATAAAAAGTGTCCAGTTACAAAGGTTACTACCAAACTAAACTATGTCTATCCTTCTTGCTCTCTCTAAGAACCAAGCGATAGACTTGCTGGCTGTTCCCATTGTTTCAATAGATAGTATAATTCTGGTGTACTCAACACTTGTTCGAATACGTATAAATACTATTGAAACTGGGCTAATGTCCGCTAGTACATGCCCAAAAGACGGTAGTTAGCCGCTGGCTGCCTCTCATATCTAAAAGAGATGCTCCCCAGCGCAAAAGTCTCCTTATTGTAAGTATGGTTATTGATATGATTGTTTTAATAAATTTATATTTGTATTAAAATGTTGAATTTCTTTACCTCTCGCAGGAGCCAATAGAGTACCCAAGAATATAATAGAGGTATCATTTTTATATGTTTAAAGGTTGGTGGAGGACTTTCCGTGACATTTGGGGGAAACACCACACTTCCCTGCTATAGAGTCACACGCATTCCGTGACAATATACGTACAGTCAGTAGTATTATGAAAGAAATGCAAAACCTGTGGAAAAACAATCCAGGATACACCATTTTGGAAAATATATGTAAAGTTTTAAGGTACATATCAGGATTTACAAGCAAATATATTAATATATAGTTCATGCCTCAACAATTTCTCATACTATCAGTTGTCAACAATAGGCGATGAACGGTCATTTTCTCTACGTAAGTTAATATTAAATGAAAACGTCGCCGTTTCACTCCAAAAGAACTTAGAAATGCACGGAAACCTTGTCTCAACACTAAGATTTGTCGGGTAATATCCTCGGCTAATTTTATCCTCGACTTAACCTTACTATTTGGTAATTTTGGTAATAGTAATAGTAATCATAGATAAAGATATTAGAAATATCTGCAAATTATATTTTTGAATTTTTGCACTTCGCTTTGATATCGTGAGGGGTTATGAACATTTATTAAATACATTTAATATTAATTAATTGTTACTTAAAGAAAAATTTTATAACAGACATTTATATTGATTTACCTAATTAACCTAACAAAATATTGGCTCATCTAATTGACACAACTTATCCTTCTTGTACCATTTATTTTATGTTTACTAATTGTGCTTTTATACATATATTTTATTGTAAATGTAATAATTTTTATTATTATATTCATATAATATTAGATATTCATTTTAAATAATTGTAGTAAACTATTTTTTTTTTCTATTTTAAATATGTGATACTGTAATTTGCAACATTTATATTTTTCTGTCATGAGCATTATACATTTATTGTAGTATTAATAGTATTATTGTGCCACAATCTAATGTCATTAACCTATTAAAACATTTACACTCACATTTTTACAATTTAAAAGCGGTACCTAAAATTTGAATAACATATATTTTACTGCAATAGTAAAAAAATAAACATATTTTCACTGAATTATATGGTACGAGTAGAAGAGAGACAATGCTTAAATTTCATGGTTATGAAAATGTATTACTATTGAATTCAAAACAAATTGAATCGACGTTTAATCTGTATATTTGAAGTCTTTAGCTTCCTTGTGTTTTATCAGTAAATTATAAAAAGGCCCTCGCTGTCGGATTACGGAAATATGCTGTCAGATTTTTGGTGCGTAAAAGCACGCAATAAAGTAACTTTCATTTTGTTGGAATAAGAATTCTCTTAAATTGCTTTCTACAAAAATATCAGTTGTTTCCTTAAGGTCAATGAAAACGTATACGAATAATTATATGAATCTATTTCTAAACTGTACCGTGGAAAATAGATAGGCAGATCCCGATATTCATAGGATTCACAGCCAGTGTTTCTCTTCTTTATGCAAACCTAACCTAATATTCTTGATTTGATTTTTTTTCATTTCTATAAATGTCTGGTGACATCATAATTAATACTTCACGATGTTGGACTGTGAAATTCATTTTACAGGGTATCTTCCAAGTCGTTACAATAGTTTTAGGAGGTGATAGAATACTTGATTTTGTGTCGATAGAAACAAATATACCTATATACTAAGTGTTACAGTATTTGTGATTATTAATTTTTATTTTTTTTTATTTAAGCGTGTTTCTCTACAACTATTGAAGTGTAGAAAAAAAAAACAAAACTTTTTATAACAAATATACTTTTTTATTAGGAACGAAAGGATTTTTAAATGATTTAACCCATAAAATCCAAAGTGGCTTTGTTCCTTACCTAGAACTTCTATTCTGTAAAAGCGAAGAGTCAAATTTAAACGTGCATTTTATTTAAACCTTTGAGTGTAGGTTTATTCAGATATTATTAAAAAACCTAAGCAATACTCTTTCAGTTCTTAGAAAAAGTTTCTTGATACACATTCTAAAAATTAGGGCAATTAATCTTAACGCTTTTAAATATGCCTTTATTAATTATTAATGATGCCATTATCAAAGGTTTTTCATAAACGTCTAAGAATATTGTCAATAAAGAGGATCTTAGAGAGATGGTTTACAGCTGGACACATATTTTAATAAATTACTTTTTGAAAACCTTTACATATTAAATTATTTTATTGAACCAAATTTATAAATATATTTACAATGGATAGTGTGTCAATGTTACACAAGTGAATTTCAAAACAATAAAATGTGTCAAGTTGCAAAGGTTACTATCAAACCAAACTATGTCTATCCTTCTTGCTCTCTCTAAGAACCAAGCGATAGACTTGCTGGCTGTTCACATAGTTTCAATAGATAGAATAATTCTGACGGAGTCAGCATTTTCCGAATGTGTATAAATATTATTGAAACTGGGCCAAAGCCAGCCAGTCCATGGCCAAAGGTCGGCGGTCAGCCGTTGGCTGGCTCTGATCTTTAGAAGAGATACTCCCCAGTGCAAAGGTCCATTCTATTGTAAGTATGGTTGTTATGTTATGGTTTTAATAAATTTGTATTAAAAGGTGGAGTTTCTTTACCTCTCGCAGAAGCCAAGCGAGTACCCCAACACTATAAGAGAGGTATTATTTTTATATGTTTAAAGGTGGTGCAGGATAGTCACACTATTCCGTGACATAAGGTGGAAGTCTCAGACTCCCTGCTATAGAGTCACACTTCCCGTGACAATATTACACTTTAACTGAGATTCAAACGTATAGTTTGACAGTTAATCTACATTTACGGTTGCTATGGAAACTAAGGACAATTGTTTTCTCATGGCATACCAAGCTATTTAATAGAAACATTGGTTTTCCTGTTTTCACCCTTAACTTTTAAGATTTGAGCAATTGAAATAAATATTTAGCGTTCTAAATCCTCCGGTATTTTAATAACTTCAATATTTTCTAAAGGTTGCGTTCTTGTTGGCAAATGTCTCCATTTCTTAAACCATTTTTATTACATACTAAACGGTTGTCCTTTATTTTGACGAATGCGCTCCCTGCATACTTAAAAGTGTTAAGATTAATTTCCCTAATTTTTAGAATATTTATCAAGAAGCTTTTCCTAAGAACTGAAAGAGCATTGCTTAGGAAAGTTTTTAGTAATATTTGGATAAACCTATACACAAAGGTTTAAATAAAATTCACGTTTAAATTTGACTTTTCGCTTTTACAAAGTAGAAAAACCATGTTTATGAAGTTCTGGGTAAGTAACGAAGCCACTTTGGATTTTATTGGTTAAATTATTTAAATAATTCTTTCATCCTAATTAAAAACAGTATAGAAATATTTGTTACAAAAAGGTTTGTTTTTCTTCTACACCTCAATAATTATTGTAGAAAAGCACGATTAAATTAGAAAATATTTAAAAATTTAAACAAATATTGCAACACTTGATATATAGATATGTTTGTTTCAATTGCCTCAAAATCAAGTATTCAATCACCTCCTTAAATTATTGCAACGATTTGCAAGACTGTAGTATTGGTACCATAATGGAAAACTATTGCTTACTATCTCTTGAAACTTTATTCGAATTAAACTATTTATTGCGAATATTTGAAACGCAGTTAGTGCATTTTATTAAATTAATGTTATAAGTACAACATATATAGGTTTTTGGATTGAACATATTTTCACAAGGACGGGCTTTGAATTTTTTAAATTCGTTATTGGTATTTTTTGACATACTAAAAGTCTCGAAAAACCCGAATGTGTAAAATGCCTTTTTTGGCCGCCATCTTGAAAAACTTTAAAATACAAAAAAATCGGGTGTGTTATCAAATTATAGAAAATTTTGTACTGAAAAATATATGAAATTGGTTATAAAAAATATAAATAAATAACAAAATAGTAGCCGAAAAACTGAAAGCTTATGCAATGTTTAAAATCATATTTTTATTAACAATATGCGTTTTATAATCAAAAGCATAGGTATTTCAATAATCTGACGTCATATAAGAGAAAATCTAAAAATAATAGTCTTCAATTTCTTCTAAATCACTTTCTTCAGTGCACTATTTGTGTAATTCCTATCACAGCAGTTACAGTTTAGTGCATACCACACCATAACGGCACACGTAGGTACATCTACCACTACCACATAGCTCATTTGTATCCGTTTTGCTGGTGTATATTCAATAATAACTCTGATGCAGTGCTCATTTTACATGTTATATGTTTATGGATTATACTTTCAGTTACTTTTTTCCAACCCCACTTTTCGGGATTGGCAATATCGATATTCACAGTTTTCCAATAAAAACGTTGTCACCGAAAACGATGAACAGCAGCTTCTTCTGTAGGTGACAATCGCAATACTATACCTACGAATGACCTGAAAGAAGCTGTAACAATGGCTAGATCCAGGATGCCACCAAAACCAAAACACTATGGCGTTTTCAAATAAGTGCGAAGAATCTTACGGGGAATATGCCATGGCTGACATGAAATGAAGGAAACAGTCTTATAACATTCTATTTTACTTTCTGCGTTTGTTGTTTGTGCATTGTTTGTTTGTACAGAAGAAAAAAACTGATGTACATAATCGTAAATTTTGTATTTCCGAAACGGTCCATGTTAATTAAAACTTCTCTGAGTATTTCGGGTCATACTATCTCCCCTCCAATGATGTTACACATTTTCTTAACACTCTGTATGCATTTCAGTGCTTAAAATCTATAATTCTCAATATGTATATGAATTGAGCATTGATCATTTAACAAAAATAACGTACTTGTTTCTTTTCAACAAAAATTAAGTTTACTTGGAAAGCGTGAAATAAAAATAATATATCTCAAATAATTGAAAATCTTTACTTCAATGAGTCTTATTGGCTCCACTAAACTAACTAATTTCGAAAGAAAGTCACGTTGAGCATTCAGTGACAGGTATACAGAATCGCACGAAATTACTAGTAATTCGAGTTCAAGGAATTTTCTACGCGACTGGGCTCTATGCCAAGTACCCAGGAAAATTTGTAGATGTCTCATAGACATGGTTTCTGATAAAGAACATTTAATTACCTACATAATTATCCAGTTTATTTGGAGATAACTTACTAATTATTTTTTTACCACACACAAATTCAGCAAACTGTGGTAGTTTGAATAATAAAACGGGTATTTCAGGTTGTCGACAATAGTACTCTTCGAATTCGATTTGAAATTGGTTTTTGGAATGTAAACTCAAAGTGAAGTGATATAGTGTTTGTCTTTTTCCGATCGTTTTGTTATATGATATTTTTGATTGGGTAGAAGGCATAATTATATTTTAGTGGTACGATATTCAAAGAGAAAAAACTGTATATGTACATTTCATTTAATAAAAGAACAATTGAGTTGAAACTATTTCCTTCAGAAACTGTAAATAGCCTAAATTTACCAAAAACAAATTAAGTATTTTCATGCAAGTATTGGTCCCTTAAATGGTTGCTTATTACAAATTTAAATATAGGTACGTAATGAAATTATTGACAGTGAACATGTTGCCCGTATCGACAACAATAATAACAAATAAAACCAAATTTTTACTTCAAAATATTACGATTTAAGGCTGGGATTTTGTATACATATTTTTACCGTCTAACAGGATTCCAAGCGAGGACACAGAACTCCAAGAAAATTGAAATAATTGGTTATTATTATACATCAACGTATTCACAAAGGTTCCCGCTAGTGCGTGAGATAATTTTCATTGCTCATAAAATCACAAGAATAATTAAAATAAATGTTAAAATACCTCAATTTTAGCCACACAGTTACTACGCCAATATGTCGCAATTACGGCAAAATTATCACAGCCACCAAATTACTTCACTCACTAGCCAGGACATATAGGACAACTTGTGTTTCACTTTCAGATTAATATTTACTACTAATTTTACATTTTGTGTCCTCGAGTAAAATCATAACATATATCACGGCTTCCATTTTTATGTACGTCAAGATGCACGATAAACTTCAGGAAACCCTGTGGTTCGGGCCTATACGGTTTGTATACTGTCTCATAGGTCTGTTTGAATCGCCGTTTCGCTCACTCAGGCTGTGCAATTCCTTTTCTACAAAATCCCCGGCTTAATCATATATATCTTAGTAATATGTAGATAATAAAAGAGTTACAGGATGTCAAAGTTGGAATTTAAAAAGTTATTTTTTGTAATAATTACACTATATTTGACTGTATCAAATAAAAAATTTGGGAATAGATGGTTTTGTTGTCTATTTCGACGTATTCCCTAGTGAACACCACATCTGTCATATTTGTGACATAAATCTGAACGTAACTTTTTGGCCCTAATGTTATAACGTTTTTTACTAAAACATCTTAAACCTACATTACTTTTTAAGAAAAAAGGTATACTTGTCATTAGTCTTAGAAATTTACCATTTTCGAGGTAATAGCTTTCCAAGAATCAGCTGCATAGTTCGTTGTATAATATTTTAATGTAGTAGCAGTGTTTATATAAAGTATAGTTAGTCAGCCGTCCTTAGTTGCGGACCATGCCGGCTAGATGGCGGGACTATAATACCTACGTGCAAAATCTCGGTAAACATAGTCAAACTGACTTTATTTTAAAAACAAAGTCAGACTGCCTCTGTTTACTGACTTGCTTGGGGCTCGTTTAAAAAATTTTGCACATATTATTGTCCCGCCACCTAGCCGACATGGTCCACAACTAAGGACGGCTGACTAACTATACTTTATATAAACACTGGTAGTAGGCACCAATAGTAAGTTAAGTTTTATAGGTATTTCTATGTGTAAGGTTTTGGTTAAAATCAATTACTTTACAAGAACGAAAAATTGTGAGACAATAGTTTTTCATTGTCAGATATGAGAGATGACTGTTATTTGTTGGCAATTAAATTTCAATGGACGTGCTGGGCAACGAGAATATTTGGGAGGATTTCAAAATGCATTACAACCTGATAATCTACAATTCAAAAAATCTGTTTAGGATATTAAAGAAAAACAAGACGAAAAATTTATCCACATTGCGGATTATCTGTAGCTGAACGAATCAGTATGACTTCCAATTTAAAAACATTGCTTGAAAAATACTATTCGTAGCATTTTACACCAGTGCAAATTTTATTGCTTGTCGATATACCTCCAACATATTAAATTTGCAAGGAAATTTTGGCGTCTACTGCGTTAAAATATTGTACAATAAACTATGCAGCTAATTATTGAAATGTTATTTTCTCGAAAATGATCAATTTCTGAGACTGATGACAAGTATACCTCTTTTCCTTAAAAACAATGTAGGTTTAAGATTTTTTTCATAAAAAACGTGATAACGTTAGGGTCAAAAAGGTTAGGCTCACATTCACGTCACAAATGTGGCGGATGTAGCGATCTCTAGGTCGAAATAGAAAACAGACAGTTAACTTTTTTCCAACTTTGACGCTTTTTGTTGCCAACATTTTATTAACGAAAGTTGGCTTAAATCGAAATAGTTAAAAGGGAAAATCTAGTGAGTCTTCATGGACCATACTTCAGCCCATCCTGTATAGAGTGTCTTCAATATAAGTACAGTAACACAACTGACTTAACAATTTTGTCTAGTGATGGAGTATTCTTGAACGTACTTGTTTTGAGTGGTTTTCTTAGAGCTTTCCTCACAATACATAATAAAGTTTCAAATATAATTATTATTCAAGAAGACCACCGTTACTTGCGGAAAATGTTTGTTGGACAGAGTGGTTGATTTTCAATAGTTTTTTAAGGTACAGCCAAAACGGTGATAGAAATAAAAAATCTGATATTTATGTCCTGTTCTTTTTTTTTGACTCGCTGGTACCAAAAGATCTTGGCTAACTTGATTAGTTTTAGATATACAGGTTTTTTTTAAATCCGTCAATTTACATTACTCTCTGTCTACGTGGTCATTAAATGTAGAAGAAAACTGTTTGAACATTATTTGTTCTATTGTGCATTGAATATTTCAAAAAGGATTATTAATTTCGAAAACGGTTGCATCGACTTCAACAAGACGTACCTTTTTGACATAAAAAGGGAAGGAGAATCTATTGTTGCAATAGTCAGATATATACACTAATCCGGAAAAAAGTTATGCCATTTAAATAAAGTATTATGTGCCATAATTGACGGCCTCTACTAGTGACGATAAAATTAGAAACACATTTAAATTTGTCGCCCAAAAAAATCCCCGATCTCCAAGATATATGCAAATATTTGAATTTTTCAAAAATTTATTATACAATTATCAAAAACAAAATTTTAACTCCTTGTATGTTTTTAACCATCAATATTTGACTAAAGTAAGTTTGGCTACATAGCATTATTTTATCGTCAGGAATTTACTTTTGCTCTATGTTGCATTAATTTCAGAGTATAGTAAATATAGCAATTACATAATTGGAAAATAAAAACATATAACTGAATCGTATATAAATATTTATATTGAAAAATGTTTCATACTTTTTGTAAGAATTTGTTAGTTCAGAAAGACAAGTAAAATAATATTTATGGCTTCAATATAGGTACATATACTGATTATATCTTACAGAAAAAAAATGTATTTTATACCAACATGTCTACTTGCAAAGTAATTCAATTTTATTTATTATTGCACCGTAACTGAAGCATCAAACAAAAATTGCTATGCATTTCTTTTTTTTTCTAAAACTCTTAAGAGTTAGGAAATAATACATAACCATAAATTTCACAATCACTTTCAGCATGTGTCGAGTTGAATACTGATTATACATAAGTTAGAATCGCGCTATAATTTTTCCATGTAGAATTTAGGGTACCTACTTCCTTTTACACGAATTACTGTCGGAAATATTTCCACTGTTTAAGCTGTACAATAAATCAAATACCAACATACATTGCCTATAAAGAAAACATGAGTCATATACCACGGCATATGAAAAATTAATCGGAGAATGATCACATTGATCATAAATTATTCATTTATTAATAATATGTTCATTGACAAAGACATTCCATGAATTCAATTTACACGAAAGTTCAAAAGCTAGTATATTTTCACAATTTTTATAAAACTGCCTAATGTAAAAGTTAAAATGCTTTTTCCTGAATATGGCTATCATTTATTTATTTTATTATTAATTTTACAGTCTTTTTATATCAAAATTATATTTCAATTAGTATATCTAATGCATGGTCTCCTAAAATTACGCAGACACAGAGCAAAAGTAATGACAAAGTAATATGATGTAGCCAATCATACCTTAGTTCAAAAGTTGATAGTAAAAAGATATAGGATGTTTTATTTTAGATATTTGTAACAAACGTTTTAAAAAATTAAAATTTTTTTGTAAGGCGAATAATACGCAACATATTTATAGTCTCGGTCAGAAAATCATGATCAGATATTTCATTAATTATAAATTGTTTACTTTTCGCTGTATCTATATAGACAGGGTTAACTATGACTAAGTACAAATATTTTAAGAGGGGATAGAAAAAAATAAGAATTAACGGAATCTTTCACAAAAATTATTTATAAAGCAAAAAAAATTTTTTTTCGAAACTATATAGGTATATTCCGCAAGTCAAAGGTGACAAGACATCGCGATGCCGCTTTAAAAGAAAAAACATGTTGAATCACTTTCTGTTTTTATTACTTATTTGAAATAAAACTGGTATTTTTTACTGTAGGGCGATTCCATTATCGCGGGTGCAACATTTAGACTCATTTAAGGTTTGCTACTAATAAAATAATTTAAAAAATATAAATTTATTGTTTGAAAAGCTTCATTTGAACCTGTTCTCTTTTGTTCATTTATAACTATAAATAGTCACGAGAAAGGTTTAATGTGCTATCGCGAGTGAAACATAATCGGCCCACTTTCACAGATCATAGAACAAAAACACAAAACTCTGTGACTTGTGAAACTTTTATTTTATTATGCATTCATATTTTAAAAGAGAACAAATTAATCAACATTTCAGTAATAAAATAATTATAGAAAACAAAAATAAACTGGGAATTATTCACTGTTTAAGCAATCGCGGGTGCAACGCCAAATTATCATGGGTGCAACACGTCTAAATTACGTGGACATAAACGCCATTATAATCACATAAATAAAAGAAACAAGAGATTATACAATGTGTAATTGGTACACTTCTTTGTTACTTAAGTTAATTATTTATTTTCAAATACGTCAATTTTTGCGGAAAATTCTATTAATATATTGCCATCAATTTTCTTCCTTGGTGCTTTCAATTTTGCAATAATATCTTCAAAATGAACGTCTGCTATGTCATTCACGATTTGAATGAAGTGTTTACCATCAATTGTCGTCAGAACCAGTATCCCTTCTCTTAATCTGATTTTGGCCACCAATTTTCATCGGCATTAATTTTCCTTTTCATTAAATCTCTCCGTTTCGAATCACGAGCCCGTTATCTACAGGTATAATAATAATAATATCTGTACGCCTCATTCATTATTAAGCAGGCCGCATTTGCGCCCAGGAACGACTTACGTTGGTAGGCCCTAACCACCATTCAGTGCAGGAATGAGGGAAACCTGGAAAACATTCATTAGGGGGGTAGTCAAACGTCGACCAGTATCAATCTCTCACATTGACCCAAGCCAACATTCTTCCACCCTACCATACCCGCAGAGGGGGTGCCAATCCTCTCTACGAATATAGCTTATATACGGTCTACCGGCCGCGGGGGTCAAACCCACAGTGATCTTAGATACACTAAGCTGCAAAAAAGTTCTGCCATTTAAAAGAAATGTGATGTGCCATCAGTGGCGCCCTCTACTAGTGACGTCAAAATTAGTTAAAAATTCTTATTTGCCGTGCCAAAAAACATAAAGTCGCCAATTGTTAAGACGATACTGCTTAAAATCAAAAAATTATTAAAAAATTTAAAATTAAAATTCCAACTTTAAGTACCCTGTATCTCGTAAACCTGCAACATTTGTATAAGACATGTTAAGCTCAATCGCCATATTTTGGTGTGTAGTATCTCCAGTTCAGAGATTGCCCATTCTTAATGAATCACCCTGTATATGATTTTCAAAAGAAAATAAAGAGAACATTTGTAACAATGACTAATGAATGAATGAATGAATTGAATTTTTACAACAGATATCGTAAAATAGCTTAAATAGTTTACATGAACTTGTTTAACTGCATACTGTGACAAATAGCAGCATCACTTAATCTCACGGACTTTTTCAAACTGACTCTCTCTCTCAATATGTGGGTGAAATCGATAGCATATTTACCGATATGCAATATCACAAACGTCACCTTTGAAACATCGCCATATTGTTTAATGAGGTCAAATTGTTGAAATTCTATCGGTAAATATGCAATTCAATGATATATTGAGGAGCATACCATATACGGGTAAATGTAAATGTAAATTGATGTTATTCCACTCATGCCTATCATTTTATTATTATGTTATGCTTTCCATCTATTTGCACTAAGTTGGCAGTGCCATTTATTACTATTGTAATTAATACATAAATAAATTATGTAAATCAGAAATCATTATACAAATTTTTAGTGATGTTTCAATTACTAGCGATAAAAGATATCTGTACGCCAGCCTAGTGGTTGATAATAAAAAGGAAATAGTCAGATTGCCTATTCCAGGCCATCCAGCTGTAAAGGAACTTTCATGACTTTAGTGGTTTGGCACCATTATATTGCATATCAATCTCTCTAAGTGACAGGGCGGTGAAGTGGTTGTTTTCTTATTATTCATTTAGAATCAGATTCCATTGTATGTGGATTTCGCGGCGTCGTTGGAATTTATCGGTTTTTTAATTCAGTGAACGGATAGAGTGATTTAATTTCTTGGAAATCGGTGAGGAACTTGGCGGTTTAGAATGTACAGTGTGCTTATGGATTATTGCCAGAAAAAACGTTTTTTTTTATTTTTTTTTTAAAAGGAATATAATTGTCTTCGATAATGTTTAAATATAAATGCAGTTAAGTAGTTAAATGACAGTATGCAAATTTTCCAGTATTATCATTGTTTTTTATGTATGTAACTATCATGGCAATTTTACTTATGATTTGTAAAGTTACTATTGCTTTGTAATATTTCAATGTAACTGAACAAATAATACATGTATATTACATTACTATGAAAATTTCGCATTCTTATACAGAATATGTAAATTTACTAATTCTTTGTAAAATTATTACTTTATTTCATGTAAAAAATATATTGTTACTATGGAAATGAAGTACCTATCTATATTATGTGTAACTATTTATTCGCAAAACTCCAATATAATTATATAAAGTAGATATAGTGTGTTATGTAATAGTTATTTACCTAAGAAGTGCGGGAAGTGATACTTTTCCGCGCGCTGATTACAGTTGACCGAACGAGGTAAAGCGGAGTTCGGTCAGCAATCGATCCTACGATCATGACAATTCCAATCAGGCAGAACAGTTTATTTTAAATGCCAATTAATAACGTTAACAAGTAATTATTAAGTAGTTATTTAAACTAATAGAATATGTTAACGAAAAAACATTGAAATTAAATGTAAAACATGCAGCATTTTGTAAATTCAATGCTGCAGCTGTTCTTCAGTAGTGAAATTCACTGTTGACAAAGTATGTGCTACAGGATTTACTTGTAACTTCAGTGATGAGGAAATAGCTGCTAGATGCTGTTCATTAGTCACAGAACATACTGTTACTGTTGATGTATGCACTACGTGTTTGAGCACGATTCTCTTGAAGTTCTGATGAGGAATTTGAAGCTTTGACTATTTTCTTTGTGTTACCCAAATCCTCAATGTATGACTCAACTACAGCTGTAGACTCTCACTCTCTATGCCGTTTTATGTTTGTAATATTAGACCCGAAGTTGGCTAAAGATATGGCAGAAGAGCGCAGAAAGCAATGTTCTGTATATGTTTCGGCATAAGTAGATGTTAGATGGGATTGGTACTCATTTGGTACGCTGTTGGTACCCACACATTGCTTGGTACATTTACCCGCTTTATAAAATAAGAAAAATCGATCGTAAGGAGTATCTCTAAGACGCAAAATAACATAACTGCGATAGATATCGACATTATCGGTCAGTGGTCGCGCGGTTTAAGGCGTCAGTACTTGAATCGAGGTGACTAGATCGGAGTTGGTTCGCGCCCAGCTGCCGGTAGACCGTATATAAGCTATATTCGTGGAGAGGATTGGCACCCTCTCTGCGGGTATGGTAGGGTGGAATAATGTTGGCTTGGGTCAATGTGAGAGATTGTTACCGGTTGATATTTGACTACCCCCCTAATAAATGAGGTTTTCCAGGTTTCCCTCATTCCTGCACTGAATAGTGGTTAGGGCCTAACAACGTAAGTCGCTCCTGGGCGCAAATGCGGCCTGCTTAATAATAATATGCCGCCCCCTCTCCCGCACAAGTCTCCGACTTCTGGGCTAATTCCTGTGATTAGAGTGAGGGGTAGAGATATTATATTTAATTCTTTTTTCGTTGTTCACCATAAATTTTCTTGAAACATAGGTTGTCGTGTTTGGTATGGTAATAATAAACTCATCCCCTTTGTCCTCTATATTGTTGATCGCCATGTTCGCTAGTTCTTCGCGGCGAGAGGCACCGTCAATTCTAAATATCGTGGCTACTTTGGGCATAATATATATGTGGCCTGGGGCATTTAAAAGAAAATTTTCTATTTTCTTTCTTTCCAATACCTTTGATTTTTTAGCTTGTAACCAACATTAGATTTCATCAAATATGCCATTAGCTTGAGATATTTTCCATTATAAATGTTCTCTTTTACTTTGAAGTATAGTTTCAATATCGAATACTTCGACCATACAGTTGAGGGAGAGTTACGTTTTGCAATATCGTGGACATAGGCCAAAAATACCTCTTCTTTTAAAGATAAAGCGTTCTTCGTCATGCGCCACTGATCGAAGGCAACAAACTCGTTTTCATAGCGAATTCTTGATTTTACAGCAATTAATGCATTACTTTCATCATTAGCAGCGTCCAATATCTCCGTCGGATCATCATTGAGAGACTCCTCACTCATTTTCTCATTTTTTGTAGTTTACGACGAAGAGAAATGAAAAATAATTAAAATTCAACCTCCAAACTAAAGTGATTGAAAATTTGAAAGCTTTTGTCAAATAATATTAACACTCAAAGCTTCACGTAGGTAGTTATGGAAACGACAGGAATTTTTATCGGTGATTACTTGTGTCCAGCGTAATTCAACGTCGCAGCAGCTTTACGGTTATTTACTGTTACACGGTAAGCTACATCAAGCGGTATTCATTAGAACCTTGAGAAAAATCTAGGTCTTTTTCTGCTACAAAATTCAAATTCTCACAAAACAGGATAAAAACAAGGTAACTATGAAAATGTGATAATGTTCTAGGCAATCTACTTTTCTGACTGTATAAATGTGAGTTATGCTAAATCTGATATATAATTTTCTAATTTAAAATAAAATCCATAGAAGAACATAAATACAACAGAAACAGCATCTTATAAAAATTTAGCAGCCCAATTAAGGAACGCCCTATATAATTTGTGAGTTATAGTTGTAAGGCGATTCTAAAGATTTGGACGAATTTATTTGCTACTGGAAAAAATACAGGCACAATAGATTTTATGTAAATACTTATTATCATTCCCTATTAATTAAATCAACAATTCATCCGAATTCTGGTTACCAAGTTATAAAACAAACTTTTCTTATTTCTTAGTTTCTATAAAATGCAGTTCTCGTTAATATTTCTGGAAATGTCTTTGTATGTACATTGCCAACCTTAACGAGATGTATAACTTTCTACTAGAGACACAGAATTTCTTAAATCCGCGGATGCAGTAAAACTCTTTAGAAGATAAGTGTCTATTTAAAGCGTCCATTTTTGGGGCGGTAAATCTTTTTATTCTAAAAGGAGGATTGCAAGGCTAGGAAACAGAATGTAAAAGCTGAAACTCTCGCTGAATTCGCTGAAATAGAAACAGTTCCACATTTTAAATTATATATTCGACATCTAAAAACTCACGAATTTTGGTTCAAAAGATCTCTAAAATTGGTTATTATTGAAAATGTATTTCCATGTTATCAATCAATGGGCCCGAATTTTTCTGATGCGTATTTATCAGGAAACATTTGATATCTGGTTTTGACAGGATTGAAGGTACCCTATCATTTAAAGTCAGTGTCAGCTATAATTGATACATTACACCATTTACTGTTAAATATTTTTTATTAGCTTTTGAATTAAATACATATTATCGAGCATATTATTAACTTCATCTTCTGAGAACACATTAACATTATTGTGCATACACCTAATACAACGTACAAATATATTTTTCTTATCTCATTTATAAATTTAGGTAGAAATAGAAAGTAACAATTACCTAAATGTATGCTCTGCCTCAATACGACCTTAGATTTTAAATTAAGGAAATAATACATCAAAATGAAGTTTATCAACAAAAGTTAATAAATCTCTTCACAAATGTTATTAATTTTGTATTGAGTTGTGGTATTAAAACAGTTTCACCAAGGTTAACTTTATTAGCTGTCGTATTTCTCTTCAAGGCTGGTTTCTATTCAGGTGTATTATTTAAAATATACAGGAGGCACACTACACCATTAGTATTATTTTTCCTCAACGAATAAATTTAAAAGCAGAAGTCCTAAATCGATTCTAAAGACTGCAGTAGTGTTGGTAATCTTGCATTTTCTTGGACTCGCAAGACATGACAGGACAAGACTTGACAGCTCGAATTGTAAGACAAGTCAAGATTAAAAAAAGGTCTTGCGAGGCAAAAAATATTGCTACAGCAAGATGTCTTGCAAATATAAGAAGAGGTCATATTTAAGTGAACATTAGCGTAAAAAATAAATTGCGAAAACTAGGTGGAATGTGTCAGTTTGTCACAAATTCCATGACAATTAAACACTAAAAGATAGCACAAAATGTCGAGTGACTTGTTTTTGAAGTGTTTGAGTTAGTTTTTAATTCATTTTTTTAATAAAATAATATGGCTATTTACCAGAAACGGTGTTTTTAATTGTCACAATGAACATTTTTGGGCGGATGGCAATACATACATTATTCATGAATATACCATGTATATATTAACATGTGTCCAATTTGATTCAGAAGTCTTATTGGAAATTGCAAACACTTTATCTTTTTAAAGAAGTTCTTAGCACTAATGTCAAATTAAAGTTGTGTGATACCTTAATTCTTAGTTATGTAGTCTACTGTGATATAGTTTATTGGCCTGGTATATTAAATACGGACAAGGAAAGTGTTAAGAGGCTTCAGAATACTTGTTTAAAATTTGCGTATTGTGTTAGAAAATTTGATCACATAAGTTAAAACTTAATGAGCGTTATATGGTTCATATGGCTTCTCTTGTCTATAAAATTAATAAATTGGGTTCTCCTAAATATCTTTTTGATAAACTCGTTAAACGTCAGCATGAACGATCTACTAGATTTCGTGCTCTGTACACTGTCACACGTCATACTACTGCTCAATTTCAAAGGTCATTTGGTTATAATGCCGTTAAAATTAATATTAAACTCCCTCTGCTATTAAGTCTTCTTCTAGTTGCCAAGTTCTGAAAAAAACAGGTCAAACCTCATGTTACCAACTTAAGTTAAATATGTATGTATTTATACTTCTTTATCATGTATGCTTTTCATTTATTTATAGTTTGTGATTTCTCTGTTTTCTTATAGTTTTACTTTGTATCGTATCCTTTAAAGGGAGTGGTTAGGTGGCAGAGCAACAATTGCAATGTTGAACCTCGCCACTTCTTTAATAACATTTCTTCACTATGTATAGTTTGAATTTTAATAAAGACATTATTATTATTATTATTTAACAAAAGACAGGATATACAATTTGAAATTAATCATTTTATCTACAGTTCGCTTAAAAAAATTAGAAAAATTGAACTAAAAATTATGAAACCTTAAATTTTTCCAAATATTAAAGTATTGCGTTTTTTTGCATGTGATTGTAGTTTGTAAGATTATTTAGTTTTGTTACCGCTAAAGTTAAGATTTTGTTTTGTGTGTGTCTTATTATTTAATTTCAGTTTATACTAATTTATTTAGCAATATAATTGTTATTTATACTGTGTTTACTCTTGTAACTGATTTCGTACACTGTGTAATGTGTCAATCAAACAAAGATTATATTAAATATTGATTCCAATCACAATAAGTAACAATATAAATATTTATATTTCTCCTATTCGCCTGAATGATAGCATCTAGTACTTAATCAATTAAAAAGTCTTTATACTGAATAAATTGCTTTCATGAAGCAATGGAAACAAAAGGAAACAAAAGGAAGCAACTGGCTCTTCTTGACAAGTTAATTATAATGGCATTCAGTTATTCTGAAACATTATGGCTACAAATTAATTGTAAAATAAACACGCAACTGAAAACGGTGGATGTGAATCAGTTCCTTTAGTTTTCATATTGCTGTTAGTTAATGAAATGAATTTAGGTGAAAATAACACGTTAATAAAACTCCCCTTCAATAACACCTTCAACCAAATTATTATTTATGCAACGATTATCTGAAATAGACAAATTCAGCCTATATACATGGCTACCTATGACTGAGTATCAATATTTGCAGAAATGATAGAGAAAAATAGGAAGTAACGGAAGCGGCCTTCAAAAAACATCCATACTTATTTATAAAGAAAAAATTTGATTGAAAATAGTACTTACCTGATTCCATTTTACACCACCTCTGCAAAATTTTATTTAAATTTTTTATATCCTCACAGAAGACCCATACTATCGACTTTGAGACACCCTGTATAATGCATAAAATAAGACTATTTCTAATAACATGGAAATTACGATACACCCTTTTCTTAGTCGTATATTGGCTTATGGTGGCTTTTTTAGTAAAGATAAACATACCCTCCTTTAAAATTGTTCATAATGAACTGAAATTAACAAACATTTGGTGCATTTAGAATTTGCTCGAATCAACATTAAAGAGATGATCTTTTTTTACGTAAATAATATGAGAAAATAAGGGTACCGATTTAAATTAAATATACATCGAGGCCCAAAAAGTAATGATGAGTCATACAAAGTGGCGCAGGTGATGCCGCCTATCAGTTATTCGTAATCTGTAACCCCATTCCCGTATCAAATTTCATATTTTTCAAAATGTGTTCAATAGTTATCAGAGAAAATCAGAAAACAAATTAACTTTGAAACCCAATGTGTCAGTTAAGGCTTGCGTTGAGCGCTCTATCAAACGATATATTAAGGTCTGTTCCAACAATCGTCGGGAACTGGTTCAGAACCGTGAAAAATGTTTGACCAACACCGTCTTACGTCGCATTCGCCGAGAGTACCTACATTAATAACTGAACTGCCTGACTAATTCTGGACGGTTCCGAATCGATTCTTGCTGTGTTGGAACAAACCCATAGTTTTCGCTCAGTAACTCCTTAACGGATAATGATAAAACCATGCAGTTTTCTTCTTAGACTATAAATATTATTTTACGTCGACGCTGTGTTTTGAAATTTTGAAAAAGTATAAAATAATTTTTTTTAAATGAATTTTGCATATTTTCGAAATTTCAAAACACAGCGTCGACGTAAAATAATATTTGTAGTTTATTAAAAAAAACCGCATATTTTTATCATTTTTCGTTGAGGAGTTACTGAGCGAAAACTATATCCCTTTGGATCGCGCGCTCACCGTAAGCCTTAATATCAACTTTTGGACTCTTGGTATAAGGTAATTTTAGTTCAATCACATTATTTTTATATGGGAAATCTTCTCTTGCCCTGTGTACCATTACTTATGATCCATCCTGTAGATTGAGACTTACGTGTGTTCTACATAGCATGTTTTCTCTACTTTTAGTTGTGGAAGCTATGGCAAATTGCCCGCATCTTCCTGGGTAAATACATGCTTTATGAAATCTCACAGTAAGTAAACAATACAGTGCATACAGTACAATATCTATCGTATACCAAAGTTCCTGTAATCCGGATAGCTCCAATGTCTGCGGTCAGCTGCTTCACTTAAGCCATCTATGCAAGTAGTAGTATTGTTCTGAGTAGAATCGAGGAGCATATCATATTGATGAATATGCTAACAACCAAGCAAATTTAACTGTGCAGACTGAGTAATTTAAATTTCATCATAGTTTGTTATATAGGGTGTCCCGGAATTAATTCAAAATAGAGCAAGGGTAGATTGCTGACACCAAAATAATGCGACATAGCCAAACTTACCTCAGTAAGAAATTGATGGTTTAAAATATACAGGGTCTTAAAGTTAATATTTTATTTTCGATGTACGTAAATAATTTTTTTTAAATTCCTAATATTTTCATACATTTTGGAGACCCGGGGGTTTTTAGAGACAAGAAATTCAGATTTATTTCTAACTCTGACGTCACCAGTAGAGGGAGCCGCTTAATGCGTCTTTTAAATGGTAGAACTTTTTTTGCGGGTTGGTGTATACATCTGACTATTGTAACATTTTGCTGTATTTTCAGTACAAAAGGCACTTTACCTGAAACTAAAACAGTTTTTACTCGGTGCATTGAATATTTCAAATAGGATTATATAGAAAACGGTTACCCCTAACAACCTCAACAAGGTATACCTTTTTCACATAAAAAGTAGGAAGATCAATTGTTTTAAATTTTTCACTCTTAAAAAACCCCGGCCTCCAAAATGTATACAAATATTTGGATTTTTAAAAAAGATATTTGCAAATATCGAAAATTAAATTTTAAATTGGACCAACTTTTCAACCAAGGTATATTTGGCTACATTGATTATTTTGTCGTTAGGAATCTACTCTTGATCTATGTTGCATTGATTTCGGGACGCCTTTTAGTGATGACCTTCAATACGAAATTCCCCAAAAAGCAGTTAATTGGGATAGAGGTAAAAAATCATAGTTCCAACTTTTATTACGTGGATGTGAAAATTACGTCTCTTTTGTCAATAATTATATGTAATAAAACATTTGTGTGCAAGTAAAACAGATAGGAATCGAAACAACTGTGATGATAAAAATTGTAATTTTACGGCATTCAATTATTATTGTATTTCATTATCGATGGAAGAATCGTAAATTCAAATAACTAATATTTGCTAAATTTCTCCATAAAATTGTTGGTAATAAGAAAATATGTTTGACTCACAGCAGATATACACGGTGTGTCTTGGAAATAATGAGATGCAGCTTAATAATGGAAAGAGAAAAAATAGTAACAAAATAGTAATAAAAAAATGAAAAAAAAATAAATATAAATGTATATTTATCATATACTTATAATGAATATTAAATAGGGATACTATATATTATACCATACAATTATGATAAAATTTTGACATATCAGTTAGTGTTTGCTAAAAGAAATTTGTGATTTTCAGGACTTAAGAATATATCGTTATAGGTACTGCTTGAAACCTAGTTACCTATAAATATTAGCATATAATAAATAGAATAGTTTATTTTAAAAAGAAGCGAAATGGTTCAAATAAGGGAGAAAATAGAAAAAATTGGTTTAATTTGGCAAAATGTATTTCTGTAGTGTAATATAACCATATACCTTATAACTCATGGACCGGCCCTAGAAAGAGAGGTCCGCTGTCCTGATGTGTACAAGAGGGATGAAGCTAGTCCGGGCAAAAACAGATGTTCTATGACAGAAAAATATATAAACATAACCTGACAGAAAAATATATAAACATAACCTGACAAAACCTTTCCTGTTAATATTGTTAATGATTTGTGTGCCTTTTGTGATTTAGTTGTGTTTAGTGTGTTTATTAGAAATAGTTTTTAAAGACTCTTAAACTATGGTGGAGTCGGTCTGTCAACGTAAATGTCATACGTCTTGTCATTTACGGTTTTTGTTTTCTTCGGCCAATGATCTGTGGGTTCTTGCCCGGACTAGCTCTATCTCTGTCGCACACATCTGAGCATCATCGATTTGTATAGGCAGAAAAAGGTTTTGGGCGCGTCCATGATTTATAAGGTCTATGAATATAACTCATGTTTCTGACATCTTATAACATTGTGCTGCCACGATAATGTCAAATTAAATGCTAAAAGTGACATCAATAAACAATAGATAAAGTAAATGGTCAGGTGATTTCCGGGCTGGTTGCCACGTCGTCGGTTTAGAACACTTGACGTTTCGTGGATCTGCCCGGTATTTGGAAACGATTCATCCGTGAAAGCAATCCACCGGAACATCATGGATCAGTGACCAACCCACCAGGACATCATGGATCAGTAACCACCACACCGGAACATCATGGATCAGTGACCACCCCTGATATAAATAGTGCGATGACCAGTAGATCTCCAGTTTCAGAGTAACTTCTGAAGAAAAGAGCGATATGTCTCTCGAAACGTCAAGTGTTCTAAACCGACGACGTGGCAACCAGCCCGGAAATCACCTGACCATTAACGACAGCCACGGAAGCCTACAAACTAAAATATAAAGTAAATGTCATCATTACATTATTATGCCTTCATGCAATACTGTATGCGTATACATTATTTAAGAACTTTTTGTAACAATCGTTTTTGACATGTAGGATATAATTAAACTTATAGCAAATTGTTTATTTTTATTTTATTTGTTTAAAAAAGAAAGTGTATTTATCTTAAAATATAAAAAGGTATGTTTGTCCATCTAATCTCGGTAAACTAAAAGGTCCAACCAAACAGTTTTCAATAATTCCTACCCATACACAGACTGAAAGCTGCTGCTAGTATGTTCATGAATAATGTATGGATTTCCATCCGTCCAAAAATGTTCGTTGTGACAATTAAAAACACAGTTTGTGGTAAATTGCCATATTGTTTTAAAAAGAAAAATTGAATTAAAAACTAACTCAAACACTTCAAAAACAAGCCAGTCGACATTTTGTGCTATTTTTTATAGTTTAAGTCTATTGCGCCTAGATTATTGTTTTTTTAATTAGCATTCCAGGGTATTGTTATGATTAATAAATTGATTTTCATCTTGCAAAACGGTGCCTCAGCAGGAAAAAGTCCAAAAGACACTTTTTAAGCAGGATTAAGTTGACTTTAAGAGACCGTTTTTCGAGATGAAAAAATCCCTCTTTTGTTTTCGAGGTCACTGCATCCAAATCCAATGCCAATATAATAATATTGACAGATGACAGCTGTCAACTAGCTGTCAAACAACAAGGAATAAGTAAAATTGATAAAATCCAGATGTAAAAAATATGTTTTTGAAGTTGCTGAGTTCAAAACTGGTGTTAAAAAGATGATATTGCCAGTTGTCAGCTGTCAACTAACTGTCAAACAACAAGCAAGAATGGACAATTGATAAAATCCACATACAAATATATGTTTTTGAGCTTGCTGACTTCAAACTGATGTTAAAAAGACGATATTAACAGTTGGCAGGTGTCCCTTAACTGTCAAACAACAAGCAATGATTAAAATTGATAAAGCCCAAATGCAAATATATGTTTTTGAGCTTGCTGACTTCAAAACTGATGTTAAAAAGACGATATTAACAGTTGACAGCTGTCAAATAACTGTCAAACTACCACAATCTTCATTTCTACCGTCGGCATTAGCGTTCCTTGTTGTTTGACAGTTAGTTGACAGCTGTCAACTGGCAATATAGTCTTTTTAACATCAGTTTTGACCTCAGCAACCTCAAAAACATTCATTTACGTATGGAATTTTCTCAATTTTACTTGTTCCTTGTCGTTTGACAGCTAGTTGACAGCTGTCAACTGTTTGGTCAACTGTCAATATTATTATATTGGCATTGGATTTGGATGCAGTGACCTCGAAAACAAAAGAGGGGACTTTTTTAGGCAGCCAATACCAAACTTTCCAAAAGAATACCTTTTTAAGTAGTAAGTAATGGTGAATCCGTGGAGCTTTGGAGCCAAAATAAGCAAAATTGAGGTTTGTGCCCATTGAGACTTTTGTTCAGGATGCCGAAACGAACAACACATCCAAATTTCAGCCAATTTGACCGAGAGACAATTCCCATAAGCTTTGTGCGGGGTCCTCTATACACATAAGACTATTCCTTCACTACACACTGTTGTATACAAAATATTATCTCAATATCTGCTACGATTTTCGAGAAATGAAGACTATAATAGTATTTAAGACAGAAAATATTGAACAACCTGCACCTATCTCGAAAACGAGGCATTTCCGGACCCATGTTTATATAAACTTTTTTTCTTATTTTTAAACATAGAACCTGCCCCTATATTTGCTTAACATAATTCTGTAACACCCCGTATATTTTAAATTGATTTTTGTGAGAACACATTAACAAGAACCTATTTGTTTGTAAATAGCCGCATAATTCCACAATATTTTAAAGAAAAAATAGCTGCATATAATATTAGCGATTTGAATATAAAGCACGGAACGTTTATGACAATATGCATGCAATGTTTGGGACAGCGATAATTTATATGAATGAAATTTATGCGTTTTCAACGTTTCAGCGGCAGTGCGCTGAAAGGTGCCAGCTTTCACTAAAATTTATCGGGATGAAATCGATGAACTTTGACTAGTACAAGCCAATGAATTTGTCTTTGTGGCTTCGCGATAATCTCACTAAGTTGCCAGTGAAGGATCCATGCTCCAAGGAACGTTGAACTTTTGATGTAGGTAGACTTGCCGAGACAATTCAAATATTCTGTAGATTAGGATAGTGACCTAATTGTAAAATTTATTTAACAGAAAAATTATTAAGGAAAGGGGTCAACTTCAAAAAAGACTTCTTTATTTACTTCATCTACGTTTCGGTATATATAAAACTATCATCAGGACGCGACATTTCAGTTTTATAAAATGAACATAAATAATAAAAATAAAAATACATCTCAAAACTTACAGAAATATATTATTTTAGTCTCCTTTTAGTCTCAAATCGTATAGTACCTACCTATAAAAGTGTCAAAAACAACAAAACCTGGAAGCAAAACTAACCATCTAGTAAAAAACATTGATATGTAACAGCTACTATGTCTACAATTATAGCTCAAGCAAAGGAATCACATTCAATGGGAAAAATTTATCAAACGACAAAAGAACACAAGAACCTTAGAGAAACACAATTTTTTAAAACTTTTACAATATACGAGTATTGGGTTCTTTTCTAACACCCAATATATTGTAAAAATTATAAAAAATATGAATTATATTTATTACTAATTTATAAACGTCAGCTTATCTAAAACAAGACAAATTTTCCAAGTTACCAACTTGTAAAATTTCTACAGATTAACAATCAATTTTACAAGTTAATAACATTATTTACGTTTGTTTCATATATGTATATTAAAAATCATTGTATATTTCAGGTAATACAAATATACCCAATATTAACTATAAGAATACTCAAGTAGATGTTTAGTTTATAAATCTTATTATTCAAATTTAAATTACATACATATTAATTTCAGTAGCTTTATTAGAATTTTATAGTTTGGTATTTTATTGGGGCATCATGTGAAACAAAAAATTAATCAATCTATAACATTATCCATGGAAAGACTAATAATGTACCTATTTATTACGTAAATATGTTCTTTAGTGTTTTCAAGGTCCGTTGGTATATGCACCTAAGAATTTAAACTTAACTAATGTAAAAATCAAGAATAAATTATACATACCTAAGTATATTATAAATTATTATTAAATTAATATTATTATAAATACTATTATACAGACATATTTATTTGTCTTGAGCTGCAGAAATATGTCGCGCTTCATTGCTTTTTGCCATAAGTTTCGAATATTGGTATTCCGGGGTAAATTAATAAATTTATGTTTATTTTATCTAGACATTTTATCGTTCTACGGGGACATTTCAATACAATACAATATCTAAAGTTTGATTATTTTGTTTTAGTCCTTCTAATAACATTAGATATCAACAACAAATTATTTTAAAGACGTTAAAGACATCAGAAAATAATATTTTTTTCAAAATGCACTAAAATTACTAAATGCTTCAGAAAATGTAATAAAAAATGCTAAATGATGCCCAATTAAGTCGATTAATATGTAAAGTACGTAGTAGATATTTTAAAATAATGTTTTCTACAAAGACTAATAATAATAATAATATCTTTACCCCTCACTCTAATCACGAGAATAAGCCCACAAATCAGAGAGTTGTGAAGGAGTGAGGGCGGTATATTATTATTAAATGGGCTTCATTTGCTCTCAGGAATGTCTTAGGTAGTCCACCATTCAGTGCAGAAATGAAAGAAACGTAAAAAACCTCATTAATTAAGGGGATGTTCAAACTTCAACCGGTATCAATATCTCACATTGATCAAAGCCAACTCTTTCATATCTGCAACGACGGTGCCATTACTATATACAAGTATAGCTGATCTACGGTGCTGCACTGTAATCACAGCCATTGCAACTTCTAAATGAGCGTGGTTACAGTGCCATCTATTTATCTATGTGAAACAGTCTACTTTGACCGCAGTTAACTGTTATACAGAATGTATTTAAATGAAGTAGCAAAAATGAGACCACAGATTCCTTAGGTGAAAATAAATTTCTTGAAAAATACAAATATTTATATAAAATTTGTATATCATTTTGTTTCTAATTTTGACGTCACTAGTAGAGGGCGCCACTTATGGCGCATCATGTTTTAATAGGTATACCTACCTTGTTGAAGTAGTTAGGAGTAACAGTTTTTGAAACAATCCTATTTGAAATATTCAGGGCACCGATTGAAAACTGCTATTGTTTCAGGCCTTCTCTACTGAATATACAACAAAATGCTACTTGATGAGAAAGTTGTTCGGAACGGTAAATTATAAAGACGTGCAAAATTTCAAAAAGATCGGCCTGCTTTGACAAAATCTTTGTGCTTTGCCGATCTTCTCCAAATTGCATGTCTCCATAATTATTTACCATTCTGAACAACTTTCTCAAGTAACATTTTGCTGTATTTTCAGCAGAAAAGGCACTTTACCTGAAGCCGAAACAGTTTTTACTCGGTGCACTGAGCATTTCAAATATAATATTTCAAAAATGTTACTCCTACCGACTTTAGCAAGGTATACCCTTTTCAAATAAAACAGGTAGGAGAATCGATTTTTTCGATAGCCAGATGGATACACTAACATGGTGTGCCACAAGTGACCTCTACTAGTGACCTCAAAATTAGAAACAAATTTGAATTTGTCGCCTGCAAAAACCCCCAATTTACAAATTTTATGTAAATATTTGTATTTCTTAAAAAGTTATTTACAAATATCGACAATAAAATTTTAACTTTGACACCCTATATATTTTTTATTATGCGACTTGGGATATATTAGGTATGTTAGGTTAAATCGATTTATTTTCACCTAAAGAATCTGTGGTCTCATTTTTGCTACTTCAGTTCAAATATCTCAGCTATGATGAGATTAGAAGGAAAGAGGGCACTATCAACAAAGCATAGTTGCTTGCTGTGTCCAATTTTTATATTTTTCTGATTTTTCTTCCCCATTATAGACATTAGCTACATATTGTTCCTATCTCAGATTTATAAAAGATCACGGACAAGTTCGAAACAATTTTCAAAATACCTAAAATTCATTTATTTTTCATTGTAAATAAGAATATCATTTAGAGACAAACTAAACGATTAAACTTTTACTTTTACGAAAATCAATATTAACCCACAAATCAGAAAATATTCTGGTGACTCATATTATGATTTACCTACCTAGAGTTATATATACCATTAATAAGTTAGTACAAACATAAGATTGAGGTAAAGTAACAAAAAATATAGGATCCTGTCTCTGATGATGTTTAACTACTAATTTTAAACTGACATGTATTCCTACACCGTGTAAGATAATAATCTCATCCAATGTTTATCTTTAAACTTCGTAAGAGAGGAAATAGTAGGTATGTGTGTAAAGCTCCAGCAAATATCTAAAGGCAACTTATTCGCAGAACAAAAACAAGGGGAAAGTTTCTGACTCGCAATAAACACTGTATAATTTATGAATATCAACCGATACAGGAACATTATACCGAGTTTAAGATCATCGTTAATTGAAAACAAACGCGTAACTTGGTAATGTGCCGTAAAATCAGATTTTATTACTTCAAGAATTAGCGAATCAGTGGGAAAGCAACATTATTACCACAGTCTTCTTTCTATGAAAATAACGTAAAAATAAATATTATTACCAAATTTTTTGCAGTTGTAGCTTTAAAAATTATGTTACTCATATTTACTATCGAAATAAATGAAAATGAAAAATTGGAACCATATACTACTCACTATTTATATATTGTGTGTTAAAATTTTAAGTAGTTTTGTTATCCCATTTTTTAGTTACTAATAATAACAATAATAATAATAATGCTTTATTGCCCAACAGTACAAGACCAATAATAGGACAATTACATATATAACAATAGGTAAAATAATATTAGAAATATAATAATTACTAATAAATGAAAAAAAAATAAAAAACAACTAAAGGGAATAACTTTAAAGTATTACTACTTAACAGAAATCTTTATTTACAGTACGTCAAATGGCTAACAAAATAGATTTTAAGCTGGTATGATTTATATCACAGAGATGCGACACTGTTTTAAATAAGTTGCACATATTGTATAGCGGTGACTTAAATAAAAGATTAGTTCTTGTTCGCAAGCAATAAAAAGTATCAGTACCTCTAGAATTATGCCTAGGAATTAGAAAATCAATTTGACTCAAAAGCTCAGGACAATCAATTTGACCATGCAATAACTTATAAAGGAAAGTGACTGAATTTAATTTTCTCCTCAAATCTAAACTCTGAATCCCAAATCTATCAGTCAGTTGCCTATATGGATTGTCTCTTACAGGATAAACATGATCTATTTTAAGACATAAATATTTGAGAATTTTTTTTTGTGGTTTTTCAAGTAACACTCTATGACATAAATAGAATGGGTTCCAAACAGTAGAGCAGTATTCTAGTTTAGTTCTGACATATGAAAAATATAAAATAACAAGAGATTCGATATTAGAAAACAATTTACAGTTGCGAAGTATGAAACCATAAGCCTTCATTGCTTCATCCACCTTGGACACGATATGACATGAAAAAGATTATTCCTGATCGAAAATTACTCCCAGGTCTTTGATTTTAGTCAAACGATTAATTTTGATGTTATTAATTATGTTCCTTGTAAAGCTAATAACATTGCATTTTGTAGCATTTAGATGTAAATCATTTAAATTACACCAGGCTTCAATTTTGGCTATTTCTCCTTGAAGACTAACACAGTCATTTAAGGAGGAAATGATTGAAAAAATTTTTAAATCATCAGCATACATAAGTTTTCGGCAGTCCAGAGTGGCAGTAAGGTCATTAACAAATAAAAGGAATAACAGTGGACCCAAATTCGAACCTTGAGGTACTCCCGACTTCGCCAAATATTTGACAGAATCATAACCATTATAAGAAACATAATATTGCCTTTCAGATAAATATGACTGTAATAGTAAAACTGAATCAGAATAGAAACCAAAGTTGTAAAGTTTTTGCAAGAGAATATTATGATTAATTCTGTCAAATGCTTTGGCAAAGTCAGTATATATAACATCGAGCTGAGCACCACTGTCCACCGCTTCCAATGCATACTGAGATAGAACGGTCAGGTTGCTGGTTGTTGATCTCATTTTCATAAAACCATGCTGACATGTACATATTTGTTGAGAAACTGTAGAGTAAACCCTGTTATACAAAATGATTTAAAAATCTTCGAAAAGTTACAGAGGATAGAGATCGGCCTGTAATTAATGATATCAGCGCGATCGCCACTCCTGAAAACAGGGCACACTTTCGCCTCACTCCAACTTATAGGAAAAACTCCTGTTGTAACTGAAAGATTATATATAGCAAGTAAAGGAACCATTAAAACTCTGACCGTGTCTTTAACAACGAAAGACGGTATACCATCTGAACCGCAGGTAAACTTATTTTTTAATCTTTTTGATGCTTCAATCAGCTCTACCTCAGTGATGATTTTAAATGAGATACTACAATTTACCGAAGATATAAGATCGTTATTATGATTATTATTAATCTTGGGATCAACAAAAACGCTGTGCAAAAGCATTAACAATAATTTGTTGATCATTTATTGTTTGACCGTTGTAGTTCATACTTCCAGGAATTCTTGTGGAATAGTGAATAAATGACCAAAATTGCTCTGGATGATGATGACGCAGATTAAATTCAGCATTAACTATATAATCATTATAAGCCAATCCAGAACAATGCTTAATATGTGCTCTCAGCTCTTTATATTCACGCAAAAACTCCTGACGGCCAGTATTCTTAAACTGTTTAAAGCACCGTGCTTTCCTCTTAATACTCTTAATCATGTCCGCCGAGTACCAAGGGGGATACTTTCGTTTAAAGATTTTAAATTTTGGAACAAAACTATTGAAAATGGCATAAATTTTATCATACTAGCGCAACATTAACATCTATTATATTCTCTAAAAATGACCCATCAATATCCATCAATGCACCATACAATCCCACAAAATCAGCTCTCTTAAAGTTATAATTTGTCTGACTCGGACAAGTGTTGACATCGAACTGCTTTTCACGCACAGCCAGATTAAAAAAGTTAATGAATGAATGAATGCTAATGAACATGTTGAAAAAAGACAATAGTACGGCTTATCGTGAGTAAATATTTGTAATGATTTTATCAATGAACACAAAATTGCAACAAGTTAAAGTGAGAAGTATCAATTTTGTAGACAGAAAACCGTTATTTTTTCAACATTTTCAATAATACCTAAAAAATGGGATAACGAAACTACCTGAAATGTTAACACACAATAGAGTAGTAGTGAGGTAAGTATATGAAATATGGAAAATTTCATTTTAATTTTTTCGCCCCTGCGTTTTTTAACATCTGTTTCCAAATTCAGGGGTCTATTTCATTTACTTCGATAGTAGTTTGATTTACAAAATATAAGGGTGTGACTTTTACAAACATTTAGAAAGTAATTTTATGTAGCAGAAAACAACAGGTCAGACCATGTTTACTACATGTTTTTGGGGTCGCATCACGTCAGGGTTTTGAAAAAAACGTCAAAAAACCCAATAATTTAGGCTCTTCAGCACTATTACACAAATATAACCCTATAACTTAAACTTTAAACACAAAACCGAAGCTGTTAACCCCCAAACTCATAAACCAATCACTTCACAATCCCATAACCAATAAATCCAATAATCTAGTTACTCAGTACTTGAACTTATCTCACATCATACAATTTGTCAGTGCTCTTTAAACAAAACATATCCTACCCCACAAACTTATAACCCAATAATCCCACAACCCAAGAACCCATAACCTCAAATCCCCATAAACAATAACAGTTGTATTTTTCCCGAAAAACGAAATGAGGCCGTCGGTATTAGTTACCCAATGTACACCATGAGGAGGTTGCGCGAGCGGATTTTGTCCATTTTGTAACCCTTAATGGGGTGTTTGTGAAGATAGATGAACTACGGACTACTTTTATTCATTCTCTTTTTTAAAACTATACCAAGTTTTTTTTTTGTTAGAATGATCTGCACAAAGGATTTCTTTTACGTTTTCTTCTCTTTCTAGTATATTATATTTTTAGCATCCAACAAAAATCGACCATATTTACATCCCACCTTCCTTGGCAACGGGTGCCCTGGTTGCAGACACAGGTAGAACTATCACCTATAAGATGATGTTTGTTTATAAAACTCTGATCAATCGCGTGATATAAGATACGTTCAAGTACGGAGTAACACGATTATTGTGTTTATCGGTTAAAGGGTTATGAGATTATGGGGTAGGATATGTTTTGTTTATACTGATAAATTGCGTGATGTAAGTTAATTACACCATTCAAGTTCAAGTATTGAGATATGAGCGGTTATTCAGTTTATTGGTTAAGAGGTTATGGGATTATGGGTTTATGAGGTGATTAATTTATGGGTTTATAGGTTAACAGTTTAGATTTTGTATTAAAAGTTGCAGTTATAAAGTTATATGCATTTCATTGTGCTAAAAAGCTTAAATTACTGTTGTTTTTTTTTAGGCTATGGCAAAACTCTGAGGTGAAGGGGTTAAACGAGCCCCGGATTCGGATTCAGTGACTCAAAAAAAATTATGGGGCTGTATAATTACAGATCTGGGTAAACCATTTCCAATAAATTATTTTATTCAATTACAGTTTTAAATATATTTCTTATTTGATAAGAAGTCGAAGTAAAATAATTGATTTCTATCTATGACGAAATACAAAAATTTTAACCACATATTCAGGTAGGCCTAAACGACAATAAACAAAAATTCTAGCTCGATGTTTAAAAAATGAGACAAAACCCTCGGTGCTTGTAATGAGCATCGTCCGATATGGTTTAGATCTTAGATCTGTCAACTACCATGCGGTCGTTTTTTATAAAATTATTAATTGTAGAAAGGAACATTAATTATATGTAATACCTGATAGGTAACAGTTAATCTAGTTAGCTACAGCATTTTACATTAGTTTTTCGTTCCAAAGTGTCAAAATTGCATTATCACTCATTGCAATTGCGTCATTACCCACTAAAACACACACTTTACGTAGTACAGTTAAGTAAAAGATCCATTTATTCTAGGAAAATCGAACGAAAGGAATATTAATGTATAATAGAAAACGTGGAATGCACCCGCGGTAATCATTAATTATAAAATCTTGTCCGATAACCTAGAAAAACAAACAGGCGAACTTTATTACAGGAAAATAACTATACCAGATATTGAAAAAATTGAGTTTAATATGGTTTTGAAGAAAAAAAATTCGCTTTATAGATAAGTTTGCACATTTTTTAAAGGGCGTTAATTCTTATTTTTCTCTATCACGTCTTAAAATATTTGTATACATATAGTCATGGTTAACCCTGTATATTCCCCTGCTGACGTGCACATAACTGTGTTGTGCTTTGGCTTTAAAATAGAACGATTTCATTCTATGAAAAAGCTGAAGGAAGACGAAAACTTTTTCTCTTTATCTTGATTTCAGTTTGAAGAAGGGTTTAATCAATTTTTGGCTAGTTGACACGCTATTTCTTTAGAATTTTTAATGTTTTAACAATCATATGCCTCTTTTCTTGGGAAGAAATTGGGCATGGTATTGATTTCTTTTGATTTAAACGTTTTCAGTCTCTTAATCTCGGTGAAATTGAATGGATTTTTTCGGATTTTTATTGCTTCTTTTTATAGTCTTGGTTAGAATCTTCGATAAAAATACCAAATCAATATGTACTTAACCTTCTTCTAAATATGACATAATACACGAATGTGTGGATGGACTTACTCTACACAGTGAATTGCATTGCTGGTTAAAATATTTGTACTTATTTAAGGATGGCTGTATGTTTATTTGTTACACTATTATAATAACTATTATTTTCCTAAATATAACAGGAAAAGCAGAGATAAAGGCAGAAATAATATACAGGAAGAGACCGACTGTTTCTCATTTAGAGGCGGCAACCATATATCCCCGTTTTCGCCACGTAATCATAACGTGGCTTAAACGTATTTGAATAAGATGCAAAAACGTCGTCGGAACGTACCTACCTCCAAAAAAGTATTCCCCAATTAAGTCACCTCCCCGTAACAGAATATGATAGTTCACATCGTGTGGTAGTGATTTTGGCAATACTCGTTAAAGTTTTCAATGTCGTGCCTGCTACGTTCCATGCGCTATAACTGCTACTTGGAACTAAAGAGCAACATAAGTACTTTAAATTAATTTTGATTTATATAGAGGTGGAAGTTATAAGATTCTATAATTAATAAAGGATGCATAACAATTTGTTTGCTAGTGATACAAAGCAATTTGTTAGAAATATCACGGAACTACTCTCTTATCACATACAATTATTACGGAAATTGTATAGCCGGGAGAGACATCTAAAGAAAAGATAAAATAAAATTCAGCAATAAGTAAAAGCGCAAGCTGAGAGATTCACCGCGAATAACTTGAATCAATTGATTCGTAAGATATCCAAGCACAGTATAAAATCTTTCGGGTTTCTACAGAAATCTCAACTCCTTCTTATTCTCGTTTCTTTTACTTAGAAACGCGCTTATAAAACACAGGTATTTGTATAAAAGGCGTCGTTGCTAATTCCACTAAATGGTTGTATAAATTTGGTCTCGTGTAAGATTGCGCTTTCTATAATTGACTGAATTACGTTTTTGTATTCTAAAGAAAATGTATCTTCACTAATGATTGAATTTTTAGAACATGGAGAATATAAAAAATGAAATACGATTAAGTCGTTAAGGAGTAACGTCATGTAATATGTGGTTAATAATAAATGATACAGAACCTCACTTACTTTTTTAGTTGTTTCTGTTGTTTTTAAATTTATAATTTTTGTAATCTTTATTTTAACGTTTTCTAGAACATTCCAGGCTATATTCGATTTAGTTCGAGATGAGTTCTCGAGGACCGGAGAAACTTGAGGATCCTAAAAAATGTATATAAGCGGATCATTTTCACCTCCAGTTAGTTAATGTCGAGAAGTCGAATGCGAAAGACATAAACGTCAGAGATTTATTTGAAGTACATTTATTGTGGATAATACTCAAGTAGGGCAATAAAGTCTCAGTTGTTACTTGAAATATTTGAAGATTACATTGGTGCCAGACATACTCATATTTCGAAGGAATTTTTCATTGAAAAGTGAATTCAAGCTACAGGAGCCAAGTTTACAGAAATGAAAGAAGCATTCAAACACTAAATAGTAGTGTAGTGATTTAGCTTCCCCACTTAATGACCTTCAGTCCTAATGTAATTATTTTTAAATTGTAAACCCCTATTACGAAATTCCATTAATATAACTAGCTGCCTTATTCATACCATCCTTAATCCTGTTATTCTGTTACTGAGATTCGAATTCTAATCTCAAGCAATTACTAGAAGTACCATGTTAATTATAACCGAAAATAAATAACAAAAGTAGTTTTTATTGACATTTTCTACCTACCCGATCTTTCGTGGACAGATAGTTTTGGGACGAATGACCACTCGGCCAGAGCTGTTCAACGAGACAACATCTACCCGCTAGGCTCTCTAAATCACTCAATGTTTTTTAGTTATATAGTTAGTTAAGTGTAGTTTAAATAAACCAAGTTAGATAAACTCGTGTATATTATTTCCTGCTCGGACAGCATTCCCTCAGTAGATAATGATTAAAGATATGAAGAAGAGTCAAGAAGATATAAAGGACAGCCAGGACGAAGTGAATAAAGACTTAAAGAAAGAAATATAGAACAGCCAGGACGAAATGAAGGAATATTTAAGAAAAATAAAATAAACACTAACTGATATAAAAGGTTTTTTGTCTCACACTATATCGATCGCAGTTACCACGTTACAGTTCTAGCGTCGGCCACCGTGTAGGATCCTGGGTACCGAACGGTCCCCGAGACGGGTGAGGAGAGCGGAATTGGTAGGGCGGGGCGTGTTCGAGAGTGAAATAATATATATTTATTCTGTAAACTTTGCTATAACTTACATTTATTCAGTAAACGTTGGTAGTTGTTTCTATAAATGCCTTTCTTTTTATGTGTACCTTAGCAACTCCCATTTAACAAAATCAGTAAATGACTTTAGTTGTGTATTTAAAAATAACTTACAATATTGTTCTGAATATTTAATCTCTCCTTGGGTAAGCGATACACTTCTAAAAGTTGGCCTATATACCTACATATTTAATTTCTTTTCCTTTGAAATATCTTTAAATTTTTATGAATAAAGTTTTCCATTTCAGAGAAAGTTTATGGCTAGTAGTAAAGTTTTATTTCGAATAGGAATAACAGCACTAAAGATTAGATTTAGATATTTTGTTACCGTGTGGATTAAATATAGAATAACAATTTTGTTATTAATATAATAATAATATCTCTACCCCTCATTTTAATCACGGGGAGTAGCCCAGAAGTCGGAGACTTGTGCGGGAGAGGTGGCAGCATATTATTAAGCAGGCCGCATTTGCGCTCAGAAATGACTTACGTTGGTAGGCCCTAACCACTATTCATTGCAGAAATGAGGGAAACCTGGAAAACCTCATTAATTAGGGTGGTAGTCAAATGCCAACAGGTACCAATGTCTCACATTGACCCAAGTCAACATTCTTCCACCTTACCATACCCGCAGAGAGGGTGTCAATCCTCTCCACGAATATAGCTTATATACGGTCTACCGGCAGCGGGGAGCGAACCCACGCCGATCTAGTCACCTCGATTCAAGTACAGACGCCTTAAACCGCGCGACCACTGACCGACCTAATGGTATTTTATTAAGACCATCATAAATCATAACATATATGTAAGAGTTTTAATTTTTTATCTAACTAGCTACATTCATTTTCATCATGTCAACGCCTACCGATTCTTTAAAAAAAAAATACATATTTCGATAGTTCGTAAACTACACCGTAGTGAAAAGAAAATTCAGATATAAGAAAATCTAAATCATAGCTATCGAATGTGAGTTGTTGAATGTAATATTTAATGGCGACTACACTAATATATGTGGGGAGATATCTTATATCCTGGGTTTTACCGAATGAAAGCAGGTAATCCTGCATAATCCAAAATATTTCATTTCTTGTTGGGAAATATCATTCGGGATACGGAGAATGTCAGAAATTGAGTTTATATCTACACACTTTTAGAATATTAGATTTATGTAAATATAGGTATAAGAGAGTAAGCTTTTTATTACAAAACAATTTTATAATAAACAATAAAGTAAATTTGTATTTTATT
This sequence comes from Monochamus saltuarius, assembly GCA_025584915.1. Taxonomy (NCBI): domain Eukaryota; kingdom Metazoa; phylum Arthropoda; class Insecta; order Coleoptera; family Cerambycidae; genus Monochamus; species Monochamus saltuarius. The sequence goes on along the minus strand of CM046721.1, from coordinate 82,396,716 downwards.
AATCCCTATTATTAAAATAAGTAAGTAGTCGAATACTTTCAACTAATACAACAGAAAGTATTCGACTACTTTTTTTATCATTCTTCTGAAGAGTGTAACATTTCAAAGTCTGTCTAATTTTCACACAAAAACTGAATCAAAACATGAATAGGTTTTGTTTAAATATGTATATACGCGAAAAGATAACTGTTGTAGCACTGACGTTAATATGAGTACCTAATGCACAACTGTGGATAATAAGATATTTTACATCTAATATATAAAATTCTCGTGTCACAGTGTTAGACGCCATACTCCTCGGAAACGGCTTGACCGATTTTTATGAAATTTTATATGTATATTCGGTAGGTCTGAGAATCGGTCGTAATCTATTTTTCATACCCCTAAGTGATAAGGGTGGTCCACCCCAAACATTTTTTTTATTTATTGAACAAAAGTTTTTATTTTTATTTTTTTATGATGTGGCATTAAAAAATACATACAACCCTTAATTTTCACCCTTCTATGACAAACCCCTATTTTTTAATAGCCATTTTAGTAATTTAATCATTTTAAATCGCCTCGCCTGCGGCTTGTGCTGCAAACTTCATCTGCGTGAGTTATGACCTGCATTACCGCTCATTAAATAATATACTATTAGCCCTGGTCGATAACTGATCGATATTATTATCACTTAGATTAGTCATCCCCGCCAGGCGTCTACTGGTGTCACTTCTCACCACAAACCTAGAAAAAATATAGACAGCGTCGGTTCATGATATAGATCACGTGACAGGTGCCGCGTTTTCTAGGGATCTAAGGTCCATAAAATTGATATCTTATATGCTTTATGTTGGCGGTTGTGCAAATATGAAATTAACTAACTTGCTGTCATTTTAAATGTCATTAAAGAATGTGACATGAATGTGACCAATCACAGTAAACAAATGAGATTCACGCTACAATACAACCAACGTAAATTGGCATAAAAACCAAGTTTTAGTGATTCTGGACCTTTTAGGGCAGCCATGAATTAGCGATCGCCGGCAATGTGACACTGGCACAGTCTATATTTTTTCAAGGTTTGTGCTTCTCACCCAGTAAACAGCACGGAATAGGGATGAGAACAAAGCCGACTACCAAAATATTCACTAGAAATAATTGATATGGCAAAACAACGTTTGCCGGGTCACCTAGTTTTATATACAGGGTGTTTGGTAAACATGCGGCAAAAATTCAAGAGGTTATTCCTTGGCCTATTCTAAGAATATTTTCTCCTGTGATGATTTCTGAAAAACTCCTTTGTTTCGAAGATACAGGGTGAACAAAATTTGCGACAGTAACAACATTTTATTATCAAAAAGTACATGTAAAGTTGCTCAATCTACAATAAATGTTCGAAATGACTTCCTCCAGCCTGGATACAAGCATTCAATCTTCTCGTCATTGAGTACCGAACTCTTTCAAACACACCAGGGTTGTTTCTAATTGAGTTACACCCAGCAATTATCCGATTTCGCAATTCGTTCAAATTCTCCACTGGAGTAGCGTAAACTGATGACTTCAGATGGCCCCATACGAAATAATCCAGAGGGTTTAAGGGTATAATGTTAGGCCAAACAGTGTAGCTTTTATCTGGCTCCGCCCATCAGCACCTTCAACGGCAAATTTAACTTTGTGCCCCTGTAAGTTAGGCAACTGCCCAGACAGCACAATATATTTATTAGATATTTAGAGGATATCTTCTGTGGATATCCAATATGTCCAATGGATATCAGTGGATGTCTTATCCACATTTTCTGGATATCCAAATGTCCGCCTATATCCAGGATATAGAAAATATCCTATGGATATGTGTGGTGATATACAATGGGTATCCAATATCTATACAATAATATCCAATAGAGATTAATAGGATATCTTTTGCACATAATTTGCATATCCATATCCAACCCTGGTTGCAATTGAGCCACATATAAAGGGTGTTCCTAAATAAGTGTCGCAACAGAAAACTGTAAATTCCTCATGAAAAAAAGAAACACTTCTTTCCTCTTCCACTTTTCTCTCCGGGCTTTGATTTTCGAGATACAGAGTGTTAAAACTTAATTTTTCGTAAGGGTTTACCCCTCACTAACTTTTACGCCACTGGAAAAATTGACATTTGACAGGAAATTATGAAGTGTCAATGAATTCTACACAAAGAGTTCTGCTCTAAAGTCGACCGTTTTCAAGAAAAATTGCTTATTGCTTTATGAATAAAAACAAGCATTTTACTAACATTTTGAAAATCTTTTGTAATTCAAAAAATAGGTATGTAGTCATAATTAACAATTTTAATGCAATTTGACAACACATTAGATTTGAACTAATTTTTTTATCAACTTGGTGAATAAAATTTACAAAAACTTTGACTACCCTGTTTGTAAAGTTTTGACACCCTGTATCTCGAAAAAAGCCCGGAGAGAAAAATGGAAGGGGAAAGAAATGTTTCTTTTTTCATGAGGAATTTACAATTTTCTGTTGTGACACTTATTTAGGAACATCCTGTATGCCACATCCAATTAAGACATATGATTTAAATTGGCAGATTTATTTCAAACGTCGATATTTAGTATTACCTATCTGTCGATTTACAGCCAGTGTATTTTAAATGACCTAACTCAAATACCTGGGAGCCATCTCTCTTTACTCATCTTAAGAACATAAGAATCATCAGAAACCAAAAGAATGCAAGCAGCTCCTTCTGACTCTAGTTTCCAAAATTTGGGATCGGGAAACACAAAGCAATAGTTTTCATGTGCACAAAGAGATCAATATTTTTTATTATTATTAGATATCATTAAGTAATTGTTTATAAAAATTACAAATTATTTGCATGTTCTTCATTTTCTTGATTCTTCTTTCTGTAAAATGAACAAAATATACACGGTTAACAAATAGTAGTTTAATATATACACTGGGGTCTTTTAATATGGCAATATTACAACAAAATTTATTTCTTTTTCTGCATGTTTTGACAGCACGTTAATTTATTCCACAACATTTGAGGACATTTTGGCATCAACATTTTTTTTAATGGCGATTCCTTGTCATGTTGTTTACCCCACTGAATCGCCTTTAACCCATCTAGTGTATAGGTTTCTGGAAAAAAGAGAGGCGAAGATATAATGAAGAAAAACCGGGTAACATTAAATTGTAATTTTAATTCGTAGTTGGTAATATATATTATAAAATGGTAGGTATATTATGGTGTACCTATATATTTTAATAAAATATAAAATTTGCTCGAGTACTTTTTCACTGGAGTGATAATATTCATCGTTAACCAACCATTTTATTTGATTGTTTTTAAAAAAAATCAAGAATTTTACCTGTCAGTCTTTTGGGAAAATTTCATCAATCGTCTTAACTGCATCGGTTTTATTTGCTTTCTTGACACTCCAGGAGCAAGCTATGTCTGTTACAGATATATTATGGTAAGCAAAAATCGCCAATGCTGCCATATGATGGCATATAAGTTGACCTCTGGGACAAGTACATATGGCTTCAGAAATGTCATCGGAATCAAGTTTAAGCTAAAAAATAATACATAATATGATAATTTTCAATAAATATGGTAATTTCTCTTGTCAGTTATTTTATTATTTTCATTACCTCCACTTTGTACAAACGATCTCTCATACTGGCATGTACGTTACCATGGATGAAAAGCAAGTCTGCATCAAACTGCATATCCTTTACGTGATTCGATTCCACTGAATTCTCTCCACGAGAAATAAGCTTCGATTCTTCCTTAAAGAAATCTACAATACTGGAAAATCGAAGAATACGTTTTGATGCCATAATCTATAAGAAAAATTATTAGGTTATAACCCTACTTATGAAAATTTTAGATATCGTTCCGTATATCAATAAAAGCGTGCGATAATCTTTAAAAATATTAAATACCTATCACAAAACTTATTGAAAATGCTTCTTACCAGCCAGAAAAATTGATTTCCTTTTCGAAAACACAAAAAACAGATAATAATTCACAATATAAAACGAGCTTTGTTTCGTATAACAACAAGATGGCCGCGGTGACGTGCCTCGGTCGGTAAAACAGCAATCACGATTCACAAAACATCTTACGACTTACGAATAAAAACTTTTAATATAAATTACGGGATAAATAATTTCAATTCCTGCTTAATTTTGGGCTACCTTTTATAATCCAGCAATTAATTTCTGAAATATAAGTCAATTAATTATTTTTATGTTTTACAATAACTTAATGGATATCCATCAGATATTTATTATAGATATGAAAATATGATATATTTACTATATGCCCATTAGACATCTATTGTGCACATGGACATCGGGCTATCTTATGGATATTTAATGGTATATCCATTAGATATCTATCGTGGATTGGATGTTCAGTGGATATTCGGCTGTTTTATAGATATCCAGTGGATATTATGTGCTGTCTGGGTGTATGCAGAAATTTAGCAAAACATGTCTTCTTGGCGGACAGATTTCATAAATATAAATGCAAAAAATTGAAATCTGAGGCAATTGTCTGTTATATAAAGACTTGATTTACTAGCCTACAGAGTTCTTTTTTTATAATAGTGAAATAGTGCCTAACAACGTCTTACCGCAGTCCTAAATGTGGGTAATATTGCGACCGAAATATTGTTCAAATCAAATTTTTTTTTTTTTTTTGAAAATATGGCTCTGCTGTCTAGTAAAATAGACTTTTATTAGTTGATTAAAACTTGCTTCATCTTAATACGAATTTCCATTGAGGAGAAATATGAAAGCGCGTGGACGTCTAAAAACGGCTTTGTAAAATTGCGAACATTACAGCCTTAAGTCTGGGGATCGAGCAGGCTATGCGAGTGGCGCACCTCGACCAATCCAGCGATCACCGTATGTTGCTGTTAAAAAAACACGAGCAAATTCATTAATTTTTTGTACTTGATAAACTCATTGGCGTACGCCATACTTTTATTTACATTAATGATTTCAACAAATATCGAATATGGTTATCGCAAATTTTGTTCACCCTGTATCTTCGTAACAAAGGGGTTTTTCACCAATCATCATAGAACAAAATATTCTTAGAATAGGCCAAGGAATAACCCCTTGAATTTTTGCCTCATGTTTACCTAACACCCTGTATAAAATACACATTATCCATCACGAAGGCGCAAAGAATATATTATTTTAATCGAAATGGCGTTTGCCCAAGATAATTTCTACGCTAAAAATCAGTATTTAAAAATTTTGTCTGGTTACGCCCCCACAAAACGATCATCACAGCGTAGACCTGTGACGTCAGACGTCATTCGCACGTGTTCAACTAAATACATCATTGTGCTTTATTTCATATATGTAAACGATTTCCATGCTTTCGGACAACGCAGAATACGTTTAGAAGAGTTAATTTGTCATTTGTGATATTATTAGGTGTTATTGTGATGAATAGATATTGGTATTGTATAATGTTGTAAATAAACTCGTAAAATGGGCACTGAGAGTGCACCTCACGGGGCAAAAGGAATAAGTATTGCATTATACCATTCTGTACGATTACAGGATACAGTTACAGTGCCAAAAAAATAAAAAAAAATGTGGTATAAGGCGATGAAACGCGGCGAAAGGAAGCAATGCAACATTTATTGTTTGTGAAGACCATTTTAATGTAAGTTTAATTTGGAAATACAGGTAGTTTAAGTTCATTGAAAAAATTCAAATGTAAAGTTATAAAGAATCAATTTAAGTTTCCTATTAGGCTACCAGAATGTATACAGGGCGTTTAGAAAATCAATTGCAAAGCAAACTTACATTTTTCTCGTTTGTTATTCTGTGCGTCACTCCGTAGAATGCTATTTAAGGCATTTATAAAATTTTGCTAACTGACCACTACATTAAATCGCCTGTTTCATTCTGAAAACATAATAAACAAAAGTAATAAATAAGGATTTTTTTAAAATGTTTGAAGTGAAATCAGTAGTGATTTAAATGAATTAATAAATGTTAAACATCATTATTCATTACTTTCACTTATTATTTTTCAAATTAAAACAAATAGTTTAATGCGAGATCAAATGGCATATTTTTATAAATACCTAAAGAGAAACACCACATCATCACTAATAATTATGGGATTACCTACAAAATATTTAACCTGTGCATCTACAAAAACGAAAAAATACAAGAAACAAACGCCTATTTACATCACCAATGCCGTAACCTTGATAACTAATGATATCGCATTTTCAGTTACGTGGTTTTGTTTACATTCTTTGGCAATTTATTAATGTTAATATTTTAATTATTATGTGACTATTGCCGCCGGACACATGTTCTGATACTTCAATATGTATGAAAGATTATCCTATAATACATTTCAAACCAATATAATATTTATGCAACTTCTCCATTGGATGAATATTTGCGACAAATTTTTTTCACTCTGCAAAGCGATATTTACTGAGAACAACAAGTTAAATATTTTATTACCCACAACGTCGAATGTAAAAATGGTTCTTTATTTATAACCTACGATTTTGTTTTCAACAAGTGGAATATGTAAATAAGCTGAATGAATTTTAAACATGAATGAATACAAAATGACCAATTATAGCTGCACGATATCAGGTGAAAAGCTGATCAAGAAATCGTAAACTCGGACCCTAAAATTTGATGGTACAAATTTCAAAACACGTTTCAGTTTCATATCCTTGGTTTATTTATTCATATTTCAAAAGAGTAATGAATTTTTTAATGAAATCAGTTATTAGTAGCAAAACAGATTATTATTCCTACCTAACTTCATTTGAATGGAAGGTATATTAATCTGTAATTAATCGGAGCCATATTAATTATGCATACGGGGAGATTTGCGTTTAGAATTCATTACTACCTTGGAAATTGTAGCTATATGTTTCTTAAAATATTAAGTTCCATCATGCCTTAAATTTATGCAGCGCGTAGCTCTGTCCCAAATCATTCTTGAACTATATTCACAGTTATAGTTTCTCGTAAGTAACAAAATTAAATTTGAATAATAATAATTTGATGTCAGTACATTCAAAAAGAGATGTTTACATAAGTCATAAGAGAAAAAAGACACCCAAACCATCAGTAACTAAATTTAAGTCAAAGTTTGAAAAATATCTTAACATACATCACAAAGTATATTGGAAGGACCAACAAAATCGTCTCATTTATTCTCATTTTATAATATGTATTACATAGGCACTTAATTTGTTTCGGAAGTTTATTTAAAAAATGCACACAGTAGTAATTAGAATCCACTCTAGTCGTATTTATTCTAAGAAGATTTGGGTTAATATTGTGTCTATATCTCGTAGGATATTGATAGCTCATACAGTGTTGACGAAACATATGAATGTTTTTCTTAATGTACAACAGACACTAGGTAGTGTAAGTATACAGTAGCTCTTCAAAGAACAGCCAAAGGTTTACAGAGACAAGCTAGTCTGATGATAACTGGTGCAATCAGTATATACTTTTGAAGAGAGAAGCCAAGTGGGCAGTATACAGATTGAGGCAAGCAGTTATTAGTATGTCGAAGGGTAACATAATGGAACACAGCGGAGTGCTGAAGGACATAGAAGATCACAGCACCCGTCGATGGTCTCGGATGTTATGGCTACAAAAATCAACTATAGACTGCCTATTGAAATGCTTGCTCCTTGGAGGGAGGAATAAGAACTGGGCGAAACTGGCCTCCTGAAGGCAGATAGTTGCTGGTACATTGATGGCTCCAAGACTCTAGAGGGTGTTGGGGCTAGAGTGTATAGTTGCAACCTAAAGAACAGGCTGTCCGTAAGCTTGAGCAAGTATGCAACTATATTTTAGGCAGAAATGTATGCCATTGAGCTGTGTGTATGGAGGCTGGAAAAGCTTACCTACAAAACGACAAAAATATTTACTGATAGCCAAGCAGCTCTAAAAGCATTTGGATGCTACAGATGTAATTCAAGAACGGTATGGAACTGGTTTGGATAGTGGTCAGGCAGGTATCCAGGAGAACAGGCAGCGGACTCGTTAGCAAGACAAGATGCCTCTTCCAGTTTTATAAGTCCAGAACCAGGTCTGGGCATAGGTTCGGCTGCTGCCAAAGCAGCAATATAATATTCTCAAATTATTTAAGATAAGTTCTTAATCACCCTGTATACTGGGCACTGCCGGTTAAGAAGACACATACACAAGTTGGGCTTGGCTGAGGAGGCCAAGTGCCGATTGTTTTTGGAGACTAAGGAATCGGCAGAACACATATTATGTTATTGTCCAGCTGGAGAACGAACCAGCTATTCTATATTTGATAAGATGCATCTCTTGCCAGAAGATCTAGATAAAGAGACTAAATCTGTTGGGTGAAGTATAATATGGGTGTGAGAAACAATAGATCATAGCGTCATAGGGGAGGGCTAGTTCTTGGTCCACTCAACTTGAACATAACATGTCCGAACTTTTGAAATATTGCTTACAGTGTGCCCTGTGGGAGTAACGCTGCAATAATGCAAACTGGCTTGGTTTGAACTGTTTACAATGGTAGTATCATCCGTAAAGAAACGGAAATGCTATCACTATTTGGTAGACCATTAATAAGAATCAGGAACAGTACAGGTTTAAGAATCGACCCATGCGGTACTCTATGATCGATGGTTAAACATGACATGATTTAGTCACATTAAAAGAGACACATAATTGTGATATGTCACTCAGATATGACTCAATAGGCGATATATGTATTATTTAGATCCAAGTTATACCGCAACAGTTTTTGTACGCGATATGCGTCACGGAAAAGCCTTAGCCGTAAAAAGTATTAATAACAATGTTTTCATTATCCAAGCTCCTCAGAACTGAGTGTGTTATAATGTTTATTGCTAGCGATCTTTTATAACAAAAGCCAAATTGGCAGGAGTGAAATAGGTTGCTTAGTTCAAAATATTGATTTATTTGTTTCTTTAGAATATTTTTTAAAATTTTGGAGATTGGACTATAATTGGAGTAGTTAAAGAGATATGTCTATAGTCTGACGGTTTGTCCATAGATCCTAGATCCCTTCTTATGATAGCTTAAGAATATCGGAGAATACATTCTCTTTGATACAATTCATTAGTTAAATATGTAACAATTCAATATTTAATAATTTTTGCGTTGGTATTATATGGATCCATACTCGTTGTATTTTTTAGATGTATAATACTTCTCATTTCATTAAAGGTGGCTTCGTAAAAGCTGAAATAAATACGTGAATTAATATGATGAAGATAATTCTCAAAGTTAACATTAGTACCTACTTGGCAGATTACTAATAATATTTTGAGTAGTGTTAGCAAATAATTGAATAATTTATTAAAAGTATGTGCATTCATTTGGCACGTAAAAGGCCTTGCACTATTTCTTTTAATGACTTGTCACATGGCTGTTTTCTGATTACTTGAATTATTGGCAAAATTATCGTTACCATTTTTTTTACAGGATTTATTCATATCTTTAGTGACAGGACTAGAATCTCTTATAAATATCAGCAATTTAATGGATATCCTTATATTTTTCAAATAAACAGCAAACCATGGTAACTAGGTAAATTAAAACTTGGTCGGAGTTGTCTTTACAGGAAAAAAAATCCACAGCTAAGGCTATTATATCCATGAACATATTAAATGTGTTATTGATTAGAAAATAATGGCATATCCAAAAATATGTACATTGTAAAAAGTTAAATTATGCATTAAACACTGCAAAACCATAGATTCTATTTCAATATTTAGTGGAATAAAGTTTCATAATATTTATAGTGTAATGACCTCCGCTTTGAAACAGGAATATAAACTTAACAAAATTTGTCGTTCATAGAGACCCCAATCGCCACATCACAGTAAACACCAAACTATTGGATGGTGCGGAACATATTAAAATTATAAGGCAGGAAATCCCTTTGTGTTCTGACAGCGGCATTGAAGGGTCAATATTTCACGAACAGAATACAACTGATGAAGACTGTGTTCAGTTTTTGTTAAATGAAATACATAATCCCTTACAACAGATTCTGTTGTATGATGATGCCACAATATAAGGGTAAAAAGGGTTTGGGGCAATAATGAAATGTTTTACATCTAATCTTTTCAAAGATATATGTGGGGATGCGTAAATGTATACATACAAATTAGAAGAGTTATCATGGCACGAAATGATTATATGTATATGAGAAAATTTATATGAAAAAATCAGATCAAAGAGTTTTATATTTTTTACTTGAAATAATTTTGCAATTTACCTACAGTTCAATTAAAGTAAACATTTTTATAATTTTTATTTATATATTAGGCGTCGTAAAGTCTTACTTCAACCTAAAATAATATTTAGCATGACCTCACGTAGGCAACCCGAATTTATATAGATATTGTAAAAATTATCAACTAAATTAGTTTATTTTCACTATGATTTAAAAACAGAAAACATTTGTTTTGTAAAATAGGTACGCTAATGTGTATAAATGATACCGCAGGTAACAACTACTCCGCGGAATAATGCCCCGACCGGTATTGAATTACACCTGCAGTATTTGTGTGAACAGCCAAGAACCCTTGTCGGCCACGCCACCAGACATAGACCGATTCTGGGCTTGTTAGCCCTCATTAGTATGCCGTAGGTGAGATGACCCACAATTGAACTGGCTGTTCCTTCATATGTATGTTTGCATATAAACTGAGTGCAGGTGAGATATAAGTGGTCTGCTTACTTCCTGCTCGGTTTAAGCGGTTCGACTTGTAGGAAGCAACCCACATTTCAGGAAATACTTAACGCAGACCTCTCGCCCTGGGCAATGAGCCATGAAATCTATAAATGATACTGCAGGTAACAACTACTCCGTGGATTAATTCCCCTACCGATATTGAATTACACCTGCAATATCTGTGTGAACAGCCAAGATCTCACTCATGGCATACTGATAAGGGCTAATAAGCCCGAAACCGGTCTGTCTGGTGGCGTGGCCAACAAGGGTTCTTGGCTGTTCACACAGATATTGCAGGTGTAATACAATGGTCGGGGCATTAGTCCGCGGAGTGGTTGGTACCTGCAGTAGCATTGCCTTGCTTTAGAATAGGAGAAACCATAGAAGAAAACTCCTTTCTCGAAGGACGTATTAATAATATTTGAGATCTACAATAAATCTAACAATTTTCTTGCCAATATACTAGATATAAATTATTATGAGTAATGCGGATTGTTTAAATATTACTAGAATATTGCGATACTTAAGGTTACGACAAAGAAGACATATTTTGCCACTTATGTCCAATGTATACACCTTTCTGACAAAGTGAAGGAGGTGAATCCTCACCTAATTTTAAGATAAAAATATGGTCCAAAAGTTTTTAGAATATAGCTTTGTTTTCGAAATGTAGGGTGTTAAAAAAACTTTTTTTGTATTATTAATTTTTTTTATTTTGTATTTTATCTAGTGATATTTCCATGGAAGCCCTATGTGTTTTCACAAGACAGAGTAGACGTTTTTTCTCTATCATGCCACCATCTACATTGGTCTACATATGTACTGTAAAATAACTTTTCATACATATGATTGGACTGTAGTTACCGGTTTTTTTTTGTCTAGGATATTCTTATGAGGTTGCCTCTTCCTCAAAAAGACCTGTCCAGACCACATATTGGTCTGGACAGGATCCACATGTAACCGTCTCTAAGGAACACTTCAAACGCTACCACCTACATTTAAGTTACTCTTGCTCTGGAACCTGCTTTATTTGTTATTTTTACCAGATATGTGGGCGGTGTGTTAATTTGCCATTTTCGATTAATAACTATTATCAATCACTACATGTAACCTCCCCACTAGCCATACTCAAAAGTTTATGAAAATAAAAATTGTTCTCTGTTTCCAATTAAATAAATAATAATCTGTCCACTCCCAAATCCAATCGCAAAAGTCAGCTCAAGTGTTGACATTGGTGTGAATTCCAATTTCATTATTGCAGAAATACGTGTCTACTTTTTGTTTTCAACATTACCTTACAGTATTGCTTAAATGTAACTTATTCCTTTATTTACAATATTCGTGAAAATTACGGCGACAATGCTGGTGGCTACGTCCAGATAGAGGGTTTTTTCTTTTGGTATTTATAAAGTTATGCCATCTGACTTCACATTAAACTACTTATTTTAATTTGAAAAGTAATAAATAACGATATTTAACAGGTATTTAATTTAATTATTGCTATTTACTACTAATTTCATTTATCTTTAGACATTTTTAAGAAATCCTTATTATTTATTACTTTTGTTTATGATGTCTTCAGAACAAAACAGGTAAGTCAATGTAGTGAAGTCAGATAGCAATATTTTATGAATGCCTCAAATAACATTCTACATTTCGTAAATGGTAGGAGCAAATGCAGAACAAGTTATTGGGAATCGGAATGAAGCGCTGAATACAATAAATATAAAATATATAAGTTTACGTTACCATTGATTTTATAAACGTATGTATACGTTCTGGTAGCTTACTAGAAAAGTTTAATTGATTCTTCAAGACTTTACATATGACACGGCGAAATATATCTTATTAGACGCTGTATTCGTACATAATGGCACAATGCAAAATTTCTTCCAATCGCCGGGTGATGATGCACTTTCTGCGCTCATTTTATGAGTCTATGTCTGCAATCAATTAGAATGTCTATGTAACACAATAACACCTAATAATATCATAAACGACAAGTTAACTCTTCTAAACGTTGCCACGTTCCTTAGGGTCATTATATATCGTTATAAAATATATAATATAAAAAAAAATGGTGGCAGAAAGGCTAGCTCAGTTTCATGAATAGTTTTTTTTTTGTTATGCAGTTATGCAGATTAACAAGCAAGTAGCCTACGCTTACAAAACCTAGTGAAAAAGAGATAGTTCCTCACTAATCCTGGTATTATTAAAGGGCGCCACGTGATTTTGCATGCTCATAATTATTATTAAACTAGGTAATAAAAATCACGGAAATTATTGAATAGTTTATAGGAAAATAAAGGCTATAAAATATTGTTATTTAAATATTACTTTGGAATAAATTCCACAAAACGATGGATTTATAAAGAATACGTATTTATACAAAAAAAATCCCTAGTACCCCTTCATAGATCTATAACGGGTTAACAATATTATAGCGCTTATTCTAAAATATTATTTTAATTATAGGCCCATAAATAACAGTGACTTGATTATATAAAATGGAATTTGAAAATAAATGGTTCGATTGTTCTATTGCGGTTGCATCGAGTGGTAAATATGCATATGTAATAGTGTATATCTTAACTGCACAGTACACATATAACTTAGCTGCAATCCGAATGGGTTGTTGTGGTACCAGTAAAGTCGCACCCAATTTTCCGGTACGCAGCGTTGGAAGGAACGGGGCCGGCTACGAGGTCTTCCCAGGATGGAAGGAATTTTTTTTGGAAATGGTGGTGACCCAAGATTCCACAGGCACCTCTGGTGGATAGTGTCCGGTCCACAGTTAACAGGGGCGTAGAGGGGATGAAGAATAGTCCAAGATAAACCCAGATCAAGAGGGTTTTCTTTTTAAGAACCTGGCTTGCGTCCTCGTGAGAATTATATAATCCACTAAAGCTGGACTTTTCCAAACTAATCAGAAACACAAATGGAAAAGTACACACAAGATGGGAAACACCAAAAATCCTCCACAGGGAGTATTATAATTATCACAGCGTTTTCCACCAAGAAGAAAATTTCCCACGAGACACGTCCTTCGGTCAGTTAGCTTTTTTTTGTATATCCTCCCTACATTGGTTCAGGAAGACGTTTTGGCGGAAATGACCAACAGTACCAACACAAATAATTAAAATATCTCCAATTTCAGCAGGAAAGAAGCCTATCTAGCAAATCTATTAAAACATTATCGTCCCATAGAGGCAGGAAAATGGGGTTCTAATAAGAATTTATACATTTTAAAAGGAAAAACTAATTTAATAATGAAGGAAACAATTTTCCTAAAATCGATTACCCGGTTTTAAATTTGGACATTGGTTTAGCACCCTCCATTCAATTTTTGAAATTTTCATTTAATAAGTATGCCTATATAAGCTGTCTTTGTTTTACGGAATAAGAGAATTCTATTTAGCCGCACTGCCGGCTAGAAATAACTAGAAAACTCGCGGTAAAACAGCTGTATTTGATTTGTAATTATAAAGAATAGAAAACATAGATAGGCGCTCGCTGAAAAAGACCATTTTTATTTCAAGATACGAATATATTTCTCGGATGAATAGTTTTAAAATTATTATTAGACCAGATATTAGAAGAGAATTAGAATATTGGAAAAGTATATACTTTGTTACAAAGGAACCACTGTCTTATTATTTTTTTTATCTATTCTTTTAGTTTATAGTAATTAAAACCGTTACAACGTATGGACTGCGTGCGACCGTCATTTCTTCGCTCTGGCGGCGACGGTTTTCTGGAGGCTGCTCAGGCCCTTTTCAGGCTTATTATTCTACGAAGATGTCTAGTAGACTATTGCGATAAAAATAATACATTAGGCACGTATTTAAAAAAATCATGCAATTTTCCCATTAGGGGGATGATACCGACCGAGATCAATCTGTAGCCAACATTCTTTCACTTTACCATATTCGCAGAGGCAGTCCCAAGTAGCACACTAATCTTATAGATTGTATAGAAAGAGATATTGAAATATCTGGTTTGACTTGGTATGTTAATTCTAGAATTATTATTCTACTAACATGTTACAGATCTCCTAAAGGCAATTTTCAGAATTTTATCAATACACTTAATGTAGTACTTGAAACATTATATAAACCTGGAAATATTATATATTTGACAGGAGATTTTAATACTAATTCTATGTCGAAACATGATTTTGGAGGTTTCGTGGAAGTGCTTACATCGTTTGACTTCAGTCCGAAAGTATCTGCACCAACGCGTATAACCCGCACTTGCCAGGCGACGCTTGACCAGATATACACTAATTGTTCTGATAATCATAATGCCATTGTAATATAAAACACAATCTCCGATCATAGTATAGTTTTATTTTTTATGAACACAAATATACAGATACAATGCGAAAATGCTTTCCGTATAGATAGAGAATGTGTAGTAGAACTGACATTAACTATTTTAATACTGCACTGCGAAGCGAAACATGGTCGGACACCTACTTCGTTAATGGCACTGAGGCAAATTTTAACAATTTTCATGATACATTAATGTATCACTTCAATACACATTGTCCACAAATTAGGAAAACTATTCATAGGAAAACAGGAAAAAAATGGGTAAACGAAGCTATAAAGATATCTAGTTTAAAATTGAAACAATTGTATGGTTTGCAGAAAGTCGATTCTAAATTTACCCATTTATATAAAACCGCAAAAAGAGAACACAAAATGCACTTGTTAGTAAAACAAAGAGTGAATATTATTTAAATCGAATTCAAAGTTCTAACAACAAAAATAAATCTACTTGGGAAATTATAAATGAACTAAATGGAAAACAAATACAATTAAAAAATATAATTTTGAACGTTAATAATACAGCTATCACGGACGCTTGTCAACTTTCCGATCAATTTAATATTTTTTTTATAAATGCTCCGCATCGGTTGCTTCAGAAAATGAAGGTAACTGATGCTAAATCTAAATTTAACCCACCTCAATAGTAGTATGTTCCTTAGTTTTGTAACTATGTGTATTTTGTAATTGTTATATTAGAAGCAGATATAAAATATCACCTGTGTGCTGTATAAGAATCGTACAGTTTGTTGTATCAATGCTGTAAGCACGTTGCTAAAACATAACTTGTTTTTTTTATAGAACTCTTAACAGAATTATATAATTTTTATACAGCAACTTGTTTTACAAAAATGTGCCTATTTTACGTTATTAGCTGCTGTGTTGTCAATAAGATGTTTATGTGACTATACCTTGCACCTTTAAGTTTCCAAAAATTAGTTACAGGAACGTTCTTAACAACTGCTATAAAATATCTTGTGCTACTTATAGCTTATATGGCTGATCTACGATCTTTGGACAGCGAAGATGAAACCCGCGACTGTGGCAACATTAAATTGAATCACTGGACCACTGACGGAATGTAAAATAAAATTACAAATATACAGACAGCCTTATAGAGATATACGCCTTTAAGTATTAGATACAAGTATTTTATTTCCGTTACCCCAATTTAAGTAAATTCTTAACGAGAATGGGTTACATGTTGCCGTTAATGAACAAGTAATACTCATTACAAACGTAGAAAGCAATGTTTCCTCAAATTTATAAGATTATCTCGGCTGAGTTAACAGTTGCTACACAGTACGTGACACTTAGGAGGCTGTATTACTAAGGCGCTTCAGACTTACCCACGCAAGAAACGGATCCTTCGAATTTTGTGCTTTCGATCATTTATGCTCGGCAAGAAACATGTTCCGAGGAATACGTAAGTAGGGCAAACGTCGCTTGTTAGAAGATTGCCACTTAATTAACAGTTGCAATCCCGAAGTAAGTGTCTATTGCTTGAAAGCAGTGTAGGATTTATATATCACAAAGTATTAATTACTTTATATTGAAATTATATTAATTTTTATTTTGTAAATTCATTATAGCTTCCTCCATGTATTCATATTATTTGACATTATTATTATCACATCAGTACACTGAAACACTTACTATAAATTTGCTTACAATTTTGTCGTATAAAAATATAGTAAACCATATGAGTTCGTTATTGTGGTAAATGTAAAAGTATTATAGTAATTGGGTTATTGTACATTTTACTCTTGGATTTTTCGCTCCAGTGTCTTTTTGTTGCCAAATATCTCATCCACCATTTATGGACTTTAGGCTTACAATAGGATCAATCCCCTTCTAGTGACATACTAAAATGCTGGAACCAGTACAAACGGAAGCTTCACCATCTTTCCTCGTTGCGCATACTTCGTTGTATAAAACCGTTGCAAGTTAAATCTTGCGACCTTCATGGATTTTGTGACAGTTTCGAGGAAGGATATGCTGCTGTTATTTATCTTAGATTTAATAATGGTGATGATAATATTACAGTTTCGATTCTATGTGCTAAATGTAAAGTAGCTCCATTGAAACGTATTTCCCTTCCTCGTCTTGAGCTGTGTGCAGCAGTTCTTTTGTCGAATTTAATTGAATTTCTACTTAAAACATATTCTGGAAAACTTCAATTTCATAACATCTTCGCTTGGTCAGATTCATCAATTGTATTGTCTTGGCTCAAATCATCCCCACACCGTTGGAAAACTTTCGTTAGCAATCGAGTCAGTCACATCCAAGAAAGATTAGCTCCTACCGCTTGGCACCAAGTTCGTTCCGCTGAAAATCCTGCAGATTGTGCACCGCGAGGTTTTATGCCCAAAGAATTAGTAGATCATCCGTTATGGTGGGCGGGGCCTTCTTGGTTCAAACATAGTTCTGATAGTTTTTGATGAGGAACGAAAATTGACATTTGCAACTACAATTATTGATCATGAAACATTTTTTAACCTCTTGGAAAAATATTAATCTTTGTCTAAAATTAAACGTATCATATCATATTGCTTTCGGTTTTGTCATAATTTAAAAAACCCCAATGATAAGAAATCAGGTATAATTAAAGCATGCTGGACATTTTAGAAGATTCAAATTTAAAGTTTCTATATAATATTTTATAGAAATAGATGTAGAAATACATAAAAGTCTCGAATTTCCATTGCTTTTCATTCTCACACCGCATCTGTCAACTGGTCCGACGTTTCTCCATTTTCCTTCAAGGGGAGCCATCTTGTCTTGTGTCTCGCTCCCACACAGAAAATCGTAGATTAGGCGCGAGGACCCACCAGAAAGACGGATATTTAGCTAGGAAAACGCAAAAAAATCGGCATCAAAATTCGCCTTAGGCAATCTAGAAAGACGGCGATAAGCATAAGCGTTTAGCTTTTCGGCACTGCACGGCTCTCAAAAAAAGTCTTTGTGGATTAATAAAACGCTTTTAGTTACCTTGACCAATATTACAGAAACACAATTATAGTATTATTTACTATAAATTGTATTAAAGCAGTTTTTGTGAGACCGTCAAGTCCAGCATGGAGTAAGTGAGTAGTCGCTAGATGTAGACACTTACATCTCGCGCATTCTTCACGTTCCGTCGGAGATCACGAAGATTGTGTACTCAGGTTTATTTCTGTTTTGTAGACAGTTGTTTACAGACACAAACAGCTAGCGATTGATCGGAAGATCTTTTACCTGACCCTATCGCATACATATGAGGGGCAACAAGCTCGAATCCGATATCGGATGTCGCATATATCAGACGAATAACTTTGGCTGCTTGTTATAGGTCTTTCAAGTGACAATGCTGATCGAGGCATTAACTAGCAGAGTAGTAGTTATTTCCTGAAATTCCTCATTTGCAACAAAAGCAGTAAAAGTTTCAACTACAAATGCATTGTAGTGAAGTTACAATAAAATTGTGCAGTCATTTTGTTAATAAACTAACAAAACTTTTAGTAAATGGTACAATGCATGTAGGGTATTTGGGACTGTTGTAGTAAAATAGTGTTTGGAGATTATTACTTCAAAATTGTAAGCATAATAGTATGTGAAACTAATACTACAAATGTGTCTGGAGCTATAAATACAACAAATTGTAGTACACATGTTTACAATTGTATAAGCTCTTGCTATTGTCTTTTTTTCAGTGTATAACGAATTTATTAATGATAAACATTATTATTATGAATTACGTTGTTCAATTTAGTACTATTTTTAGAAACTATACACGAAAACTATATACGGTGACGAAAAATTTTCAAGGAAATATTTTAGATTAAAGCTGTTTACAGTACGATTTAGCCAATTTTTTAAATTCTAAATATCCATCCATGTATTCTGCTACGCACATAACCAAAAAACATCTGTTTGCAAAGTTCTCTTAAGTAAAATTTATCTGGTCCAAATTTCCTACTCCTGCAGGAGAAATTCATCAACAAATGCAGAGTAGATGGTCCGAAATTTCTTGGATTGGAATATACAAAAGCCGAGAACCACCACCAAGTAAGTCTACCTGAAGAACGCAGAAAAAGGAGCAACTCCACAGGATTACGAAGAACATAGAATAGAAAAGTTATGGATCGTATATCACCTGTACCTCAGGTAACTCAAGGGGAGAAGCCAGTCAATTGGGAGTAACTGTGTCTTAACTCCACACATCAGTGTATATTGAAAAAAGAAAAGAGGTAGGAGCAAAAAAATAACATAGCCAAAAGTACAGAACTGGAGAACAAGAAGAGATCCAAGCCATCAGAAAACATCCATATTCGATTCCTGTTCCTCAGGGTCGAATAATATCGTATGGAGTGATTAATCCGAAGCAGGTGAATATTTTAGTCATTTAGAGAATAATGCGTTGGATGTATTTATAATAAAATCTAACCAGAGAAACGGAAATGATTACTGGACTAAATGTTCATTATGTTCGAGATGGGTATATAAAGGCTGCACATCCTACAATAATGCTTACCAAATGTGCAACGACGGAAAAAGGATTTTGAGCCGACTATATCTAACGTTGTCTGCATAAAATCGAATTTATCTTGAAAATGAAGAATTTTACGAAAGATTATCTAATAAAATAATCTAAATTTTTTTTTTCATTATGACATTGTAAAAAATCGTCCATAGCTATACGTCAGGAAAAGTGCGGAAAGGGACAAATGCCTTCCGCTCAGTTTCTACGTTTATTTTTTAGACATTGTGTACAATAATCCTTTTGAGAATTTACTAATAACAAGAAGTATTTCCCCAAAATTTCAAAATGATGCGTGAAAGACTGGAAAAATTATAGCTAAAAAAAAAATTTTAAAGTTCAACTTTAACATCCTGTATCTTTTAAGGGCGGCATTTTTGTATACAGGTAAGTGTAATAAAACCCCTTTTCTCCAATTTCTACGTTTGTTTTTTAGGCATACTTTACAATAATACCCTTGAGAATTTGGTTAATAACAAGAAGTATTTCTACAAAATTTCAAAATGATACGTGAAAAACTGAAGAAATTATAACGAAAAACAATTTTAAAAGTTTAATATTAACACCCTGTAGCTTTTAAGGAAGACATCTTTATATATAGGCAAGTAAATCGTCATATTTTGCCGCCAAAAATACACAGTTTTGGGATGGCCTCTTTGGTTTCACTTTGTATAAATTCGAAAAAAGATAAACTCTCTAATATAATATGGTAAAAATCGGCTTATAAAGAAATCATTATCTTTCTTAGAGATAGTGACTGACAAAAAAAGAGATGATGCAAAATCTGCATTGCAACTCTGATGATGCAAAGCTGTTGTGTAGATGAGACTTTCCAGTTTGTAATTGAGAATGTGTAAAATTTTCGTATTAATAATTTATTGCACATTTTTGCATTTGCATTTATTGCTTTGATATACTTATTTTACGCAAAATATTTTAAAATTGATAATAGATATATTAAGTAAATTAAAAATTACCAGTAAATGTTATGTAAGAAGAGCATAATAAAACACGGAAATTTCCACCCATTTTTATGGGTTTTAGGTACCATAATTTTGAGTTTTCATAGAAATATATATTTTTATATATTCAAGGTCCAAAAGTTTTATTTTTAACTAATTTATGTTATTTTTAAATATGAATGTACTTCCTTAAACATAAACAATGTCAAACTTAGGTTTCATCATGGCGCATTCGCCATTTTCAATAATAAAATAATTTTAACAAAAATTACATTATTTTCATTTCCGAAAATAATATAATAAAAAAATTTAAATTTATCCAAACACCCAATCAGTTATAGCCACACTGTAATAAAATCTGTGCTTGTTTTAATAAAAAAAATATATTTTTAGACAAAATTCCAAAAGTTGAAGATAATTTGTCTTAAATATAGGTATCTATTAAAAGTAATATTTTTTAATATTGATGATAAATGAAATAACCGTTATTAATATTTCATAAAATGTACAATGTCAACTGAAAAATTTTACAGTAGGTACATTTCATTTAAAAGTCAAATTATAAAACAAAATTGTTTCGTCCAAAAAGCATTCCTCCTTAAAGCTTATCATTTAAAAGCAAAATGGGGCTTTGCAATTTATATATCAACCGAATTAAATAAACAATAGACACAGTTAAAAAAACAAACATAAATTATTATCCAGAAATACCTAGAGCATGTTGAATGAAATGGTGAAAGATATTGAATAAAATGCCTTCATAATTTGTATATATCTGTATAAAACTTAAATTTAAGTCATGGGGTTTCCGATACGTACCTTTTAAAAATAAATTTCAACACTTTTATATTTTCATACAAATTAAGTTTAAAGTCAAATTCTATCAAAAGTCCCAATTTAACATATTGGTACTGGACATCTAAAGTTATCAAAATATTAAAATTAAGTAACTTGAAATTTATTAACCAAATAAATGCCATAAATCAACAAGAGTCAACCCTCTGTTTCCATATATTCCGTAGCTAAAAGAAATATTTATTAAAATATTATACCTTCAAAAAGAAACTTGGAAAATCCATGCTTACAAGAGAAAGCTGCATAAATACGTAAGGGACTTGACTGTATTTTATAGCTGCAATAATTCTAATGTCTGGCGTTTTCATTGTTTAAATGAACACTTTTTCTAAAGATACGTAAAGGCAAAAAGAAGACTGATTCCCAACAAAAATAATAAAACTCTGCTAAACATAAATTGCACCGAGAAATACGTTACTTTTTTACCGTTAGCTTTATCACTGCTTGTTTAAGAGAAAATATTGCCCGCTCACTTTAACGTCTAGTTAAATCATAGCATAAAAGATATAGGTAACGCTGACATAAAATAAGTGACGAGGAAAATGGAAAATATAATTTTACTTCACATTAGAGATAGTAAAATTTTGCATAAGAATGATTAAAAGACACAAAGTGACGTCAGAGTAAAGCGCCGAATATTTTTATATAGTTTTTGTATTGTTGAATCAATACAGCAACATATAAATAAAACTATAAACAAATGTATTTATTCAAATACATAAAATATATAATACTCAAAGCTGCATATTATTTAAATATATTAAAAATAACATTATGCCAGTGAAAAATCCAATTTATAAACAGTAGAGGAAGAGAGCCAAATATGGAATATGTCTTTATTTATTATGGAATACAACAGAATTGAACAATATATTAGCTGCAAGATAGCAACGTCACTTGCATTCGTAGCCTCTATCACAAACCTCTAAATGCGTAATAAAAAGCTTTAACTAGAAATCCATTTATCTTTAACAAGTATATGAGACAAATATATTTGCGAACTGATACAAAAAGTTCCCATTTTAAAACAGATTTGTGTAAGATATAAGCTAAAAAATTAAAGGGAAAAAGAGAAGTAGATATCTAATATAGAATAGTTTGGATTGTTCTTATTTTAAAATGTTCCATACTGATTCCTACCATTTATTAAATTGAAATTAATTTAATTTTTATCATTGCAAATAAATTTAATTAAAATTAGAATAGAAAGCTTTATTTTCTTTAGGCAATAAAAAAGTGTGTAGGATTATGTCAACAAACATTACAACTAGTAAGCATTAAAAAAAAACGGACATATAAAAACACACGGCGACTTTCTTTGACATATAGATACAGACATAAAAAGACAACAATCACCTGACAAGAAAGAAATTTAAGTAAGTAGAATATAAACATAGACATTATTATTTAATTTATTCACTAATACAATAACATTTTTTCTACTAAGTAATATTTTATACGTTATTTAAAACATTTGACAAACACTTTCTATATCTACTAGCAGTAAATTATATGCTCTTAAACCAATATTATTTTGAGACTTGTACGTTATATTACATTTTTAAAATGGCATATGAAAATAATGAGCAAGGTTCTTAAAAACAGTTTTACAGCTACTTGAATTAGATAATCCTATTATGGATTTTAAAATTTGCATCTGAGCAATAAACACATTTGTAGCAGAAAAGACTAACCCCTGAAACATACTCCATATCTAAGCCATGATTCTACTTGAGAACTGCTTTAAAGAAAGAACTCGTAAATTTTTAAAAATATAGAAATGCGAGTGAAGCTTAGAAACCAGATATTCACAGCGTATTCTTCAAGTTAAACACTCATCTATATGCAAACTTAAAAATCGAACATAGCTTTGCTTATTTAACAAGTTATCATCAATTGTTAACATCAAATTATTATAAGATTTTGCCAATTATGAAACCTCAAGTTAGTTCTTATCTATACAAAAATGTAAAGAACGTTTTAGATTATTGTGTGTTAATTAAAACATTAAAAAATAAGATATGGTTTTGTTTTTTTAATATAGTGTAAGTTAATCTTAATGAATTAGTCTCTAATATTTCACTTTTGCATGCCCCATGTTATGAAATATATATTTCATATTAGTTACTTATTCCATATTTGATATAAATTGAAAAATAAATTTTCCATTTAAAAATATTACTCTAATGACTGATTTATTTTTAATGTACTTAATGCCTCAATACAGCATACTATGTCCTATATATTAAAAAATAATAATACATGTTATTGTCAAAAACTATTTTATTAAACGGAAAAATAAAATCGTATTCCATATTTCAAGCTTCCACTCTATCTCTAAAAATTTTTTTAAAATGTTTCTGAAATAATTTCATATTGACATCTTACAAAGAATGCAGTTTTAAAATGACAGCATTATATAATATTTAATAACAATTAAGTGTAGAATATATTTTTAGATGGCGCCAATAAAACAAAGCAAAAAGTTTCACAGGAATTTCTAATAAACGGTAACCGTGAAAATCACATGTAAAGTTAGCACTTTTTGAATCGCTTATCAAAGTTACCCCATTATATGAGGGCGCTCTGTTCGTATATTGTATAAATATGATTTATAGCATTTTCTACATACTTTCCTTCTTACCAGCACGAAATTATTAGAAATAATTGGATGCCATGTTCCCTGAGAGGTTTTAGAAATATATTCCTTTAATACCTACAGCATAGCGTGAGTTTCGTTTTGGTCGTATATAATTTATTTTCTGAATATGTCAAACATATAACAAAATTAGAATAAAAACTAAAGTAGGGAGTGAAAATGGTACATACGTAACAAATTTCTTATATCTCCAAAGAACGCTGCGCCTTTGCACTTTTTCTTAATTCAACATCAACAAAACTTAATAAAATGAGTCACATGTACGGGAATTTAGCGTTAACAGGCCGCTACCACAAAGCGCATAAAACATATGAGCGGATATGATGTTTATATGTGCGTGATATCGCAAAGTCCAACCGCGAGCTTTCCAAAGCTTCCGATAGTCGCTCAGTGAAGAACTTACAGCGCACTGCGATGCCACGAGAGGGTTTCAAGCTTTCAAAGCACATGATACTAGACAGGTGAAATACGGCACAGGCCGAGTTTGCGCGGTCCCGCCTAGGAGTAGGACAAAACAAACGAAAACATTGAGAAGGCTGGGGTGTTTTTTATTCGCGTGGTAAGCTGGTAAATAAAGCTTAAAAAATGTCGAAGGTAGAAACTATCTCGCTCGTAGCCAGTAGTGGTCTTCCGTTAAATTGCTAATATGTCATTGATTTTATTTTTTTGTATGTGAAAGAGGGTAGGTATATTCATTCAGCCTATTTCGGTATGTATCGTGAATTTATAAATATCCCTTTTAAATATTTCGAACTTTGTTTAAAATTGCGTGTTGGCATTTTGTTTATATCGCAAATGTAAGGAGAATAATTACATTTTAGTGAGTGACAGGATTCAATTCATTTTAAATTAAACACGTCAGATTTTACGTTTGTTCATTTTATATAACCAACAAAGCACATAAATATACGAAACAATATACCATCTTTGCATAGAAATTTGAAAGAATTTATAACTTAACTTGTAAATATAAAAGCAATTTAATTTTTTCAAGTAATTTGTAAAATTTTGGAACCGTCTTGCTTTATGGCAAATCAAAGACGTTGTTTCAAGATCCTCTAGCAGGCCTCGAAGTGCTTCCGGCAGGATAGCGGCCTGTACGTTGTCTCTCATTAAACACTTTTTTAGGTTAAAAAATGCTAAAACATCGCTTAAACTAACAAAGTGCTGAAACTAACAAATTAATAGAAAAGAACTACCTAACTTTCCTTACCTAATTAATTTTATGAAAAAATAGTCAACCATGAGCAGGGCATTTGACTGCGTCAACCATGAATTACTATTACTAAAAATCAATAAATGTGGTATAAGAGGACTCTCATATAACTGGATTGCAAGCTATTTAAAACAACGACAGCAATATGTATCACTACTGGATAATGAAAATAATGATATCAATAATTATGTCAACTCTGAAATAATTGAAATAAACATATTCGTACCACAGGGATCAATACTGGACCCTATTCTTTTTTTATTATATATTAACGACTTAGACCATATAAATGATTCAGTGCAGTTTACATTTTATGCAGATGACACATCTATTATAGTTTCAGATAAAAATATTGACCAAAGAAAAATTAAATGGTGTGAGTTATTGCATGACTTGGGTAACTGGTTTTCCCAGAATCATTTATATTTGAATCCTGACAAAACTCAAGCAATGACTTTTTATAATAAATATAAGAATTGTGAACATCCTAAATACTCGGCCCTATTCTTTTTTTATTATATATTAACGACTTAGACCCTATAAATGATTCAGTGCAGTTTACATTTTATGCAGGTGACACATCTATTATAGTTTCAGATAAAAATATTGACCAAAAAAAATTAAATGCTGTGAGTTATTGCATGACTTGGGTAACTGGTTTTCCCAGAATCATTTATATTTGAATCCTAACAAAACTCAAGCAATGACTTTTCATAATAAATATAAGAATTGTGAACATCCTAAATTAAGTCTAAACAATGCAACTATACCCTGAAATACATCAGTTAGATTTCTGGGTATAAATATTGATAATGTGCTGAATTGGATTAGCCACTGTGACTTTTTGATATCAAAGCTTCATTTCGTTGTTTATCAATTTAAGAATCTTAGAAATATACTTGATATCAGTCAGTTAAGAGATCTATATTTTGCTCAGGTTGATTCCAGGATAAGATATGACATTGGATTTTAACTATTTAGGTTTACGAGTATTTAATACTCTTCCTATAGAAATAAATTGTTTGAAAGTTTATTCTCATTTAAAAAACAATTGAAATAATTTTTAATAAAAAAGGCTTTTTATAATATGGACGAATATTTTAATATGTGAATGTCTGATTTATTTTAATATTGTATTTTATCTGACCTAACACTTGTGTGTGTTTTGTTTTTTTAAAATGTGTGTATATTGATTCTCCTTCATTTTGACTATTCCTATACAATGTCTGAACTATATTGTCTAAAAGGAAAATAAACATTATTATTATTATTATAACCATTATTATTATATTATTATTATTATTACTATAAACTGGCATTAGAAAATTCTACATTTCTATGTGTGTTTACTGCATATTTCTGCCTAATTTCATCGCTTGTTAGCAAAAATTTACCCGTTTGATGCAGACACAAGCTCGTACCACATCACACGGAAAAAAGCTACACTAGTATCAAGATTAATTTACTTTTTCCAACACTCGCTTAGTCTCACTATTTCTCAAGTACAGTAATACTTCATTGAAAGATTGGCGTATTATTGTATAATATGTTTTAAGAAAAAAGATTACTTGAAATCTAATATATTTAATATGGGATGAAATTCCGCTTGTATAAAGAATTGTTTTGTTTTATTTACAATAAGAATTCCTTGAGACAACAGTTGCTATTCTCAAAGTAAAATTATGTTTTCGTTATTTGAACTTTTAAGTGACATAAATTACTCAAATATTTGAAATAATTTAATAAAGTAAATAAAATTGCATTAAGAAAAAACAAAACTGGAGTAATTAACATAACATAATTACTATCTTTGCTTAAATTAAAATATATAGATATTGT
Source organism: Monochamus saltuarius (assembly GCA_025584915.1). NCBI lineage: Eukaryota > Metazoa > Arthropoda > Insecta > Coleoptera > Cerambycidae > Monochamus > Monochamus saltuarius. The sequence continues at coordinate 82,369,588 of CM046721.1, read as the reverse complement.
AACTTTTCTAGAGTAGTATTTAATTTTTCATACATAGTTAACTATGACTAAGTACAAATATTTTAAGAGGTGATAGAGAAAATTAAGAATTAACGGAATCACCCTTCAAAAAAATTCCAAACTTATTTATAAAACGAAACAAATTTTTTTTAATTATATTAAATCTTTATTTAACGCCGTCTATGCGACTTGTCCGTCACACGTTTACAGAATCAGAGAAGGTAACGTAGGCAACTAGCAACACGACTGTAAAATTTATAATTTAATTCCTGTGTTTACCATGTGTTTACGTTGTTGTTTTGTGTCCTTCTTCAGTTTTTAGTGCCTTTTTCAATTTTTAAACGTTTAATAGTTATTAAATAAAGAAATTTGTGTTGGGTGCAGATACTTTCCCACAATATAGTTCGCCGGTTTGGTTTTCTAGGTTATGGGACCCGACTACCACCGGTACTTTAAAAGTTTTCTATTATATCTTCCTTTCGTTCGATTTTGTTATAATAAATAGACATTTTATCTAGGTGTACCTACGGGAGGTGTGTTTTATCGGTAGTGAGTGGAGATAACTGGATTAGCTATTACCTACCTATCTATCAGGTATTATTATTAACACGAATGTTAATTTTTGTCGTTTCTGCATTTAGAAATGCTGCAAAAAAACGACCGGATGGTATATGGGATACTGTTGACAGATGTAAGCTTATCTATGGATCTAAGCCATCTCAGTCGATATTTATCATAGGCGCCGACTTTGCGTAGAAAAAGAAGGTTTTGCCCCATTTTTTCTCAATATCGAGCTAAAATTCTGGAATAATTTTTTTATTGTCTTTTAGGTCTTCCTGAGATCGTGGTTAAAGTATTTGCACTTAGTCACAGTTAACCCTGTATAAGGTGGGTCATGGAAAACATGCCTAAAAAATATATAATGTGTAAATGTGAAAGACTTATAGCAAACTGCCAAATTCATTCATTATCGGCACACCAAACATGTACCGCTTTCGAGCTTGTTAACTCTTGTCAGTATGTCATAGGTGAGGTAACCCACGATTTATTTAGCTGAAGCGAACCTGAGCAGTTGTAATGAGGCACATAGCTACATCTTGTGGCGACATGCTAAACCTGACGGTCTATAAAATAATCTGTTCTATAATTAATAATAATTTTTTTATTACTGAATGAACACTTGAGTGAAGTTTAATGACTAATGTCTAATGAAATTTTTGTTCAAGATAAATTAAAATAAAAACTTCGAAACTAACTAGGCCAGCAAACGGTACTTCCAGCGAAATTAGCGCCTGTTACGTCACAACGCGAAACAGACCACTAGCTGGCGTACCTACTGTACATTTACTTTCTAGTCTTTTAACTTGAACATATCCAATGGCACATATAGTCCTCATAACCCTCTCTAGCAGTACTAACATGTAATTTTCCAAGTAAGTACAAGATACAAATAAAGCAGTCAAAAATTTGAAATACGGCATCGGATTTGTTGTCAATTGCAGAGGGCGCCACCTACAATAGTTCACATGTATTTAAATCGTCATAACTTATTTGTACCCTGGTGTATTGATTTTCTAATGAATAATTCTTGTATACTTGACAATTTCGTGGAAAAGCAAAAACCTGTGGCGACATTCGCACTTGTATAATACAGAATTGCTTTATATATTGCTATTATATTTAGGATATGCGTTATATATAATTTGTCGTTTGTGATATTATTAAGTGTTTTTGTATTAAATAGACATAGGTATCGAATAGAGTTGCAAAACAGACACGTAAAATGAGCATAGAAAGTGCATAATCACCGGGAAAATTAAAGAAGTAGTGCATTGTGTTATTATGTACGCAAGCAACATACAGCGCATAATAAAAAATATTTCACCGTACCAAATGTAAAGTTGCAAAGAATCAATTCAACTTTTTAATTAAACTACCAAAACGTATCAAGGGCGTTTAGAAAATCATTAGTAAACTTATTTTTTTTTTTTACATTTATTGTATTCAATGCCTCATTCCGATTCCAAATAACATGTTCTTTATTTCTTTCTACCATTTACGTCATGTAGAATATTATTTCAAGCATTTATAAAATTTTGCTATCTAACATCACTACATTAAATTACTAAATTACCTGTTTTATTCTGAAAACATAATTAAAGTAATAAATATGAAAAACTGTTTAAATGTTTAAGGAAAAATTAAATTAGTAGAAAATAGCAATAAAAAATTAATATTAATTAAAAAAATAATAACAAATAATGTTAAATATGATAATTTTTGAAATTGAAACAGATAGTTTAATGTGAAATCATATGGCATAATTGTATAATAAATACCTCAAGTAAAACTCTTTCTCTGGACGTAATCAACACCATTGTCATCGTAACTTTCACGAGCGGATCTATATTGTAAACCAAAAAATAAGTTACAATTTAACAATTCTGTAATCTCACCACATCACCACTAATAATTATGGTAATGTTAAAACACTAAAATAGACACCTGCTGGCATTGACTCCTCATATTTATGTACTAATGAAGTTGGGATTCACACCAAAGTTCATAAGCATAAAATGAAATGAATTCACTCGTGGCAAATTGTCCGATTGTGCTTACACAAAACCCGCTTGCGACATCGTGTAATTTGCATGACATTTACGCTATCTATGGCCCAGAAATGCCATAAAAACACAAGAATACAAGATAGAAACGTATGTTTACAACATCAACACTGTAACACTGCATCTGTATCTACGGAAACATAAACTGTTCATGTTCTGACCTTTCAACATATTTGAAAGATTAATACATTTCAAACCAATATAAAATTCATGCAATTTCCTCATAAATAATGAAGTTATTGGGGAAAAACTAAAATAAAATTACAACTTCAACACCCTGTATCTCGGAAAATATAAAATTTCAGACTAAGGTAATTTGATTTAGAACATATTTTGGCTCCTGGAATATGTGATAGCTTTTTTGCTCAACCGTTTGAAGACACCCTGTATAGGTATATTCTCAACATACTTATTTTACCCTTCTAAAAAAATACACTCTAAGATATACTGCGCTTAGCCAATTTTCCTGAACAAACAATCATTTCTAGAAACAAAAATAAATATGTCAAAGACTCTTTTGTCTGCGAAGTATTCTACTGATTCCTAGCGGAATTGGGAAGCATGTCATGTAAAACAAATACGTGTATGCAGTGTAATGTAGTCTGCTTCACGTACTTTGGAACGGCGAATTGGAGGCACGCAAGCAAGGCTCTCTTGTCTTCACACTACAGGCAATTTCGACCACTAAAAGCACGTGGTGAGATTCTAGGAGAAGGTAAACATTAGGTAATATAAAGCCACTAGATAAATAGATTTTGTAGGAGCATTAGCACATTCGAGCAGTAAATTTAGACGGTTTGTTTCGGAAAATTCAAATATTTAGGGAAGCAGATTCAGAAAATGTGCCGGATGCGTTTAGAATACGTTAGAGCTTAACTTAGTACAAAGTGTTGCTGAAAGAAAAATGAAACACCAAAAACTACACTGATAAAAATGGATGGAGATTTCTATGTTTTTCTTTTTACACAATATTTCCTGATAATTTTTAATTTACATTATACAGGGTGTCCGGAAAGTAATGGAACCCAGCTTAAACATAGCTTCCTGTGATCAAATAGAACCGATTTAGACAAACTTAGCTAAGTCCAAAAGTGCCTCGTTTAGAAGTTACAGGGCTTCAAACAAAAAATTGTTTTCTTGTTATGGACATAATTAAGAAACGAAACGTCCAATCATGTTCAAAGGAGTAAGTAGTACAGCATGGATCGGTCAGTGGTCGCGCGGTTTAAGGCGTTAGTACTTGAATCGAGGTGACTAGACGGAGTTGGTTCGAGCCCAGCTGCCGGTAGACCGTATATAAGCTATATTCGTGGAGAGGATTGGCACCCTCTCTGTGGGTATGGTAGGGTGGAATAATGTTAGCTTGGGTCAATGTGAGAGATTGATGCCGGTTGATATTTGACTACCCCTAATTAATGAGGTTTTCCAGGTTTTCCTCATTCCTGCACTGAATAGTGGTTAGGGCCTACCAACGTAAGTCGTTCCTGGGCGCAAATGCGGCCTGCTTAATAATAATATGCCGCCCCCTCTCCCGCACAAGTCTCCGACTTCTGGGCTAATCCCTGTGATTAGAATGAGGGGTAGAGATATTATTATTATATCGTAGAGGGCGCTCTTGTCAGTTTTTTTGCTAGTCATTTTTATTGTATCTTTTTTGTTGGTCCTATGCTAATATGCTTGACTGAAAATTATGATGGAGAAATTAATTTTGCCTAGAAAGGCTACACTTGTTTCATGTTGCACACATTAAATTAGAAATAAATTGTCTAATTCGATCAAGTTACCACTTGCCAAACTGACGTTGATACAATTAAATTAGATAAAATTTGGTCAAAAGCCTGTGAGATTAATATTAATTGTTGTACTGAGTTAGTAATTATCGTTGTGTAGTTGTGTAAAATAATTTACCTAGTAAATTAGTATTATTTTGTAAAATTTTGAAATCATACCGCGACATAATCAGTTTTCCAACTCAGAAACAGTAGATATGATCGCTGTTTATTGTTGAAATCAATTTAATGGAGGAGCTGCAGAGAGAAGGTACAGTTACATGGAACAGGTATAGTTTTTCTAAGCAAAATTAATTTCTTCATCATAATTTTCGTCAAGTGTATCAGAATAGGACCAACAAAAAAGATATGATAAAAACTGTCAAGAGCACCCCCTACTATATGCAGCACTGCTTACTGCTTCGTAATGTACTTATCTAAAAAATAACTCCCCATAACAAGAAAACTTTTTTTTGAAGCCCTGTAACTTCTAAACGAGGCACTTTTGGACTTAGCCAAGTTTATTTAAATCGGTTCTATTTGATCACCGGAAGCTATGTTTGAGCTGGGTCCCATTACTTTCCGAACACTCTGTATATTTGGGAAGAATCAAATACCTATCAAGTATTGTGTTTTACAAAATTAAGATATATCAGGAATAATGTGGTAATACAATGTACTTTGGAATTATTTTCTGTTACTCGTTTATTATGACATTTTATAGAATTTTTCATGTGATTATTATTGCATATGCGCAGAAGCACCTCTAACCTCTAACCTAATGCGTTTTAGTTGTGTTAAGGTGTGGTACACACTTATACGATGTAGGGTTCATTAATATTAACTTTTTGTGGCATATTCGCAAATAAATAAGTAAATGCAGATTTTGCGAAATTAAATGTTACACAATTCATAAACGTTGTTTGCATGCTTGCATCAAAACTACGCCATTACCTGTGTCTTTAAACTATATATACATCATTCATTTCAGACATCATATTTATCTTTGTGACAGAAAAATATCAATAGCTTACAACATATATTAACGTTAGTTGTAGCTACATTAATTGTAAATTTGCTGTAACTAAAAATCGAGCTAAAGTATTTCTTTTCACACTAATAAACGTATATCTACAAATATTTGCAAAAACCAAGGAATATATATTAATGTTTCGCTGAAAACGACATCTTAACATGTTAAAGATTGAAATAGCTTTTTCAACAATATTAATAACTTGAATCAGCTTAAATTGCTAGTAATCATGAGTTCAAGATCGTTTTCCTTATCGACTACTTGCATTTGAGTACCAGCCATACATAGAAATTGTAGAGCTGATGGAGATTGTGTGTGCCAACATACAGGACACCTTATTTTGATTTGTTGACATGAACCAGTCAGTCTTTGAAGTGATTGGAAATTCGTTAAGGGTTTTGACAATATTTTAGTCATTTACAAAGAAAACATAACCGTTGATTAAGTGGTCAAGCAGGTTAGCTACAAAGCTGAACATCAAGCAACTGAGAGTGGTAGTGGAAAACTATCACTAAGAGTAGTCTATCAGATGGAAATACAAATAGCCAGTTTTGTTTTACTCGCTCTGTTACTATTTTTAGAGTAGAATTTGTCACAGTAAATACGAGTTACCTTTAACCAGCAGTATGATTAAAAGAGTGACGTACTATAACTTTCTTTATACGTTATTTGGAAAACTCGCAATTGGAGAGTGCTAACTGTGGCAATGCTGGTAGGAGCATTAGTCTGAAAAGTAGTTGTTTCTTAAAATCTAACACTGGCAAATATAGTATCCGCCGATGACGATACAGGGCTGGACTTTCATAGTCTCCACAGTATAGTGGGTCGCTCTCTGTTTGTGACCGTATGTAGGCCCAGCGTTGAGTAATCAGTGGCCACTAGATATAGAAAATTAGTCAGTGGCCTCACCTATGGCATACTGATGAGAGTTAACAAGCTTGAAACCGCTATAAGTCTGGTGGTACCGCTGACGACTAACCGTGGCTATTTGGTATAGATTTTTCAGGTTCGAATATGGTAATCGCCGATGACGACACAAGTCCAGGAATTCATTAGTATCCAGTGGCACTCTCTGCTTGTGAGCGTATGTAGTCCCAGCATTGAGTACCCGGTGACCACTAGATGTAGACACTTACATCTCGCGTATAAGCGTACCATCTACGTAACAGAGCTTTAGAAATTGTTTCCTGTGTTTACGCTTTTAATAGCTTACAACAAACACTAAATCTGCGAATTATCAGATTTATTTTTCATTATGACTTGCACTACCGAAATAAAGTAGGAAAAAATTGTCATTAAACATACACCAGTTTTAAGTTGGCTTGTTTTTAGTTAACCTACTTTGTTTTAATTCTTGCATATACAATGGAGGTATATATTTTTTGTTGAAAGATTATAGTGCATCAGTGCAAAATAATTTAACTTAAAAACGGCCGTGCTTGGCAGTTATTCTCGTTTACATGTGCGAATGGAGTTTTGTCCAAATCTCTATGATATCGAAATACCTACCTAATTTGCAGTTTGCTCCAGTAAAATGTAGTAGATGCTTATCTAAATCGAATTCAACAAAAAATACTAATAGCTCTCACTCAACTTTGCATTGCATTGTAATCGAGTATTGGAAATGCTTTCAAATTGCACTGGAACTTTAAGCTCCCTAAGCGTTTCGCTGTTTCATGCACATATTAACTTTAACTTAGTTAAATTGCGTTTTTATGAATTTACATTTAACTTTAACTGTTACAGACTAACGGGATCGCTTCAACAATTATCGTTAAAATTTCACACAACATTCAAGAGAAAACGCCATTAAAGTATAATTCTATACAGGATGACTCAGAACTTATCTAAAAGAATTTGGGTATAGATGCATCATGAAAAATGGAGCCAATATCGTAAAAAAATTGTAAAATCCTTTTAGTTTCTCAGTAAAACATTATCGAAGTTGTAGTATTTTCAACCTTTACATCGCTGGGCTACTGTAGTATCTAGACGAACAATTCCGAATATTCAAATCCGATAACTTTTTGTAGAAACTAAAATTTCTGTGACACCATCATCTTTACAACTCGGAGTAGTGTAGTGTGCAGTAAGTGCAAGTGTAGTTCAATGCGAGGGAAATTTAAAACCGAATCATGGAAGAGATGGACTTCCACGGCGCATTGTAGCACGAGGCTCAATAGAGCATTTACATGTAGGCGGCGCTGCGATCAATATTAGGTTTTAAATCTAACCTCACAAATATTTGTTAATTAATTTTTGTTGTGTATCAATTTGTGTGAAAAAAAATACATGCCATATAACTGTTGTGTACCGCAGTGTTTATCTGTTGCTAATAAAAATAAACATTTCATGTTTTGCAAATTCTCTAATAATGCTGAGAAAATGGTTAATAGCAATTGAGTCCATCAAGAAACCAATCCAGTACACAAAGATCTGCTGAAAACATTTTATAGAAGATTGTTATACTATTATGGGCAAGTACAAGCATACATGATCTATTTTCAGTGTATATTTTTCATTATTTAACAAGGTTTCATCCTTATTTTTAGGGCGATGAAAATTCCTCAAAAACAGCTGTTTCAACATTATATTTACCCATATATGAAAATACGCATGAATGAACGCATGAAAAGGCGAAAACAGGATGAATATGTAGGCAAACTTGCAGATGGGAAAAAAGTAGAAATATGACACGAGTTAAATTGATCATACGAAAATTACTTGAATGATAATAGCGCCGGTAATTCTGAGAGTACCTTTAGCAAGTGCATCGCATCTAGTAGTAACAAGTTATTTTACGATATGGCGATTCAAAATGTTATTAGTTACAAAAGGGCACAACTAAAACCATTCAAATTTTTAAATAAAAACCATTTAAAACACCTAACAGAGTTTTCAACTTTTTCTGTATTGTACGTGTACTGAAATAAAAATACCAAATAAAAACTACATACGTTTATTATTTATATGTCACATGTCCATTATTTAAAACACTGATTTTATTATATATCATTCGTATTTTTCAGAAACTGGGCATTTAATGTACTTTTTTATTTACTAGGCATATTACGTGCAACATTTTTGCAATTTAAGTGACAACTAACCATTTTTCTATCAATTTGTGATTTATAAAATTTCAATTCTTTAAAAAACAATGAGGTTTAAAGTAAGAATTACCAGGAAATTCTTTAGGCACTCCAACGGTAACAATTTCTGTGTTAAATAACATTTTATTACTTCACTTTCCATATTGCTAATGTAAAATGCAAATAAAGAAGGTTCATGAGGTTAACATAAATAATATTTTAATACTTTTTGTACTTGTACAAGTTTTATTGTTATAATACGTATGCAAATTAGATTTGCAATCACTATTTGTCTTACACGAATTCAAATCAAAAATTATCGAACCATAGACGCGTAAACTAGACCATTGAACATTAATATTAATACCTAACTTAACCTAACCTAACCTAACCTAACTTTGACACTAGCGCCCCTATCGGAATTTAATGACACTGAGTTAATGTAAATGCTCTATTATATCCGTATCACGTAGAGCGTGTTCAAGCATTAATACCAAGAAATTCGACGAGGAGGACCGGTAACATGACTTTAAATCATTTGGACTTTTTTTGTGGATATATTTAAAAAATTAAATGCATCACACCGAAGTGGATACTTGATGATTTACGGAAAAATATCATAGTTGCTGTCAATAACTTACGGGTTCAAAACGGACAAGAAGCAGAAACATTATTTGTGTTAGTTTGTAGAAACTGGGTAAGACGGACCAAAAATTAATAACAATAGTGGCGAAAGCAGTTAAATTTGCTGTATAAAATAAGCGTTAGAAAATGTAATGTTTTTTTTTATTGAGCATTTCTTTCCATTTTCTGTTCGGTTGCAGATTATTGCCTTATCAGGTTTTACAGTGGACCAGTTTTCAGTGCCGTGTAGAAGTGTATTTTTAAATCATTTTCAAACTGCTTTTTTATAAATATCCCCTGAACACTCAATTTTATTTTAGATAAGTTCTAAATCACCCTGTTTACTATTAATATGTAATGACAAACATAAATGTTATAATGACATATCTATATTACCGCATTAGTCCGGAAAAATGTTACTTTGCCGAACTAGTGCGGTACAAAAATGTAAAATAGTTATTTATGATATAAATGCTAAAAGTGATTTTATTTTGTGGGAAGGGAACAAAATAAAATAACTTTTTTAAAATACTATTAATAATAATTTATAAAATATCATTTTGAAATCCTTGTCCATCAAGTTTATTGTTGCTAAGATAATGAAAGTTCGATCGTTTGTTGACAAGTAACTTTAAATCTGGTGACAAGGAAAATGTTCATGAAAATTAATTTCTCCAGGCGGAAATCGAAGAAGCTGCTAATGAAGCCACTTTTAAATTATTGCTTAGTAAGTCAAAGCAACAGTACAAGTTACAATCGTTTCTTGAGGTGGTGTGATCTGAAAAATGTTAGTAGTCTATTCTATATACACGGACGTACAGATAAAATAGAGCGCCTTTTGAGAAGACATAATAACAATAATATACCTAACAAGACTTCAAAGAAGATAGGAGCATCTACTGGTCAAAGGTGTAGACATGTGAGTACCAGATTGAACAAGAACATCAACTCAAGAACACTAACTTTGTGATATCGGCAATTGTAGAGTACAGAGCGAATGCGAGACACTCTATAGACTTGGAAGAAACTAAGATGCTGATAAAAGAGAGAATACTTAATACTCTAATGAAGCCATAGAAATACAGAAACCGAAATAATTTTAACAAAGGTGAAGGCCTAGATTTATCACGAGAAGAATATCACAGCTCACTGATTTCAAGCCAAAAACAATGCGCACAGCGGATTATATAAACACCCAACAGACCTAATCTTCAGTTTCGAATTCCTTCTGAAGAAGAGAGCAAGGTGGCTCTCGAAATGTTAAGCTACCTTATCCAACGATGTGGCATCCAGCCCGAAAATTATTCAACTATGGTAGAGCCAAGTTCAGCGAAAAAGTGATTTTTGGCATACTCCGAAGAAAAGTCTAAAATTACGAAATCAGCAACGGCCAGATGTGAGCTGCTTGCTTTCTGCAAGTCGAGCCGCTTAGGCCGAGCAGGAAATAGCAGACCAGTTACATCTCACCTGCACTCGATTTATATGTGAAACTACATATGAAGGAACAGCCAGTTCAATTGTCGGTCATCTCACCTATGGCATACTGATGAGGGCTAACAAGCCCGAAATCGGTCTATGTCTGGTGGAGTGGCCGACAAGGGTTCTTGGCTGTTTCACACAGATACTGCAGGTATAATTCAATGCCGGTCGGGGCATTAGCCCGCGGAGTAGTTGTTTCCTGCAGTATCATTAATAGATATAATGGCGCATCGCCCGGGGCGAGAGGTCTGCGGTTAAGTACCTACGATATTGTAGGTCGCTTTCTGCAAGTCGAGCCGCTTAGGCCGAGCAGGAAGTAGCAGACCAGTTACATCTCACCTGCACTCGATTTATATGTGAAACTACATATGAAGGAACAGCCAGTTCAATTGTCGGTCATCTCACCTATGGTATACTGATGAGGGCTAACAAGCCCGAAACCGGTCTATGTCTGGTGGAGTGGCCGACAAGGGTTCTTGGCTGTTTCACACAGATACTGCAGGTATAATTCAATGCCGGTCGGGGCATTAGCCCGCGGAGTAGTTGTTTCCTGCAGTAGCATTAATAGAAATACGAATACGTGATTCAAAAAATTTTAAATGCATATTTACGTCGAAAAAAAATATTTTTAAACCATTACAAAACAAAAAACGTGAAATTACAAAACTTCAACGGATTAAAATAAACCATTCACATTTCATTACATAAGTAGTGAAATAAAGTACTGACTAGGTTAAATTATTAAGAGAGGCTGATATTTTTTGTATTTAAATACAGAGAGTAATAAAAACCTCTCGTGCTGTCAACAAAAAACACTCCGAGTCATACCTATTCAGTGATCAACAATCCAGCAATTCGAGTATGATCTACCATATTTAGGAGAATAGTTTTGTTTTTAATGTCTACTCAATGAATGACTAGCGCTGTAGAGCTGCAGAATTGCTAAATAATAGCAGAAACAAACAATTAAATTTACAGCCGATCAATCAATACGAAGTAATGAGAATTTTCTAAATGGCAACCATCGTAATCAGCGCCTATATCAGATATCGACACACCCGGCATAGCTAAAAGGTTGACAGTTCATATTTCCGTTTAATACGTTACCGGCGGAATAAGTCGAACATAGTTCGGATCGTTTTACTATACAGGCGAGCCCGCCGTCAATTGCATCTGGAACAGATACACGCGACCGAACTTCTCTCTCTTTTTCATCCATCAGTCATTATTTTCGCGTAGTATAGGTTGGTGCCGCCAGTGTAGTTTATAATTTTTAATAAAATTTGCAATTTGCCTACGTAAAAGTGCAATTTAAGTTGAGCAGAGTGAAGTAGTGAAAGACCGCGGTTATCTTCTACTGAACCGTACATATCGTACCTATTGATGACGAGTACAAAAAATAGGTACGATAAATAATTGCAAACAGCAATTGACGCTATTTTGTTCTGTTGGCAAATAAGACGAAAGAGTACACAGACATCATTAATCAAGTAAAACTATAATTATTTAGCTACATCTCAGTTTCCGTTTAAGAATGCTTAAAAGCAAAGAATTTATTTATTTCAAAATCTCAATTCTAATAAGCTAAATTCCGCTAAAGAAAGTCATATATTCCGTTAAAAATTCCGCTATCCTCATTTGCACATTTTGTCCATCAAACACGATCCAAATTCCGCTAAGTTGCCAACACTAATCGTGTTACCGATTATTATAGGGTGTTTTGTTTATCTTTTGAAATGTCGAGTAAAACTTTTTTTTCGATTTTCTGTGTTCTGCCTTCCGAATACGTGGTTAAAGTTAGTGACATTATGACTGAATCACCTTGTATAATATATTTCTTTCGGTGGGTTAATATGAAATGCTCATAAAATTGTTTTTTTCGTTTTTGGGTCAATTAATCTAATTTTTCAACATATGCTTAAATTGGTTAGATCTGTAATAATATTGACAAACTCATATTGTAATTATTACAAGCAATAAACTTTTATTATAAGTGTGATAGTAGATCAAACATTATATCATATTAGAATCGTAATTTCCTATTACGATACTTGCTCGCTTGTAATATGAAAGTTTCCAATAGGTACTTATATCGTAAGTAAGTATTACCTCAATATTACTTGACTTTCGAAGTAGTTGAAATATATCTGATGCTATAAAAAATGTAAATGCAATAACTTTCAATAAAATATATGTGGACGACTTTAAGGTACGGTAAGATTTTTATTAAAAGTATTATGAATATTTAGCAAAAGTGAGGTCACAGTTCTATATTTTCTGCTGTGACGCATTATATTTCATAACGTCTTATAAGAACCTTCAAATGTAACTCCGAGAACGTATATTTCCACATTTAATTTTCAGCTCTAAAAGACACATTTAATAAACACGCTTAGAAGTGGTGAAAATACAGGTTTTTTGTTCTGAACTTATAAATACAACCTTTCTTAGTAAAGCAACACCTACTGCTTTTTGCATTCAAATTTTGTTGGTGGGAATTTATCAATGCTGAAGAAATATCACGCAACCTTTTGATGTTTCAAGAATATTATTTAATTCACAATTCTTTATGTGACACTGTTTCAATGAAATGGCCTGAATACAAAAATAATTAGGAATAATATATCCCACTTATTGCAATAGCGTAATTTATTATTTAATTGTATTGTTTTATCTTTTACAAATACGATTTATGAGATTTCATATAAATTGTCTTCAAATCTGATTGAATAAATAGCAGAAAGAGGAGGAATGAACACAATACTTTAAAAAAAATGATGTACCGTATAGTGGGCTAACTTTGAACAAATTTGAACCAACTTTGAAATATATAATATATCTTTTAGGTCTGGTAATGTCTCTGTTGGTTTTAATACCAATTTCTAAATCGGAAAATAGAAGTATGGTAACTAATTACAGACCCATAACTATTATTACTAATTATGCAATTTATAAAAAATTTATTAAAACTCGATTAACAAATTTTCTCACTAAAAATAATCTGTTAAGGAAAAATCAATTTGGTTTCCAAAAAAATATTAGTACAGAACATGCTATTAATGAATTTATTTCTAATAAAATAAGTAATCCAAATGAAAATCCAAGGCGTTTGAAATGGTGAATCATAATATTCTGTTTCAAAGATTGGAAGAAATTGGTGTACCTACGTGGTTTATCACTTTAAGAATTATCTTTTATGTCGGGTACAAACGGTTAAAATAAATATATATATTTAGTAATCCAATAAGCTGCACAATGGGAATTCCACAAGGTGCTATATTAGGCCCTATTTTATTTTTAATTTATGTAAACTCGGTATTTTAGATGTTACTGTAAATGTAATATGTTACGCTGTCAATACTGTTATAAATTTTATAGGTACTTGGGCTTTTAAGAAAGCTGAGATGGGTAAGTCTGTAATTGGTTGTAAGAAAGTATTTTAAGTCTAAATGCAGATAAAACAAAATTTTTAACTTTCTATATTACTGATGTCAGTCAACCTTTAGAAATTGACAAAGATCCAGGGTTTACATTGTCAAGATGCTCATAAATGTAACTGTCTTCTTGTCTAACTAAATTAAATATCTTGGAAGTGATAGTTAAACAGCACTTAAAATGGAACGGACATATAGATTATATTTCAACAAAGATTAGAAAACTAATGCCTAAATTCTACCTTTTAATAGACATTTTATGCAAAAAACTTATACTAACATTGTATGATTTACAATTCTATAATAAGATATTGTGTCACTGTTTGGGGTGGAACTTAAACAAAAATTATAAACTTAGTAATTCAAAATACTGTGTACAGGGTGTTTTTAAATAAAGTAGCAAAAATGATACCAGTGAACGTAGAGCCAAAAATAAGAGGATTGAAGTAAAAATACCTTATATGAAAGTTGGACCTCTGAGGCGATATACCCTTAAAGGAGGAAATTGAAATTCACATTTTCATTTTTTTCTTTAAAATGGGGAATGCTAGAGACACAAAACTTGGCATGAGCATCCTACTAATAAAGAGACAACTTTTCAATATTTTTTCGTCCATTGGCGTATTTATTAAAGGAGTGAAACAATCAACCCCATTACAATATTTTATTAGAATTTTTTTATATGAAGCAAATTATTTATTTAAAAATATTTAGACTAAGACTAATTTATTGCGTATTTTTTTATCTCTTGTAATTTTTCGATAGAACTGATAGTTTTCTAGTAAAAAAAATTAGATGCGTTACCGTTCACTAAAAGGATAATTGCGAACATTTGGAAAAATAAAGTAGGCGAATGTCATAACAAATAAATTCTTATTTATCATATTAATTAATTAATTAATTGACACTTTCTGTCGACTACGACCAATACAGCGATTCGAGAAATTTAAATTTAACCATTCTCTAACGGCAAATGTACCATGTGCAGGCGCTCCATCGTGCATATTCCACATCCTCTGACGTGTAGCGAGGGGTACATCCTCAAGTAATGGAAGATTTTCGTTCAAAAATCTAAGATACTCGGCCACTCCAAGACTGTGTGGAAGAATAAAAAGATCGACTAGAGTATTTTCCCATCCAAACGTTTAAACTGAAATTATTTCATGAGTATTTTCTTCCGACCATGAATGAACATTATGAGGATTTAATGCACCTACTCTCGGAAAATTTGCTTCATCGGTGAAAAGTATATTCCTTAGGAAATTTAACTTTAATATGTTTACAATCCTTATAAATACTTTTTTTAAATATTGTATAACGTATTATAATACTTTTATAAAAATTTTAAAGCACTGAAAATTATTTGTTCTATAAAACACGTTGTAAAAACTATTATAAAACAATTTTACACGATTACTTTCTTCAGGAACAAAATTATGGCAATTATTTGCTCTATAAAATCAAACTGTTCGTTAAACAACGCAATTCGATAGTTATAAAATAATTCGCTTCTTTTAAAGTTCCATTTTGCTAGTACTAACATTGTATGATTCACAATTCTATAATAAGATATTGTGTCACTGTTTGGGGTGGAACTTAAACAAAAATTATAAACTTAGTAATTCAAAATACTGTGTACAGGGTGTTTTTAAATAAAGTAGCAAAAATGATACCAGTGAACGTAGAGCCAAAAATAAGAGGATTGAAGTAAAAATACCTTATATGAAAGTTGCACCTCTGAGGCGATATACCCTTAAAGGAGGAAATTGAAATTCACATTTTCATTTTTTTCTTTAAAATGGGGAATGCTAGAGACACAAAACTTGGCATGAGCATCCTACTAATAAAGAGACAACTTTTCAATATTTTTTCGTCCATTGGCGTATTTATTAAAGGAGTGAAACAATCAACCCCATTACAATATTTTATTAGAATTTTTTATATGAAGCAAATTATTTATTTAAAAATATTTAGACTAAGACTAATTTATTGCGTATTTTTTTATCTCTTGTAATTTTTCGATAGAACTGATAGTTTTCTAGTAAAAAAAATTAGATGCGTTACCGTTCACTAAAAGGATAATTGCGAACATTTGGAAAAATAAAGTAGGCGAATGTCATAACAAATAAATTCTTATTTATCATATTAATTAATTAATTAATTGACACTTTCTGTCGATTACGACCAATCCAGCGATTTGGGAAATTTAAATATAACCATTCTCTAACGGCAAGTGTACCATGTGCAGGCGCTCCATCGCGCATATTCCACATCATCTGACGTGTAGCGAGGGGTACATCCTCAAGTAATGGAAGATTTTCGTTCAAAAATCTAAGATACTCGGCCACTCCAAGACTGTGTGGAAGAATAAAAAGATCGACTAGAGTATTTTCTAAAATTCCCATCCAAACGTTTAAACTGAAATTATTTCATGAGTATTTTCTTCCGACCATGAATGAACATTATGAATGTTTAATGCACCTACTCTCGGAAAATTTGCTTCATCGGTGAAAAGTATATTCGTTAGGAAATTTAACTTATGCCTGGAAATATTAATGTACCATTGACAAAAATCCACGCGATTAGGTAAATCAAGGTCATTCAATTCTTGCACGGGTTGATGGTGAAAAGGGTATAAAAGATTTTCATAAACTACATTCCATATAAGACTATGAGAGACTTGCAGTTGCCTGGGCACATGTGTTGTGCTTGTACCACAGTCTTGTTCTAGATATTCCAGTATAGTTTCCTCAGTTTGAACAGTTCGATCATTATGCCTTTACCACTTTCGCGAAACCTTGTTTCCACCGAGGCCAATGTTTGTCTATGAGTCGGTCAATTTAGATATCTTTGGTGGTATAATGTTACTGCAGCGGTACTATTTTTTCTGGATTCGAAAAACACTTGGATCATGTCGACATATTCGACATTGGTATAGATATTATTTGCCATAATTACTCTGATAATAAATTAATCAATTGGAACTAATTACTGGTTGACAGGAAGTGTCAATTTATAAAAATGACATCCGCCTACTCTATTTTTACATATTTTCGCAATTACCCCTTTAGTGAACGATAACGCATTTAATTTTTTCACTAGAAAACTATCGGTTCTATCGAAAAATTACAAGAGGTAAAAAAGTTGTGCAACAAATAATCCCATTAAATCTTTTTAAATAAATAATTTGCATTATATAAAAAAATTTTTAATAAAATATTGCAATGGGGTTGACTGTTTCACTCCTTTATAAAATACGCCAATGATCGAAAAAATATTGAAAAGTTATCTCTTTATTAATAGGATGCACATTCCAAGTTTTGTGGCTCTAGCATTCCCCATGTTAAAGCAAAAAATTAAAATGTGAATTTCAATCCCCTCTAA
Source organism: Monochamus saltuarius (assembly GCA_025584915.1). Lineage (NCBI taxonomy): Eukaryota > Metazoa > Arthropoda > Insecta > Coleoptera > Cerambycidae > Monochamus > Monochamus saltuarius. The sequence continues at coordinate 82,352,152 of CM046721.1, read as the reverse complement.
GAGGGTGCCCCAGGGGTGCAACTTTCATATAAGGTATTTTTACTTCAATCCTCTTATTTTCGACTCTACATTCACTGGTACCGTTTTTGCTGCTTCATTTAAAAACGACCGTATAGTAAACATTGTATTTAAAAATCTGCTTGATTACAGTTGTTACACTAGCAATTATTTAGAGAAAGAAAGAAACATAACTGATATAATCAACATCGAAATTTAAGCTACAATAATGGAGTATTCTGTGATGATAAATGTTTAGTAATTAACTCTTCCTAGAACATTACTACGCTGAATCACCCATTTGAAGTATACTTATGCATGCAAACACGTAAAAGGTTGTTTATTATTAATAAACTTAAATAAATTTCCTTTGTTGAATTTTTGAAGCATGTAACATTTTGACGCCTTTTGAATCTATTAATTAATTATAATTAACAGGGCATCAGTAAATTATATAATGCTAATTTTCCTATAATTAGAAGCGCAATTCTACACATAAAGAAGACAATTGGAATAGACATATGAATTACTGTTAAGTTATTTTCTACTCTAATCTTCGTCCAATTATTCAAATGCCATTTACGAAAAAAAATATGACAATAGTCAAACACTAAGCGAAATCAATGAAGAAAGCTGTGTAGCATTGAACCACTATTCAGTGCTGTAATGAGGGAAATCTGGAAAACCTCATTAATTAGGGGGGTAGTCAAATGTCAACAGGTATCAATCTCTCACATTGACCCAAGCCAACATTCTTCCACTCTACCATATCCCCAGAGAGGGAGAGGGAATCCTCTTCACGAATATAGCTTATATACGGTTGCGGGGGTCGAACCCACAGCGATATAGTCACCTCGATTCAAGTACTGACGCCTTAAACCGCGCAACCACTGACCGATCCTTAATTTAATAATATAATTGGAAGTTTTTTTTAACATCAAATTGATATGTATGTGAGATAATTACGTTGCTTTCATTTAAAACAAATAAGATATGTAATAAATTACAATCCAATACAACCCTAATGATATATAAACTAATTAAATGTGAATTGAGACTAGTGAAAAGATGTATTAAGGAAAATACCTTTAGTAAGTTTAATATTCTTCTAATACTTTAAGTTGCGTCTCTGATAAATGTAGGAGGTTCTGGAGTATTTCAGCAAGACCTGATGTTTGCATTAGTCTTTTTGTTTCACTTTTTTTTTCAAGGCCTTCACTTCTCTTTTGCAGAGCACTACTAGAGTGACTGTAAGATTAAAGCGCCGTCAACTTAAACGTAATTTTGAAGCTGTCAGGAAAATGTAATGCATATATTTGTTCATACCCTCCTCAAGGAATTTAGTTTATATCAAAACCAAAACACTTTGTACATTTATAAAATACGTAAAATCTGGGATGTATTAAATAAACGAAAAATTTCTTCTTATAATTAGTTATAAAATATCATGTAACACGAGTTAATAATAAACTCTATGTTTTATTTGAATCTTCTCCACTTTCAAGTCTATTGGCGATTCAAGCTACACAGAAAAAAGAGGAGACTAAAATGTTACCCCACAATGATTTGGATAATTTTACTTATGTCGTATGAGTAATATATTTCAACAAGTTTTCCTTAAATGGACGATGGATAGGACGAAGAGGTACTTGTCTAGTGGATAAAATGTAAATGACCATTCAATAGTTAATGACATTTAATTTGTGCGCATTAAAAAAAATTTGCAATATTTCGTAAACCGAGCCTCAAATCAAAATCTTCTAAGACTGAAAAAATTATATAAAAACACTATCTAAAAAAATATTTTGAAACCAAAGCGCGCAAAAAATTGGAGGGTCCGTGGGTACTACAACTCCCTTTGCTTCGTTCGTGCTTTGATATTTTAGACCACAGAAAATGTGTCTATTTAAGATAAAAATATAGGCAAAATTTCAAAGCAATATCTATCAATAAAAAATATTTTTAAAATTTTTATTTTAACAGCCTGTATTTTGAAATTAGAGGTCCGAAATGAAAACTGGCCCATTATTTTAGTTTAAAGAATGTGTAATTAATGGATTGACCTACTAATTTGTTACACCCTATATATGAAACATATTATACCTATGAGCTGAAATTCAATGCGATTTGTATTTAAATATTGAAAGAATCATTTCACACATCCTCAGAAATAAATCTCAGATTTCAAAGAAAACTGAACAAAAATTGTTTTTTTAGTCCAATTTATTAATATAAAGAGAGCATTACATTTATTATTAAGACATCTAAGTCCCTTTATATTTACTGCCGAGCAAAGAGAACCGTACAAAGATTAATAGAGTTCCTTGTTCTCTTATTACTAAAAGTCCTTGCAAATTATTGTAAATTTGATACGGATCTTCAAAGATAACTATACGCACATAAGAGAATAAGAACCACAAGATAGAGAAATTTATTTTCATTTAAACATAATTATTTTCCCTGAATTAAATAAGTATGCGCTTGTATCACGACAAGCAACTTTAAAACGATCGCAAACCCATTCCTTTTTACTCGATAATTGTATTTCTACTGATGCAAAGAGTACTTGTTTCTATTTTCTGTCTACATCTTTTTCGATGCGGAATCTAGAGTGCTTTGGATTCAAAGTTTTGTCAAGTTTAACATAATTTTAAAACTATATATTGAATGCATCGTGCACTGTTTGTCGATGCAACAACTATAAAAGTAATATATTATGTATGTATAGGTCATACAAAATTAAATTAGTTGTCGGCATTTTATTTCAATTTTTTCAATTTCTCTAAGTACAAGAAGTAATTGCGACATTTAAATTCAATATTCAAGTTAACAACTATTTCCTTTCCTTTTAAAATGTCTACTTAACAGTTTATCAGAACTTGTTGTTGAATAGGTTTCTGTTAGAAAAAGTAATTCAAATTAATTTAAATCGACCGATTTAACTAAGTTTTTACAACTTTTCAGGTCACTTTAATCATTGATGTTTGTAAAGCTTTGAGAAGAGATGAGCTACTAAAGGTAACAATCGATGATATAGAAAACAAAAAATTATTATTATAAGAATTCTCGATTCCAAAACTCATAAGTACTCCAAGATGTTTTCTGAGTTCAAGCCCAGACCAAATGAAGATATATCGCAAATACCGTGTTTCCTGGAACTTATACTGCTTTAGATGTTCTTCCTCCACTCTATTAGCCGACGCAGACGTCGATATTACCAACATTAAACGACATGGGGAGTGGCTTAATTGATTTTGCAAATCGTTGCATAAATTCCACAAATAACCCAGAAAACATTTAATGTTAAAATTACTTTAACTTGACCTCTGAATTGATCAAAAACTTTTCGTGACCAATTCCGTATAGGGAAATTTTACCTATATTTGATGGTCTTTTTTGCTTATGCGGGGAAAAAACTAAAGTAACATGGAAGTTAATAATTGGTCGGCAAGAATTTATTGGACATAAAAAAATACAGACCAATTTTATGTTAAAATTTCAAAATATAAAAGACATACCAAAATATACCCTAACTATGCCCTTTATATGACTTACTTTTACCCGAGGGAGACAACATTATATGTTTGATTATATACATTCTAAGAGCGAACAGGGATAGGAAAAGAAAGAAAGACTATAAGTCAGACTACAAAGCTACAAGTAAAGTAGGAGTTAGTATATATGGGTGTTTATAGATATTTAGATTTTAATATAATATAAAGTCTGAATTTTATGATTCCATTCAACAAACAGTGCAACCCAGGAAATTTTTTCGTAAAATGTGATGACCAGACTTTCATAAAAATAACGCGCGTTATAAATATAAATTTTTACTATAGCTTCTTAATAATATTACTATATTGAAAAATAATCTAAAATAGAAACTGAATGTATTTCGTGATAAAATGTGTTTAATCTTTCGTCATCTATCTATTAACTAATATTATCTATATTAACGTAATTTTAATAAGCAATCAATTAGAAATAACAAACAAAACATCTAGTGTTTGTTACAACATGGCCGCTCAAATAAAATTTTGACTTTGAAGTCAATTTGTCTGTAAGTTTTAAGCTATAGGGCAGCCAATGTTGATGTCACAGCAAAATATTAACTTTGTGGTTGAAATTTCCTCCAATTGAAGATATTTTATGGTCATTTATTATCATCTAAATTAGTGCTAAGTACCTACATATAACATTTTACTCTTGGATTTATTTGTAATTGAAAATTCAAATTTAAAGCCAATAATATTATGTGTAATAACAAAAACAAAATAAATATTTTCAATTCACATGCACTACTGAGTTTATCTGAGACGATAACAGTGTTATCATATGGAATACTTATATACGATGTGTTTATCGATATTATCATTGGCTTGATTTACATAATATGATGTGTTGGCTTAAATTTTGATAGGAGAAATATTAAAACACAATAATTATTTTTTAGTGCATTTTTTACGACTCTGTAATATTGTGTGGCTTTCTGCCTGTAGAGCTTCATCCTTTCATTTTCCCATACGACAGAAGTTGGTTTTCACGGCAGATCGTCAAAACACGAAACAATTTCTACACCCTATTACATGAAGATCAATCTGAATTCATATAACAAGAAGCTTGCTCCCTAAAAGCCCTTTATAGGACACATTTACGTCGAAGTATTATTAACAAGTAAATGTTGTACCATAATATAAAACAATATTTCTATTACGTTAATTGAAATGGTCAAATATTCCTTATTAGAAATTATCAACAAAGTTGAAAATAGGTTTATATTGTAATAAAAATAGAACTTAGCATATTGAAGGATTTAATAGGGCAAAATAACTAGTTATTACCTTATTTTTAACTACTAGTTGAAGACAAAATATTGTCACAGATTTCCCAATCCGACTTTTCTTTCACTTCCAGAAAAACAATCCGTTAATAAATTACTTCTTTATTAACTACTGAACACTACTAATTACAGGTCAACTAAACACTTATTTAATTAATCGCTATCTAAATCACTTTGATATCTCCAACTAAACACTTTAATTCAAACTGTAATACAAGACTTATACAAGACTAACTAACTCGGCCGTTTATTCTTCTTTATAGACCCAACGAATATTCCAGATATATTCCAGTATCTCTAGATCCATTTTCTCGTACGACTCGAATGCTTCTCGTCGATTCCAGATTTTTCCAGGCCGATCTCGATCAGCGGCATGTTGTTTGTTTACCAGAATCACGTAGGGGCGATCGGGGCAATCTTAGGCAATTCGCGGTGCCACAGTCGTCGGTTTGGGAGTGAGTGGGGCAAATTCCGTGACACTGCCCTCCTTAGGACCGATCGTCCCGATCGGCTACACCTCTATACGGGGACAGACGCTCCAGATGGACGACCTTCATCTTACTCCTGGGAGTCCTCTGTATCCGGTAGACGACATCATTGATTCTTTTAATGACGGTGTAGGGGCCCTCCCAACGGTTCTGTAGTTTAGGCGATCTTCCTTTCTTCCGCGTGGGGTTGTACAGCCACACCAGGTCACCTTGTTAGAATCCGACTGTATTGGCCCGGACGTCGTATCGAGTCTTCATGCGATCGCTATCTAGTCGCATTCGAGATCTGACTTGATCGTGTACGGCTGCTAGTCTTCGTTCTAGCTCATGGGTATAAGTGTCTGGCTCTGTGGGCTATTCCGCAGGACGACCAAATACCAAATCCGCTGGTAGGTGAAGCTCTCTTCCAAAGACGATCCTTGCGGGAGTCTTCCCAGTAGTTTCATGGACCGCTCAACGGTAAGCCAGCAGGAAGAGTGGAATGAGCTTGTCCCAGTCTGTTTGGTTCTGGTTCACAAACATCCTCAGATTGGTTTCTAGTGTGGCTTTGAAGCGTTCCACCAAACCATCTGACTGGGGATGCAGTGGGGTGGTCCTAGTTTTCCGGATTCCCATAAGATCGCAGACCTTTCGGAACACACCTGATTCGAAATTTCTGCCCTGTATCTGAATGTAGTTCCATGGGCACACCAAATCTGCAGAACAGGTTGTTGACTAGCGCTTCTGCTACGGTTGTGGTCTCTTGATTGGGAAGGGGGTATACTTCCGGCCATTTACTGAAGTAGTCCATGGCTACTAGCAGATATCGGTTCCCACTTTGGGTTTTCGGAAATGGGCCAGCGATATCAATGGCAATCCTCTCGAACGGTGCTCCTACGATGTACTGGCGCATTTTGCCTCTGGAACGGGTCTTCGGTCCCTTGCTGGCTACACATACGTCACATTTTCGGCACCAATCTTCTACATCCGTCCTACAGCTCAACCAGTAGAAACGCTCCCTAATCTTCTGTAGAGTCCTATTGATACCGAAATGTCCACCCCCAGTACCTCCATGTACTTCCTGCAGCACTTCCTTGACCCGGGACCTCGGGAGTAGTACTTGCTTCTTCACCTCCGTTCCGTCATTGTTCTCCCATGCTCTTTTTAGGACACCGTCTTCCAACACCAGGGAATTCCAATGATCCCAATAGCTCTTTAATGTTGGGCTTTTACTACTGACTTCCGCCCAAGAGGGTCGGTTGTTGGCTTCTTTCCAGTCTAGTAAAGGCTTGATGTCACAGTCAGCTTGCTGGTCTTCCCGAATCGCCACTGAACTCCATCGGTCTTCAGGTTGGGCTACTACTATCTTACAAGGAACAAATGATATGTCCTCTTTTCTTTCGAGACTACTACAGTGTTTGTTGTTGTTGGTAGGACAAGGTCTAGACAGGGCGTCTGAGTTGCCATGTTCCTTGCCTGCCTGGGAGTCGCGCCATTGCCAATCCGCGATTGGCGCCCTACACTGTCCCTTTAGATGACCCGTCCGCCCACAGTTCCAACATTGAAGTGGGCGATCTCTTCGGTTATCAGGTTGTCCTTTCTTTGGCCTGGTACTCGGGCTGAATTTATCAATGGCCCCCTTCAGTGTTTTGATTATCTCTCTATTTGCCATCCTATTGCTATTATCACGGATGGTCCGTACTTTAACATATTCCTTGGGGGCTGCCGCTTGGGAGTCGCGCCTTTGCTGATCTGCGACTGGGGCCCTACACTGTCTCTTCTGATGTCCCATCTGCCCACAGTTCCAGCATTGAACAAGGCGATCCTTCGACTATCAGATTGTTCTTTCTTTGTCCTAGTAGTTGGGCTGAACTTATCAATAATCTCCTTCAGCGTCTTTATTATGTCTTCATTTGCCATATTATCGCAGTTATTGTTGATGGCCTGCACTTTAACATGTCTACCGGATGCCATCTTTGCTGCCTCGAATTCCAGTGCATGTGAAAGAGCGTCATTCAACGTTTTAGGTCTAGCGAGTCGTAGTGCCTGCTGGGTTTCACAATCTCTTAGGCCGTCGATAAAGACTTGGATGGAGAGCTGATCTACAAATTCGGACGGGGCTGTTGGATATGCCAATCGAACCAGTCGGGCAACATCGGTCTCAAAATGTTGTAAATTCTCCACTCTGCTGGTGACGATTTTTCAATTGTGCCTGGTACACTTGCTGCAGGTGCTTATCCCCATATCTCATTTCCATATGCTGTTTTAGAATGTCGTAGTTATTCTGCTGCCCAGCAGGAACTCCTTGTAAGACGTCAAGAGCTTCCCTCGTAAAGCAACTATCAGAGCAGTAGCTTTCATAATCCGACCATTCATTTGCTGATGCTGCTGCTTCAAACTGACGGAGATATACATTCCAGGAAACCTTGCCGTCGAATTCAGGAGGTCTAGTCCTCTGAGTTCGGATAACCGGTCCTTCTGGATTTAATTACACCTCCTTTGCTATCTTGTCTAATTTATGTCGAAGCTCTTCTCTAACCAGGTTTATTTCTTCGTGTATTTCCTGTTTCTGTGCTAACAGTTTCTCTTCCACTTGTATTTCTACTTTATGTGACTGCTCCTCTAGTTTTTCTTCTAGTTGTGTCACTTTATGTGACTGCTCCTCTAGTTTTTCTTCTAGCGTATTCTCCAATTTTTCTAACTTTGTCTGCATTTCTTTCGTCTGATCTCTCATTTCCTGTTGTATTGTCTGTATCTGATCTTTCATTTTACACCCTTGTTCTTCTAATTTCTTTTCTAATTTCTCCTGCATCGTTTGAGACTGATCTTCCATTTTATGCCCTTGTTCTTCAAATTTCTTTTCTATTGTTTGTCCCTGTTCTTCTAATTTTTCTTGTGTTGTTCGTCCTTGTTCTTCCAACTTTTCTTGCATCATACGTCCCTGTTCCTGCATCGTTTGCATCATTTCTAATAGCTTTGCTAGTTGCGCATCCATGTTGACTTGACTTCTAGTTACAGGCATTCACTCTATTTGGAAAGTTCTAGAATGTCCACGAATGTGTTTGTAAATGTCACCGTTGACTTCCTTACAATGAAACGAGTGCAGTGATATGCCACACTTGGGTCTTTGTCTCACTTCGGCAGAAAGTTCTAGAATGTTCGAGAATGTCCTTCGCAAATAGCACCGTTCACTTCCTTCAGTCACGACGAGTGCGGTGATATATCACACTTGGGTCTTTGTCTCACTCCCGTACAAAGTTCTAGAATGTTCGAGAATGTCCTTCGCAAATACCACCGTTCACTTCCTTGAGTCACGACGAGTGCGGTGATATGCCACACTTGGGTCTTTGTCTCACTCCCGTACAAAGTTCTAGAATGTTCGAGAATGTCCTTCGCAAATACCACCGTTCACTTCCTTAAGTGACGACGAGTGCGGTGATGTGTCACACTTGTGTCTTTGTTTAACTGCCGTATAAAGTTCTAGAATGTTCCAGATTGTCCTTCGCGAATAACACCGTTCACTTCCTTAAGTCAAGACGAGTGCGGTGATATGTCACACTTGTGTCTTTGTCTCACTCCCGTACAAAGTTCTAGAATGTTCGAGATTGTCCTTCGCGAATACCACCGTTCACTTCCTTTCGACAAGACGAGTGCAGTGATATATCACACTTGGGTCTTTATTCCACCCACGCACAGGGTTCCAGAAAGTTCTTCAAACTTCCAGTTAACTCCACTCACTTTGTGGACAGTGTTCCAGAAAGCTCTTTAAAACTTCCAATTAAATCCCACTTCTGACACCAAATTGTCACGGATTTCCCAATCCGTCTTTTTCTTACTTCCAGAAAAACAATCCGTTAATAAATTAATTTATTAACTACTGAACACTACTAATTACAGGTCAACTAAACACTTATTTAATTAATCGCTATCTAAATCACTTTGATATCTCCAACTAAACACTTTAATTCAAACTGTAATACAAGACTTATACAAGACTAACTAACTCGGCCGTTTATTCTTCTTTTATAGACCCAACGAATATTCCAGATATATTCCAGTATCTCTAGATCCATTTTCTCGTACGACTCGAATGCTTCTCGTCGATTCCTGATTTTTCCAGGCCGATCTCGATCAGCGGCAGGTTGTTTGTTTACCAGAATCACGTAGGGGCGATCGGGGCAATCTTAGGCAATTCGCGGTGCCACAGTCGTCGGTTTGGGAGTGAGGCAAATTCCGTGACAATATGTTTTACAATTCTGTAATAAATATGTAAATATTTACCCATTGTAATAATTTAAAAAAATCCTGGATATTGAAGACAGATTTCAAGGCGAAATTAAGTAATTTATAACTTCGTCTTAGACGTTATTGGAATGTTAACATTTGAAAACAGAAAAGGTAAACAATATGTAATTTCCAACTGTATTAATTGACATATTTGATTTTAGTTGGTCATTATATTACTCATAGTTAACAAATTTTTGACTCAAATTTTGGTATTATAACATGTTGTTAATATTTAAGAGTATTTTTATGATAGTAAATCTCGATCAATTTAGGTTTATTTTTCTTGTGTAGTGCTCTATTAGGTATGCTTAAATTTTAGTTTGGAAGCAGTGATGAATATCAGATACGCATATAACCTGAATTCTTCTGCTTAATTTTTATTCAGTTTGTAATTTCTAGAGGACTTGTCATGTTGAACATGGAAACACTATTTATACAGTAGATTTACGTGAGCGTCCAATTCTCTAGAGAGCTAACGTAATTCAGCAATGTCTAATTAAAAACTCATACTTTTAACTTGTTGTTTAAATGCTAGTTGTAGTGCCGTACCTACAACATAAATTGAATGATTAAACAATATACTTACGCTTTTTTGACAAAAATGAAGGAGTGTACCCCTAATTTATTTTAACTACAGTTGCATGACTGATAAGCAAAAATAAATTTCCATTTTCACTGGTATTGTTTCACTTCTGAGTTTTCATTTTGATTTGCCACAGAAAGTAGAAAGCAAAACCTTTGAAAATATATGAGATGTTTTATATAGAATGTAAATAAAATGCTTAGCCAAATGGAAAACCAGATTATAAGGCTTCAAACAAAAATTATAAGTATGGAAAACAACGTATAACATAACATGCACATTATGATTGTGCAAAAACAGTAAGTCTATATAAAATATATTATGTATTATAATACATATATGTAGATAGAACAGTGCAGTGTGGCATATCGCAAGATGCAGTACTGGGGCCATTAGTGTTTAATATTGTCACGGATTTCTCAATCCGAACTTTTCTTACTGCCAGAAAAACAATCCGTTTATTAATCACTTATCTTTATTAACTACTCTGTACGCTACTGAATATTAATTACAGCTCAACTAAACACTATTTCACTTTTAATCGCTATCTGAATCGCTCTAAACACTCCAATTCAAGACTGTAATACAAGACTGACTAACTCGGCCGTTTATCTTCTTTTATAGGCTAGACGAATATTCCAGATATTTTCTAGTATTTCTTGATCCATTTTCTCGAGCGACTCGAACGCTTCTCGTCGATTCCCCATTTTTCCAGTCCCGCCTCGATACACGGCATGTTGTTTGTTTACCAGAATCGCGTAGAGGCGAGCGGGGCAATAGTAGCATTTCGCTGTACAACAGTCGTCGAATTTGGTATGAATATATTTGATTTTTGTGACAATATAATATTTAAAAAATGTATTCTACCAAAAATTTTAATAAAAAATATTTACTTTCGCGGATGGCATGGCTGTTTAACACAATAACTAAGTGAATAACTCCATAACTAATAATTCGTATTAAAATAATAAAATTTGCCATTACTTTTACATCTAGTATGACGTCAAAAATTTATTCTCATCCATTTCCAAATGACTTAAACACAAGGATGTTAAAAATTGGAAAGCTTTGCTTCTTGTTTACTTCAGCAGATTTTTTAAATGGGCGCCGTCTACCTGTAGGGGAGACCAGGTACGAAAGTAACATATTTTTGTAAAGCCGGATAAATAAAAAATTAACAAAGTTATATAAATGTACTTACTATACGTTTCCTTGGCTTTTTATATATAGAAGAAAAATAATATTGAGGTAATTAAAGTTCATATTGATGTAAAATTAATAAAAAAGTAGAGAATGTACATCGTTACAACCTACCCAATGGTATGGGTCAAAAGTAACAGAACCTGGGGACGTTTGTAACATATGAATAATAGGTAATAACTAGGTATAGAAAGTTAGTATTTACAAGGTATAGGTAAGGTAAGGTAAGTTGTAGTGCAGGTACATAATATATTTTTTTATTTGAAAATGAAAAGAAAATAAATAAAAAAATAGAATAATGAAACAAAAATATAAAATAATAACAATTTTTTTTTTTTGGTAATAACAAAGAATCCTATCCCTATATGGCTTTTTCACGGTTGTTACGCCAGATTCGTCCATATTCCATATTTGGGATGGATCAAGTTTTTATCAATCCATAACAATCTTTCCCACGATCTGTTTGTTAGACATCCTAAATAAAGAGAATGAATTTGTGTATTCCCACACAGTATAACAAATACTGAAGTAATTATCTGGATATCTACAGAATTATCATTTTAAATATGACAAATATGATCATAGGTTTTAAATATGGGAGACGGTTGTAACATGTTACAATCACCCTCCTATGGCATTGTTACAATCGTCCCATTACGCATTTTTCACGCAATTGATAGAATACTTGCTTACAACTTTTTTTAACGATTATTTTTAAAATACCATGCTTAGGTTATAGCGAACATTGGTATTAACCCATATGATGCCCATAAAATAATTCAAAATAACGTTCAGTTCTAGGATTATGATTATTAAGATAAAGAATGAAAACTTACTTTGCATATCATTTTTCACCGTGCAGGTCTTAACTCGAACTAAAACATACCACGGATATTATTGTCCAAATAAGTTAATGTAGATTTCATTGCCGACTCTATGACGATATAATATCATATACAAACCTCTTTAGAAAGACGATACGCTTACTGTTACAACCAACCCGTGTTACTTTCGTACCCGGTCTCCCCTATACATTTCCTCAGTGGCGTAGCTAGGCGTGGGCGAAGCGGCCCCTCGCCCACGGCCTCGCACGTAAAGGGGCTTCGCGCGAGGCCCCCTTGAGGGTGATTTAAAACCGAACGCCATGAACTCTAAATAGTACGGATAGCACCCTAAAAGACCTTACTAAGAATAAGCTTTACCGAGGCTTTACCACACGTACTATAATTAATTTGCACACCCTGCCGGTTATTTTCGACATATTTTTCAGTACAGAGGTTACAAAAAATAATTATTTTTAGCATTTAAACACCTCATAATTTTGAAATTTTCAGATCATCCTACTTTAACTAGTTTCATCATAAATGAATAATTTTGTAAAAAAAACTTTGTGATTTTTCATCATTCTTATCTTGAAAATATACAGGGTGACATTGAAAAAAACTACAATGCATAGTATCACGCGATAGAGGACCAAAAAATAATAAATAAAGTTATATACACTAATGTCTGATTGCCTTTTGTTTTCAAGATACAGCATTTAAACATTTTTTGTAAAATTAAAATTTTTTCAATTTCTCCCGATTGTATGAAAATATTTGAACCAAAAATGATGCGCACTGTGACCTTCCACGTAGCTATTATGTGTCACAATATTCAGTTCATTCAGTATCCAATGGCGGAAGAAAAGGGCCTCGCAGATGCGACTTCGCCCACGTCTAGATTAGTCCACGCTACGCCACTGCATTTCCTTATCCGAGCGATGTTTTTTCGTTTTACTTGAAACAATATTCCAGGATTGTCTCGAATTTCGTTGAAATGTTATGTGTTATTCTTTCTACCAGGTCTTCCGTGGTGTGAACGAACTGTGAACTCCCCATAAAAGGAAATCCAGTAACTTTTTTAAAGAGGAATGACCAAAGTATTTACAAATTCAATTTTCACCTCTATAAAATAACTCCTGTCAAAATTTTGGCCAAACGAGTGTGGTGGCAAGTCCGTTCCTGACGACTATAACGGAAAATTTAAAAATTTTACGTGAAACAAAAATTAAATATCTGGGAATAAATGTTGATGCCCATTTTAAATGGAATTCGCATATTAACGTACCAGTGGCAAAACTAGACCATTGCTTCCCAAATTTATATATTTGCGTCGTTTTACTTACCTTGGACCCTGGACATAATGATGATATCCCCCACGGCATTCCAAATATTAACTCGATCCATTTATTAAAAAGAAAGTGAAAACTTGTTTATTTAATTCAGACGTGATACCGATAAATTGCGAGCAAGTCGTAGACAAAATGGTGGCCCAGGGAGACCACAATGTGTTTTAGTATTTACTGCTGATATACTAATTACAGAAGAAGCTTTATTTATTCGAAATTGAATTCAGAACATTCACAAAACACACGTTTGGAAATTCAAAAATCCGCACGCAATTGAACGGGACCACTTCCAACACCGTTTTTCACTCAATGTTGGCATGCATGGTTTATAATATCTCGAATTACTTTGCCTGCCCGCCCTTCTTGAAAATGTACCCCTAGCTGTCTGACAACGCATGCGGTTTTTACATTATGGAACACTCGACTAGATGGTCGAGATTATCTCCATTAAGTACACGGAGTATGGTGGATTAGACGGGCTGGACAGGTAGCATGACCTGCGCGGTCGCCCTATTTAAAACCTTTTGACTTCTTTTTGTGGGGTCATTCAGAAAATGGGGTGTACCGTACCGAAGTTGAAACCGTCGGGGATTTGCGCGAGCGTCTCATAGCTGCTGAGAATAATTTGCGTTGTTACAAGAACAGCAATCAGGAACAACATTCGCTTTAGTGCGGCAAAATTGGATAAGCCGTGTCCAAATATGTGTACAAGTCAAGGGACAAAATCTCGAACAGTTTTTGTAATAAGGTGCTATTTTTTTTATAAATTTCATGTTCCTAATAGTGATCCAATACAGCAATTCTTCTTCAAAATTAGTGTAACAAAATTTATTAATTTTAAATACACGTCACTATGATCATGTCTATCTATCTTTAAGTTTATGCGCCGGTGTTGGTTAAACTTTGGAGATTTGTTTCGTACGATATGTGACATCGCCAGTTTGCATTGTCACTTCATTAGAGTAGGCCAGATTCCAGCGGCGTGTAATGAAATATTTTTAAATAGTTTTCAGAATGCGTATATTTTAAGTTAAGTACATGTATGTTGAACATTTCTATTTTTTTTCGGATAAGATTTGATTCACCCTGTATATGCAATCAGCCACAATAGATGATACCTGACGTATTTCTGCATGTTCAGGATTACTTCTTCAGGTAGTCTCCTCTATTTTAAATTGAACCAAATATCTAGCTATAACAAATTTAAATTTAATTTTGAAACAACAATGTCCAAAGTGTAAAGAGAGAATATAAGGATAAATATTGTGCATGTAATTGAACGCTGATCCAGGCACTAGTCTACAGAATATAGTGATATAGTTTCACATAATAATATCGATACCCAGTAAAAAGTAATAAAAAGTTATAATTGTATACAAAGCTTCTTATAACATATATCCAAAACCTTTATAGATTAATGAGACCGAACAACGATGAATAAAAACAGCGTTAGGTATTATTTATATCGTATCGTCGTCTATATAGGCACAATCTATTAATAAAGATATAATCTGAAAGATACAATCACATATAGGCAAGCAATAAAACATTTTGGTTACACCAGAGTGAAAGAAGTTACGAAGAAAAATTTAGACGTATTAATAATTCAAAAATGACAATAGAAATCATGTCGTAATTTGATTAATAAAATATATCCATACATTTGGGCAGTCAATACATCACAATACTCAGACAAACAATTTAATCATCCGCACATCAGCATTTCCATGAAGCTGAGAAATTACTCCTATACAAACTGTTTGCAAAAAGGAATAAAAATATAAAATCGACTGTAATCATGTTTTCCAAGCCTTTCAAATGTAGCGGGGCACGCAAACAACGTACCAATATTGATGTATTGTGAGTTCGCAGATATAGTGAGTAATGATTGCGGTTTTCTCTATACAGCTATCTGTTTTAACTATTTGCTCTTTTCAAGGATGGGGTAGCACTGAGGTTTTCATGTTAATCAAGGTTAGCAGCGATCCTCTTGGCTTGAAAGATTCTAACGCAGATATTTTAATTTTAAACTCGTGTACGATCATTACTGAACCAGCATTTTGCTTTTGCAGATATCATTAATTGTTTGTTTTTAGAACTTCTCATGTGTATGTTTCCGCTAAGTAAGATTTATTAGTAATTTCTTATATTTATATATATTTACAATTACAAATTAAAAGTATCTAATCTTTATTTAAAAAAAAAATAAATGCTTAACCTTAATATGTTGTTTGTTTATATTGTCATATAAAAAAGAGAATAAAAGTCAATTAGTGTGTGTAAACTATGTTTAGTTACTGAAGTTTGTTGCAGAGTCAATTAACAAAAGAATAAATACAATAATTACAATTACGTTACTATGGCGAATATCTTTATTGAAATTGAGTTGTAAATTGAATTAATGTATACCTGTACATTATTTGATAAATAAGTTTATTCAATTATAAACAGTATATTGCAGTTACAAAAACAGGTTCATTGTAAACAATTATTAATTCGATAATCTGGTAAATATTTGTTATTCATTTAATAATATTTGTACACTATTTCAATCGATTATCATGTTTATCAATACAATAATCCTTCGTTGTTTATAGTGTACATTAAATAAAACTGGCATTTAATACATTATGATAATTTTTTTTTATGAAATTATTCTTACTATAATATTTATTTTGATTTAAAGAATTGAATTTAAAAAAATTAATTTCTGTTGTTTTTTTATTAATACGGATTTATTTTGTTGTAATTGATTTAATTTAAAAGAATTTTAAAGATATATTTTGTTTATGTTTTTATTTACTTTTGAAAACTTATTTTATTGTTATTGTTAAAATTTATTCAGTTGGACGCCATTAATAAAATTTATATATGTACCTGTTGTTGCTTATTTTAATATTTAAAGGCCGTATGACACGGTAGAAAATTGTATATAAAATTCTGCATAGAAGCAATTTTTCATATATTTAGTACTAATAATAATTATTGTTATTATAACCAATAACCAGTAAATTAAGCAAAAATAGGAAAGATATGGGAAAGATGCACTGGAGGTTATATTATTTTTCACATAAAAAATGTATTCAGAATTTTATATCTATAAATAGAACATGTTTTAATTTTAACTTTAAAGTTAAGTTAGTTAACACATACAAATTGAAATTTTTACAATTTACACATCAGTTGTCTTAAAAACTAACTTTTAAAATTAAATATGAGAATTCTCTTTTTATATTAATTTGAAAAATTGAAAATTTCTTGTTTATTTTCTATATTTAAATTTAAAAAAAAATAGTACCTAAGTACACTTTTTTGTTAAAAATGTTCAGAGAAATGAATGTTTTCAGTAGGTAATTACTTTGAAATGATTGGTTTTCAATCAAATTTATATTTTATCATGGCCAAGTTTGAGATATGCAACCCTTTATATAATATTTTCAACTGATATTTGTTATTGCCTAATCTTTTGTATCCTTGTAATGAACTCCTATTTCTGTGTTGTTGCTAATTTTGGGTTGTCTATCCTCCATTCCTCAACACTAGATGGTGCTGTCCGTGACTCGTTCTACTGGCTATCCTGTACATTCATGTTGCTTGTTCTTGGAAGGTAGGTCACCCTGTATATTAAATCATTAATTGTAGAAACAGTAAATTAAAATCAAAAAGCGACCTGTTTCGGGAATTCTCAATAATATTGTTTATTTAACTAATAATGAATGTATGCGTTACTTTATTTGTGTGTGTACTGTATAAATTTTACCAAATTCAAACAGATGCTCAGGTAGCAAGAGTAATATTAGAATAATTACAAGCAAACGCTTACATTACCCATCTAGTATTTGGCAAATCATATTTATAAATAAAACATAAGTATCTCTTGGTTATTTTCTGATGCACGTCACCAAATAGAACTAGCGTGGCGCCTGTCCGCAGAAGGAGACGTTTACAACTGTCTACTTCAAGTTGAGGATTACCCTCAAGAGGATTTCTCATCCTTGTAAATCTTCCTTGTAGCAACTTTTCCGTTCATATATTGAAACGTCAATAATCCCTAAAATTTTTCAGGGAACTTAGTTACCTCATTCGATAATTCTACTAGTCTTTTACAAATATTTACATCTAAAAATCTATAAGGTAACCAAATAGTAGCGGTTATACAGGGTGGTTTTAAACAAGTAGCAAAAAATGGGGCCCCAGATTGCTTAGGTGAAAATAAATCGATTTAACCTAACATACCTATATCCCAAGTTGCATAATAAAAAAGACAGAGTTTCAGAGATAAAGTTTCATTTTCGATATTTGTAGATAACTTCTTAAAAAATCCAAATATTTACAAGTAATTTGCAATTCAAGGGTTTTTACGAGCGAGGGATTCAAATGTGTTTCTAATTTTGACGTCACAAGTAGAGGGCGCCACTTATGGCACATCATGTTTCTTTTAAATGGCAGTTTACGTTTTTTACCATTCGGGCTCCATTTTCTAATGTATAATTTTATTTTCTAAAGGTACTCCTGTTAGAACTTCCTGTGGGGGTTTTCGAGAAAACAAGATTTTAGTTGAACTCACAATATTACGGTTTATAAAATAAGTGACTTTTCTCGAAGTAGGCTTATGTCAAGATTTGTTGATGGATGTCTCATAAACAATTCAGCATTTCCCAAGCATTCACGTAACGTTAAGAGCATGATGTGATATTTTTGGTTTGAATAATTAAATATTAAATTTACTATTAGTAATAATTACAATCACTAAAATTTTAATATAAAGTTAATTAGAATGTGAATTATTACTAAGAATGTATGCGTTGTTTATGAGACATCCACCAACAAGTTTTGACATAAACCTACTTCGAGAAAAGTCACTTGTTTTATAGACCGTAATATTGAATAGTTCAATCATCGTCTGCTAAATAGCAGCGGTCGCGCTTTTTCTAGTCTGTTCTCTTGCCCCTTTGCCCGTTTGCAGTGACTCACCGCGCGTGGCAGCACTCTACAGCACATATGTCATAGTTGTCAATTGTTTCTATCAGTAATTTGACGTTTCTTACAAATATCTGGTGAGTGTACATTTCTGTTAACGTGTTATTTTTAAATGTATAAATTGATACAACTTAAAATAAATGAAGTATTGTGTTTTTCATGGTGAAAGTGAAGTAGCACCCCATTATTGTGTATGTATTTTATAACAATCTGCAGTATTAAGACAGAAGTAGGTACGTTGTGTGAAGTACAGAAATGATATTAATGTTGCATATTTTATAGTTTTAAAGTAGTCGATATAAAATACACTACATACTAACCAAATTAAATAAGTAGGTTCTATTAAAAGATAAGTTGTTAGTCTCAATATCACATATCGAATTGTGACATTTATGGCCTGATGTGTATGTTTCCAAATACTAACATAGTGTCGATACACTACAGAACATTACAGAATTTTAGATTGAAATTCAAGTGATTCGACAGACAAATATTACAAAGGTGACGCGATTTAGCAGACGATGATTCAATTATAGTCGCGGCAAGAATTCACATGACTTACGTCATGCGAACAAATAACTAATTCATTATATTTTCATCAAAATATTTGCAATTGAGAGTAATAAAACTATATACCTACTACCTAAATGTTTGCTTTATATATTGCACTAAATTACAACAAATTATTGGTTTTAATTAACTAATGGTAAAAAAATCTAACCTTGAAAAATTTAGAACTTAAAATGTAATAGGAATATAGCTTAACTAGCGTTCTCTATAAAATATCCAAAAATTAAGTGAACCAGCGTATTTGGCGTCCCCAAGAACTCCGGTAGGTATACCAAATTTCATAAAAATATTTCGTACCGTTTGGAAATTTTCGTAAACATTATTTTTTTAAAATTATATTATGTCACTCTGTATCTCTGTAAACAAGGGAAGATAGGCATATACTTCAAAAGACAAAATATTCTTATATTTTGACGTATTACCACTCCCTGTATTTACGAGAAACGCCCTGTATACACAGAGAATGTAACTAGAAAATATATCTAAATCATTTTGGAAAAAAACCAGAAAAAAATGCAAAAAAAACGCAATCAAATTCGTTACTAAGTTATGAAAAGGACAATTTTATTTGCTTTGGTATTAAGAAAGAGGAAGAATAAGCACAAGGTAAATATATAAAGTGGCAACGTCATTCTTAGATTAATATAATTGACATTTTAAAGGTTAGTAGTTGACAGTGAATGAATTTATGTGGGACTATGTAAACTTGGCGGCAAATTAACCAATAACAAGTTAGTGTTTAAGCGTGAGAAATTTGAGTCACTCCTCTTAGTTTAAAAATAGCCCATAGCTGAAAGTCGCTCATATAAAACGACAGATATAAATTTTTAAATGTTTACATAAGAAAGTAAGTTACTATAGTTGTGGAGAGGATAGGAATCTTGGTATGGTAGGATGAAATGACGTTGGTTTAGGTCAATGCGAGAGATTGATACCGGTCGGCGTTTGACCATCCCTTTAATTAATGAGATTCTAGGTTTTCTTCATTCCTGCACTGAATAGTGGTTAGGGCCTACCAATGTAAGTCATGTCCACAAATACGGACTGCTTAATGATAATATACCGCCCCATCTCCAGTACAAGTCTCTGACTTGCGTTAAAGCTGCACGCCCACTAAGGAGAAGAGACGCGAAACGAAGGGAATAAGATTCTGATTCTACGTCCACACACTGGCACAAAACAACCAAATAAACAATACTATATTACTTTTATACACCCACATCGTTGATATACAAACAATGCATGTGAAATATTGATGATAAAATGAAGAAAAAATTTCAATGTCGAAGTGAAATATGACTGGTAAATAAAGCACTCCCTCTCTGCACATACTTCGGATAATTTAAACATGCCTACATAAAATGTTTTATCGTAGCGTAAGCGTATCTATCATCCCATAAATAGAATGTTATAGTACACACTTGATACTGCTTTGTTGGCCTCTTTAAAAACTGTGCATTATGTAACTGGAAAAGGTCCACGTAATGATTTATGAGCTACTTAGTATTGCTGTACTGTTATCAATTGCAACTATATATTATTATGAGCAACTCTTGACGTACGGAAATAATCACCACAAAGGAATCAATTTACTTGTATTATTTTTATTAGATACCTATTTCATTAATCAAAATTAACTCATAATATTTCAAGTGAATGTCTTCCACATATTGCCTCATTTTGAAAAAGTTAGCACTGATGGTGATTATGTTTGTGTTCACCATCGACACTTTCACACTTGTATACGTAGTTAAATGTAAATGCACTCATACGACAGCACATTACACTCCTTCTTACCCATACAGTACTTACAGTATCGAGTATCTGCCCTGGAGAGTTTTGCTGGTTAGGAGACGGTGATGAAGCTGTCACAGAGAGCGCGTTTTAAAACGTGATAAATATCTATGTATTCAATATTTTCATTTAATTATTTTTTTTATTTGTCGTCTAATAAAATAGGTACCTAATAGGCGTTTCTTTGAAAGCAAATATTTATTATTACTGTAATGAGGCGCATTCTTCTGTATAAACAGTTCAAATAAAATGTTGTTGAGCTGTCGCAGTGCTGGTATTGATACATTATGGTATGGTTATGTGTTGTTAACAGTATTTATTTATTTGTTTGTTGTTTGTTCGATTGCTTTTCTATTTATTTTTCTGTTTATTTTTTCTTTATTTATCTATCTATTTATTAACTATTTAACGGCCCCAATTATAGAATAGAAAAACTTAACATAATAGATACAAATGCAAATTGAAAAAATAATAATAAAAAAGTAAATAAGTATAAGATTTATAAAAATACAAATATAATTATGTATCTTAAATCGACTACAGACACTCGTAGTCCGCGCGTATATGTACGTGCGTAGGTACATACGAGTATGTCAGTGTGTAGACAATATCTGCTTAAAATATATGTAGAACATGTATTCAATGGCAGACTACTTCCAGTGCTGTTCGTGTTTTTCTAGTTAACTGATAATACCATAACAGTAATTACGTTATTTATCTTTATTGGGCAAACGGACGCCACTGTTAACAAATTTAATTCGTTCTATACAGTTAGTAGTTAGTAAGTACAAAAATGTGAACCACTTGCTTAGGGAGGCAACAAAAAAAAAACAATAAAAAAGTTATTCCAGAATTCTAGCTCGATGTTTAAAAACATGGGGCAAATCCTTTTTCTCCTCCAGAAAATCGACGCCTATGATAAGCATCGTCCGAGACGGTTTAGATCTGTCCACTACCATGCTGTCGTTTTTTATAGCATTTCCAATTGTAGAAACGACAAAAATGAACATTAATAATAATACCTAACAGTTAATCCGGATAGCTGCAGTTTTTTAAATTCGTTTTCCAAACTGTCAAAACTACATTTTCAGTAATTGCAAGTCTTTCAGGATTACCTTTTAAAACTCACACTTTACGTACAGTTAAAATGCCCATTTATTCTAAAAATATTGAACGGATGGAATATTAATAAGTAGATAATAGAAAATTTTGAATGTACAAACTTTAATTACAAAATCTGGCCCAATGACCTAGAAAAAAAACGGCGAATTTTATTGTGGAAAAATATCTGTACCCGACACAAATTTCTTTATTAAAATATCATAAAACGTTTAAAATTGAAGGAATCGGCACTAAAAATTAAAGAAAAACATAAAATCACAAACGTAGACACACAGGCTTTTAATTATTATAACAACAAATTGTTGGTGGTTGCCTAACTCTATAAACGTCAAACGTGTGGTTGCGGCTGCCGGCCGCCAGAATCGGAGATAAATTGGGGTTTAATATGGTTTAAAAAATGTTTGTTTGCTTTATAAATCAGTTTGAATATGTTTTGAAGAGTGACCCCGTTAATTAATATTTTTCTCTATCCCCTCTTAAAATATTTTTGTACTTCAGTCAGTCAGTCAGAGTTAAATCTGCATACGCGTATATTTGTACGTGCGTACATACCTCAAGAGATGTCTGTAGTCTGAGGCCAACCCTAGGAAAATATAAACAAATAAAATTTACCATAAACAAAAAGTTGACGCAAAAAATGAAAGACACAAAGTTGAGTAATAACAATAAATCTAAATAGTAATTCGTTTAATATCTGCTAGAAAACAGGAGAAAATGTCAGCCAAACTAGATACAACGTTATATGTATTGGAAATATTATATAAAGGAGAATTTTTTCTTTTTTCTCGGGGTAGGTAAATAAAATAAATCAATTTGTCTTGATACAGATCTGCAGATTGAACATAGTTAATATCTTACTAAAATCAATCTGATTATATAATAATTTAAATAAAAACGTCAAACAAGCAATATTATATATATTCATTAAAGAAGATAACTTTAAACGGTCAAGTAAAACCAATTACGAAAAACCAATAGTTGGATATTCAGCATCAATTCTGGCAGTAAATTTCAGAAAATGATGATGAATAGTTTCAAGACCGTCAATATATAACGAGTAATTTATTGACCAAATTAACGAGGCACATTCTATTTTAGATTGAACTAAAGTGATTAAAAAAGAGTCAAAAGCACTTTTTTTATAAAACAGAATAAAATTTAAACAGGTATTTGTAGTACTGAAATCAATAGTGAAAACACTTTTCACCGTTGACGTAGTCCGTTTAGGGGGTTGAAGTGTGAAGAAGAACTAGGCCACTGGCTTTAGTTAAAAATGTTATTCACGTCAAAATATTAACGTTTTATTATGTTTACTGCATACAACATTTGAAGGAAAAATATTTAATTGTTTAATATATAAAAAATAAAATAATGTTTTAAAGTTGAACGCTCTATATCAAGAAAACAGAGTATCAGGGAAAACGTTGTGTGAAAAATAGGGCACTCTGTATCCGTTCTTATCTATCTTAAATTTAGACATTGTTCTTATTATCTTATGTTTCGTAGTTTTAACGTAGTTGCAGAAGTGTGTGATATACATTTTGATAGTTTATATAGTATCTCTAATAAAATAATTGCTAATTTTCAATTTTGATTTAGATCTCTAGGTATATATCGTATCATGTTAATTATAATTTGGTCTTAGTTTAGTTTTAAGATTTTATTATTATTAGATATCATTATTATTATCTTATTTTCAAGCACAGTAATATGTTAAATATGTTTAACACATATGTTGGATAATGTTGTCCTATAATTGGAGAAATCTGTTGGGCAATAAAGGTATTATTATTA
This sequence comes from Monochamus saltuarius, assembly GCA_025584915.1. Lineage (NCBI taxonomy): Eukaryota > Metazoa > Arthropoda > Insecta > Coleoptera > Cerambycidae > Monochamus > Monochamus saltuarius. The sequence goes on along the minus strand of CM046721.1, from coordinate 82,328,348 downwards.
TTATTATTATTATTATTATTATTGACGAGTTGAATAAAAACTTATATCACCACATGTTTCCTTTTTCTACCATACCATTAAACACAGCAACATTTTTATTAATAATGTTATGTCAATTGGGAAAATAAGGCAACTTCTCTAATTCTCAGCAGTGTTAAAGAAATGTCAATAAAGCAGGATATCTTCCTTTTTTATCCTTAAATTTCCCATTTTTAAATCTGCAATAAGCCGCAATAACTTAAGAATAATTATTTAATTTGGAAACAATAACCGTTTTTCTAACCAAATGAAAAAAAAAAATGGGGTAAAGCACTCGAATTACCATATTACAAGAAAGAGATTGGGGTCACGCATAAGTATTTCTCGAATAAGGCTTGTCTGAAACTATAAAAAGGGCAGGTATTGGTTTTAGGCCATAGCTTGTGTTTTAAGAATCAGTATTGCTTAAAATCAATGTTATACGTGACCTGTTTAAATATCGTTCCCATAATTTGGTAGGTACACTTTAACTTTGACTTTTATGAATAGACTCTCTATGCAAATCAAATCGTTTTCATAGCAATAATAAATAACATGATTCCTCTCTGTTAAATTCTAGATCCTACTTTTTACACTATTAGATATATTACAATGTACAAAGTTTTCTTATATTTTGTATTAGTTCAAATAAACATCGTTTAAGTTATGCTGTTATTTTTTTGCAGCTTAGTATCAGACATTTATGAAAAAAATTGATAAAAAATTGTATTCTTAGCAAAATAAAATAAACATGTTTATGCAAACTCTTCCAGTTGTCGTTACTTTATACTAAGTGACAAAGAAAGGTAAACATTTATTAAATATAATTTTATTTTGATTCATTTTTTGCATGTTCTTTTTCTCGGTAAAAGTTAAAAATAATAAAATTTTCAAGTGTACCTGTTTTTTTTTTTGGAATTTGCATAGGTCGTACTTTGATAAAGACTTTATCTTTATGCTACTTGTAGCATTCTGTTTTAAACATTTCTGCTCACATTTGTGTGGTTAAGCTTGTTGCAAACCACATTTTTTCACAGCTGATTATGCCTACAACAGTACGTAGATTTGGGTAAATTTCTAAGCTCAGTGACTTTGAGAGGGGGCGGAATGTTAGGTTGCGCGAAGCAGGTTTGTCGGCGAGAGAAATTTCTAGAAGGAGTAACAGATCCTTACGTACCATAGTACGGTGTTACCAGGTGTGGAAAACCATGGACACAGAGCATAGCAGTATACATATAAAACTACTTTTAAAATCAGTTTATTGAGTCTAGGTCCAATTCTGCTGAACTAGAATTATTTATAAATACACTGCCACTTTACTGAAAGAGCTCCAATTCTGTTTCGTCTATTTCGTCCATTATTTATTATGTAAAACTGGCCGTTTTTATAACGTTTACTAGTCGACCAATGTCGACTATCGATAATATCGTATTTGTATGTCACCAGTCAGAACAAGGCAACATCAAATTAATATTTTGAACATGAAAGCTGTGTGTAAACATTTATTCTTAATTATAAGCTATTTTATAATAACGTACAGTTGCTTTCTGCCTATATGCAAGATGTTCTTAGGTTATGTTAATTGTTGTTGTAGTATTTTGTTTAATTATTTTAATTAAATAATTATTAATAATATAATAATAATAATAATTTAATATTATTAATTATTTTTAACCAAAATCGAAACAATAACTTTATTTTCATTGGAAATTTCTTATTTCCTCTACTAATTAAAGAGAAGAAAAATATTTACACCGATCTTTAGAATTAGAAAGTGCAGTGCAAGAAATCAGTTCATGACATTGTTTATACAAATTTCTGTTTATAAACCTCAAGATTTGAATAATTTAATAATTTGATTAAATAACTTCTGGGAAACTAATCAAGTTATCTATTAATTGACCTTTATCGGTTGCAGAATGGAGATAATAGGCGTTAGAGACATCTTGTTAGTATCGACTGACGACCTAATTTGATCTTAACAAGAAATGTTATTGACGGGGGAGTTATTTCGTAATTTAATATTAAATCTAAGTTCTAATATTACATCAAGTCAGTAAGTACTAATTTTAACCTTAACTCCAAGGGAAATTTCTTTACTCGGAAGGTAATAATGGTTTCGTGTCTTACAAGGGAAATGGTAATTAAAGACTGAAATAGACTGAATTAATAGCCAATTTCCAATATTCAATGATAAAGGATTTTAATACATATGAGCTCCTATATTTTCTGAAACATATTGAACGAGAAACAGTACAAATTTAAGATCAATAAATTTCCATACAGTCACAGTAAATACAAAGCAAAACAAAAATTAAGAAACTTTTCAGATCTTGTAAACATTAATTTAAAATCAGTAAATCGATTTATTATTTTTATTTTTTAAAATTAATATGATATCAAAACCTAATCAGGTTTAAAAATATGTATAATAATGCTGGAGAAAGGAAAAATATTTGAAGTAATGTATATATTTTGCTGTATTGAAGTGTGTAAAATTACAACACAATTTCTTGTAAATTTTTGACGATCGACAGTTCTTTAATGATATTTTTAGTGTTCTTAAATAAATAACGAACATTTTGTTTAATTATTGGATAAATACATTTTTTTCTATTGTAAATAAAATTCTAAGGTCTGATAATATTATAATAATAATAATATCTCTACCCCTCATTCTAATCACGAGGATTAGCTCAGAAGTCGAAGACTTGTACAGGAGAGGGGGCGGCATGTTATTATTAAGCAGGCCGCATTTGCGCCCAGGAACGACTTACGTTGGTAGGCCGTAACCACCATTCAGTGCAGGAATGAGGGAAACCTGGAAAACCTCATTAATTAGGGGGGTAGTTAAATGCCAACCGGTATCAATCTCTCACACTGACCTAAGTCAACATTCTCCCACCCTACCATACCCGCAGAGAGGGTGCCAATCTCTCCACGAATATAGCTTATATACGGTCTACCGACCGCAGGGGTCGGACCCACAACGATCCAGTCACCTCGATTCAAGTACTGACGCCTTAAACCGCGCGACCACTGACATATCGGTCAGTGGTCGCGCGGTTTAAAGTGCCTTTACGATATATGATGTCATTTAATTGTTTAATTTATGGTTATAATAGTGCTATTGGCGAAGATCTCCATAATAAAAAACTATAAATGCGTCAATGAATATTACCTCAGGGGTGACGTAAAAATTTATTTATATTTATTATTTGAAAATGAGTTGGGCCTCACCTCTACCAGCTACCACGAGCCGCCACTGAACCAAACTAATTTGTGTTTGTGTTTACGTATGAAGTAAAGTAACAAAATTAATGTAACTTAATAAGGAAAGTTATACAAGGAAACAATTTGTAAAGTAACACAGTGAAATGTCATCTACAGTGTAGCAAATCCTTTTAAATGTAAGTACAACAAAGCTGATCACAAATAAATTTCACGTAGACAACTTTACAGGGACTAATTAATTGAATAAATTACGTGACTGAGGATTACCAGCTCCAAACTAGCTAACCAAGTGCACAATGACTGGCTCGATTAGTCGACAGTTACTCAGTTTATAAGTTTCATGGGAATATCCTGCAACCGTATGCTGGTTTACTCTTGCATTCATTGTTAACATAACTATTGGTATGTTATGAAGAATATACTTTTAGTATTATTATTTAAGTTTTAACATCAAATATGGCAGTGTTTAAGGGAGTTTCTCAGCGCTTGAAAAATTATCGACCTGTTACTGTGGTGTGTGCTATGTCAAAGATTTTCGTGTATATATTTTTATGCCGGTTGATGCCATTTCAAGACAGATTTTGGATTTTGAACATACATCAGTGTGGTTTTCGTTTAGGGTACTCGACGATAACGGCTGTGCATTATTTTTATAACAAGATAATTCAAAATTTTGAGGCGAGTGAGTCTCCTGCTGGGATATTCTGTGATTTCAGCAGGGCATTCGATTGCGTCCAACATCGAACACTATTCGAAAAATTATATACTTATGATGTATGTGGCCAGCCGTTAAATTGGATGTCTACTTTTCTCGAAAGTCGTAATCAGTACGTCTCTATACAGATAATTCAGGAAAACTATTCGTGGAATAATTTCTGACAATTTAACAATCGACGGGGGTCCCGTATTGTTAAATTGCATTATATTTCGTCAGATGACACATACTATATCAACTTGATTTTTTGCACCTTACTCGTCAAATTTCCACCTTCTTTCTTCTCTATCTATTCTGCTATCATTAGCATGAAAAATTATTCACTTCTCCACTCCAAGCCATTTAATTTCTCATATGCGGAATAGAAAACGTGCCAGGTCGTTGGAAGACAATCATGAACAATGGAGTAGAATACATCTTTTATTTTCATGTATCTTGTTTATTATTTCATGTATTTTGTTAATAAAAAATATTCCAATCAACTCAATATATGCATTTTAAGCTTAATGTATAAATTATGTATGGATCTGAGTATACCTTTAAAGATCACATATTTTAACCTACTTATACTCTTGGATAAACAATTTTTCCGCAATATTCTATAAATCCATTTTAATGACGTGTGCTTTGTTCTGTTTTTGAACGGCTTTTATATAACACAATATTCGTTCAAATTCACTAAATTTAATTCTGGGGTCTGTCTCCCGTGTCTTTCAAAAAGTTGGGCGACAACTCTACGTGGCGTGAAAGGTGAGCCAGCCACATCACAGCCTACTTTAATGAAACTGTGCCGCGGAAAAGCTTCGGGGAAGTTTAATACGTGGGCGAGAGGTATTTTATTATTTATATAAAGAAAAAGTAGGAATATGAAGTATGGCATTATTGCCCTCAGAAAAGTAGAATGAAGTCTGAATTTAAAAAAAAATATGGATATCAGACTCCCATAATATGTTTAGGAAGTAGTTAATTGAATTACCTATAAAATATCTATTTACTTAATAAACTATATCAGACAAATAATGTTCAAGATTTCTTGACGACTAAAATTAATATTTCAATTCGGGCATTCACAAAATGCTTAACGAGTTATTCGGGACTTTCAATTCTCTAAATATTTTTATGTGAAATGAGTAATTCTATATTTAGACTATTAGAATATAGCGTAAGGCACTTGAATATTTTCTGTTTTTCTGGAATAAAGCAAAATAATAATTTTTGGTTTTTTCTTTGGAACAAAATGAAAGAGACATTTTTTCTTATAAAAGCTACCTGTTTGGAGTTACAAACAATGATTGAATGTTCAATATACTCAAAAATTTGAATTTCTAGTATATACAGGGTCCCCCACAACCCAAGCCTATAACTATTTTTAAGATACCTTAGCAATCAAGGTATCATTTTGTAAGTCTGTTCAAGGCCTTCTAAGCCAATCATTTAATAATAATTGTTCAGTAATAGCTTTACTTGAGAAAAATGGATAATTTGAAAATAAATTACCAATGAGAAAATGTAATGAGATTCACCGTGATCTTCCTGGCTTCCTATTAGAGAGACGCCTCTCGGAGTATGGAGAACTAAAATATAATGTGGTCTCTTGCACTAAAGTCTTAAATTAATTATCTAAAAGTTCATTAAATTAGTATTGCACTTTTCAGATTTGCGAGTGTTACAAAAGAGAAAAATCTATGTATGAGATGTAGCAATATGTAGCGAATGCGGCAAACTATTCACACCAAATTTTGCGAATCGAATCTGTTCTTTCAAAAAATTGGAAAATAAAAACTAAGCGGATTTCAGTATTTTAATAAGGCAACATTTTTTATTTAAGAAAATTATTGAATATGAGAATAAGTAATAATTATTAAAAATAAATTAAAACAGAACAGCAATAAAAAAACAAATTGTTTTTACAAAATTGACTCCTATGAAAATTTATTTTCCCGGTAGGGACATACTGTCAGAACTTATCTAAAAAAAATTTTAAGTGTTCAGGGTACTCTTACAAATACATTTTTGTAAAAAAAATTAAAAGGACAGTTCGATAATGATTTAAAAATAAACTTCTGTACAGAACTGGAAGCTGGTCCACTGTAAAAACACGCAATCTGCGACCGGACCAAAAATGAAAAAAAAAATGCTCAAACAAATTCAACTGCTTTCGCAGCTGTTGTTATTAATTATTAATAAATTTAATTTGTGATTTTAATTAATAGAATAGTTTGACATACCTGATATTACAACAACATTTTGGGCTCGTCTTACCCAGTTTCTACAAACAAATACAAATGTTTCTACTTCCTGTCCGTTTTGAACTTGTAAGTTATTGGCAGAAACTATGATACGTTGCGTAAATCATCAATAGTATGTATCCACTTTGATGCGATACACTTAATTTGTTAAATATATTCACAAAAAGAAGTCCAAATGATTTAAAGTGAGTATGTCGTAGTGCAGCCATGGTACCGGTCCTCCTCGTCCAATCCCATAGTATTGTCACGGATTTCCCAATCCGTCTTTTCTTTCACTTCCAGAAAAGCAATCCGTTAATTAATTACTTCTTTATTAACTACTGAACACTACTAAACACTAATTATAACTCAACTAAACACTTATTTAATTAATCGCTATCTAAATCACTTTGATATCTCCAACTAAACACTTTAATTCAACTCTATACAAGACTTATACAAGACTAACTAACTCGGCCGTTTATTCTTCTTTTATAGACCCAACGAATATTCCAGATATATTCCAGTATCTCTAGATCCCTTTTCTCGTACGACTGGAACGCTTCTCGTCGATTCTCGATTATTCCAGGCCGATCTCGATCACGGCATGTTGTTTGTTTACCAGAATGGCGTAGGGGCGATCAGGGGCAATCTTAGGCAATTCGCGGTGCCACAGTCGTCGGTTTGGGAGTGAGTGGGGCAAATTCCGTGACACTGCCCCCTCAGGACCGATCGTCCCGATCGGATACACCTCTATACGGGGACAGACGCTCCAGATGGACGACCTTCATTTTACTCCTGGGAGTCCTTTGTATCCGGTAGACGACGTCATTGATTCTTTTAATGACGGTATAGGGGCCCTCCCAACGGTTCTGTAGTTTAGGCGATTTTCCTTTCTTCCGCGTGGGGTTGTACAGCCACACCAGGTCGCCTTGTTGGAATCCGACTGTATTGGCCCGGACGTCGTATCGAGTCTTCATGCGATCGCTCTCTAATCGCATTCGAGATCTGACTTGATCGTGTACGGCTGCTAGTCTTCGTTCTAGGTCATGGGTATAAGTGTCTGGCTCTGTGGGCTGTTCCGCAGGACGACCAAATACCAAATCTGCTGGAAGGCGAAGCTCTCTTCCAAAGATGATCCTTGCGGGAGTCTTCCCAGTCGTTTCATGGACAGCTGAGCGGTAAGCTAACAGGAAGAGTGGAATGAGCTTGTCCCAGTCTGTCTGGTTCTCGTTCACAAACATCCTCAGATTGGTTTCTAGTGTGGCGTTGAAGCGTTCCACCATACCATCTGACTGGGGATGCAGTGGGGTGGTCCTGGTTTTCTGGATTCCCATAAGCTCGCAGACCTTTCGGAACACACCTGATTCGAAATTTCTGCCCTGATTTGAATGTAGTTCCATGGGCACCAAATCTGCAGAACAGGTTGTTGACTAGCGCTTCTGCTACGGTTGTGGTCTCTTGATTGGGAACGGGTTATACTTCCGGCCATTTGCTGAAGTAGTCCATGGCCACTAGTAGATATCGGTTCCCACTTTGGGTTTTCGGAAAGGGGCCAGCGATATCAATCGCAATCCTCTCAAACGGTGCTCCTACGATGTACTGGCGCATTTTGCCTCTGGAACGGGTCTTCGGTCCCTTGCTGGCTGCACATACGTCACATTTTCGGCACCAATCTTCTACATCCGTCCTACAGCTCAACCAGTAGAAACGCTCCCTAATCTTCTGTAGAGTCCTATTGATACCGAAATGTCCACCCCCAGTACCTCCATGTACTTCCTGCAGCACTTCCTTGACCCGTGTCCTCGGGAGTAGTACTTGTTTCTTGACCTCCGTTCCGTCATTGTTCTCCCATGCTCTTTTTAGGACACCGTCTTCCAACACCAAGGAATTCCATTGAGCCCAATAGCTCTTTAATGTTGGGCTTTTACTGCTGACTTCAGCCCATGAGGGTCGGTTGTTGGCTTCTTTCCAGTCTAGTAAGGGCTTGATGTCACAGTCAGCTTGCTGGTCTTCCCGAATCGCCGCTGAACTCCATCTGTCTTCAGGTTGGGCTGCTACCACCTTACAAGGAACTGATGAGATGTCCTCTTTCTTTTCAAGACTACTACAGTGTTTGCAGTTGACAGGACAGGGTCTCCTAGAAAGGGCATCTGCATTTCCATGTTTCCTGCCTGCCTGGGAGTCGCGCCATTGCCGATCTGCCACTGGAGCCCTACACTGTCCTTTTAGATGACCCGTCCGCCCACAGTTCCAACATTGAAGTGGGCGATCTCTTCGGCTATCAGCTTGTCCTCTCTTTGGTTTGGTAGTTAGGCTGAGTTTATCAATGGCCTCCTTCAGTGTTTTGACTATCTCTTCATTTCCCATACTGTCGCTGTTATCACTGATAGTCCGCACTTTAACATGTTCCCTGAAGGCTGCCGCTTGGGAGGCGCGCCTTTGCTGATCTGCGACTGTGGCCCTACACTGTCTCTTCAGATGTCCCATCTGTCCACAGTTCCAGCATTCAACAAGGCCATCCCTTCGACTATCAGATTGTTCTTTCTTTGTCCTAGTAGTTGGACTGAACTTCTCAACAATCTCCTTCAGCGTCCTTATTATGTCTCCATTTGCCATACTATCGCTGTTATTATTCATGGCTCGCACTTTAACATGTCTACCGGATGCCATCTTTGCTGCCTCGAATTCTAGCGCATGCGACAGAGCGTCGTTCAGTGTTTTAGGTCTGGCGAGTCGTAGTGCCTGCTGGGTTTCACAATCTCTTAGGCCGTCGGTGAAAACTTGAATAGAGAGCTGGTCCAAGAATTCGGAAGGAGCTGTTGGATATGCCAATCGAACCAGTCGGGCAACGTCGGTCTCAAAATGTTGTAAATTCTCTCCACTCAGCTGGTGACGATTTTTCAATTGTGCCTGGTACACTTGCTGCAGGTGCTTATCCCCATATCTCATTTCCATATGCTGTTTTAAAATGTCGTAGTTATTCTGCTGCCCAGCAGGAACTCCTTGTAAGACGTCAAGAGCTTCCCCTCGTAGAGCAACTATCAGAGCAGTAGCTTTCTCATAATCCGACCATTCATTTGCTGATGCTGCTGCTTCAAACTGACGCAGATATACATTCCAGGAAACCTTGCCGTCGAATTCAGGGGGTCTCGTCTTCTGAGTTCGGATAACAGGTCCTTCTGATTTGATTACACCCTCTTTTTTACATTTTCTAATTTATGTCGACGCTCTTCGCAGGTTTCTCTAACCAAGTTTATTTCTTCGTCTATTTCCTTTTTTTGTGCTAACAGTTCTTCGTTCATTTCTTTTCTTTGTTCTAACAGTTTTTCCTCTACTTGTTTTTCCACTTTATATGACTGCTCCTCTAGTTTTTCTTCTAGTGTATTCTCTAATTTTTCTAATTTTGTCTGCATTTCTTTCGTCTGATCTCTCATTTCCTGTTGTATTGTCTGTATCTGATCTTTCATTTTACACCCTTGCTCTTCTAATTTCATTTGCATCGTCTCTCCCTGTTCTTCTAATTTATTTTCTAATTTTTCCTGCATCGTTTGGGACTGATCTTCGATTTTATGCCCTTGTTCTTCAAATTTCTCTTGCATCGTCTTCGTCTGGTCTTTCATTTCCTGTTGCATTGTCTGCATCATTTCTAACAGTTTCGCCAGTTGTGCATCCATATTGACTTGGCTTCTAGTTACAGGCATTCACTCTATTTGGAAAGTTCTAGAATGTCCAGGAATGTGTTTGTAAATGTCACAGTTGACTTCCTTACAATGCAACGAGTGCAGTGATATGCCACACTTGGGTCTTTGTCTCACTTCGGTATAAAGTTCTAGAATGTTCGAGAATGTCCTTCGCAAATAGCACCGTTCACTTCCTTAAGTCACGACGAGTGCGGCGATATGTCACACTTGGGTCTTTGTCTCACTTCGGTAGAAAGTTCTAGAATGTTCGAGAATGTCTTTCGCAAATACCACCGTTCACTTCCTTGAGTCACGACGAGTGCAGTGATATGTCACACTTGGGTCTTTGTCTCACTCCCGTACAAAGTTCTAGAATGTTCGAGATTGTCCTTCGCGAATAACACCGTTCACTTCCTTAAGTCACGACGAGTGCGGTGATATATCACACTTGGGTATTTGTCTCACTCCCGTACAAAGTTCTAGAATGTTCGAGATTGTCCTTCGAGAATACCACCGTTCACTTCCTTGAGTCACGACGAGTGCGGTGATATATCACACTTGGGTATTTGTCTCACTCCTGTACAAAGTTCTAGAATGTTCGAGAATGTCCTGCACAAATACCACCGTTCACTTCCTTGAGTCACGACGAGTGCAGTGATATGTCACACTTGGGTCTTTGTCGCACTCCCGTACAAAGTTCTAGAAAGTTCTTCAAACTTCCACTCAAATCCCACTTTGTGGACAGGGTTCCAGAAAGCTCTTTAAAACTTCCAGTTAAATCCACTTCCGACACCAAATTGTCACGGATTTCCCAATCCGTCTTTTCTTTCACTTCCAGAAAAGCAATCCGTTAATTAATTACTTCTTTATTAACTACTGAACACTACTAAACACTAATTATAACTCAACTAAACACTTATTTAATTAATCGCTATCTAAATCACTTTGATATCTCCAACTAAACACTTTAATTCAACTCTATACAAGACTTATACAAGACTAACTAACTCGGCCGTTTATTCTTCTTTTATAGACCCAACGAATATTCCAGATATATTCCAGTATCTCTAGATCCATGTTCTCGTACGACTGGAACGCTTCTCGTCGATTCCCGATTATTCCAGGCCGATCTCGATCACGGCATGTTGTTTGTTTACCAGAATGGCGTAGGGGCGATCGGGGCAATCTTAGGCAATTCGCGGTGCCACAGTCGTCGGTTTGGGAGTGAGTGGGGCAAATTCCGTGACAGTATTAATGCTTGGACACGCTGTACATGGTACGGATATAATTGAGTCTCGTGTATAATATGCCACATATAACATTTATTCCCAAATTATTTTAAATAAGTTCTGACTCACCTTGTATATACAGGGTGTTGTATATATACAGTAAAGATAGAGTTTGGATATGTATATTTTAAAATAGAACTGATAGTTTCCATATAAAACTGTACTCTTTAAGTTTAAGACCCAGAAGCCATAAATATGCCTCGAAAGTGTTTTGTTTTCATGCAGTTGTACTTTGTAAGCTTAAAGATTAGCACGTGCTAAAATTATTACTATTTTGTAATTAACAATGTAATATTGTAAAATTTAAAATGCGGCTTGCAATGATCATTACCAAAACTATAGTCACAATAATTGTAGTATTATTTACTATAAATTGTATCAAGTAGTGTGTGCAGGTGGTCATGTACAAAAATAAAAAACCGTGGCTTTTGTTGAGCATGTGGCCACAATATGTAGCCACGTGCCGTATCATTTTACTCAAGTTCACTTCTGTCGGATAAGTCATCGTTTGCCTCGCCTGTGGCATACTGAAGAGAGCTAACAAGCTCGGCAGCTTGTCTATGTACTTATATAATTATACAAGGTTAACTATGACTAAGTACAAAAATTTTATCCACGTGCTCAGAGAGGCCGAAAAGACAATAAAAGAATTATTACAGAATTTTAGCTCGATATTTAAAAAATTGGGCAAAACTCTTTTTTTCTACGGAAAGACGGCGCCTATGATAAGCATCGACTGAGATGGCTTAGATCCATATACACGGTTTGAAAACGGTGATGGTCCATCTGCCGTTACATGAGAGCGACAAAGTAAATTATAGAAATCTGGACAGTCTTTACCCCTTTTATTTGTTTTGAATGGCGAAACAGGCAGTGACTATTTAGATTTTAAAACATCGTCAATATAGTCATTCTTGTATATCGCACGGATTTCTATACTTTGCTTTGTCGCTCTCATGTAACGGCAGATGGACCATCACCGTTTTCCAACCGTGTATAAAACATCTGTCAGCCATGTCAACTACCATGAGGTCGTCTTTTTGCAGCGATTCTAAATGCAGAAACGACACAAATTAACATTTTTTTAGAGTGCAACCAAATTTTAATTTCAATTATTATTTATTGAAAATACTTACAGCTTACGTCTTCGACAGAAATTTGTAAATGAAACATAGAAAGAAATTGTTTAGATATCACTGGCATAAGCATCGTTTTCTAAAAATTCTTAACGTTATGTATTCAACTCAAATTTTCCCTATTTTAATTAACACATTTAATAAAAACACTTAAACCGGAACAAACATTGAAATATCAACAAACTTGCATTTCACTACTATCAAGTAACAAACAAATAAATAGATACATATATACAGGGTGGTGGGTGGATGGTGCTGCATGTCAGTCATCGTCACTATACAGGGTCCTTGACTTAAAGCTCTCCGTTATTTTTTGAGATACATTATCGATCAAGGTATAATTTTGTAGGTCTCTTGAAAGCCTTCTAAGCCAATTATTTAATTAGAAATAAAAAAAAAACAAATTAGTTTTACAAAATGGCCTACTTTATTTTCACAAATTTCCCAATTTTTTTTTAACGCACTATATAAAAAAATAGGCCATGAATAGAGCTCTAAATTAGAGCTCTCTTGAGTGAAACAAATAACTAGGATATCTCAGATTAAAAATTTAATTTGGAGTGATGCAGTGATCAGTCAGTCGAGTCTCACTTTACCTGAGTAGGCATGGTAAATTTTCACAATTATAATAATAATAATTGGTAGCGAGATTTGGAACCTTACGAGCTTCTAAACAGTTTTACAGGATTGATATCTTAAAATTTCTTATGTGAAAGTAACATTGAATTTGTGGATATTTTACCACTCCATATTCTTTTAAATTAGCAACTGTAGCCTATAAATACAGGGTGTCCAGAAACTCTCCTGACAAACGAAGACCGGAGATTCCTCAGATAATTTTAAGACAATTTAACCCAATTCACCTAGTCCAAAAATGCTTCCTAAGGGAACTAGAGCTTTTTGAAGATGGCGCCTTGTAAATAGTTTTGTTTAAATACCTCCAGAACGCTTCTACTTAGAAAAACAAAAACTGGTATGCTTGTTTAGCCTTCAGAGATGAATCGATTCCATCACATTAACCCAAATGCCACTCTATGCCAAGCACCTCCAAATATATCTTTAAGAAATGTGACATTTCTTAAATATTACGATAAAAACCTTTGGTGTTATTGCAAATAACCATCAAATTTTAGTTTAGTCAATTGACCGTAAAATACCATATACACCATATTGTATAAATCTATGGGAATAGATGTTTTTGTAAATTCCAATTTATATAAATTTAAATGAGATGTACAATATTATAGCCATAAACGAAGCGTTGCAAGAAGCATGAAATTGCAAACCTTCTTAGAATTGAATCCCGATGTTCCCTGAAATCCCTGTTTTACATTTTTATCAATATTACGTTAAGCGTGAGGCCACTGAGAAGCGTTATATTTTAACTTTAAAGTATTCCTCATTAAACCTTTCTCTTCTTCGAAGTTTGTATTCTTCTAATGTTTGCTCTAATACGTACAAAAATTTTTCATTTGCCTGTAATCACTCTGTGCATAGACTCAGGTTGCAGTAATAAAATATAATAACTATATGAAGCTTCCATGTGAAAAAAAAACAAAAATTCTCGGACAGGCATATTTTGATTCGATAAACTTATTTGATAAAATGTTATTATTTAATAAAATGAAATAATGGTTTAGTGAATTGAAATTTGATGTTTATTGCAGAAATATTGAGTGTGAAGCCATCAAAGCTGGCAAAGAGCTCCAGCAGTTGAATAAATTAGTAAAAAGTTCTTAATCTCACTACTTTTGTATTGCTATTGCTATCAATTAAGTGTTAGATAGATATTCTTTGACTGTGTTTATTAATTGCTATTGCTTACTATCAAATGAAGTATAAAATATAAAATCAGAAAAGATTTGTAAATATATTATATTGACTTTGTTTCAAACTGTTCACTTAACAAATTCACAATTTATTTATTTAAATCGAACCATAAAAACTTTAACTGTTCATTCTTCAACAGTATTATTTAAACCACCCTTCAACTAGATGAAGGTCAAACCAAATTACATTTTTTCTCCGTACTTTAAAATGCTTTTTATATCTGTTCCTGGTTCCTGGTCTCTAAATTTTTAATAAGTAATCTTTAAGTAGCAGCTCTTTAATATTCTATGAAGGATTACAAATGTTTTTCGTTAAATATTTAAATCTACTTGAAATTGGTGGATTGTAGTAGCTTTTCATTTTGTACTTCTATTTTATTACACCTCTCTATAATTAGAAATGTACGGATTATATAAACCGCTACAATTTAAGAAATATTTGCCTTGCACTAAAGCTAAAACATTTTGGGACTATGACAAAATCTGAGATGACTTCAATGAATGTTACTTGTAATGATGTGCCCAAGACTTATCTGTAGACGAAATAATATTTTCAAGATAGATGTTTACGTAATATAATTTAGTTGACAAAGTTAATCAAAATATATACCAAATACTTTTTATAAGGGGCATACCAAAGCTCGTGTAGAGGTATCATAAAACAAAAATGTTGAAATATAGACCACAAACAATTACTGTAAGCACTCGCATAACATATTTAACCATTTATTTAAAGACTTCTCTTCGTATAATGATGTAATAATATGTTAACATTACATTTAAGGATATGATTGACATAGGCTTAATAAAATGACAATAGAAAACTAACCATTTTAGTGGATTTGAGGCCTTTACTGTTCATATTTCTATTTGACTATGGTATTCCGAGTTGTTATACCATGATCTAGATAACTGTCCGCTTCCAGCAGCACATTAATGTGCACCTTAACCTTAGCCGGGAATCTTTGACCTGTCCCCGTTGTTCTGGGCCAATGTTGGTTCTTACTGGTGATACTACGGCTACTATGGTCAGAACATCTTATAGTAATATCTGTAACTGATTGCATTTCATTCTTAGCAGCAGCCGTATTACCAACACTTACAATGAAATCAATATACGGGTTGGCTCAGCGGTATTGATGGCTAGCCCGCTACTAACCTGAAAACAACGAAAGCAGGTCCAACATTCCCTGTTAGAGATTAAGAATGTGCACATTAATTCTGTTACTGCCAGCTGCCCGTGACCTAGGTCATGGAACATAACAACCTAGCAAACCAGTGTAGACGAACTCACAGTTTCTTATATCTATTTATGATTTCATTCTTAATTCATTCATACCAGTTAAATAGTTTGTTATACAGGGTGTCCCAGAATGATGGTCAAATATTTTATCAGTGTATTCCCCATGTTATTTCAGGGGGTGGTGGGATGGATCTTCATATGAAATTTTTCAATTTGGGTCCTTCCTGTTGAGATATTCGAGTTTCAAAATGGCTAAATAAAATAGGTATTTTATTTTTCCTAAAAAAACGGTTACACTTAGAAATTTTAATTTTGGTACACATATCATTAGCTTGTCAAAAGCTATTTTGTGGTGGTGTATATTTCTTGGCTCATGTTTCTGGAGGGTGGCAATAAGCAACCCCTTGATTTATTTATTTCAGAACTTTTTCCTGCAATAGTCAGTTTCAATAAAACTTTTTTAAATACTGCACCAAATTAAACTTCTTTTCCATCTACAAATTTTTTATACAACCAACAGTTTGCGCGAAAAATATAAAAATAGTTTTCTTTACTCTAAACGTCTACCAAATGTGTACCAAAATTGAAATTTCTAAGTGTAACCGTTTATAAGGAAAAATAATAACTATTTTTTTCGACATTTTGAGACTCGAATATCTCAATAGAAAGGACCCAAATTAAAAAATTTCATATGGAGATCCCCCCCTGAAATGGTTTGTGGAATATACTGGTAAAATATTTGACCATCCATTCGGGAACACCCTGTATATCGTTTATCTTCTTTCATGATCTCCTGATGTAATTATAATATAAATGTTTTAAATTGCTAATTTATACAGTTTGTTGTTAAGAAGTTTTCAAAGGAAATTACATTTCATGTAGAACCTTCTATTTGAGTCAAACAAGCTCACTGCAGAACTTGTTATGTTACACGGAAGTAATCAATTGCATTTTTCATTGACTCGATGAAATATTATGTTCACGAACACCAAATTAAGCATTAGTTAAAAATCTTTATTAGCCATATCCTACCCGTACCTGTACGACAAGTATACTGCCCTCCTAAAACAAAAAGTCGTATCTGCAAAATAATACATTCGAGATAATTAAGTTGTAACCAATTTTACGGTATGACATGCTAATTTATTTACATAGAACAAATTTTTTAGATGTTATATGCGTCGTTTACAAAGCACATATGACATTAGAATTTGGCATACTTATAAAAGACCAAGATCCCTAATCAGAGAAGGTTGCCTACAAACTTGTATCTCTATCCGGCCATAAACTGACATCAGTGGTATTTGACATGAAAATGTCAAATATTATTAGTAGAATAGCTACGCAGATTCTGCTCCACAATTCAAGACAGCGACTGGAGCAGCCGTCTACGTCACAATGGTTGGCATCTGCACGATAGAGGTTGATGACTGGTCCAAACAGGTGTTAATTACAGGTGTGCACTGTCACGTGTCCGGGCCCCAATGTAGGACTCCGCCCCTCGAGAGCCCCATGTTTTAGCGTTTCATGCCATCTTGGACCTTAGGGCTCCGCCCCTTGGGGGCCCCATGTTTTAGGTACCGTAGGAAAGAGTGACCGCAAAATCCACCCGTTTTTGCGTAGTGTGTAGCAAGAACGGGAAGTTTGTAGGTATAGAGGTCCCGTGGGCTTAAATTGATCGTCATGAAAAATCTAGGTGAGCATAATTCGATTTTTCCAATATTTGCCCGACTTACCCCTACTTAAGGGGTAGAAACCACCCCTAAAACAAAAAACGTGAGAAAAGGGTCGATCAATTCTTGGTAAAAATTGGCGTAATCTTGAATGGAAATTTTTCATTTTTGAGGTACCGGGGGTTGTTGCCACCCTTGAAGTCGGGGAAGACTGGTCAGAATTTCGCAAAAGATCGAATTATGGGGCCCGTCTTTCGTATCATTTATCGGGTAGTGGGGGAAATAAAGTACTTCATGAAGTGGATATCATTCCCCGTCTGCTATCGGCAATAGGGGTGGTTTTACCCCAGACGGGGGTTTTCACCTTGAGCATTTATAGGAGGTCGTTCTTGATGTTACCCTTGCCATGTGGAATTCCTCCAATTTTTACCCAGATTTTGGTGATCATTTTTCTGTTTTCTTGTTTTAGGGTGGTATCCACCCTTCAGTAGGGGCAACTGATTAGAATCCGACAGAAGAACGAATTATGGAGGCATGTATTTCATATCATTTGGAGTTATAAGGAAGAGTGGCACAAAAAAGGCAATTCATGAAGGGAACATCATTTGCCGCCGGTTTTCGGCAATAGGGGTGGTTTTACCCCCACGCGGGAGGTGTTTTTCACCTTGAGCATTTTTGGAAGAACATCCCTGATCTCCTCCTTGCCATTCACGTTCCTGCCAATTTTTACCAAGAATTGATCGACCATTTTCTCACGTTTCCTATATTAGGGTGGTTTCACCCTTAAGTAGAGGTTGGAAAAGTCGAATTATGTTCACCAAGATTTTTCATGACGATCAATTTAAGCCCAGGAGACCTCTGGACGACCTTCCCCGTTCTTGCTACACACTACGCAAAAACAGGCGAAAAATGGAGTTTTTGCGGTTACTCTTTGTCGGCGAGATCGGTGTCAATTACAGGTGATATTTTAAGAATATTAAATAATTAGAAATATGCATGACGTCATTATTGAAAAAAAAAAGTGGGAGCGCGGGGAATCGATTCTCGGACCTTTAGGGTGCGAGCGTGTATCTTGGCGCTGGACCATCGCAGCGTATAGGTGATAAGTGATATGAATGGATACACATATAGTTATTAAATACAACCAGTAGTACAATTTCGAACTGGGAAATGCTATTGCACTGGAAATTTTTATATAGAACGGCTATAGTATAGTTCAAATTCAAATTTTGGTAACCGCGGTAGATCACTATGAATTTGATGTAGATAAGTCTGCCAATCGACAATATGGCCAACTGTCTAAATATTTACCTTTGCATTAACAATTTACGTACTTAAATGTGAAAAGAATATTTCACCGACAACAACAAAACTATTTGGCGTACTAAACTGTAAGCCTCTCGATGTAATAACAACATCAATACACCTTATTTTAATGAAAAATTCAATCTCATACTGTACTTAGTTTTTATGTATACAAACCTGTTAATAAGTAACGACTAGTTTTCCCATTATATTTTCTACCATCATATTTAGACTCAACCATAAAATCGGCAGTGGTGTCAAGCCCAAGCCCAAGCCCCCATCCAAGGCAGCTAAAAGTGCGAGGATAATGCTGACATATTTCTGAATCTACCGCGAGGTAAGAAAAGGGAAAAAAATCTGAAAACATCCTGGGAAAGGAATTGTATGAATGTATGAATTAAAAATAAAATATAAATTTGTAAGAAACCACCAGTAAATCAGGTACAGGTTAGAACTAGTAAAAAACAGGTATCTGGCAGTAAAACCAGGTCCAAACCAGTAAAAAAAGCTACCAAGCAGTAGAAACAGGTTCGAAACTGTAAAAAACAGATACAGGTCCGAACCAATAAAAACAGGTACCTAGCATTAAAAGCAGGTTCAAACCTGTGAAAAACATTTCATTTAAAAATCCACACTAAGTACCAATTATTATTTGATAAATTATTTTTCTGAATCGCCAGGTCAGCTAAAACTGCAAACTAGATACCTCATATGTAATCAGTGAGGAGAAAAGATATGTGAAGGCCAAAGGTTAATACACGTATTGCATCTTGTCTAAACATCTGCATGTATTCTGTGTCAGCAAAAAATTAATACCTTTATTTCATAGCTAGCGTTACCTTCTCTTAATTTTGAATGTATGATACAATATTATGTGCTTAATACATAGGTACATCATTTCTAAAAAATATCATTATTTTTGTGTTGCTGGAATTATTTTCGCTTTTTCGCGTAATAATTGTTGTTCTGGTATTTGTTACCGTTACGTTATAGTTGTTGTTTCAGTGGTGTTGAAAACTTACTTTTATATCAAATCTCAAATTATGTTGCGTTATCATTCTGGGGCAATTTATATTGTGGCTACTTGTAAAACCAAAGTGGAAAAAGAAAATTGGGAATCTATTACTTTACATAGTGTCCCAAAAAATCTTAATTAAGAAGAGAACAGAATGCAAGGTGCCAAGATGCAATCGACGATATACTTTTTCTAGATAACCAAAGAATATGCATTACGCATTTTCTGCAGACGAATTTAAAGATATACAGGGTGTTCATTAAAGCATGGGCCAAACTTCAGATGTAGATAGTTTGGATAAAAATAAGCTGAATTAACTCAACTTACGTTAATCCAAAAGTTATAAATCACATTTTCTTTATTATTTTTCGATCGCATCGACTGTATTTTATGAAATTTGGTATAGGGGGGTTTCTTGGGACTATAAATTCGAATATGTCTACGATTTTGGTGTATCTGCTAGAGGGCGCTATCAACGATGGTTTGGACTCCTTTAAATCGTTACAACTTTTTGTACACTGTATCTCATTTTGGACTGAAAAAATTGTCTTCCCTATCTTTTCTAGTTAAAAAAAGGTACGTACACCTTGTTGATGTCGCTAGAAGCAATGGTTTCTGAGAAAAACGCATCTAAATCTCATGATGCATGCAATTTATCTAAAAGTAAAGTCAAATTGTTGCATAAGTAGTGGGTCATACTGTAACAGCATACTACGACCAAAATAAGTCGATTTACTTTAGCTTATCCTAAAAAATCTAATAATTCACGAAAATCAATAATAACAAAGAAATAAATCACATTTTCTTTCTTATCTTTCGATTGCTTGAAGCAAATTTCACGAAATTTCGCTTATTTGCGAAGTTTAAATCGTGCAATTGCTCTGTGAAAACCGTATCATCCAGTATTACTACCAATACACAGGCTCTCCAAAACACCATTCCGAAAAAGAACAGAAAAGATAGTGAGTATCAGGACTCGAAAGCCACTATAAGAAGTATGGCCACCAGAAATTCTAGTTACCAATGTAAATTAAATTATTTAATTAAATAAGATAAATGTAGACACACAATTGTACAGAAAACAATTAATTTCAGATTGCATTTATTTTATATATTGCTTAAGCAAATAAATAATTATTATAAAGAAAATTGTGATTGAAATTGTGACACATGTTCTGACCTTTCAATATGTTTGAAAGATTATCCTGTAATACATTTCAAATCAATATAAAATTTATGCAATTTCCTCATTGTAAACCAACAAAATGCTTCATAATTCAAATATTCCTTCCCCGCTCTAATGTGCATACTAGAATTATTATTATTATTATTTATTTCGTTATTTGCTCTCTCTTATAAAAACTTAATTTATGACACTAAAAGCTATAGACACTTTTCCTGAATTTTGTGTTCAATATCGAATGATATTTAACTCCCCATGGAATTTTGGACACATAAATTTGCTCGCCTGTACATACGTACATTGTGCCGTAGTAGCTACTGAATTATAAATTGTGCTTTTAACTGGAACAGTGACATCTGGTTAATAATTAGGGCAGGATAATTATGCCGGATTTAGGTGTAACGTGAATTAGCTTTTATTTATTTAGGTTCTCTGTGATTTGGGTAGAAACGCAATCAATTGGCTTGTGGGAAATATAATTGCCTTTTATTGACGATATAATTATTTATGATAAAACCATAATGTGGGCTAAATCGGACAATGCGGCTTGTAATATTAATTTTTACTGGAATTATTTATATTGGTAATTATAGGTTTTTCCGGCAAATACTACCAAATATAAGAGAACACTAAGCATATCATTTTCCTACGAGCGTGAGATTTTTTTCTGAGTGCAAAAAATTATAACTACTAACAAATCTCATTATATATATTTTAAGTACCCTGTATAATGATAAATGATTACAATATTGTCGAGCAACAATAAGGGCACCTGTCGACTTTGACACATGTCAAACTTTTCCTTCGTTTATATGTCAGCAAGAATCTACTAACACCGACACTTTTCTTCCCATCAAATCATAGAAAGGTTTAAACGCTGTTAAAATGAGCAAAGAGGCCGTAAACTCTGCAAGTTTATACAGATTTGGAAAGTGAGGATCTTGATGGTGAATTGTGTCATGCTACACGCATACTTCCACCACAGCGTGCTTCCACTGTTCGCATAAGGCAGCGTTGCCAGTGCATGAGAATAATTTCCAAATAGCATGAGGTTTGGAGAAGAAAGCATGAGATAGCTTAATTTATCAGAAAACACCTCTTGACACAGCTTAATTTTTAATTACTTTTGTAATACCATTATTATTTCATTAAAAAGCATTATGTTATGCTATTTTATCATAATATTACATTGTAAGTAGGTACTTACAGGTACTTACTTAAAAGTTATTAACCACGTAACCTTTCTAATTTATTTTATTGTTAGGCCGGACGAACGTTGAGGTGCAGTTGACGTGACGCAGGGTGACTCACGGGTCGTAAAATCTGTTGTTGTTGTTGTTGTGAATACAGCACACACACCGCATATCCGTCGACTGTCATACCCGTTTATGTATTCATTGCTAATTATTAAGAGAGCAGTCTACAATAAAGGACATTTCAAGTACCCAAATATTGTAGATACCTACCTCTATCTATTCAATTTTGCCTTCGATTTTGCCTTTATTTCTCGTTAGGTCTTTGTTTTGGTAGATTTCAAAGAGTAATTTTAATAATTTTATTATTTCTTTTTGTGTCTATTAAAAAGCATGAGATTTTGTAATCAAAATATGAGAGCATGAGATTTCCTCGGGATGCATGAGACTTCCTCGGAATGCATGAGATCTCATGCAAAAGCATGAGACCTGGCAACACTGGCATCAGGTGACCGGATTGAGGTCTGTAATCTGTGAGGATACCGTTTTTGTTGTGCGGCTCTCGTTAGCTCTCGCCTACCATCGGCCGTTATCGGAGATTGTAGACGCGCTAAATGGACATTCAAAATTTAAAGATCTTATTCATGCCGTGTTTTATTCGTTACTCTTTCCAAATAAATTAATACACGTCAGCATTTTAAATGCAATAAAAGGACTTTGAGAAGAATAGGGTAGATATACAAATAAAATTTAGTTTTCTATTATACTACCGCGCCGCTTATACTTCGTACCTTCCCTGGGATGAAGCGGCAATTTCTACTTTCTCTGTAAAGATTCGCAATTTCCGATTCTGTATGTATTACCCGCTAAATCTGAACAAAAATATGAGAAACAATATAAACATTTTGAATACTGGTACCGCAACAAAGGGACAAATAGCATCAAGGAAGAGGTATTCCTAAATTATTTTGCAGATTTACGAAAAACATTTCAGCCAAATACTTTATGGAGTAAATACTCTATGTTAAAAAGTATCCTTAAAGTTTTGCAACTTGGATTTAAGTTAATATTTCAATCTAGCACTGACTTTAAAACAGCGGAAAAAATGTGGAATACCTTTCTGAAAAAGGCCAAATTTTTTTTCTGCTAAAATGTTTATTTAACGACGCGAACTCCACTGATGCTAGTATAAGAGAAATTTGTATCCCTTCACTGTGCACTGTTTTATACCAAATTTCTTCCCAATATCTCAATCAGTTTTTGAAAAATGAAGACTATACCTAATATTTAAGACATAAAAGCAACCTATACCCACTGGATTTGTGGGTAATAGAAAGAATATTAATCTATGGCTGCAATTGTTGCTCCCAAATACAATAATATGGGACACCAGCAGAGTAAATCCAATCTATGAAGATCGCGAAC
Organism: Monochamus saltuarius; assembly: GCA_025584915.1. Taxonomy (NCBI): domain Eukaryota; kingdom Metazoa; phylum Arthropoda; class Insecta; order Coleoptera; family Cerambycidae; genus Monochamus; species Monochamus saltuarius. The sequence continues at coordinate 82,305,179 of CM046721.1, read as the reverse complement.
AAGAAAAACCGCAACGGATCTTTATAGAGAAAGATATTTTATACCTTGTCAAGAAATACTTGAGCCGTAGTAGGGACTCGTGATATTGCTTATAAAATGAATGTTCCAAATTGATGGTAAGTAGTTTATTATTTAGAAATATTATTAAGATTAAAAATATCTAAAAGCAGTAGCACAGCGTGTCTCAAACTCGATATACCGGGTGTTCCTCTAAGACTTTCAGTGCGAATATCTCAGCTACTATTGCAGCTAGTGCGACAAAATTTGGTATACTGGCACTAGATGGCGTGTAGAATTCGACGATGCCATTAATTTTTATACAGGGTGTTCAGTTTTGCAGATAATCGATTTAAGTTCGATTTTTTGGTAGTCAACCTCGGTAAAATTTGTATTTTAATTGGAATATTCTTAATTATGAACACATTCTGATAAAAAGTCCCGAAAATTTTTTATTTTATCATAAAAAAACGCCTATGAAAAGTACCCAAATTTCATTGTTTTGTCATGCAAAATGTGTATAGCCGTGAGTCCAATTTACACACACGCAACAACCGCATAGATAGACGTCAAAACGTAAAATGACAGGAACTGTCAAAGCAAGTTTGACTATTTTTGTAGGAATTTTATTATAAATACGTAACACCACGAGGTACATTGAATCTGCGTACGTATTTGCAATAATGCTAGTTTTGTTAAAAAATGGAATTTAGAGGTTATTAGCTGTTCGCGTACGCTGAGCTTTATTCGGCATGAATACTCTGAAAATATGTGAAACATGTTTGTTTAATTGTATAATACGACTATTCTGGGAAATAATAAAAGCGATAAAGAACAATCCCTACGAGAAGACATTAAATTTATGAACACGTCACGCCCTTGACTCGCTGCTTTGTGCTTTACCACAGACAGAGGACTGTTGACTGTTGTTTACTGTGAATATGCTGCAGAGCGCAGACGCAGAGCCCGACTCTCTCGAGGTCCGAACGATGTGTAAACTTAACCTAGAGTTCCAAATAATGAAAATAATGAATACAGCCTCTTCAACAAGTGGTAAAAATGTTTTAAAGCCTAGAAACAATCAGATAAAAATGCAATGGATTCCTTGAGTGAAAGCTTCAGTTCCAGTATTACAAAAATGTATCTGTTATAAAAACTACTCCACATCAAATGTGAGTAAAATTTCGACGACAGTGGTTTATTTTTTTTATTAGTGGCTAAATTGATTAACTTGACCCTTCATCTTCAAGTTTTCATTATTTCTTAAGCATCTGTGTTTAATAATTCAGGTAGAATAAAAAAAGACAAATACAAAATTTAATTTATTTACAATAAAATAAAACTACAATAAATTAAAAGTACCTAAGTACTTACATACATTTAATCGATTTTATGTTAAACAGTTCTATATTCTAATTTGCAGAGCACCGTTCAATCTAAGGGATGGTCAAGCATGTACGATTAGAAACAAATCTTACCATTTCATTGTTCGATACCTACCTTATTACGTTATGTTGTGTATATTGTAACAACAGTTAACTTTCAACATTTTTAAGATATTCTAACAAGATGTTTTCATACTCTACATAGAATTATGAAATTTGTTAAATTTCTTAAATTTATTCGTTTAGAAATTTTAAAACCCACGACAACTGAATTTAATGTCTTATAGAATACTCTTCAAAGTGAGTTAGAGACTTCTTTATAATATTATCCATCATTCCATATTTAGAATTCTTTCCAAGAAAATGTCTGTGTAATATTTTTCGCTTATTCGTTCTAGTGTCTGTTTTAATGTAGGTACTAATTTGTGGCACTAAACACACATAACTGAAACATAAAAACAATAATTACAAATTATTATCTAGCTTTAAATGACTATTTGATAGGTACCTACTGGGTATAGTAGGTTTGCAGGTGATTCTTCCTAGCAAAAACCAGTTGCTTTATTCTAGTTCTGTATCATATGAAATACAGAAATTGTAGTTCATTGTTTACTATTTTACAGATGTAGAGTTCTTCTTAAACATCTTCTTCACAAAGTGTTGAAATATGTGCACAAGAATCAATCATTTCTAGGTTATGCTTTCGTATCGTAATATTTATTTAGTCGGGCTGGGGTACCTAGGTTCAGTAGGGGTTCAGTTCAGATTAGATCTGACTTTCAACGACAAACATGTTCACATTATAATTATAAAGTTTTAGGAATCGTTTTGCTCGAATTTATTTGTTGCTAAATAAGTAATCCATAATTACAGCAGTTGGAAAGAGAGATATTCTTTAAGTACTTACACACTTTTGTAAATTATTTTGTGATATAACACCATTGTGTATACGTAAATTGCATTAAATACATTATTTAGCGTTTTTATGTAAAATAAAATACTTTATGCCATTAATATTTGACAATTCAATGACAATTCATAGTTTTGACGTTTAGCGATGTTAGTTTTTTCTGTGTAAGTCTGGCTCAAGGCTATGCACGTTTTACATGACAAAACAATGAAATTTTGGTACTTTTTGGAGGCGTTTATTTATGTTAAGATTTGAAATGTTTGAATGTTGATTTATCAGAATGTATTCATAATTAAGTATATTTCAATTTAAACATAAGTTTTAGCAGGGCTGACAACCAAAAATCAAAATCAAATCGATTTCTTGGAAAATGGAACACCCTGTATAAGAATTGATGTTATCATCAGATTCTACTCCGCATCTAGTGTCTGTATACCAAATTTCGTCGCACTGGCTATGATGGTTTCTGAGATATTCGCACTGAAAGTCTTAGAGGGAACACCCGGTATATGAGGATACAAAAAATTTAAATAAAATTTGGGATACGTGGTTTTAAATGGGATGAGGTGTTCCATTTTCAATCAAAAGTATTATCTTTGGGATTTGACAGAAACGACTAGTGACGTCATCAAACATGCCCAATTTTTTAACCGTTTAAAAGTTATAAGCAATATCGTCCGAATTAGTCTCAAAAGAAATACCACCTAAAAATCACATTAGCAGTGGAAGGATCAAGTAATAGTTGAAAATAATTAAAATAATGAGTTTTTGTTGTTTAAAGTGCATAAATGTCACAAAATACTTGTCATTACTCAATACGAACATCAAACGTATAATTTTTGTGCCTACTAAGTCTCCTCATTCAGAAAAATATTTGATATTTTGCTAATTTACGGCGAGTCACAAAAAAATTCATTTCAGAAGAGCTATAGATAGAGTTAGATTGATAAAGGTATTCAAAGCGCCTCATTCCTGATCATAGAACTTTCATAAGATTGGAGACGACCTTGCAACGAAATCAAGATGCATTATCTGTTCGGAAGAATCAAATAATTGACCGAAGGATAAGAAACAATGTTATTACAGTATTTTGAACAAAATCCACGAAATTCTATAGGGCAGGCTATCCAGGAATTGAATTTGTATAAATCAACCGTTCAACGAATTTTAAAGGGCAATGGGTACCATGACTACAAAATTCACAATATAGAGTATTTGCCTGAGCGTCACATTGAAAACAGACCTAATTTTATAGCTCAAATTGTAGTAAATGTAGAATCTGTTGATCAGAACCTTTTCAGCACGTTCTTTGGACGGACGATAGTCAGTTTGTCAGTAATGGTTTGCCAAACAAGCACAACTAACACTACTGGTCCATTGAAAATTCCCACATTGTAAATCCAGTCCAAGACCAAGGTCATTTTGGAGTAAATGTATGGTGCGCCATTATCGGTAGGCATTGATTTGGGCCTTATTTCTATGAACATACATAGAACGGCGTGAGTTACCTAAATTTCCTACAAGAAGAACATCTTGCACTTCTGGAGCACTATGGAGCTCTACCCCACAAGGCCAGGATTGTGCAGCAATATTTAGATAACACTTTCCCAGAAAAATTAATTGGGATTAATGGACCTATCCAGTGGCCCGGGAAGTCATCAGATTTAATTTCAATAGAAAAAATTTGGGTATGTTCCTGGAAAAAAAAATATAATTGATGAAGCCATTAGTCGTGTCTTCAAATCCCAAAGATAATACTTTCGATTCAAAATGGAGCTTATCCCATTTAACATCACGTTTCCCAAATTTTATTTAATTTTTTATATTCCCACAGTAAGCCGATACTATCGACTTTGTGACGCCATATACAATAAAATTGCATTCGATAAACTATTCGTTTAGCCTTTACATAGATTAGTATATGTATGATCTAAATTGTAATTCCCTTAAAAAGTGTAAACCATAATGCTATTACAAAATAATGCTCCTTATAGTTACGCTTATCTCTGTTGTGAAAAGTAAGTAAATTCGCGTTTAATTTTCCCAAAGAAATTTAATTTGCAACTTTATTTGGAAAATAATTTGAATAATTCGGTCTTTAATCTGTAAAAGAATATTACGAAGCAACTGAAATATGTGAATAGATTAATTTTATAATCAACCTGAAACTTTCCCAACTCCGTAGAAAAACACCCTCAGATGTAAAATGTTGTCATAAAACTCGCATTACGAATCTAATTTAGGTTTTAAAAATGAATTATTGCACGTTGAGAAAAAAATAAAGAGAGAATTTAAGTTTAAAAGAAAATTTAAAAGTCACTTGAAAGGTTCACAATAGGGACTTTATAAAGACTTATTGTAAAACTTTTAAAATAGTAACATGACCGATAAAACTGAAGTTTTTGAATATAGCCTCGGTTCATTTTTATTTAGGTTGTATAATAAATGGTGTTTCTTAGAATCTGAAATTTTGTAAATAGTTTGCGAAAGGGAGTATAATAACGGATGCTTTATATTTAATAGTGTCCCGTACACCGAAGCCCGGCATAAATATTGCAGGCGCTGTTTGCACAAGACGGGATCCGTCTTGTACAAGTTTTAAAATATACCGACTACTTAGTTACCTTCATATATACGTACGTACTATGTTCGTCATGAATTAATCAACACAAGGATAGGCACACTTTGTAGTACAGTCAAAGCGCTTCTAGATTAAGGCCTCTTGCAACATGGAGTAAACATCTATGTTATTTATTAAAGGCTCGCCTATTTTACTACGGCATATTGTCAAATTTTAAATAAAATTAAAGAGAATATCTAAGTGGAGGTGTACATAGAGAATATTATTTGTATATTTGTTTGGTAATTTGCCCTTATACAGGGTATCCGGAATATGAGTGCCACAATTTTAAAGGCTTTAAGGGTTTATATATCTGACCAAAACAACAAAATCTAGTATGAAAAACACGAATAGTTTTTCTACAAATACATTTCAAAAATAAAAATACAACTGCAATAAAATGCAAAATTACGTTACGAAAGTACAAACTTAAGTACAATAATTAAAGTTAAGTAATCCGGAATGTGTTACTCCGCTTTCTTCGTCGTGTCCCAAGATTCTCTGCTCATAAAATAAAATGCCACATTCAGAATTTTTATCATAACTATTCTATTGCCAATTAAATGTTAAGAAATGAATTATCTTTCGTAATGTCAGTAGCTTATTTAAGATATTTTGTCTAAATACCTTCAAATAATACATTAATTACTATTTTCAAGTTGATAATTCTTAATTAGCCTCTTAAAACGATACAATAGTTAAGACTGAGATACCAAATCGAGTTCTGAGGAATCTCATAATTAACGCAGTTTATATCAAAAGGATATTCAGAGTTTATCGAATTAATTAACTTTTGTCCCATCTAATAAATTCCTTTACTGCCATTCTAATTTAAATACAGAAGACTGAAAAGGAAATTTTATGAGAAAATTAAGTGCAACAAGTTTCTAAATGAGCTCATTTTAAGTGCTTATAAAAATTTGATTACCTTTCTTAAATATTTATTATCCACTAACTAAAAGGAGTTCCTTTTATCAATACCATTTACAGATTATCGGAAAATGTAGAAATTTCAATAATCACAATATAGATAGGACAAATAAAAAAAACTAAAATGCTAAAAGCTATCGGAGAAGTGAAATCTGATGATAACAAGAATCTAATGGGTTCTTTTAAGATTTTTGTTTTTGATAGCCTTAGCTCAAATGACAAAACGTTTCAAAATTTCTCTAAATATAGTAAACATCTTCGAACCGTTGTACGTGATTTTTTTGTTTGTACTGAAAGCAGGTTCCATCAGTTTGACATGGCTTACACAGATATGTCAAAGACTGTTGATATGCTATATCACGGTATTCTCCTCCGAAAGCTGTTTAATTCCGGTTTGTCTACAAACTTATTAAAATTCTTTGAATCTTACTTTTCTAAATAGATTGCCAAGCGTACAATAGTGGGTTTACTTCATTTAAAATCATTTCTACATCTGTGGTATCTCACGATTCAGTTCTTGGTCCTCTACTGTTCATGCTTATGTTCATTAATGTTATCTGTGACAGTTTTCGAGCCAATGTTCTATTGTATGCGTATGATTTCAAACTGTATACATCTGTTTCATCTACAGATGATTGTATTATACTTCAAAATGATTTAACTGTAGTTAATGAATGGTGCTTTCGAAACAGGTTGCCTTTGAATATGTCTAAATGTTTCATTATGGCTTACACAAAGAAAATTAATTGTATTAATTACATGTACAACATTGGTTGGTAATTTGGGAATTACTTTTGACGGTAAATTAACGTTTGGTCCTCATATTTATAATATAATATCTCTTGTGAATAAAGACTTTCATTTCATTATAAGAAATGCTAAACACAGCAGATACGCTTCTACAATGTCTATATTGTACAATGCGTTTCTCAGGTCATAACTTGAGTATACAACTATTATTTGGAAAGCTATATATGTTATTCATTTTCAACATCTGAAACAGTTCAGAAGAGATTTCATAAATATCTATCCTCCAGGCTAAACAATGTTTACCCTGCCACAGGTATTCCTCAGTCTGACCTATTGAATAGATTCAACTTAAATGATCTGACCTCTCAACGCACTTACTTTTCACTGTTATTTTTTGTTAAGGCTGCTTAATAATTGCAATGGTTGTTCTGATACTCTTAGTCGTATAGCATTTAATATATCTTCATTCTATTCTCGCTCCTATACATACACATGGCTATCGAAAGATTCATTTAATAATTGATCTAGATTCTTCTGAAAGAAAATAGAAATTATTTCAACACTTTCTTTAATAATAGTACACGATTTTGATAACACACGATAATATTTACGAAAAAGTATATGCAACAGTAAACTGTTTATTCGTTTAATTTTACTTAAATGTACTCACATTTTTTTACACTTACTTACTTACACTTTACCAAAGTGACTGCATTCCTGCCGTATTAATTTGATCATCTAAAATTTAGAAAAAAAGATGGTGATGAAAATATAATGTGAATGTTCTTTAAAATGAACAAGATACCACTTTTCATTTCAGATTTTAAGGGTGAAAGTCATTCTCACTTAAGGCTATAAATTTAAGAAATGATTATGTCCACAGAATATGTCACTCTCAAAACTAAAGTTCTGATAGTCTGAGCGTTTGATACATAGTGATTTTCTGGGTTGTTAAAATAAAGGGCACATCCCTAGTATTAGCCGGGATTCTTTGACCTGCGCTGACTATTATCGGGTTAGGCTGTGTCGGGACAAATCCGCTACCGGTATTTCTGGGCCCGCCCATATATTAACTTCAGGTCCTGTTATTGGTATTACGACTGCTACGGTCGCAACCGTTACTTGAATAATGGTGGTCTTTCGAGACGTCCCGTAGCCGTCTCTGTAACTGGTCGCATCCTTCCAAACGCTTTGCCGCTCTTCACGTTCGGCATCTTCAGTTGTGACTCTGCGACTGAGAACTGAGACTGAGCCTTCTTCATTTTTGTATCAAAGGAGTTTTGAAATAAATGGACTATAAATTAGGTAAATTAGAGGTCTCAGACTGTTCAAAAAGAATTTATATAACTGTATTTACAGTTTTAATGATGGTTATTGATTTCTATGTTAAACAAGAGCTATTTTTTAACATTTTTTGCTAAGAATGGCATAATAACAAATCAAGACGTACTTATTTCCGAAAAAGTAGCTTCGCCTTTTACATTTAAAATAATTATAGGTATACGAGATATGGAGAATCCATACCAAATTAGTTCTTGGTCATTTGCCATCTTCTGGTTCATATAACTTTGATTTCTAATAGTAAAACTGTTCAAGTAATTACTGCAACGATGTTCTCCTTGCGTGATAATGAATAGGAACGGTAATTGATGGTAATGACTACAGACGGTGATGACCCGTAGGGTGTAGAGAGAAGGCAGACTCTTGCTGGCCCTTTTATGCAAATCTCTCCCAAACATTATTCCGGTATATAACCGAAGTGCATGTGTGCCGCTGCATACCCTCACATATTATGGATGGGAAATGCTTTGCGCTGTTACGATTGGGAAATATTTGCAAGCCTGATGCTCATTTCTGTACGTAGATAGGTAATGCCGACAATTTCTAACGCTGCTAAAATGTGTGAAAATGGTTTATGCATGTTCGGCTTTTTGTTAGAGTTTACTTGAAGGTTTCTCTGACGGGAATCAGCGGCTTCAATTTTAGAGTGACTCATTCAGTTCATTCTTCCATAAAATGTAGGTACTAAGGTAGTACCAAAACTAACAGGATAATAATATTTAAATGTATCGAAAAGAAGTGGTGAAGAATATTTTGTTTCTCTTCCCAAGTACCTACCTACCTAATATAGAAAATAGAAAATGTCTAGTCTACGCCACTTATGTTTTTAATAATTTACTTGCAAAAATAGTTTACTGGAATATTAAAGTATTATGTCACAAATAATATCTAATCGTTGGGGTATCGATTGTAGCGCTCATCTACACTACATCTAAAAATTATAGACAGTAGAATTACCTGCGACAGATAGATCGTAGACCAGCTATATTTGCGGACAGGATTGTCACCCTCTGTAGGTATAATAGGGTGAAACAATGTCGGCTTGGGTCAATGTGAGAGATTGATACCGGTCGACATTTGACCACCCTCCTAATTAATGAGATTTTCCAGGTGTCCCTCATTCCTTCACTGAATTATGGTTAACGTCTACCAACGTAATTTGTTCTTGGGCGCAAATGCGGCCTGCATAATAATAATATCTCCGACTTCTAATCTCCATAATTAGAATGAGGGGTTAGATATATTATTATTATTATTACCTGCAAATATAACGTATGTACTCTCAAGCATAGGCGTACGTGTTACTTTTCTGAAAAGATTACAAGTAATCAGTAAAAATAGATGCCAAGAGATTTTATTCTAATAAAATGTAATTAGCATTAATAGGTACATAATATGTTTAGATCATGTAAATAGATATAGCATGTTTATGGTTTTAGAAAGTGTTGTTCTAAGGTATAATCAAATTTCCACACGACTCCTGAAGTATTGCTTATGACGCGTTACTATGATTGAAACCAAAAATCAACATATAAATAACAAAAATTAAAATAAATATCTCCAAAATCAACAGATAACAAAATTTAAAAAAATATGCATTAATGAAAATATTAACAAAATTACTTATTCAAGTAAAAATAAAAGTAAAGTGTATTAAATAGATAGATATTAAATAAATTAAAACGTTTCAAAATGTAGATTACATACATCAGGGTATAACCTTCATTGGCAGTCACTGTTATTACCACTATCACTATTTCCAATATGGATTATAATTGGATTGATATGCTCGATTTTAATATCTAAATCCCGCATTTCTGGACGTGACATACATTTCTGCCAATCTTCCGCACTTTTATACTGCTCTTTTAAGCATTACTTCTAGGCCAATTTAAATGTCCTATTGTCTTTGGTTATGTATCCGTCTATTTCCGCCCATATAAATTCTATTGGATTTAATTCACAATAAGGGGGTAATCTTTATACCGTTATTCCACGAATCAATGCCAATTTCATCCACAGCAATTTTTTTTATTCCCTGGCATTTATCTGCACAATTTGCCATAAGTTGGCATTTAGTTCGTTTTCCTCAAATGTGATCCTAATTCACCTAACAACTCTTGAAGTTCAGCTTTCCTTCATGACTGTCGTGGTATTTCTTCACATTTTTTACTGTGGCATGAAGCATTGTCCTTAACAATGACAGACTGGAGTTCCAAATGTTCAAGATTGCATTCAAATCATTTTTCAAAAACTTTTGCCTTCATCTTTTCGTGGAAATATCTAGCATTTTTGACTGAGATATCAATTCCCCATTCTCTAGAAATCTGCTAGCACTTCACTATCAAACGACGACCCTTTCCAGATGGCATTCGTAAACCAGTAGACCAACCTTCTATTGCTGCTTGCCGAGCATTTGTCACATTACCATCTTCCCACCCACACTCTTTTAACTGTATGTCCCTCGTTAACCCATGGTTCATCCATATAATAAATTGTTCTTACTTGTTGACGATATTTCTTAATTTGTCCATATCACTTTATTATACCTACTTGTCACTCATAAAACTCTTTCTATCAACATTATCGTGCTGAAAGTTCATGTTTTATTGAAAGCCTTTCTAAAAGTGTCCTTGGTCAATTATTTTGTTTTCTCCAATAGCTTGCGATACATTTTCTAACGTTGGCAATTAATTTTTAAAGAAAAATGAATGCGTTGCATGGCATATTTGGCATCTTTATTTCTATTTTTCCTCGACAGCTGCTTGTTTTTACCATATGCTTTTGCTGGTCCCAAATTATGTAAATGCTTAATTTTAAAACAACTGCATAATCGGAGCACATGTCTATTAACTTATTCTTAAACGACACTTGAAAACTTGCAATATATTTTTTTCTCCAAATGAAATACGAAAACTTGTTTTGCTTTGAAGCGTTGAGGGTTCCGGAATATTTTCCATCATACAATATCAAAACACAATCACAATATCGTTATAACTGAATACTAATTATACACTTCACATTTGCAAAAAAATATATTTAGATCACAAAAAAAAACTCTCATGAGAAGGTGACCCTGTTAATAATACAGGTTATAAAATTATGACAATGTATTTCAGTTCAGTTCACTTATTTGCATTACAAATTCACTTCTCATGGTTAAAGAAATACTTATTTCATATATATTTAAAAACTCACCTATTTAAAGCGCTTATAAAGCAATAAAAACAGAATCCTATACTGGCGTTAATATATTGGAATGTCAGGATGTACTTTGCTGAGGCGAGCCGACGTGCTAAAGAGATAGACTTATACATATGCATCTGTAAAATAAGGATAATGATCTTCATATATCAGCTGTACGTCTGTTTCAAGAGTTGCCACTTTTCCTTTAACAAAAATAATATTTCCATTAGCTATTTCGAATGCTATTTAATGAAACAACAAAACTCAATAAAAAGTCAACTAAACATGAAACTTTTATTTGGCAATATTATACTTTTTAGGTAAACATGAAATAGACGATACAATTTACACATTTTCAGTTATTGAGATGTTTCTGAATTAGATGTGACAACTTTGTTTGCTAATTTACCAGGTCTTTCAACTGTTTAGATGGTCTAGTCAATTTTTTGATGGAGTATATAGGAAACCGTTTGTTAATTAAAATATACTCATCATCAGGTCAGTAAAGTGTATTCGTATGTAACATGCATGCAAAATATACAGGGTGATTAACAGCTAACAAACTTCTAAGGAAAAACTACATAAACAATTAAGGCAAAAAGTCCTAATGAAAGTAGGGTTGAAGACGCCTCCTTAATGAGATAGATACAGGGTGTTAAAGTTTCTATAACATTACAAATTTGTCTATGTTCATTTTTTAATTTACGTAAGTAAATAAAAGTTTTTTATTGATATATTTTTTTCATATTTGATTTTGGCAATCGTAGGTATGAATATCTGGTAAAATGTACAAGAAAATATTGCCATGACAGGTCTCGAGATAATAAACGTAATTTTTGATATAGTCGACGCAGGTTCCGTCTGTGTTTATATTTATATAACTCAATTTAGTTTTAATTTGTTTCAAGTAATACTCAAGAAACTTCATAAAATTTCAGATGACACTGCTGGCTGAGGGGAAGTCAAAAGGACAACATCTTCATAGGATAGAATTTTTCCAGGCCGCTTAACACACTGTTATGTAAACACAATTTTTCTTACAGCACAAGACAGGAGCGAAACTTGCAAACTTGATTAGCTAACTTTCTGAACTTCTAAATTTATTCTTACTAAGTGAAGTGCTGCTTGTTTTATTTTTGGATTTTATTTCATTTAAGTTTTCCTACCCCTATAGGGTGTATGTTTGTTAAAAGAATAAGAAGATAATCATATACAGGGTGTCAGCAATATGAGTGCCCTTATTTTGCTGTTTAAGGAAACATAATTGACAATATTTTTTTTGTGATCAACGGTTATGACAGCAAACAGGAAATAGGCTCACACCCATCATGTCAGATATTTCTCCATAACAATCACAGATACCCTAATCATACTTGACGTGAATGATTTTCTTAAAAGATTTCTCACAACATAGATCAAAGTTTGAAATAGTTATAATACCTAAGTATTCAAAATGACTGCCGTTGGTTGTGGAAAACTTTCACACAATAGACAAACAAATATGAATATTTTAGTGAGGTATCCAATTAAAGGCAATTGTGCAAGTTGGCAATGGGGGCATTTAGATTTTTTTATTCCATTTTCTGAAAGATGTGTGATAGTGCGATCTGAAAAGAAATATAATTTTCTGACGTCTTAAAAATAGCTAATATATGAAGGTAAAAAGACTACAGTTTTAGCAAGAATTCAGTGGATCTAAGGTTATATCGTTTGACGTTAAAAATTACTATTACATAAAGATTAAAATAGATTACTAAAATAGAAATTTGATATGAAGTGGGGCAAAGCTTAAGCAGTGTGCTAACATTTGCTATCTGAACAAATTGCTAAAGTATCGGAAACAGGAAAAATTACCGTCCTGTTACCATGTCATGCGGCATGTCAAAAATTGAATTGAATACGCTTTTTTGAGTCGCTTGCTGCCATTTCTGCATAAACATCAAGTTATAAACAGCAAACAGTTCAGTTTTAGACCGGGATTATCAACGGCAAGTGCCATACTTTCTTTTTATAGTGAAGCTGTTATATTAGGTGTATTGAGGCGGGCGAGTGCCCTGTAGGGATTTTTTTCGACCTAAGTAGGGCCTTCGACTGTGTCAATCACACTATTTTACTGGACAGATTACAGGATTGTGGTATTCGTGGCCTACCATTGCAGTGGCTAACTAATTTTTTGATATATCGTCAACAATATGTTTGCCTACAAGCGAATGATAACAATTTAACAGCTAATGTCAATTCTGATATTTTACAGACTCATATGGGTGTCCCGCAGGGTTCTGTCCTCGGACCGGTGCTCTTCCTCCTGTATGTTAACTCAATAGATTCCGTTCTGGATAACAATTTCTTTGCGATGTATGCGGACGACTTGGCAGTGATCGTTTCTGATAAACAGGATTTTAATATCAGCGAAAAGTCTAACAAAATAGTTGAAGTTTTAAACAAATGGTTTAGAGCAATTGATTTACACCTTAATATTGATAAAACTCAGCTATTAAGGTTTCACACGGCGCAAAAAAATTGTGACAATTTGAGACCATTTGCGAATAAGATGAATCTGGATTACGATAAAAACTCGGTTAAATTTCTGGGAGTCTATATGGATGAATGTTTTAACTGGAAAGTCCACTGTAATAATTTGGCAAGAGTTATGTCATCTAATTATTATTTATTTAAAAATATGAGAGAGGTACTAACTAAGCCGCAGCTACTTAACCTATATCACGCCTACATTGAGAGTCGATTGCGATATGGGATTTGTATCTGGGGTTATTTGACGGGTTCTGATTCGGTATTTGTTACGCAGAAAAGGATCGTACGTTGCATTGTAGGCATCTCCAGGCTACAGTCATGTAGAAGCGTCTTTCGTAACTATAAAATTTTAACTGTGACGTCGTTATTTATTTTGGAAAGTTGTGTATATGTTTTTAAAAATATGGCTAAGTTTAGTAAGTGTAGTAGTATCCATAGTTTTAATACCCGTCCAAAAAGTGAAATACGTGAGCCTTATACTAGGCTTTGTTTAGCAAGTAAGGGTCCAGACTATTTGGGACCGAAAATGTATAATAAGTTACCTGACGATGTAAAATTATGTAATAATTTAGATATATTCAAACGTAAATTAAAAGCGTATTTAATTAATAAGTGTTTTTACTCGTTGTCTGAGTATTTTGTTTAGGTTAAGTTTTGTGACTAATGCTATACATTCTAATTGTAATGTCCTCTGAGCATAATAAAATTATTCTATTCTATTCTATTCTATTCTAAACATAAAAACACAACAAATTTGAACATTTTTTAAGCACCATCGCCGTTGTTTTATCCGCTGCTTATCTCTACACATTTGAGAAATATTAATATTAAACTGTCATCAGAAACTAACTGTTCACACCGTATATGTAATTCATAATAGGGTCAAGAAAACGCAGTTTAATTTGTGGTACTATTTTTAGAATCATCTTGTATAATAATTGTGGTTCCATAAAATCTACTGAATTCTTGTCTCAACAGTGAATTTTTATTTTTCTTGAATTAAAAATGTATCGCCTGAAAAAATGGCAGACAAATAATATGAATTAAATTTTCAACAATTTAGAATATATTCCCCTTGTGTAATACCAATAACAATACTAAAGAAAATAGGTTAAATCTATTTAAATATATATATTTGTAAATATATTTATACTTCAAAGTACTTTTTTCAATCACTGGAGGCTTTGAACCATAGTATCCAATTAAAGGCAATTGTGCAATTGGACAATGGGGTAATTTAGATTTTTTTAATGCATTTTATGAAAGATTTTAATGCGATCTGAAAAGAAATATAATTTTCTGACGCCTTAAAAATAATTTGAGAACATGGACTCGTGTAAAGCGCTGTGTGACGTCACTGCCTCCTATGGCATGCCGGGTTGCTCTCGCTACCGTTTACTTGCATTCAGAATACGAAGCGTAAGAGTTTCGCCAACGTTGTTAGGATTGCGGTTTTTATTTGAATTATGGAAAATTCAAATACTGAAGGTGTTATTAGAGGCACCAAAACAACACAATCAGCAACAAAATGCCCAGATAAATTATTTATTAGTTTACCCCAGAATCCCACTACGCAAAACTTGTGGCAGAAAGCAATGAAGCTGGACATCATTCTTGAACCCAAAACAAATAAATATTTGTTGCGTAATAAAAGTTATAATAAAATCTGTTTAATAATAATTTATAATGTAGGACTTATGTAGAATTTGTTTTTGATTTTCAGTTTAGTTAAGTTTAAATTCTTAGGTACGTAATCATACGTACGATTAAAACTAATCAACATAGCTATATATGTATTAGTAGCTACCCTATTAGTCTTTTCAATATCGAGTTTATAGATTGCTGAATTTTTGATTTTACAAAATGATCCAATGAAGGAAGTCAAACTGCTAGCTTTTAATAAAGCTACTGAAATTAGTATGCAATTTGCATAATAACATTTTATTATTAATTTTGTAACATGATATATATACTCGCGACTACATATTTTTATTTACTTAATTACCTATCTACATTACATATCTGAAAAAAATTAATAAATAATTATATTTTGACCTAATCTAGAGTGGCTCGTTGGTACATGCATTTCATGGACACTCTGTATTTCTTTAAGCGATAAAAGATAATATGCAGAATAAATTTGAAATAAATATAATTGAATTGCATGAAAGATGCTATTAGAAAATGATCCAAAATGTGTATGGTAAAATTTTACTAATTGCAAACTTGTATTTTTATTCCACTGCCATGTCTAAGAAACTAAGGAGTTAGAGAGAAAGCTGTGACAAACATCTGTTTGGCGTTAAGGGTCTTCCTTTTTCAACCCTGAACATAATTTGAGAAAATTTCCGGTCTTTCCTCTCAAAAAGTATTTCTATAGGATCTCCTCAAATATGTACCCTACCTTTAAAGTCTGCCTTCATCTGTATAAGCAGTCCGGTCAACTTTTGCATAAGGTAGGAAAATTTTGTGAATATTTGTTTTCAAAAACTAAAAACCGTACGTCGTCAATAGCAATCGCTAAATAACGGTCCCTTTGAATCACTGAGCTAAGACAAAAAAAATAAGTAGGTAAATTGTTTTCGCGAATTGCGCTTTTAATAGGTTTTAATTGAGACAAAATCAGATAATAGAGACCTAATATTTGGACTTATGAATTTTGATTGTACAAACGTTTGCATTATTAATGACACCAATAAATATGAATTTTGCGACATTTTTTGAATTGCAGGCCAATAATTCGTAATGAAATCTACTTTCAACTTTCAGCATTAGATCTTAGTTGTTCAAATCACCAATAGAGGATGGAAGGTCTAAGAATGTTTTGTGAAGTTCATAAAAGAAAAACAATAACAAATTTGACAATTTATATTCGTAATCTGTGATTCCTACATTTTAATTTTAAGACAACTAAAGTGATAACATTTTTCAAAAGCAATGTGACCTTATCTAATCATTGGTTATAATATAAGCTTCATAAACTCAATGGTCTAATAATTACGATTTGTGAGACATTTGACAATCTAGAAAATTGAGGTTATATTCTCATAAATTTGTGAATCAAATCTGATGAAAAAATCAATAAAAAACGTGAGCTTAAATGGTTTTACTTTTATAAATTTTTATTTCTACTAAAATATTTTTAGGAATAGGAAGCCACAGTTGAAGGGTCCTTTCAAACTTGACTTGATTTTGTTTTGAATAATGTCACGTTTGTTGAAGTTTCTGAAAACATTGTGAGAATAATGGTAGTTTCTATCCCGAATACGGCGTATTGTGTGGTTTCAGTGTTAGTGCTGTAGACAAGCCATTTTTGTGCCAAAATTTTAATGGATAATTTATTTATTTTTAAGTGTATATTTTTACAAATATATTAATGTTAAAAGCCAATGTATGAGGGTAAAAAGACTATATTTTTGGCAAGAATTCAGAGGATCTAAGGTTATATCGTTTTAATTTCCAGTTTGACGTTAAAAATTACTATTACATAAAGAATAAAATAGAATATTAGAATACAAATTTGATAATAAGTGGGGCAAGAATTAAGCAGTGTGCTAACATTTGCTATCTGAACAAATTGCTAAAATATCGAAAAATTAATCATTTTCAAACTCTGAACTATGAATAATTAACATTACGTGAGTGCCACCTTTTTTATGTAGAACTCTTTAGTGATAATTATTGCCATGAAACATAAAAAACACAAAAAATTTGAACATTTTTTAACTATCACCGTTGTTTTATCCACCGCTAGAAAAATTTTGTTCATTCCTATTCGAATTTTCAAAAAGAACATATTATTATACAGTTATGGAATTGTGCCAAATGTCATTAATTTATCTCTACACATTTGGGAAATATTAATATTAAACTGTCATCAGGAACTAACTTTTCACACCGTATATGTAATTCATAATTCATGTTTATATATACTTTCCGTCTTATTCTGGGGTCAAGAAAACGCAGTTTAGTTTTTGGTACTATTTTTAGAATCATCTTGTATAATAATTGTGTTTGCATAAAATCTACTGAATTCTTGTCTCTATAGTGAATTTTTATTTTTCTTGAATTAAAAATTGTATCGCCTGAAAAAATGACAGACAAATATTATGAATTAAATGTTCAACAATTTAGTAAATTATATAATACTTTTTATAAAAACTGTCTTCTAAAATATAATATAAGTCAAATTTTTGTACAATATTAGGTGTTTAAATAGTGAAATACTTTAAATAATAGGTATAAATTAATATTAAAATTTTCAGACAATAAATCTTTATATATTAGCAAAATAATGTATTTATCCGATAATTTCATGACACATACAGATTAACGTTTACATAGGGACAGAGAATTTGAAATTTGTAATTTATTATGGTTGCAGTATTGAAATAGAGTGATATAACACACATTTAAGCAAGCTATTTCTGAGATAGGTAATTTGGAAATTCCCACAAATAGTAAAAAAACACAACTTTGGGCCTCGATTCTAAAATGCCTCAGTGTATGAATACATTTTAATAGGAATTCAGATTTCTATGAGAATCATATTATGAACACATTTAAAGCGTTAGAAATAATTTATGAGAAACAGTCGTTTATTAACTATTCTCAATTTCGAAACTAAAACGAGTGATTCAAATTTCTTACGCCTGAAAGCAACTTTTTTTTGGTTAATTTGCCACCAAGCTTACACAACCCCATAAATTCATATTTATTGTCAATTCAACTACCTACTAATTCTAACCACTTTAATATCAGTTATATTTTATATTAGCCTAAGATGAATGTTATTGCCACTTCGTAAATTTAATTTGTGTTTATTCTTTCTCTTTGTTAATACAAAAGTAAATTTTTCAAAAGTTAGCATTGAATTATATTGTTTTTTAGAATTTACCGCCAAATGATATAGTTAAGTTAAGCGTTACATTAGCCACAACATGAAACTATGTTCAGATGGGATATTATAGTATATTTTTTTGTTTTGTTATTATTGACAATATTTTTCGACAAAGGTATTGGGAAAAGTGATATGTGTCTTCCACTTCGATTAATACATACATAAAGTAACTTTTAGAGCAATAGTGACTAATATACGCTATTCGGATTTTCAATAAAATTTAAATATTTACGGGTGAAGTGTACAAAACGAACATTTATATTTGTGAATATACCAGCAGCAAATATTTTAAAAATAATATTCCTTTGTAGTGTGATATTATTCAATTCATGCATGTTCCACAGATATATATTTTTTAAATATGTTTAAATTTAAAACATATTCAATAGGCAAGTGTGGATAATATACAACGTGTGCTACACTTGAAGTAGTCATCGTTATTACTCAATGCTTAGGCCCTCACTACGTCATAACTACCAGTAATCCATCTTCCATTTCTGCAAGTATTATGAAACCAAGATCTATGGCCCATTAAGCTATACAATGTTGAAAATTATAATATTATGAAAAACAACTAATGCCCATCATCGAATAACACTCGATATCCTTATTGGGTAGTGACAATTTACGACGTAACATACTTTATAAAAATCACACTCAAATAATGTCCGTAGTAGACATTAAAAATAGCTAGATCATTTATTGGTCACATAGTCTACGGCATACTAATGAGAACTAATAAATTATAAACCGTTATATGTCTGGTGGTTCTACTGAATGATCTTATAGTTGCGTCAAGAATGCAGATGACTTTCGTCATACGAACAAACGAATAATTCATTATATTTTCATTAAGCCCAGGAACGACTTACGTTGGTAGGCCCTAACCACTATTCAGTGCAGGAATGAGGGAAACCTGGAAAACCTAATTAATTAGGGGGGTAGTCAAATGCCAACAGGTACCAATCTCTCACACTGACCCAAGTCAACATTCTTCCACCCTACCATACCCGCAGGGAGGGTATCAATCTTCTCCACGAATATAGCTTATATACGGTCTACCGGCAGCGGGGAGCGAACCCATGCCGATCTAGTCACCTCGATTGAAGTACTGACGCCTTAAACCGCGCGACCACTGACCGACCCAATAGTATTTTATTGAGACCATCATAAATCATAACATATGTGTAAGAGTTTTAATTTTTTATCTAACTAGCTACATTCATTTTCATCATTTCAACGCCTACCAATTCTTTAATAAAAAAAAAAAAACAGTATTTCGATAGTTCGTAAACTACACCGTAGTGAAATGAAAATTAGGATATAAGAAAATCAAAGCTATCGAATGTGAGTTGTTCAATGTAATATTTAATGGCGACTACATGAATATATGTGGGGAGATATAAGATATAAGTATCCTGGGTTTTACCGAATGAAAGCTCCCAGCCAACAATTTTAATATAAATTTCTTAATTTCTTGCTGTATGATGATAGTTTAAATCTATGCTCAGTGAAATATCTCACTGTACTATGATAATAATTGAAAGGTTTCTAAATTAACATTGCAGTTCGGTTTTGCCAAATCTGATCATGTGCTGTAACAGCTCTGAGTATGTTAAGGATCTAGGTGTTAGCTTTAACCCTAAATTAACTATTTATGTAGATACATATTGCTAAATACGTGGGAGTGGCATATAAAAATTTTATTTTGCCTATAAATACATATTTTAGGTTCAAGTATATTCAGTTTTATTAAACAAGTTGAAGTACAGGTATATATGTTACTTGATTTCTTCATATTCCCTTATTTTTATATTTCCTTATAATTTACATATTTATATATTTTTATAGCGTATCCTGTATCCCAATATTATGTATATATCCTACCCTTTTTATATACCTAGTCCTTTTTAACATCACCAGAATAAGTGCAACAAAAATTTTTGAAATTGTCAAGTTTTAATTTCTTTGAAGCTTATCCAGTTTAAGCATTTCCGCAAGACTTATTGTTTGAAATGAAGAGTCTTTTTAGAAGAAAAATTATGTTACGTAACATCTTTCATTTCATTTTGCTATGTCGTATTACTTTCCTTCTCTGTTCATTCATCTTATAATTGAATTTTCTTTCCCTTTGAATAAATCAAAATAAATTAAATTAAGCAATTGTTCTTGTATCTCATTACCAGATTTCAAAAATGGTATGCATCAGGATCAATCTCTATGTAGCAGAACTTACAATACAGGTTAAATCAATACTTAGGCACCTCGAATTGAATTTACAAGAACAAAGCTACGTACCCAGCTAGATCTAATAAGGAGGTTCTGTGTAACAAACAGCACACCGAAATCGCGTACTGCATTTCCCACTGTGCACACATTCGTGGAGGAGGAAGCGGAGTGCGACAGACACGGTCCCGTGATCGCGTGTCGCATTTGGAAAACGTGCATGTCCCCGGTAAGTCGCGACAGAAAAAGGTCATTAAGTCTAATAATGTCATTTAGTGGGTGTGCTTTTAAAATACTGCAACTAATCCGAACGACAATTTGCAAGATTCTGTTGATATGATTTATCGCAATATTTTAAACGCCAAATGTCGTGATGAACTTTGAAAACAACTGCGCCAGGAAGTACACTCAAAGTTTTATAGTGACAGAGTTGAAGACAATATGGAAAAACAGAGGCAAATGTAAATGAAAAATTTACAAGTAGAGAAAACAGTTTTAGAGACTTGATAATACGTACACAATATGAGTACAGACAGACGGGAAGCAGGTTTCCTTCTTACCGGTCACTCATAAAGGTCCGCGCGAGGGTTCGCGCTTATTGGCGCTGTTTTCTCCCAAGACCGCGCACAGTAAAAACTGTTGAAAGCGCGAGGAGGCATAAATTTATTAAGTACGCCTTGGGTATTTTCTTGCAAAATGTTATCATTTGACGATGAAATGATCGTTTTGGACTCGAGTATTATTCGCAATAGAAAAAACTATGGAAGATTCATCGTTTAATGATGAATTCTTCATTTCAAATCAAATTTATTTGAAATTTAAAAACCGACAAGGAAAGATTTTTTCAATATACAAGGATGACACAAGAAACCTTTCACTGCATTTTGTAATCTACATAAGCAACCTATTCTATCTGAAGAAAGGCTTGGTATTACTTTGAGGTAAGTAATGAAGTATGTATGGTTGCAAGGTTGCATACAATAAATATCTAAATTATAAATTAATCTGACTAAATTTTCTAACGAAAATACCTATCATAACGAAATTATTAAATGATTTTCAAAATTTTTGATTAAAATTATACCAATATACCACATATATTCAGCAACAATAATAAAAATATTTTTGAAAATTAGTACATTATTAGTATGTAGGATATCCGGAATATAAGTGCCGATACTAAAGGGGCTTGTATATCTGACCAAAAGAAGCAAGAAACTCTTATGACAAAAATGTTTAAAACGAATAGTTCTACAAATACATTTCAAATATAAATATACAACTGCAATAAAATGCAAAACTGTGTTACGAAGTTACAAACTAATTCACAACTAAGGTTAAGTAAAAGCTCCTGTAACGTAATTTGTTTTTTTTTATTAGTGTTAATGAAGTAAACAATATAGGTTTCCCAAGATCTAAACTGTAACGTACGACAACATTAAGTAGGTACATGCATTTCCTACTGCTACTAACGTCAAATTATTATTAGTAACAGTGGTAGCAGTGTGATAATTGTATTAACAAATTTTGTGTCATCCATTTATAAAACTAATTTATTTATTCTGAATAAATCTATGTTTAAATATAACAAAAAATCAAATCAGTCAATCAACCCTTCTGTTTCTTGAAATAATGCAAACATTATTACAGAGAAATACGCGTTTTTTAATTAAACAAAATAAAATTGACAAAAAATATATCTTGAATTAACCATTCTGTTTTTACATCTGTGTATATATATAGAATACAGAAATGCGATAATGAATGAATTTGAAAAAATCTTTGATCTGTCTATTTACGACTAAAAAAGCATAGTAACTCTAGAAAGTACAAAAAAAGTGTAATTTAGTACGTTTTAAGAAATAACGGCAACACATAAGCTCTTCCAATGAAAATGTCCTATATTTGTCTGCATCTAGTGACTATATTTGCAGTAATATTGGTGTAATAGTGCAGTGTAGTAACTGCAGATTTAATTTAACAGTATTAAAAGAGTTATTGATGAAATTTCACCGGTTTTAACTGAGAGTGTTAACGAGAACTGGACATCTCTATTTCACGCCATTAGTCGAAGCTGTGCAACATTTATTTCGTACATAATGTCATTGATTGTACTTACATATAAAAATAAATATTATTTGAGAATTAGAAAGTAAAGCAGACACATTACACCTTGTAGTTTTTTGCCTCGATTTAAAATGTGTTCGATTTTCGCCAACCTTTCTTAAATACGTTTCAATATACAATAGTGTAGATATCTTAGAAACAAATACGCATTTACCATTTACCTAGTTTACAGTGCATTAGTAAATTGAAGGTGTGGAATGGAAAGCTTGTGTTTTAAAAACTCAAACGTGTGAGATCCGCACCTACTTTCCAAAGAAACTTGAAGGAAAGTATAGAGTGCATCCGGATGTATTTATCGTCACACGAGTTTCCAGGCTGCCGTTTCTAAGGAACTAGACTAAATTTATAAACTCTATTAGTGCAATCAGTTTTAGTTCCAATAGAAAATTGTATTCAATCGTGGCAAACAATAGTTCTATTTAATAACATCTAGTTACACATACATTTTGAAACAGTGTTTAGTTTCCATCATCCATTAGAAACAATTAACATGGAAGATGAACTGCGAACGGTTGTAATAGGTTGTAGTTCTCAGAGCAGTGATAGAAATAGAGGAACAAATGCTATTTATTTTACACAATTGTAGTCAATTAATATCTAATCAAAGTTAATCAAAACAAACAAGTAATGTGTGACAGTTTTCGTGGAATGAAAACAAATAACAGTGGTGTAACAGATTTTGTTAGATATAAATTAATATTAAAATACTAATATTTAATAAAGCTGTGGAATATATAATTTTAAAGATTTGTCATTATAGTATCTTGCTTTTCAATCAAGAGTGTAATTAGTGAAAGAAGGTTTAAGTAAGTACTATCATCCCTTCGCAAATAATTGTGACATCTTTAGGAGTAATTTTCAGCCCATTTAACAAATGAACATGTGAGTAGGTATTTTTTTCAGTAACCACTGTTTACAACATAAGTTACGCTTTTTACTTTTAGACGCACGACAATACAAGCAAGCTAAAGCGTCAGCCATCGAGGCCTTAATGAGAAAAACCAAAGAAACTGAACAAATTTATTTAAAGTATGTGTATGGCAAACGGAAATGCGATTTAACTATACAGATCTAACTGTACAACACAACAATAGCACAGTTTCAACTGAGCGTGTGTAGCACCTTTAGTAATATTTACTCTCTTGCTTCTAAAAGTTGAAATACATTATTTTCTTTCCATATGTATTAATTTAAATTCACAAGACATGACCTAGGAAAAATATAAGCAAATGATTTTGAACATACTGTCTTTAAGTCAACAGCAAACACATTGTTATCATATGTGTAGTCATAATTTATCATCTATAGGAATGTATTTAATTCTTATTTAGGTCTAACAATCACATTGATATTAAGAAAGGTATTGTTAAATGTTTATATGATAGAGCAAAATCAATTTCATCAAACAATTAAACTTTTAATAACCAACTAAAATTTATTAAAATGTTTTAATAAATAATGAATACCTTCCAAATTTTGTTGATAGAACATTAAAAAATATTACAGATAAAACGGACACTTTAAGACAAATAAAAGAAACTAATCATACAATAAAAATTCCATACATTCCTATATTATCAAAAAGAAGAATCAGTAATAAATTTAATATTCGAACTGTGCTTCAGACAACTAATACTTTACGATCATTTTTGTCTGAAACACGTTCAAAAAATGATATGCAAAATTCAAAAAATTGCATCTACAGCATACCTTGTCAATGCAATAAACATTATGTTGGAGAAACGTCTCGGCCTATGAAGGTTAGAGTTGAGGAACATAAAAATTATATAAAAAGACGGGAATTTGAAAAATCGAAAATTTGCGAACACGCTTGAGAAAACGGTCAATTGATTCAATGGGGTTCGGCAAAAATTTTAGAGAAGGAAGATAATGCAACAAAAAAAAATTAAAAGAGCGATTATATTGTTGAACGGAGATAACTGTGTGTCACACGGTTCAGTACACATTGATCCTTGTTGCCTACATTTGTATCAAGAAGAAGGAACAGTAACATGAAAATCATTTAACATTTCTATGGAAGCAGATTAACAAATTTTATCTACTCCTATTAATTTATATATTAATTATTCAACTGCTTTTGAGCAATTAATAGTATCAATAAACAAATAGCGTGAGTTTTAATAGTGAGATATTATAACTCACGCTGGGCTTCTACAATGATAATTCGGTATATAAATAGTGTAAGCAGTAAATTCTTGGAAATTTTTAAGCCGATAAATATGTTCCATTGGTGTAAAATGGAAAGAATTTTTAACAAGTGGAAAGGAATGAATAATTAAAAGATTTTAAAATTATTAAATTGCCAACGCCTGTCAATAGGCGGAACTGTCAATCATTATCATTGAGAAGACTAATGTCATTTGATATTTTAACAAAATAATTTTGACGTTTTCAAATAAAAATATAATAATAATATCTCTACCTCTCATTCTAATCACAGGGATTAGCCCAGAAGTCGGAGACTTGTGCGGGAGAGGGGGCGGCATATTAATAAGCAGGCCGCATTTGCGCCCAGGAACGACTTGGTAGGCCCTAACCACTATTCAGTGCAGGAATGAGGGAAACCTGGAAAACCTCATTCATTAGGGGGGTAGTCAAACGTCAACCTGTATCAATCTCTCACAATGACCCAAGCCAGCATTCCTCCACCCTTTCATACCCGCAGAGAGGGTGCCAATCCTCTCTACGAATATAGCTTATATACGGTCTACCGGCTGCGGGGGTCAAACCCACAGCGATCTAGTCACCTCGATTCAAGTAGTGACGCTTTAAACCTCGCGGCCACTGACCGTTGACTGACCCATTGAATAAATGAATTAAACTAAATTTTAATACAAAAAAAAACATATATATTAGCGTTATTCAAACAATATTAAAACTTTGTAGACAACAGCTTGATGGGGAAATTGCAAGATTTTTCCAAATACGTATAGAAGAAAGAATGTATTATTTTAATCAAAATGGCGTTAGTCCTTGCCAATTTCGTGAAAAAATAGCCAAAAAACCGTTAAAACGCCCCCACATAACGGTCCCCGCCATAATGTAGACCTGTGACGTCAGACGCCGTTCGCACGTGTAAGTATACCTTAATACAGCAGTGTGCTTAATTGATATCTGTATACGATTTCCATGCTTTCGGACAACGCAGTACATACGCTTAGAGTTAATTTGTCATTTGTTATATTATTATGTATTATTGTGTTAAATAAACATCGGTATTGAAGAAAGTTACAAAACAGACATGTAAAATGGGCACAGAAAGTGCATCCCACCGGGCAAATGGAAGAAGTATTGCATTATGCCATTATGTACGAATGCAGCGTCTAATAACAAATATTTCAACGTGTCCAAAATTGAAAAGATAAGAATTATGGTATAGGGTGATGAAGCGCGACTAAAGGAAGCATTGCAACATTGTTTATGAATACCATATGTAGGTTTATGTTCTTCGAAAATATTAAAATGTAAAGTTGCAAAGAATCAAACTTTTATATTAGCTACCAGAATATATACAGGACATTTAGAAAATCAATTGTAAAACAAACTTACATTCTTTTTTTTCATTTACTGTATTCAGCGCTTTATTCTGACTATCATTTACGTGATGTATAATGTTATTTGAGGCATTTATAAAATGTTGCTACTACATTAAATTACCTATTTTATTCTGAAAACATAATAAACAAGAATTTTTTAAATATGTCTAAGGAAAAATGAAATTAGTAGCAATAAAAATATATGAAATTAACTTTACAAAAGTAATAAATGTTAAATATCATCATCCATTCATCATACCTCAAGTAAAACTATTTATCTGGTACTTAACAACATTGTCGCCGTAATTGTCACGAGCGGATCTATATTGTAAACAAAGGAATGAGCTACGTTTAACAATACCTTAAGTTCATCACTAATAATTTACCTACACTGTATCTACACTATGTATCTACGCCCTACAAATGCCATAAAAATGCAAAAATATAAGAAACAGACGCCTGTTTACATCAGCAACACTGTAACCTGCACCTGTATCCATGAAAACAAACCGCGCTGAACGACGTGTGACGTTACCAATGATATTGCGTTTTCGGAAACGTGGTTTTGTTTACCTTCTATAGCAAGTTATTATTGTTAATATTTTAATTATTATGTGATTATTGCCGACAGACATATGTTCTGACATTTCAATATGTTTGAAAGATTACCCTGTAATACATTTCAAACCAATATAAAATGCATGCAACTTTCTTATTATTTATAAACAAAACCATTGAGTATTGTGCTGACACCGTTTAAAATTTATTACAAAAAAAATGTTATTACATATTATAAAATTTTAAAAATTTATTCCAGAGTATAGTAAATATAGTAAATTTTACTTAACTTCACAGTTCTTGCCAAATGAAGTTTTATATCTTGACAAGTACATTAAAGTAATCTAGAGTAAACCCTAGGTCATCTTGAGAATATTTTGATTAATGGTTCTCAAGAGAATTTATATAATAGAATCAGGCCCCTCTCGAAGTAGTGTTCTGTCGATTGAAAGAAATTACTTTGTCCTATAATTTGTAATTTAAATCCTGTGGCAGGATAATAATCGACCTTATTATTTAATTAAAATACTACAAAACCTACTATAATAAAAAATTTGAAATAATTCAAATTCAAACAAAAACCAACAAGCGGAATTCAGAAGGGTTACAACAATCCAAATTTTTTTATTGATGTTTTATAAGATAGTCATAGTACATCCTTGACCTATAGATACTGCTTTAGGAAAAAAAATTCTGACTTTTTTGTTTGTTTATTTATAAAAGAGGAACCGCTATTGCTGCTGCAATCTTTATTAAAAAATGATACAAATCCTAGGGATATACGATGGCCTACATGAACCAATCTATATCGTATATATACGGTTCGTCGCGTTAAAACAATAATTTTTGTAATTTAGTGCAATATACAGGGTGATTCAGTTTTTAATGAACAAACTTCGAGGGTAAGTAGAACTTTGAAAAATAATGGCAGTTTATTATATAATAGTTATAATTTTGGGGCTTCATTTATTTTTTATTTATTTATTTTATTTATTCAAAACTTCAAAAGAGATACAAAACAGGTAAAAACCCAAAACATGTATCCACATGCAAACCATAAATTTACAACTCAAATATGCACATATATATAAAAAAATGGGTAATAGTTATTAAAATATGTTAACATTAAATATAATTATAATATGAAAAATAAATGGGTAAAATAATCTATTTAAGAAAGATAGTAAAATAAAACAATACAAATTAAAAAACCATAAATTAAGATACCATTTTTAACTTTTTCTTAAAAACCGATATGCTAAAAGAGAAAATGTCAATTTGATTAAATTTAATATTGTATGTGTTGACCATTCTGGAAATTGGTGTATTTTGCCCTGAGTTAGTTCTATAAAATTCACTTTCAAATAGATAGTTACTTCTTGTGAAACGAGGCGGAACGTTTAAAGGAATTAAGGATAATAAGTAAGGACAATCAAGACGAGAATTAATAATTTTGTATAATAATAAAACATCAGAGTGCGATCTTCTGTCTTCGAGAGGAACTAAATTAAATTGTTTTCTAACAGTATTAATTTGAGGAATATCATATGTTCCACTGACTTTAAGGTTAAGATATTTAACAAATCTATTTTGAATATTTTCAATTCTGTTAATCTGAAATTGATAATATGGAGAGCAAATTACACATGCAAAGTTTAAAATACTATAAATGTAAGAAAAGTAGACAGACTTAATTGGAGCGATCGTTGTGAAAGGTTTACAAGATCGTGTTAACAGTCTATAAGCTTTTTAACTAACATATCAATGTGATTATTAAAAGACATTTTATCGTCGAACAAAACTCCAAGATCCTTTACTATAAGAACTCTATTTAACACACCCTGATTAATCATATAGTCGTATTCAAATTTAATGCAATTTCTCGCAAAACTAATGAAATTACATTTATTTAAGTTTAGATACAATTTATTGATGTGACAATAATGAGACAAGTTATTTAGGTCATCTTGAATCAATAGACAATCTGCAATGCTTGATACTGTAGAATAAATCTTAAGATCATCAGCGTATAATAAGCACTTACATGACTTGAGACATTTAGAAATATCGTTAATATATATAAGGACTAAGAGGGGACCCAAGTGAGAACCTTGTGGAACCCCAGACGTAGCAACGAATGGGTCAGAGACATGTCCATTAACTAAGACTTTAAGGGACCTATTGAAAACATAAGATGCAATCCATCTTAGCAAATCGCCATGCACACCGATCTCAGAAAGCTTCATGATTAGCAAGTTATGATTTACTTTATCAAAAGCCTTGCTGAAATCGGTGTACACTGCGTCAACTTGTATCTGCCTATCCATTGCTTTTATGATGTAATCGGAATAACAAAGGAGGTTTCATAAGGAAGATAGGGTGTCAGAGTAATGGAGATATTTAAGCCATACTTGGTATACAGTGTAGATAGTTAAGGTGTCATAAAATGTGAAAATATATTGTTTGATGGTAAATGATTACCGAAACGTGAAAATGTGTACTTATTATTAAATTACGTTTTCTATTAGTTAAAAAACTGGGCTAGAGCTAAAGGAAAATTAATAATTTTCAGATAAGTAGTTATAAAAAATTAAAATTTTTTACAATACACACATTTAATAAGTACAATTCAACTAAAATAAAATACTACAAATTACATTAACTATCAATACCTACAAATTAGAGTAATTGTTCAAAATGCCATCCTTGAGCGTCAATAAAAGAGCGACAACTGTCAATAAAAAGTAATAGTCATGCATTTCGAAAAACCGAGATAATTTATTTACCGACAGGAACAGGGAAATAACTGAAAAAAGTTTAATTTACTATGTAACCGTAGCAGATATGAAAAAATGTTAGATAGGGTTTTTGTTAGAAATTAAAATACACATTTAAACATGTCATAAACTTTAACATTATACAGGGCGATACAACTTTTTTCCAAATTAAAGATACGAACCGCCCATATCTCCTCTACTGGTTGTTCAAAGTGCTTGACATTTTCACATTTTATGACACCTTAACGCTTTACACTGTGTACCAAGTGTAGCTTAAATATCTCCATTACTTTAGTAATTATACTAAAGAATTAAATTTTTTCTTCGTCATTTAACACCCTGTACCTTCTTTATAAAGTCCCAAAATTATAATTATTATAGATATAATAAACTGCCATAATTTTTCAAAATTCTACTTACCCTGGAAGTTTGTTCATTAAAAACTGAATCATCCTAGTGCAAATATCTATTGTAGTATATTGAATTTTTCTCAGTTTCAGTTTCTTAAATATTTTAATGAAAAAATAGATGATTAATTATTCATTTGTTCGTATGATGCAAGTCGTCTGAATTATTGCCGCAACTATAACAACAAAATTATAGTATTTTTGGCACACTGTCGGTATTGCTGCAAAAAGCAAGTACTTATATAATTTGCTTGAGGCGATTTGTTTCGGCTGCTTTAAAATACGTTAAGTCATTCCAAGCATATTAAATAACGGGCTAAATCGTCTATTTACTGGCACAGAAACTAATAAAACGAAATTGTACCCATTGTTTGTAATAATAAAACTCAAGTGCCCCATATCCGTAAAGATTTAACTGTTTTCAGAAGGAATAGTATCTTAGATACGTTCTTTAATTTGAATTTAAATTGGATTAGATGCTATATAATTGTTGTTAGAATTTAAGTATAGTTTGATATTTGGGTACCAAGTCAGTAGGGTTGCTAAGATATTAAAAAGTAATTTTACTGTTTTGATATACTGCATGGAAACTATTTATGGAATAAATTCAATAATTGGATAACTGTAAGTATTGTGAAAAAACGTTGAAACAGAGAAAATCGTGAGTTTAATGGCCTATATTTGATTTATTTTACATGCCTGTGACGTCGCCTAGTTTTGAATTATGACGTCATATGCGTTATTTTAACGGAACGGTATATTATATTTTGGTGATACTTTTTAACAACTTTTCAAGTCTTTTTATAACCTGCAACTTTGTTGACCACGTGGTAACCATGAATTTTATAAATGTAATAAAATATTATATATATTTTTTTAATCTCTCGCTTTATTAAAATTAAAATTATTTGAAATTAAATATCGACAGTGTCAAAATGAAATTAAATGTCGACAACGTCAAACTGATTAACTGTCAATGAATATCATAACGACCTACTAAAATAAACAAAAAATAATAACAAATTTTTACCTTTTATGTATAGTTGTTTCATATATTTTCAGGTATTAACAATATTGTGTGAACTAACTACTCAGTGGACAAAACCCTCAACCTGCGTTTAATTATACCCACAATATCTACCCATATATTCCTTATTATTAGCTTTTGTAACATTTTTTTACTGTTTAAGAAAGGTATTTTAAGCTACCTAATAGCTTTTCATATTACTTATATCGAAAATGGTTCATTTCTATCACTAATGACAAGTCTACCTTTATTCCTCAAAAACAATGTAGGTTTAAGATTTTTTAATAAAAAAAACGTGATAACGTTAGGGCTAAAAAGGTTACGCTTGCAGTTACGTCACAAATGCGGTAGATGTGGTTCCCTCTAGGGAATATGTTGAAATAGACAACAGATTATTCTCATATCCAAGAAAATCTATTCCCAAATTTTTAGGTTGAGAGTTAAGACAGTCAAACACGGTTTAATTATTACAAAGATTAACCTTTTTAAATTCCAACTTTGACATCCTGTGTCTTTATATAAACATTTTATGGCATATTGGCTTATATCATAATATTTGTATGTCAAAAATCAAGCAGTTCTTTATAGACGATTACCACCAACCACACTATATAGGTAATAGCTTGTCAGTTATACATCGGTCCATTAGTATTGTGCCATGTTTAGTAAATCTAATATAATGTACGTTTTATTTGAAAATGTTACTATTGCATAAAGTCAGGAAGTAAAATTCGTAGTTAACAAGTACCTAGCGAAAAATATGAATGAAAAAGAAGGTGCTTGACGCAGTAAAATTAAATATGTCGGAAAGTGGCCACTAAATGGCCCTAACACCTTATTGAATTTAAATAATTCCACCTATATACTTGACTGTTACAAGTGTCCTTCGGAATTTTCTACTGATTAAAACAAATTTAAAACGTTCTTATTTGAAAAATATTCTTCATCACTTTAGATTGCTATGTTTTGTTAATAGGTAGGTATATTTTATGGCGTCAGCTAAAGAAAATCTCATTTTCTCTTTTTATAATTAGTACTGGTAGCTTTTATTACAATATAATGTGATGAGTAGCGCAAGTTTAAAATAAGTCGAATGAATCACAAATAATTTAATTTACAAAACAGTCAGCAGTGATATGAATATGAAGTACTCGTAATTTCAAATTATGTATACCTTAGTGACGATATAGCTGTCGATATGGACTATGGATTACAATCGCACTTCAGTGAAAAATAAAAGTTTTTTATAGGAAAACTAATTGCTATTTCAAAGCATATTCTAATGTCAGATTAACATACGTGATTGAAGGAAATCTTCCAAAACCAGATTGACCATGAAGGTATATGCCAAGGTGCCTATTCCTTGCAACAAAATAATAAGTAGTAATGAATTTGTTGTGATATTTTTTTAAATGAAGCACTTAAATTCTGTTAAATAAGCGTGAATTTATAGAGTAGGTACTTACATTGTTATCAACGGGGATTTTACCAAATAATGTTGCCCTTCATTTCTAAGCTCCACACGGAAAGGAAGCTATACTAATATCAAGATTAATACACTTATTCCTTAAGAGTAGTAATACTTTATCCTGCACACACAACTTTAATACAATTTGTAGTAAATAATACTACAACTGCGTCTCTATAGTTTTGGTAATGAGCACCACAAGTGTTTTATTAATATCATCTATAAATAATATTTTGGACCATAGCTGCCATACATAGATGACATTTATTACTAGGTAAATATTGTAGTTATTAATTATACATATAAGGGAATTAACAAGCCGAGAGTGACATTTTTTCGAGAGGATTAAATGCTGGTTAATTTTGCGAATATAATTCAACATTTTATCCACAACCACGGCCAAATCCAGTCAATTAGAAAGCCTTGTGAGAGCAGGTGAAACATTATGCTTTTGAAAAATGTCATATTTGACACATTTATTTTAATTAAGAATATTGATTGTCAGTTTAATACCAGAAAGTATTGGACTCGTTTCTATGACATACGTTTATTTATTTGTCAACAGGAGTGAACAAATTTGGAGAAACGGTTTGCTGCCTCTTTGATGTGGAGAAAATATTCCATGCTAAAATCAATGTTGAAAGTGCACAAGGTATTGATATTTTGAAGTATGGTAAACTTACTTTATATTTGAAAGTAAAATTATTATAAACCAAATAAGGCTAAGATACTGGAGAGGTGGGAGATTTTTATTGCGATATGTGGCTAGAAAATGTACTACACAACATGCAGGCATCAACACAATTTCGAAAACGTTTTTCACAAGTGGCTGCATGTTTTGCGCTCTCTGATCTAGAAAGTATTACCAGACATGGAATGAGGCGTTCTTCTGCATCATTACTGGCCAATGCTGGGGATGATATTATCACTGTGAAGCGTCATGGTGGTTGGACGTGGACTACGATAGCGGAAAGTTATATTGAAGTTTTACTGTCAAGCAAGATGGCAATTGCTGA
Organism: Monochamus saltuarius; assembly: GCA_025584915.1. Lineage (NCBI taxonomy): Eukaryota > Metazoa > Arthropoda > Insecta > Coleoptera > Cerambycidae > Monochamus > Monochamus saltuarius. The sequence goes on along the minus strand of CM046721.1, from coordinate 82,271,465 downwards.
AAAAATCCAGGTAAAAACCTGGCAAAGTTGTGGGCCCCTCCAGTTCTTAAGAAACTCCTTATCTAGTGAATTTAAATAATCCCGATCAAAATGACAAGATTGTTCTCGACATAAATGTTAATGTTAATAATAATCTAAATAAAATGCTATAAAATCGTGATATTATGAACTCTAATTCCAATCCACTAGTATGTTAATAGGCCTTTAATCCACGAAATATACACATAATTTATAAACCTATAATTCTGTTTAAGTAAATCTTTAATTTAGTGTCATTTTAAGAAAATAAAGTGTTGAATTAAGTATAATAATGCTGGGCTGTCAAGAATATATAAATATTTATATCATATATACTTTATTACTGAATTAATACATATACCTACACTTGCATCTGAATGAAGTTTAACATTTTAAGTATGTTACGAGTATTATACTTAAATAGATATAAGACTTTTTCCGGGCATGTTGTAAATTTGGAGTCATATTATAATTTGCAGTTATTTGCATTATAGGACATTTATATGAATGAAATAAAGCATTGAATATGCAGTGTTATTTTCAGCTTTTGGCAGCACACGTCGAACCAAATGGAATATAGTGTGAAGTATGATTATAGAAAACGAGAAAAATAATAAATATACAAATAATCAATACGCTAAGCAAATAACTAAGGTAGAATATCTTCTATATCAATACTTTTTATCTACACTCAGGATCTTAATTTAGTAAGTTAACTTTAAGAAAATAGATTTCCCATAACACTTAAAAATACTATCAAGCAAATGCCTTAAGGTCTGTATGGTGACCTGAAGTTACGATTCATTCTAGGATTTGAATTTTAAATGGAGGTAATATAACGTTAGGGGCTACAGTCACAATTACACCAATAAAAGACAATGTGCAGTAATGCATTGAATAATTTGATTTCAATGGAGGTGCAGTCGCAATTTCGAGCAGTTTTAAAGGAATTCTGTTTGTGATACCAAAATAGGATAAAAGATAAAGATAAAATTAGTTTTGCTTCCTTGCAGATATCCAATAGCGAATGAATCGAATAGGAAAATAGGAAGTATTCGTGAGACAATTAAATTTTTATTTTTATCTATCCATCTTAAATGACTTTTGCATTTGCTTGAAGTAAAGGCGCTATTAAATATCGTTGATTTATTGATTCATTTGATGGCTCTTATTTCAAAGTACTGAGGGTTATATAGTGGATAGTTTTAATCTATACTCGTATATATAAAACCTCAAGAAACAAGTTTGTCTCGTGATAGAAGTGGAGGAATAAAGTTTTCATAAATATAGTGTTTTAAATTGAAATGAATGAAAATAGGTTTTTAAATATGAGTCTTCAAAACCTATAAAAACGTTTACAGAATTTGGCTCCAGAAAATCTTTTGACACATTGGAAATAGGCATAATCATCATAGATAAAATATAACATAGGTACCTACCATTATTTAAAAAATATATATTTATGTATTTATACAAACACTGAAAAATGACAACTTAACTGAAATTTAGGGTTTTTACTGTATTATGAAGGTATTGAAGCTAATATAAACTAATTTTCCTGTAACTCCTATTAATTAAGTCATATGTATGCTTTTTGATACCAAATATGTTTCCGCGAAGTAGTTTATCACAGAACATTATTAATATCCAATATAAAAGAGGTACCTACTTAATATTTAGAAATAGTTATGAAATTGAACAGTTTACATATCTGCGTAGTTTTAACTGCGGATATACAGGGTGATTCTTTTTCTATACACATAAACTTGGACTGGAGACGAATACTGAAAAAAAATGTAATAAAATATTTTTAGTTTTAGAAGTTTCCATAAATTTATCAGGTGATTTTTTTTATTTATAAAAATTAAGAAGTAAACAAGTCAGAACGATATGTTTAGTATTTGTAGCAGTACTTTATTAACAGTTGTGGCCCTATCCGAGTTTATTTTCTCACGATTACAGCGCCAGCGCATATAACAAAGTGTGGGGCCTAATTTCTCAAATGAAGAACTTATAAACATGATACTGGCATACGGAGAATGACATTAAAATTCAGTGACTACAGCTCATATTTGGTGCCTCAGGTTTTCCCAAAGATATCATACGTGAAACCTTTTTACGTATGCTTCAGCGGGATAGAGAAATTGGCCATTTGCGGCCGGGGCCTGGGTAACATGGTGGAGCCATTAGACCTAGCAAATTGTGAATTTAGAGGAAGAGATTTTAAATGCCGTAGGTAAATGTAGCAGGTAGGATTTCTGTTATTGCCTTGTATATATTATTGGCTATGATTTTGGTTTGTTAATAGTGTGTCTCATATTAGGTTTGTTGCTGCAGCAGTTGGAAACGGTTTGAAACTATCAGAAATGTTCGCCCAATTACTTCTTCTGTTAAATTTATACGGTGCAACATGGTATGTAGTTTTCTTAACATTCCTGTTGTAGTAAAATAGTGTTTGAAGATTGCTACAAAATTGTAAGCATAATAATGGTATGCGAAATAATACTACAAATTGTGCTTGGGATTATAATCATAACAAACTGTAGTACATAGATCTACAATTGTATAATATTTTTTTTCAGTGCATACTACGTGTCTTGGAAAACTTCACTTATAGCGCACTTAAACACCAACAAAGTTTTATAAAAATGTTCTATTGAACGCAGAAAGGTTAAAAACCTACACAAACAAAATTACTTCAATTGAACCATTCTTGCGGCCAGAGGTCGCGACAGAATATTTTTTACATTTTGAAAGTTTATATACCCTATTGGTACTATACATTTAACATACCTACACTACCAATTCCTTAAATATTTCCGATCAATTAGGTATTTTCATAAGTTACATTTAATAACGATTTTAATATTAATTAATTAAATAAAATAAATAATTACTTATAGTAGACAAAAATTGATTGTGTGAGTATAATCTACAGGGTGATTGATTAATACTGGCATGAATTTTAGACGATAGGGAAAAATACGCAATCAAAAAAAATTTAAATGCATATTTACGCTGAAAAATTGTTTTTATTTAAACCCCTTTTCAGACTGTTACTGACTAATGGCGGCCTCGATTCATACGTAGCTTCCAAATCAACGCGGTGTCGGCCTGCTTCAACGCTCCAACGTACTAGGAGCACCGTGTTATAGAAAGTTATGTGTTGATTTCCTTCTCTTTTAAAAGGTCCATTTATTTTTCTCTGTTATTATTAGACCTTTCAAATACATGGTTAAAATTAATGACGTTATGACTGAATCTATTATATTTAGCGTTAGATTAGTATTGGTAGTTGAATTAATATAGCTTGTATAATTAAGTACTATGTTCTAGTTGGTCCTATAATTAGGTTTATACCAATTAGGCTAATAACGCATATTCTATGTTGTTATGTTCAAATGAACTTCAAAACCTATTTCAGTTATAATAGTCACAGAAGTTCTCAAGCAATTTTTATAAAATATTAAATTTGTACTTATTTAAAAAAAATTGTAATGTATGTAACTGTAGCACAAATCAAGTTACATACGATTTGCTTATAATAATATTAATCAGTCAAGATTAGTCCATAAAACTGAATAATTGATAAAGATAATTAAAGCCAATACTATATTGATTACAAATTACCAAATTGTAATCTGATTACGTGAATTAGCTAAGCCAGGTTTTGCATATGATTTTGGGTGAACCACAATACATATTAATCAGATTAGTATTGCTAATTCCAGTTACATTTACTGCTCATAAAAAATAAATAAACGTTTTCCAATCAAGTTCCTTCAATCTACATCTTATTCCATTGATATCCGCTCCAACTAAATATTTTAATTAATGCCGTTTAATTCGATTTTGCTTAGGTTTCGCTCATAATTCTTTCAATGTTTAAAGTATTTAATAGCAATGTTTATCAAAAATTAACACAATTTTCACATGCATATAGATAAATTAGCATAAATCGTCGTATTTTTATCTTAAGAATCTAGGGTGGGTCGCTGGTATATACATTTCAGGCACATCCTGTATACAAATAGAGACCTACACTGAAAAAAAATTTATATAACTTATTTAACATGATTTATTTTCTGGAAACCAATCTTTTTTAGTGTAATTGTCAAAAATAAATTGATTTATTTGATAAGAAAATTCAATTTTTTTGACGAGTATTTGTTTAAATGAAACAAATTGTTATTCCATTTGAATAATACTTTTATTTAACTCAAAAATGCGTATAATTGGAAAATGTGGAAAAGGAAAATATGTAATCTTTCAATTCTTTTTGTAAAGCTTTGAAAAAGATTTATTAGGTTACATAACCTTTTGAAAAACCGTAAATTAAAGAAACTATGTCGGGGTTGAGAGATATGAACAACCAGGGTTAATCGTCAGTTAACTCACCACTCACCTGTGGCGTACTAATGAGAGCTAATAAGCTCGAAACCGCTATATGTTGACTATTTGGTATAGATTTTTCAAATGTAATTCGGGACATTAGCCCGTAGCTGTTTCCAGAAATTCCTGAGCAATATGTTAAAGTTAAACAGTGTTGAAAAAATTCTTTGAAATATCTAAATATTATTTTATCATGAAATATGTATAATAAACACCAAATATGTATCATTGAAAATAAAATAATGGTTTGGAATGGAAACAAATGCTTTGTTTACACAAAATAACTGTATTTTTACTTTTTCAGAAAAATTATTTGGTATTAAGAATTGAACATTTGTTTGATCATATACAAACAAATAGTTTATTTCCATGAAACAAAACTTTTTTGCAGACATTAATTATTTATTCGGTGTAAATTAATTGAAATATAAACACAATTAGTAACAGTTTTATAACAATGCAGTATATATCATTAATATTTATTTAATTTATTGGTTTTACTGGCAAGTTGCGACTGGTGGACTTAATAATAGATACGTGAAGTGGAAGAATAAATAATATATCGCAGTGAATTTGTTATTTTACATTAACAAAAGTATATAACAAACCCAATTACTTGTTAAATATAAAGTGTATACTTCGATTTTTTTTAAGCTGATGTAAATTATATTAGTAGCAAATAATATTATTGTGTAACTGTAACTTATTTTTTAGTACTTATTAGATCCTTTATTATTAAAGAATAATTTGTATGTCATAATAAACTTATTGTTATTATTATTAAAATTATGAGTATTTTCTATGGCGATTTCTTTTGATCAATGTTAAGAATAAAAATATTTTTAATTAATAATGTTTTATTATATATATTACCATATATTAAACATTATATTGCATGTGTATCTTATAAATATGTTTAATTATCTATAGATATTTACAGAACACAAAACCACTGTAAAACCCTATAGAGTTGAAACATCATCGGTTCACAGGCTTCTAAGATCAAAATCCAATTCAGATACTACTTCCTTAAATGCTGAAGAACTTGACGTCAAACATCTTAATAGGGTAAAGTCATCTATACAATTTGCTAAAATATATTTAAAAAATATAGAATTAATACTTAAGTATTTAATAATGATAATGATGATTAGATAATGCTTAAAATACCTATTTTATCTATGACTACTTAAAACATTTACTATAGTAAAATATTTTACATGAATTTTTTCAGGAAAAATAAAATAAGTCAAACATTGATATTTTCATGCATGTTGTAAATATTAATTATAATTTCACATATTCAATGGATATAGAAATTTGTCTATACCTATAAGTTAACAGGTCTTAGATCATAATAAAAATCATAGTAGGTAACCCTATCAAGCATACCTCCATATAAATTACATTGATATCGAAAAATAAGTCCTACAAATCTATTGATGTAAGATTTTGCAAAATAGAGCAAGCCTACCATTTTGATGTATTTCCCTATATTTAATATAGGTATATTACATTAAAATTTCTATACATGTATATTTTATAATTACTTACATTTTAACACATTCCATTATGCAATTTATTTATACAACACACAAGATATCTCCTTACATCCATACACCATACAACCTGGTTTAGTACTAATCTGGCAAGCTGCTGTCAAGAGACTAGAAGCTAGAGGCAAAAAGATGGTAGCAGATGTAAGCAAATGACGTAGATCATGTCTGGTCGCTACGCGAATAGAATATTATTAAAAACTCGGCTTACTCAAGGTCGAAATACTAATTCCTGGTAATATAAACAGGTTTTCTGGTAAAAAAACGGATATCCTTAAATATATTTCAGTAGCTAGAAACATATATTTATTTTAAATTATTGATTACCCATTAACTAAAAATATTTTTTGATTTTTAATCACTAACTGGTATATTATATCAAATGTTACATTCGCAGTTATTTGATAATATATAATGTTCTTAGTTAATAAATACAGTTGGAATATATATTTTGATTTGGATAAATATATCATTCTAAAAAATTAAGAAGAAAATTATTCATAATGAATAAAATTTGTTAATTATAATTTAGTATATTACTGGTAAATAAATATGGTCTGAATAAGGGGCTTGTTAATTATAAGTTGTATAATTTTTTCGATCTACGAAGAGCTCCTTAAAAGCAGTTTTTTTATTTTTCGCCCTGTATATCAGATCTATGAAAATTCCGATCTTAAATTTCTTGAAAATGTAGATAAGTGTTGTGAAAACCGCATCCTTCTAGATCTTGTAGTTTCCGAGGTACAAAGCAATTACAGCAAAATTGGAACACCCTGTACTGGCAGGTAGATAATTTCATATCCCGTACTGTAAACGATAGGAAATATATTTAGCGAAAAGGTAGCACGCAATCGATATTACACACACAATACAAAGCCATTCAATTAAGGGCAAATATTTTCCGGTTTTATAACAGAGACAGAAATAAAGCGAACAAGTTGCACCCCTCAAGGCTGAAGAAGTTTAGGAATAATAAATCTTTTGACGACCGCCTGCGACCACACAAATCACAACAACGTCGTCCCGGAGGTTTCGTCTGTGGATTTTCCTCTATTTCCGCTCAAATAGAAAGGACGTAGCGTTTGTTTTCAACCAGTTTCGCTTGCCAAATGTGATTTCCCGGTATAAAGTAGCTATTGTAAAACTTAGGTAACCGAAATACCTCTAACGCCCCGGGATGTCGATTCGCAATCACCAGACCAATGTTCGCCGCTTCAGACCGCAAACCAAACACTTTTTTAGTGAAACGCAATATAAGACTATGGGTGGAGCCTCCAAAAGTCGGCTGCTGAAATTTTACTATGTTCAATTTACCTCATTTCTACAGGGTGTTTCTAAAGTAGATATCAAAGATCAAGGGGCGTATTCTGTTGCAAAAAATAAGGGTTTGTTGTTATATAAATGTGGGGTTTTAGGACAGCTATTGTCCAGCTAGAGGGTGTCAAAAATGTTTAAAAATCAGTTTTTAATTTTTGATTTCTAAACCGCTTGATATAATTTTATCAAATTCGGTATGTATATTTAGTATGACAGTAGATATGAACAGACATTACTAGCTTTATAACCTTACCAGTGGGTATGTACCATACAGGGTGTCTCCGTTTTTTCGTTCTTAACTTTGGGAAATTATAGAGCGGGAAGAAATAATAGGAATCTTTTCTATAACATTTTTCCCTATAACTCTCCGTTTTCGTGATACAGGGAGTTCATTTCTCAAAAAAATATGTTATTTTCTTTATTATCTACTAAACAAATAAATATTTTTTGTTGAAACTTGGTATGCAGTAGTTATAATAAAAGGTTAATATTTTGACGTGAATAACTTTTTCCGGCTATGGCCAGTGGCGTAGATATGGGATTTTGTTCTGTTTTGAACCCCCTAAACTTCAACGCCATTAGTACAAATTATTTTTTCAATACAAATATTAACAACTTATTTTAATTTTATGAAAAAACAGCTCTTGATAAAATTCGCTAGGAAACTTCGTTCTTGAGATATTAGTCGAGGTGGTCCAGTTGCTTGGCCAGCTCGATCACCCGACCTTCACTCACTAGATTTTTCCTTTGGGGCTTCTTAAAGGAAAAAGTATATGAACAATAGAGAAAATTTATTAAATCGTATTCGAAGAGCTTGTACTGAAATAAATAATGACATGTTAATTCGAACAAGACGGTCATTAAGAAATCGATGTTATCGTTGTATTGAAGAAAATGATTCTCACTTTGAGCATCATTTAAATTAAACTGTTTATAAGCTGTCATTTTTATTTGTTTAATAAATTATTGATTAGGATTTTTTAAATTTCGCAAGATAACCCTGATTAGAAAAAAACTAAATATCTCAAGAACGAAGGTTCTTAGCGAATTTTATCAACAGCAGTTTTTCATAAAATTAAAAGAAGTTATTAATATTTGTAGTGAAAAAATACTTTTCACCACTGGCGTTGAAGTTTAAGGGGTTCAAAACAGAACAAAATTCCATATCTACGCCACCAGCCATAGCCGGAAAAAGTTATTCACGTCAAAATGTTTATTATGATTACTGTATGCCAAGTTTCAACAAAATATATTTATTTGTTTAGTAGATAATAAAGAAAATAACATATTTTGTTGAGAGTTGAATCACAAGAACGGAGCGCTACAGGGAAAAATTTTATAGGAAAGATTCCTATTATTTCTTCACGCTCTATCATTTCCCAAAGTTAAGAACGAAAAAACGGAGACACCCTGTATATCAATATTTACCGAAAAGAAATAAATCACCCCGTATAATATTACATATAAAATAGGTCATATGCGCCATTGAGTTATCTTAAGTTTTTGTTTCTTTACACTTTTTTGTATTCTAAATCGATTAACAACAAAACTGACTTATTTGATCAAGTGCGTTTTTATTATTCTCATGTTATTATTTAAAATAGCAAAATAATTAATTCACAATGGAATTACTTTACTATGATATTTTATTATAGCAAATGTTGGAAATGACCACCTTCAGCCACTATACTTGTAATTCTAATGCACCTCTCCTTGCTGTCCCTTCCATATCTGAAGACGATGTTCTCAAAGCAGTGAAAAAATGTAAACCTAAAATGACTACGGGTCCAGACGGAATTTCTTCTTTTTTGATAAAAGACTGTGCGCCTATGTAATTATCTGCCAAATTTCAGCCTGTTAAAATGACGGGTTTCCATTTTAGAAATATCGAATTTTTAATTTACCCCAATTTCCGACCCTCTGACGGCTTGCGAGTGGATGCCACTGGTATCAAAAAATTGATAATTTTATAAAGTAATTATCTGCCGAATTTCAGCTTGTTAAAATGACGGGTTTCCATTTTAGAAATATGGAATTTTTAATTTACACCAATTTCCGACCCTCTGACGGCTTGCGAGTGGATGCCACTGGTATCAGAAAATTGATAATTTTATAAAGTAATTATCTATCGAATTTCAGCCTGTTAAAATGAGGGGTTTCCATTTTAGTAATATGGAATTTTTAATTTACCCCAATTTCCGACCCTCTGACGGCTTGCGAGTGGATGCCACTGGTATTTGAAAATTGATAATTTTATAAAGTAATTATTTGCCGAATTTCAGCCTGTTAAAATGAGGGGTTTCCATTTTAGAAATATGGAATTTTTAATTTACCCCAATTTCCGACCCTCTAACGGCTTGCGAGTGGATGCCACTGGTATCAGAAAATTGATAATTTTATAAAGTAATTATGTATCGAATTTCAGCCTGTTAAAATAACGGGTTTCCATTTTAGAAATATCGAATTTTTAATTTACCCCAATTTCCGACCCTCTGACGGCTTGCCAGTGGATGCCACTGGTATCAGAAAATTGATAATTTTATAAAGTAATTATCTATCGAATTTCAGCCTGTTAAAATGACGAGTTTCCATTTTAGAAATATCGAATTTTTAATTTACCCCAATTTCCGACCCTCTGACGGCTTGCAAGTGGATGCCACTGGTATCAGAAAATTGATAATTTTATAAAGTAATTATCTGCCGAATTTCAGCCTGTTAAAATGACGGGTTTCCATTTTAGAAATATCGAATTTTTAATTTACCCCAATTTCCGACCCTCTGACGGCTTGCGAGTGGATGCCACTGGTATCAGAAAATTAATAATTTTATAAAGTAATTATCTGCCGAATTTCAGCCTGTTAAAATGAGGGGTTTCCATTTTAGAAATATGGAATTTTTAATTTACCCCAATTTCCGACCCTCTGACGGCTTGCGAGTGGATGCCACTGGTATCAGAAAATTGATAATTTTATAAAGTAATTATGTATCGAATTTCAGCCTGCTAAAATAACGGGTTTCCATTTTAGAAATATCGAATTTTTAATTTACCCCAATTTCCGACCCTCTGACGGCTTGCCAGTGGATGCCACTGGTATCAGAAAATTGATAATTTTATAAAGTAATTATCTATCGAATTTCAGCCTGTTAAAATGACGAGTTTCCATTTTAGAAATATCGAATTTTTAATTTACCCCAATTTCCGACCCTCTGACGGCTTGCAAGTGGATGCCACTGGTATCAGAAAATTGATAATTTTATAAAGTAATTATCTGCCGAATTTCAGCCTGTTAAAATGACGGGTTTCCATTTTAGAATTATCGAATTTTTAATTTACCCCAATTTCCGACCCTCTGACGGCTTGCGAGTGGATGCCACTGGTATCAGAAAATTGATAATTTTATAAAGTAATTATCTACCGAATTTCAGCCTGTTAAAATGACGCGTTTCCATTTTAGAAATATCGAATTTTTAATTTACCCCAATTTCCGACCCTCTGACGGCTTGCGAATGGATGCCACTGGTATCAAAAAATTGATAATTTTATAAAGTAATTATCTATCGAATGTCAGCCTGTTAAAATGACGGGTTTCCATTTTAGAAATATCGAATTTTTAATTTACCCCAATTTCCGACCCTCTGACGGCTTGCGAGTGGATGCCACTGGTATCAGAACATTGATAATTTTCTAAAGTAATTATCTGCTGAATTTCAGCTTGTTAAAATGAGGGGTTTCCATTTTAGAAATATCGAATTTTTAATTTACACCAATTTCCGACCCTCTGACGGCTTGCGAGTGGATGCCACTGGTATCAGAAAATTGATAATTTTATAAAGTAATTATCTGCCGAATTTCAGCCTGTTAAAATGACGGGTTTCCATTTTAGAAATATGGAATTTTAAATTTAACCCAATTTCCGACCCTCTGACGGCTTGCGAGTGGATGCCACTGGTATCAGAAAATTGATAATTTTATAAAGTAATTATCTGCCGAATTTTAGCCTGTTAAAATGACGGGTTTCCATTTTAGAAATATGGAATTTTTAATTTACCCCAATTTCCGACCCTCTGACGGCTTGCGAGTGGATGCCACTGGTATCAGAAAATTGATAATTTTATAAAGTAATTATCTGCCGAATTTCAGCCTGTTAAAATGACGGGTTTCCATTTTAGAAATATCGAATTTTTAATTTACCCCAATTTCCGACCCTCTGACGGCTTGCGAGTGGATGCCACTGGTATCAGAAAATTGATATTGGTGTTCCGCTTTCGACTATTTTCAATATAGCACTCAGAACGCTGTCTTTTCCAGAGATCTGGAAAAAAGCATAGGTCTGCCCTGCTTTCAAAAAGGGGGATAGAAGTATAATTGAAAATTATCGACCAATTGTTATTCTGTGCAATTTTAGCAAGGTGTTTGTAGCAAGTGGCATTGCATGATTTAGTTTACTTTCATGTTAAATCACAGATTGTTGAAAACCAGCATGGCTTCTTTAAGGGAAGGTCAACTGTTTCTGATTTGGCTTGTGTCACACAATATATTGCTCACCGTTTAGATATACCATCCCAGGTAGACGTTTATACGGATTTTTCTAAGACTTTTGGCAGACTTAACCATGGTTTGCTTCTTGGAAAACTTTCGAGCTTTGGTTTATCGAACAACTTCGTTTTATTTTTTCAAACATATCTCTTCAAAAGGTCATTATTTGTTCAATATCACGGTTTCAAGTCTGTCACTTTTATGCTAAGTCTGGTATACCGCAAGGATCTGTCCTAGGTCCCCTTCTTTTTAACTTGTTTGTGAATGACCTTTGCCTTGGGATGAATTCAGAAGTTCTTTTATATGCCGATGATTGCAAACTGTTTCGCGAAATCACGTCCTTAGATGACTGCTTAATCCTTCAAGAGGATATTAATAAATTGGTTCATTGGTACGATATTAATTTGTTAAATCTTAACATTTCTAAACGTAATATTTTATCTTTCACCCGCAAAAAAAATATTAACTAATTTTGCCTATACTATTGATGACATTAACATGAACAGATGTTCCCAATTGAATGGCCTCGGAGTAGTATTTGATAGTAAAGTAACGTTCTCTTATCACATTAATAAGATCGTTTCAGAATCTTTTCAAACTTTAGATTTTATTATAAGGAACTCCAAGTGGCTTTTATGGACGGATTCAGTTAAACTCATTTTTAATGCTTTTGTTAGACCTAAGTTAGAATATGCCAATATTGTTTGGAACCCTGGCTATATGTTATATGTAAATAATATTGAGCCTGTCCAAAGAAGTTTTGTGAAATACTTGTGGTTTTCTGCTGATGGTGTCTATCCATGTCGTGGAATTTTGCAGGATGTGCTAAACAATAGATTTAATGTACAGTTGTTGGAAACACGTCGAAAATATTTTGGAGTCTTATTTTTATATAAAATTTTAAATAATATAATTGATTCTCCCCAACTACTATCACTTATTTATTTGCATATACCGAGATTACCAGGCAGGAAATTAAATGTGTTTTATCCTACGCTAGCACATACTAACATTTTAGATTTTTCTCCTATGCATAAGATTTTAAATGATTTTAGTCTCGTACAGGCTAGCATTGACATTTTTGCGTAGATCTGGTGATATTAAGAAAGCATTCCTTTGCCCTCCAATGTATTAATACTGTTTTTCTTTAATATATTTATTGATTGATTTTGTAGATCATTCATTTTGGTATTCAGTATATATTCGCAATTCATTTAATATTTTTGTTATACTTTTGATGTTATGTATTAGTTACTGCGATTTTTGTATTTGTTTGTCTTTTTGTATTGTATTTTCCCACCCTGTTAATGGCCTAGGCTGTTGGGTGGTGTACCTCTAAATAAATAAATAAATATACTTGCTTCACATCTTGCTTTCTTGAAATTGCAGCTCGAATACGTGCATAAAATTCCAGGAGTAGCTCTTATCGCATCGCAATCAGCTATAATTTGTTGACGTAAGTGCTCCTCAGTTTTAATGTGATCCTTGTAAACTAATGTCTTGAGGTCTTGAGATCTTAAGACAAAAAAAATACATTATTTATTAGGGTTCATATTGGGCGATCTGTCCAATCACATTATTAGCGAATCTCATTTAAAAATTCACGAGCGGTCAAACTAAAATGTGGGGATCCTCGTAGTGCATAAACCACATTTTTTGTCTTAACGCATAGGGAACATTGTCAAGTAGTTCAGGTGAAATGTTTTCAAGTACATGTCTGGTCTGTAGGAAGCACCGGCTAAAGTAAAAAGTAAGGTCCAACAGGAAAATTTCCAATAATACCCACTCATGTATTCAAAGAAAATTGATGTTGAAATCGAGATTCCATAATGGCATTAGGGTTTTCATCAGATTAAACGTGTTTATTGTGTTCATAGCATCTCTGGAAAAGTCGTCGGTAAACAATATGCCAGCGGCAAAGTCAATATGTTGTTCATTATTTTGCAAAATCTAGTGGCAAAATTGTAGGCGAGCAGGTTAGTCTTGCGGCAGTAAGACTTAAACTTTATGTGATACGGGTATAACTGTTGGTGCGTCAGAACAGACCAAACTAATTTATGATTCACATTAAGATTTGCAGCGATCCTCCTAGTATTTGGATCTTCTTCAGCTTCGTGTAGAACAGCTTCTTCCAACTCAGGCGTTCTAATATTAAAAAGTCTTTCAGGAATTGGACCTTTTTTAAATCAGCCTGACTCCGAAAGATGTTGAAAAATATTTCTGAACATTCTTGCATTTGGAGTTGGATGATTTGGAAATCTTTCCATATAAATTCGCCTAGCCTCAGTACAATTTCCATCTGCAAAGCCATGAATCTACACCATATTGACCATTTCAGTATTTGAATATGCATAGGCCATTATTAAAACTTAATCTTTTTTAAAAAATAAGATATAAGATGACGGCTTCTTATTATTATTTTTTTTGCATGGCCTCCCTAATGTTTAAGTAACTGTATAAAAATGCATTTGATCAAATAAATCAATTTTGTTGTAATTTAGTTTGAATTAAAAAAAAGTGTAAAGAAACAAAAAGTGAAGATAATACAATGGCGCATATGATGACCTATTTTATTTGTAATATTATATAGGGTGGTATATATTTTTTGGAAAATAATAGGCGATGATATACACACCTCCGCCACTAGTAAGTTTCTAAAGCGGATAATTTTTTGTTTCATTTCTTCTATCATACTAAACTGCTGGCCACGCGAACTTACACAGAGATTTTTAGGCAAAATTTAAAGTTCAATATTTTTAAGAGGAATTCAAATTTCTGAACGCGGCTTGCAAATTTTAAGAGCTAGTTTTTTTCGGATTAAGCTGCATGACGTATATTTATCGTAGGACCATAGATTTATTATATACGGGGTGATCAATGAAGACATGCATAAATTCAAAAAGTTTGTATGAGCGAAATTTCCGCAAAAAATTTTTTTGGTTGTTACAATATGGTTCGTTACTAAGGTAACATAAATATCTCTAGATGTTTTTGTCAGTTTTTGGATTAAGGCCCTTAGGCCTTGTACACACTACTCAACTTAAATTTGGGTAGCAAAACTAGCAAAATTTTTAAAATACTATAACTTGACATTGGATTGACGGTTCTTGATGATTTTTACAGATTAGGGGTCCTTATTTCACGTAAATTTTCTATGGTCTAAACATAAAAAACAACTTGAGGTGAGAATTTATTTTTACAAAAACTTAAATAATTCCAAACCTTAGCGCGCGTCGTACCCTACGTTTTTGTTTATTATCGACCCGGTATAATCTGTAAATTTCAACCCACAAATAAAATGCTTATACCATAGAAAATCTACGTAAAATAAGGATTCCAAATCTGCAAAAATCATTAAGAACCGTCAATCCAATGTCAAGTTATAGCATTTTAAAAATTTTGCTACCCAAATTTTATGTTGAGTAGTGTGTACAAGGCCTAAGGACCTTAATCCAAAAATTGTCAAAAACGTCTAGAGATATTGATGTTATATTAGCAACGAACCATATTGCAACGACCAAACAAATTTTTTTGCGGAAATTTAGCTCATACAAACTTTTTGATTTTTTGCATGACTTCATGGATGACCCCGTACATAATAAACCTATGGTCCTACGATAAATATACGCCATGCAGCTTAATCCGAAAAAAACTAGCTCTTAAAATTTGCAAGCCGCGTTAAAAAATTTGCGTTCCTGTTGAAAATATTGACCTTTAAATTTTGCCTAAAATTCTCTATGTGTAAGTTCAAGTGGCCAGCAGTTTAAGGATGCACACCAAATTTGGTTAAATTATCTCAAGCGGTTTAGAAATTTAAAATTGATTTTTTCAATTTTGGTGAACAATGATTGTCCCACATTTACATAACAAAAACTTCCTTATTTTTGGCCATAGAATACGCCCCTGGATTTTTGACCTCTACTTAAGTAGCGCCCTGTATATGTATGGAAGTATTTTCTACAAATTAACTAGTATTTCCATAATTCTTTACTGTACTCTACAAGATATAATGCAACTTGAATGGAAATTTCTAAAATCAATACGATTAAGTCAAACGACTTTATTAAATACTGCACCTTTTAAATCTATAAGTACACAAGAGTACTCAGGAATAGACAAAAATATTGCCAGTATTCCCAGAACCATTCCTCTGATCAAGCTTAAAATTAGATGTATGGCAATTTCACTGTCAACTTTTGTAAAACTAAAATATCGTAGTGGGTTATAACTATTTATAAACTTTTTTGAGGTTTTAATTCCCCCTTAATGCATTCTTCCAAATTAGGTTTACGCCATTTCTTAAGGTACAAAAATAAGAGGTTTAAATATTTTTGATAAGTATAACTGTATAACTAGTCACAGTTCAACTGCATTTTAGAATGCATGCTTATAGGAATAAAAAGTCTTATTTGATCTCATTTTTGTAGTGAATTTTGAAACACTCTGTATGTGTATTATTAAATGAATACTTATAACCTTATTGAACCTCACTTATGGAATAGAAAATGTCATTTTGGAGTAAACGAACACAATACATTGCGGTACCTGTTTCATTTAGAAATTAATTAATACAATTTACAGTTTTTCTACCACGGATGATAAACAAGTGCTTTCGGTTCGCTTTATTGCTATTAGCTGGTTTCCTTTTTAATTATTTACTTCAATAGTAATCCCAAGAATGCCCCTCTTACGCAATTTATTAATAAATTAACAAATGAAACGTAGATAAATTTTGTTCATCACTTTCAACAAGCAAATGCAATAAACTAGGATTTTGTAGTTCCCATGAAACAAATCATTAACCATTCATTTGTGAATACCTATATTTATATTAAAAAATCAGCGAACAAGTTCAAAGAATTACACCCAGAAAGTTATATTCAAGGCAAACTCCAGTTAATATAGATACATATTTTCGAAATTCCATATTGTCAGCAAATATATTTACATGTTCTTATGAGAAGGTATACACATAGTTAATTATCAAAATTTTTACTTATCAAACTTCTTTAAGAAATCCAACAAAAAGAGTTATATCAGAGTAATTTTGGCCTGTATAGATATATACAATATTAATATACTGTTATATGTTGTTGAACGAGATTATTATCAAAGATGAAAACGTTTCAGATTCGTTAGGAATGCTTTTTGTGTCGATAAACAATCTCAATGTTTGAAAATTAATTGAAATATGTAGTGTCAGTAAATTCTTTAACAATTCGAACGTAATTCTGACACTCGTTGTTATAGTTGAGAGACGCAATAATCCGCAGCAATTAGGTCTTCTGACTCATTGTGCACCCCGCTATTAGGAGTTCAAGAGTACTACTACGTGCTAATACAAGCACTAGGTGACTGAAGTGTTGCTACCAGGTGTCTCTGTCCAATAATCTGGTCAATAGGTCACATAATATGTATAATATTCTTATTTTCTGGCTTCTTAATCTGTACTCCACAATGGTGCTCAGCTCAATTCTAGTGTGATATTTATTAATACGCGCATTACCTCATTTTTGTAACCTATATTTGGTTATTCTTTGCCTCTGCCTCAACCATAAATACTTTTGGAAGTGACAGAGCCCAACCAGCACAATTAGTGGTTTGAATGTAGTTATGACTATTGTAGGTAATTAATTAGTAATAGCTTTACTATGCTATGAAGAAAAAAAATACGGAAAAGTTGCATAATTGATAGATATGAATGCAGTTATTTTTGAAATATAATTGATTTTCAAAAAAAAAATAATAAACTCGTTTTTCTTCCAACGTTAAGTAAATAATATAAAAATAAGTAGCTTATATCACACACATTTGTGTTGTATCCAAAAATTTCAGTCAGCAAGGTAGCAAATATCACTAATATAATATGGTTGATTTAATTAAAAATCAATGTTTATTTACCTGAATGCAGGACTGCTTCAATGAACCTAGTAAATCTAGAACGATGTGGCTGCTGAGCCTTAGTCGAAGGTCCCTGAACCAAATTCTGGGGGTCCTGACAGCTGCTGACTCAGAAGACATTTGAACTTGATAGGCATAGAGAGGAGTCCTTTTTCTCCGGAATGTGGAGAGGGAAAGGAGACCCCTATCCATTTCCTAGGACATTGTGCAGCCCTTGGAAGACTAAGATATGGGAGCTTTGGCACCGAGGAGTTGCAAAGGGAAGAGATGAGAGGGGTCTACCATGGACCAATATCCTGGACGTCAGGTAGGTTTGAGGAAGGCCGAGGGCAGATAGTGGAGAGGTGATGGGATGGTAGGGTTGGCAAAAAGAGCCCACGTGTGGCCTAATTGCCGGGCTGATGCCGCCCGATGCACTACTACTACTATCTGAATAATACTAAAAAGTTATAAGTAAATTATATTAGTATCTCATTGATTATTTTATTATGATTTTAGAGCTTGCACTTTAGATCTATGTAACAATACTATTCTGTAGAAATAGACGCTAATTCTGCAAAAGATAAAAAATAGTATAAATGATTTACATAAAAAATTGTAAAGCAGATTCAAACAAAACTTTTAAGTGGCCGCTGAATTTTATTACAAACGCTTTCACATCACTAGTATATTTCGTTTTTTCATTTACTTATTCTTGTTACATAATTTATTTTTTTTATAGATTTTTTTATTTGTAACAGTATAGATTGCTTTAATATTATTATTTTACACTCGTATTTACTTCAAAAATTGCATTTTAGGGGTGCCTGAGAAAGTTGTGGGGACTCAGTCATTGGTTATGTTCAAATTAAAAAAAGAAAGTAAAAAAAATCTAATCTGGCTGCAGATGACGTTTGCTAGTCTCATTAGTTTCGATGTTTTTATATTTAGTTTATTTTGAATAAAATATTTTTTAGGCTTTTTAATAGTTAATACGTATTTCTATGGCCTTAGAACTATTATTTTGTGTTCTAATTAAAAAATAGTGAACAAACGTATTATCTTTCTCTATCCTCTCTTAAAATATCTGAACTTAGTCATAGTTAACACTGTATAAACATGTTTCTTAGTTTTAGAAGTAAAATAGATTTGGAACACCTGTCCATGAAATACATAATTAAAAAAAGTCGGCAACGCCAAAAGTATTGACAGTCTTTTTACATTAATACAAATATGTGCCGCTTCAACAGAATCGTTTTATTTTACACGTAAGGAAATATATAGAAGCTCATAATAAAAAATGTATAACTTTAAATAAATGAATACCTTAGCCACCTGTATACCAAGAAGGGGATTATAGCGTATAATTTAACACATGTTCTAGTTACCCTACCGAGTGGCTGTTTAACCTCGCCATCCAAGTCAGAACACTCGTAGTCGTCACTATGCAAATACACCTATCTACATACATAGTAATCCGACACGGATATTCTACCTGATTAATTATTACTCTACGTCTTCTCTTTGACGACGAAGTCGCTTGAACTTAATGGTATACATGTGTCAAGTTTTTGTGGCAGTCCCTGGAGTTAACAAATTGAGGAAGGAAACTTACTTAAAGATAGGAGCAATATATACTGTGGAATGTTTCAGTAAAATTTATTTCTTCATTAATTTTGCCGTTTCTATACTTCGAGCACAGACAGTTTACTTGTCAATAATAAAATAAGTTATTTTATTATTGACACATCAATAAAAATAGATACTAATGATAAGAGGATGTGTCAAGTAAAAACAAACTTTATTCTACAATCTACAAATATGATTACAGTTCTGTACATTAAAGTTATACAATTACAAAATGAGACAGAGTACTTTTAGGTTCGTAGAAAACTTTTCAGGAAAATGTGGGAACTGCCCTAAACTTATGTTATGTTTTGTGTACTGCTGTCATCAAAATCTCTTTCGATTTCTGAGCTGTTGTGTTGCACCGATAAGACCATCCACGAAGCTCTAGCGTCTCTTCCCAAGTCGCACCAAAGTAACACTAACTGAGAATGGAAGCTTTAAAAAGTAACTATTACGTAACCGCCACCAAATTTGCCACCTACTTTGTTGTATAACTTCATATAACAAGACGTCTTAGTTACAAGCGAAACGATCTTTAAGGATTCATAAAATCTGCAGCGATCCTGATTATCTGATCTATAAGATACTTTTACATTTGGAAACGCCGGCAACATCTCTAAATTAAATATAACCCCTTAGGTGCCTCTGAATGCAGTTTCTTTTCAAATATTTTCAAAATCGCTTTCGATAAATCAATGAAATGGTCTAAAAATGCTAAGTAATAATTAGGATAACCTAAATATGCCAAGTGCTTAAATTACATGTCATATACATTTTTGAAATATTTGCATATATTCTTATAAAATTGCGTGGAATTGAATGAAGTTAGATAGACATAGATGTTTGGCAGACTTTTTCTTTCTTCTAATTTTGGAATAGCTTTGCCGCGACTGAGAAGTTTTTTTAGGCGTCGGCACTGAGGATGCCGACTGTGAAGAACGGCGAAACGTTTGGAACCATGGGATCCCACGCTGGTCAGAGGCGGTTACGAGACGTCTCGGAAGACCACTATTATCTGAGGAATGGTTCCGACCGTATCACTCGTAATACCAACAAAAGAAGCCGAAATCAATATATGGGCTGTCCGCACATAGCCGAGTCCGAGAACAACAGGCAGGTCAAAGAATCCCGGCTAATGCTAGGGATGTACATTTTCAATGTTTCTGACAGCGACCAGTTACCAAGTCAGGGCATGACAACCCGGAAAGTTATTATGTATAAAATGAAGTACAAATTAAGTTTACTTTTTATAATATTTGCGGAGGATTTGACTTTTTTTATTTTTGCATATTTTCCCCCTAATTTTATTATTGATCTGAGGTCTAACCCATACAGGGTTAACTATGACTTAGTATAAATATTTTAAGAGGAGATTGGGAAAAATAAGAATTAACGGAATCATCTTTCAAAAAATTTCCAAACGTGTTTATAAAGTGAAAATTTTTTTTTCAAAACTAATCTTATTACAGATATACTCGCGACAAGAATTCAGACGACTTACATCATACGAACAAATGAATAATTCATTATATTTTCTTCAAAACATTTAAGAAACTGCAACTGATAGTAATAAAACTATATACTACACTAAAACTTTGCATTATATATTGCACTAAATTGCAAAAAATTATTGTTTATAACGCGACCAAATATCGAATATTATGTTGACAATAAAAACAAATGTGTAACGTCAGCCGTGACGTAAGACGTCTGAATTCTTGATGCGAGTGTACTATATTAAATGTTACAGATTTACATTTACCTTCATTCATGACTAAACAGTTATTTACACAAAATGTATTTATTTGATCCTGTAATCTCAGTCTTGATAGTTATGATAGACATATACAATTTCACGTCATCTGCATATAATAGGATATTCGAATATTTTATGCCACTAACTATATCGTTTATAAATATTATAAATAAGAGAGGCCCTAGTATTGAACCCTGAGGCACCCCTGAAGTAGCTAAAAATGTGTCAGACAGTTGATTGTTTTATTTCACAAACTGGATTCTGTTATGTAAATCTGACTCCAATAGTTTAATGAGATATTCATTAAATGAAAAACATTTTAGTTTATAGGACGGTACAGCGTGACCAGCGTCAATCTGACCTTTCTTAGACATTTCATTTGTAATAAAATCAGCAAAAATTCTAAGATTAGTTACGGTAGATTTTCGTTTTACAAAACCATGGTGCTGCTGTAGGAGACTGAATCAATATGGTTATAAATTCTGGTATGTAACACTCTCTCCAATATTTTAGAAGCTGCAGACAATATAGAAATGGACCTATAATTTTTTATCATTTTCGTGTTACCACTCTTATGTATAGGTACAATACGAGCCACATTCAAGCGGTCAGGAAAACATCTACATTTTAATAACATTAAATAAAGCAGTTAAGTATTTGCAGTTAACCGGATTAAATGTTATCAATCTGGTACTTAGGCATAATTATTATTAATAAAAATGTTTATTTTCATCGTTTCTACACTTGACAACGCTGCAAAGAAACGGCTGCACGGTAGTTGACATATCTAGCCGTCTAGGACGATGAATGATTGTCATATGTGCGACTTTTCCTAGGAAAAAAGTGTTTTATCCCATTTTTTAAACATTGAGCTAAAATTCCGAAATAAATTTTTTATTGTCTTTTAGACGTGGTTAAAATGTTTGTACTTAGTCATAATTAACCCTGTATAAGCAAGTTTTTTATTTTAAATTGAAGATAATTTAAACTTTAAACACTCCTTCAGTAGTAGAGGTCTAATTTACGTTTCGACAAGTATTGACAAGTTGAAATATTGTCCAAATTTCTATAATTCCTTTCACATTTGCGGAATAATGGCATTATGGGGACGTGGCCTTATTAAATAAGTACATTGTTTAAATAACAAAAGAAAATATATTACTATTACGAAACAACTACGAAATAAATTATTTTCAAATTTAATAATGAAATAATTACAATGTATGAGATTAAACAAAGTAGGTATAACGATAAATACAGAATTTAAGTATGATTTAAATTAATTTAAAAAAATAAGGAAATGGGAATACGCATGCAACTGTTGAATGTATTCAAGCCTTTCTTATTTGGACATTACTGGTTTGCTGTAATTTGCCAAGAAAGAAAAACACAATTTTGTCCGCTACAAAGTTGCATAATTTAGCTTAGAACCAGGGTATTATGCAAATTCGCAATTCTTTACACCCTTTATAATATTCGTCATCGTCATGCAGGAAGCCATTAATTAAAGCGTATTTTTAGTCAATCCTTTCCTTCCTCGACACCATTTCTTAATATTGCATGTGTGGAACCGCATTTGCAATATAACGACCTTTTTTATTACTAGGCTCCACGGCAGGTCATGTTTATTATTTTGTCATTCATCCACCGAAAGCCTGTCATGTGAAACCATGCATACTGCTATAGATGTAACGAGGCATCAAATTGTATCATTATTTTAATTATTTCGCATAGTGCCTTATGAGAATCGCGAAATAAAGGACATGGCATTTCTTCCTTACTAAAACCATTAGTAGAATCCCCTCATTGTTTTTAAATTTCGTGTGATTAAATCGGTATTTCTATTTTATTTTCAGATGAAGTCACATATCTAATTCGACACATTGAACTAAAAACCCTGAAAGGATATAAAGGAGTTAGTTTACAACCTAATAATTTTTTTCATAGCAACTTCTCTACAATATAGACTGTTTGGAAGCTCGCAAGATTATGCAGACCTCATAGGGTAGGTATTATTGTAAGAGGAACTTAACTCCAACACAGATTGGCTTTATTGAATTACATTTATTATGAAGAGGAAATATATTGGTAATTCAGCAGTTAGCACCACTTGAGAGGTTACAATTTATAGTAATTTAACAGTAATTTTCTGTATTTGAGTTAATTCATTGTTTCTTTTTTTGTTAAAGGACTGTGCGTCAATTTTTGCTGCTCCCCTTTCGACCAATTTCAATACAGCACTCAGAACGCTCTCTCTTCCAGAGATATGTCATATATAAGTGACTGACTATATATTATGCCTATTTAAGTCATCCAGCTCGATATTATTCAAAGCGGGGTGATTATTAAGGAAATATTTTACATCTCGTCATCAATCAGTGTTAATTTGACCCCAATCGAACCCACTGCTCAAATATAAAAAACTATAACGGCACGGTGCTATTTGGAATGCGACGTTGTAACATTTCACATAAACAAGGTAACCGCTTTCTGTATATCCTGGAAATGGGTTCTTGTCCTTTTAAAAATCGATTAACAGGTATACATCAACTTATTAGTCATTTTTTTCTTTGTTTGTTTTTGTTCTTCTTCTGTACCCTTACCCTACATAATTCTAAACTTGTCTCTATAAAATGTAATCGTTTAACAGGTATTGAATATGCATATATGACATTTCGAATACTTAGCACTTCGCAAATTCGTAATAACATTTTTAAGAAGTTATTGAATTTTATAAATCGTTGGCAACAAACTTGGCTACTATGCAGTCTCTCGTTTACCAACTCACCAATATATGTCGTTTCTGAAGAAAGACATAGAGTAACGATGCAACTTAGATTATTACTTGTTTACTTTGCTGGCAGTACAGGGCAGTACTTTTCAGTGCTAGGTGCTAAATTAGGTGTTTTTTTTATTACTGTTATCGTGGGCTTATTATAAATTAGTGTTGTAAATACATAATTCTTTAAACAGTATTGTGAATATTACATTAGTGTCGTGAGTACTCAGTGTTGTGTTGTGAATGAGTGGAACTACGAACACCTGTTCTCTCAGATGGATACATTAAAATGCAAAAAAGTTCTGCCATTTAAAAGAAACATGGTGTGCCATAAGTGGCGCCTTCTACTAGTGACGTCAAAATTAGAAAGATATTTGAATTTCTCGTCCGCAAAAACCCCCGATTTACAAATTTTATGAAAGTATTTGGATCTTTTATGAAGTTATTTACAAATATCGAAAATTAAATTTTAACTTTAACACCCTGTAGCTCCGTTAATAATCAGTTTTGGAAAAAATGTTATAAAGAGATAGCATTTATTTTCGGTCTAGAATTATGTCCTACATTTTTTGCTCATCATTTCCGGACACCCTGTATATCGTATTATTAGCATTACATTGTGAATAAATCGAATTAAAAAGAGACCTTCAAAGAAATAATACCTTTCCAAAAGTTGACAAAACAGTTTAAAATGTTATAAGAGGCGAGGTGAATAAAATGACATCACCTAATTGGACAAAATGCGTCTAACATGTCATAACAATTACATTATTAGGTATACTATATACAGCTGCACCAATTCCTGTGCACACACTAGCACTAACGAATGTTAGTGAGTTTTTTTATTATGATGTATAAGTACATTTTTTGCCATGTCTTTTTATGGTGTTGTTATGCAGTACATATATTGGAAATATATTATTTTTGTTATATATTGTGTCTATATATCACTAGGATATAAATACATCCAAAAAATATTTTTGTATAACTGTTTTCTGTTATTATTCTTTTAGTTTTTATTTTAAAACATATAATCTTACTTATTAGTTATTTTTTCTCTCTGTTTTGTTTTGTCCCCCTTACGTACTCTTACCCTACCTAATCCTAATACCACGCTCCTGGCAGAGAACGCTCCTACCTCCCTCGTGGTCCTTGCTGGGAAATAATAATTTAAAATTACGTAATAAAATCTAATATTTAATCAAAATACGTATTTAGCATTGTTTTTTTTCAAATAGTCACATTTACATTCATTATTATATACTTCATTGAGCGAATTTAAACTAAATGCAGTCCTGTCTACTTCTCACCAGTTGGACGCGGAAGCTTTTGACGTTTTTATGACAGCTTCTTATGTCGTTTTTTTATTCCCTAAGTTGTACCTACATTACATTTACAATCATAACATAAGCTTATTTTAAATTTAGTCCAGTTACTAACTCAGTGAATTTGTCTCTTGATATTTGGGTATTTCTTTATTTCAGCTCCTATTTCCAAAGCTAGCAATTTTAAGTCCTTAATTTTAATACTTCCGCCTTTGATTTAAAAATCATTGTAGCAGTATAACTTTTTATGGCAAAAGATATTCATTTTAAATAAATTTACCATGATAATGGTCAATCTAAATCACAGTCGCAAAAATAAAATTTACTGGATCTTCCTTTTGAAATGAAATTCTCATAGACTGTCTGGAAAGAGTTGATTAGCGACTCATCCTATCAAATGCGAAATGCGCGTTATCTTCCAGAACGAGGAGGAAACTGAGAATTAAACTTTAACAAGAAAACATTATAATAACCCATAATTTTCCTTTGAGACTGAATTCATTCAAATATTTAATTAATTTAAATCCGTTTATCCCCTCTGATTAAAGCTCTCTTTTATGTATTCAGCTCACACAGCTTACATTGTCGCGTAACGCCGAAGACTCAGGGCCTCTATTCTAGCTTTTTACCTTGAGGTAAATTAAAATTGACGGATTCCCATAATAATACCAAGATAAATTAATTCTAATCATAGAATATTTTTAACAAAGAATCTAATAATTTCAGTACCAAATAATACTGAATCTTTCATTATTCAATAATAAATGTATATATCAAACTGGGATATTATGTTATTGCAAATTTGAACAAATGCAATGGTACGTACTTAATGCTATCTGATCATTGTGAGTCCCTTTCTGAAATTAATTACATTATATTAAATAATATACGTTATTATGTAAGTATTTGTATAGTATATGTACAACATATGTCCAGGGGTAAACACATGAGGATTTATGGTATACATCTATAAGAATTTGCAAAGATGTCTTGAGGATTTACGGGGATTTACCGATGATTTAATGAGGATTCATTCTGATTTACCGGGGATGTCCTCGATCGAGCTCATGCGCATTCCGACAATTTCATTTATTGTTGGTGGCGCCCTCATTGATTTATATGCTTGGTTTAAATGTTCAACATGCTTGTACAAATATGGTAATGCAAAAACATGCCGCTGAAATCTGATCTACTGTAATGGAATGACTTTGCAAACTGGCGATGTCACATATCGTACGAGAAATGAATTTTTACTTTAAAATAAACTTAGATAGATAGATCTACCAAAGTGGCGTGTCTTTAAACTGAATAAAATTTGGTTAAACTACTCTTGAAGAAAAATTGCGATTCGTGATCAAATTCATAAAAAAATAGCACAAAAACTATTCGAAATTTAATCTCTCACACAAATTTATGCACAGCTTCTCCAATTTTGCCGTACCAAAGCGAATGTGTCTCCTGGTTGCTGTTCTTGTTAAGGCAAATTATTCGCTGTAGCTATGATCCTCGACAGTTTCTACTTCGATACGCTACACTTAATTTTTTAAACTGGTGCACCACTATAAACTACCACTATAAACTACCACTACAAACTATCACCACAAACTACCACTGGGAACTATCATTACAAACTCCCATTACAAATGCCCACTTCAAACTTCTACTGCAAACTCCGACTGATTTAGAAAATAATTTTAAAATACTACATTTCTGAAACATTGCAGATCCAACATTTACAATTCCCTTAATTCTCAAAATCTATTTGAATCGACACTTACATTTTTGGTACTGCTTCGAATTGTGTCCTGTATTTTTGTTGATTACTAGTAATTATTTATACTGGGCTATTCAGGATTGAAGTATCTAAAAAAAAATGTGAATGTACACTTACAAATACAAGTTTGTAAAACAAATTAAGAGGATAGTTCGGAAATTATTTAGAATTACACTTTTGCACGGCACTGGAAACTGGTCCGCTGTAAAACCTGATAAGGCGGTAAAGTACGCAATCTCCGACCAGATAAAAAATAACATTTTATACCTAGTTTATACAGTAAATTCAACTGCTTTTGCTGCTATTGTTATTAATTATTAATAGAATTGATTTGCGATTTTAATTATTAACATAGTTTGGACATGCCTGATAACAAAATTTTGGACTCATTTTACCCAGTTCCTACAAACTAACACAAATCTTTCTGCTTCTTGACCGTTTTGAACTCGTAAGTTATTGGCAGCAACTATGATACGTTTGCATAAATCATCAATAGTAGGTATTGGTGCGATACACTTCATTTTTTAAATATCCCCACAAGATGTCCAAATGATTTATAGTCGGGAAATCATGGAAGCCATGGTACCGATCCTCCTCGTCCAATCCCTTGGTTTAATACTTGAATACGTTGTACATGGTACGGACATAATTGAACCTCGTGTATGATACACCACACTGCTGCAATATGTCGTGGACGTCCTGGGCCTCGATTTCTTCCACGATTGGGTTTCAAATTTTCCTCGCGTTGCACTACACTGGCACTAACTGCACACCGCAATAAAAGTAACTGTATTTGGCACAAGTTTACCGGGAAATCGTTCTGCTAAAATATTTTCACAGTTATACATTAAAACAATATCCATCAACTCCAAGTTGCTATACGTGCAATCCATTTTTGTATACATTGGCGTCACAAAAACGTTAGATCCTACAAAAAGAAATCGGATTTCAATATTCGGAATCGCCTGGCTAGAGACAGTAGCCCAGCGATGTAAAGATTGAAAATACTGCAACTTCAATAAATAAGTTCTGAATCATTTGTACGTAAATAATTTTATCCTTTTGTTTATAAGTATTATTTTAATGTGTTCAGTGGCTGTTTTTTTTTATTGTAAATGTTTGTGATTTGGAGACTACGAAACCGGTTGTAAAATTAAAGAGGAGTTATGACATGATTGACTTTTACTACTACTCTTCCTTATCATATTTATTGGGATCGACACTTTCAGATCTGGCAAATGAACCATTTATCTAATGATAAATAAATAATTGTTATTTATTCTATTTATTAACAGTTTAAGTAAAAAATTGGTTCTTTTTCTGGTACAGTTCCTTAGATTTGGTGTATATCCTGCTAACCCACAAACATCAACTGCTTTTATTTTACCTTACTATACAAACATTTATTTAGAAAGCTGTAATCAATATTGTTAATTAGAGCCTATTTTCGGATTGAATCTTTCTATTGAATGAAAATGAATGTAATTTAAAATAGGAATCGCTTAAGCAGTACACAAAAAAAATCCAAAAACTCTGCTGAAATAATTAATTAAGTAGCACACTTTCGATTCATTTATTTGAATTTGTAATTTCCTTTTTCTCATTATCTTTTAAAATGCTTATTTACTTATTCTTAATTATGTTACTTCTTGAAATTCACTACCAATCCTAATTAATATTTAATTCCAGATTTAACACATTCTTAATTATCTAATAAGGAAATTTCATCGCATTTCAGACGCCTTTCTACCTTTTAATAAAATGCTGTTTTATTATACCGTTAATAAATATAAATTGAGATGGAAATAAAAACGTACTACTGAAGTAATACTGTTGCGGTATGTTTTACGCCAGTGCAGTGGCGGCTCGTGGACTTAATAGGTGAAGCGGAAGGAAGAAATAAGGTCCGTTTATATCTACAGACATCCAGCGTGTCAGATAGGTGCGGTTTTTTATATCCTGGAACGTCATATTTGCTAGTTATTTGTGGCGAGTGCGACCGGTAATTCCAAATATCGTGGCTACTTTGGTTACAAGATATACGTTGTCTGAGGCATTTAAGGGAAAGTTTTATATTTCCTTTCTTTCTAATACCTTCGATTTTTTGTCTGGTAACCAACATATGATTCCTTCAAATATGCCGTTAGCTTGAGGTATTTTTCTGTATCAACGTCCTCCTTTATTTTGAAGCATAGCTTCAACATCGAATACTTCGACCATAGAGTTGAACGAGAGTTACGTTTTGCAATATGGTGGAAATATGCCAAAATGCCTCTTCTTTTAAAGATGAAGTGTTCTCCTGCATGCGCCATTGGTGGAAGGCAACAAGCTCTTTTTCATAGCGACATCTTGATTTTGCAGGAATTAATGCATCATTAGCAGCTTCTCATATCTCTGTCGGAACATCATTGAAAGACTTCTCACGCATTTTGGGTAGTTTACGAAGAAGAGAAATGAAAAATAAATCAAACTCAAGTAGGTAATTATAGCCGGAACTGGGACTCCCCCCACCACTTTTGACCTTGGGTCGACCTTGGGTGACGTCATTCGTGACCTGGTTGACATTGAGAGGTCACGTCAGTGGCTGACATTCATTTGACCTCCACATATGGGAGGAGCTATTTGACATTGAGTAACTTTAAGTGATGCAATTTAATGAACAACGAATGCTCCGCCCACACTCCCTAATCCTACCTTTAAAAGGAGGGAACGGATAAACTGAAATCATTTCGAGTTTGTATCTTCGTGGGGAACGTGCATAACAAAATGTATTTGTGTAGTAGTTGTGGTAAAACGTTTACTCGCAGTGATAATTTACGTCGTCATGAGAGGGCATCTTGCAAAGCGAGAGTCACTAGTGAGGAGGAACCCAGTGCTAAACGTATTAAACTCGAATCCTCAAGTACTCAAACTATTAATTGCTGTAATAAGACTATACCCGCTAATCAAATAAATTCACATCGCAGAACACTGGAACATAGAACAATGTCCTGTACTCCTAAATGTGACGGCATTCAAATTATTAACTGTGCGTTCAAGCGAAGAATTATTAGTTATCGAGTGTGCAGCCAAAATCATCACATAGATTACAATTTGTTTTTAATGAAGTAAAAGAAAAGATATTGGAATTGTTAAAAGAAATCGTGAATGTGCACAAATCTGTAAAAGTCAATATGGAAACCTTCGGTAAATACGTTTTACCAACGCAAGAAATAACCGACGTTAAAGCTTTCAATAGTTCTAACAGAATTATAGACGAATCCAAGGATCTGAACAGTATTTATCAGGAATTTGTCGATTCAATGATATGTCAAACATCAGAATTCGAAGAAAAGATTCTGGTAAGTAATTCTCAAAACACGACGGATGCGTTATACATATTTACGTATTTAATGTTTTAGGTTGGGCTATCGTTGAAGTTTTATATGTTGAAGTAAATATAAATAAAAATAGTCCTCTATGTGCATCTTCATACATGAAGTTACCGAAGTTCATCGAAAACAAGAAAGCCGTAGTGAATATAAGAAATGAAGATCAAAATTGTTTCGCATGGGCAGTAACATCGGCGATGTATCCACCTATAGGTCCAGTTCAGGAGGTGTCTTCATATCCTCATTTTTCTACAGTTCTAAATGTGACGGGTATGGATTTTCCAATTAAATTAAAAGATATTTCAAAATTCGAATCGCTGAACGATATATCAGTTAGCGTATACGGTTTAGAAAGGGAATTTGAGAATAATAAAATAAAATACGAAATAGTAGGACCGCTGCGGTACGCGCCAAAAAATTACGTTATCACGTTAACTTGTTACTCATTACAGAGAATTGTGGAGAGAACCATCATTGTAGAAAGGAATGCATAAAAAGTCATTATTGTTGGATTAAAGATTTCTCAAGACTAGTTTCTAGTCAAGTTTCACTTCACGAACATAGAAAATATTTTTGTGACGGTTGCTTGATGTATTTTAGCAGCGATAGATCATTATTACAACATCAGAGCAACGACTGTAATCACGTTTATACCACAACACCTTCAAATAACTTTCGTATAGATAAATTTGGAAAAAGCGTTCCCGAAAACATACTAAAATTTGAAAACTTCGAAAAACAATTGAAAGTACCTTTCGTAGTGTACGCCGATTTCGAATCTATTCTAAAACCTTTCGACACTTGTGAGCCCAATCCTGCAAAATCTTTTACAAACAAAACGTTCAGTCACGAACCATTCTCATATGCATACTTAATAAAATGTTCATTTGACGATTCGTTATCTAAATTCGTATTATATAGAGGGCAAAATGCCGGGAAAGAGTTTATAAAACGTCTCGAGTCGGATTTAAAAGAAATTTATAACAAACATTTAAAAGAGATAGTTCCAATGATGCCTTTATCTAAGGAGGAGGAACAAGATTTTTTAAATGCAACTGTTTGCGGTATATGTGAAAACCGTTTATAGAAGGAGAAGTAAAAGTCAGGGACCATTGTCATTTGACAGGCAGAAAGAGATACGGGGCGGCCCATTCTGTTTGTAATTTAAATTATAAACTGCCCAATTTTGTTCCTATCATATTACACAGTATGAGCTCCTACGATTCCCATCTCTTTATTAAAGAACTGTGTTCTAATAAGGATAAAATAGAAGTTATAGCTCAGAGCAAAGAGAAATACATATCCTTTACGAAGAACGTGTATTTGCACGATTATATCGGTAAAGACGGAAAAGTAAAGAAAAAATATTTGAAGATGAGATTTATCGATAGCTTTAAATTTCTATCCACTTCTCTGGAAAATCTAGCTAATAATTTGAGCGATAATCAGTTTCAAGAAACGGTTAAACATTTCCCGGACGACGAACAATTTAACTTAATCAGACAAAAGGGCGTGTTTCCTTATAGTTTCTTAACAACTTTGGATAAATTAAATAGTAAAATATTACCCACTAAAGAAGAATTTTACGATAATTTATCGGAAGAACATATATCAGAAGCCGATTATCATAGGGCGCAAAAACCTGGAATATCTTTAACTGTCAAAATTTGGGTGAATATTCAGATACGTATTTAAAATCAGACGTTCTTATATTATGTGACGTATTCGAGAACTTTCGAAACATTTC
This sequence comes from Monochamus saltuarius, assembly GCA_025584915.1. Lineage (NCBI taxonomy): Eukaryota > Metazoa > Arthropoda > Insecta > Coleoptera > Cerambycidae > Monochamus > Monochamus saltuarius. The sequence continues at coordinate 82,239,384 of CM046721.1, read as the reverse complement.
ATTAGAAAAATATCATTTGGACCCGGCACAATACTTTACCGCCCCAGGATTAGCTTGGGACGCCATGTTAAGGCTGACTACAGTAGAACTAGAATTAATGACAGATATTTCAATGATTCATTTCTTTAAAAAGGCATTAGGGGCGGTATAAGTCAGTGTTCGGAACGAAAACACGTCGCAAATAACATATTCGTTCCAAATTACAATCCGCAAGAGTCTTCTTCTTTTATCGCATATTTAGACGCTACAAATCTATACGGGCACAGTATGTCACAGTATTTACCAACAGGCGGATTCGAATGGTTAAGCGAGCAGGAAATTATCAATTTTGACGTCACGAATATCCCAGACGAGGGTCGTTACGGATATACGTTAGAAGTCGACATGGAATATCCATCGGAATTGCACGACTTACACAGAGATTTACCATTCTTAGCCGAAAGCATGGTACCGCCCGGTTCAAAATCTAAAATGCCAAAACTGATACCCAACCTGAATAATAAAAATAAATATATAATACACTTTAGAAATTTAAAACAAGCCATAAGAAACGGTTTGAAATTGAAAAAATACATCGTATAATAAAATTCAATCAGAGTTGTTGGTTAAAAGCGTACATAGATTTAAATACGGAAATGAGAAATAAGGCAACAAGCAAATTCGAGAAGGATTTATACAAATTAATGAATAACGCAGTGTACGGTAAAACGATGGAAAACGTAGATAATAGAAGAGATATTAAACTAATAACTCACTGGGAAAGAAGGGGTAGATCCTTGGGGGCAAACACGTTGATCGCCCGTCCTAATTTTAAAACTTGTACACCGTTTTCAGAAGACTTCGTAGCCATACATATGGGGAGAACAAGAGCTCATTATAATAAACCGCTTTATCTCGGGTTTTCAATTCTAGAATTGTCCAAGACAGTATTGTACAACTTTTACTACGATGTCATAAAAAGAAACTATAAGGATAACGCCTCTTTGCTTTATACCGATACCGATTCCTTAATTATAAAAATCTATACAGAAAATTTTTACGAATTTATCAAGTCAAATCCGAACATATTCGATACGTCAAATTATAAAGAAGGAAATAAGTTCGGTATTCCCGTATCAGCTTCCGTATTGGGAAATATGAAAGACGAGTTTCCTTCAGATCCCATAATCGAATTTTACGGAACGGGAGCAAAAGCTTATTACGTAAAATCGGTAAATACGGAAGTAAAAAAAGCTAAAGGTATAAAGAAATCAGTAATTAAAAATAATTTAACCGTTGAAGACTATAAAAAAATCGTAGAGCAAGGCGGTATCATATTCAGAAAATGAGTTCGTTTCGTAGCGAATTACACAATATATACACAGAAATAAAAATAAAGTCGCTTTGTCATACTTCGACGACAAAAGATTCATAATACCGAATACAACACATAGCTTACCGTGGGTCATAACGATATACAATTCTACTTAACGGACGCAGAGAAAATTTCGAATGGTTCGTAACAGCTTTAAGTCAAACCGCAGGCTGTGACAACGATAGCAGTGAAGTCAGGTTGAAAAATTTAATAAACGCAATCGAAGAATTAACCAAATAAGTCAGTCATAAATTTACGGTAATCGAGAAAAGAAAAGGAATAGAATTGTACGTACACTAATAAAAGTAAACTGGTATAGAACGTGTCATAACGTGAAAACGTAATTAAATTAAAAGCTAAAATAATCTCATTATTAAGTACAACATAATTGACGTAACTGTATTGTAATGTAGCATAATTTAAATGTAATGAAAATAATCGTTACATGATTAGAATATTAAGTACAATGTAATTTAAGTAAGTGTAAAATGTAAATAGCATAGTAATGTATCATACTTTAAATGTAAGAAAGCAATTGTTATATAACCTCATTACTATGTGCAACGTTATTGAAGTACATCTAACGTAAATAGCATAGGTACCTACCGTCTCATAATTTAAACGTAATAAAAAAAATTGTTACATTACTTAATTACTAAGTGCAAAGTACTCTAAGTATCTGCAACTTAAATAACGTAGTAATAGGTATTATGTAATAATGTACATAATACCGCGATACCATGTAACATGAATATTAAAGCAAAATAACAATTAAACAACCAGTCTTTCATTCGTACAATATCATTCAAGCATACCTCTCACACTTAGCATGTCATAGACACACTGAGCATCAGAACGCATAGTATGGAGTATATGAAGCCTTTGCGGTAGAGTGGGAGTGGTGGGGAAGCGACTCTGATCCTTTAAAACGCCAGGGTTGATCGGAGGAGTTAACATTCGTCTAGTGTCGTCGAGAGTAGAAGTGTTAGAAACAGTGTAGTAGTACTAGAATCAGTTCGTGCAAGTACAATGGGTAACAGTAGAAACACCAACCAAAAAGCTAGCGGAAGCCGAAGACCGCAAACCGCGGAAAATTCAACATCGCGGAGCAAGACGCCACAGAAAAATATCGAAACGATGAGGGTATTATCCAACATAATAATACCTAGCGCCAATTATCAAGATAGCCAGATGCAATTGTGGACGACAAACCCCGTTAGTGGTCAACAACAAAACGCATCGCATCCTACAGCGTCTACATCACACCATCCGGGTTACTTTACGGAACCATATAAAAACGTATGGCGACCAGAAGAATTAGGAAACGGTCAGGAACGTCCCACAGCGAGGCCTCTCTGCCATTGGATATCGTAAACCAAGCTTTAGCTGAAGTAATAAACGAAGGGTATCAACATACAAGTACAGAAAACGTAAGTAAGGACGTGTTGGTAGAGATGATTCACCAAATGTCACCATGGAGCGAGGACGACTTCGTAGATCCTGAACCTAAAACTGCAAGCATAAATAACAAGAGTAAGGGACCTACATCGACAAAAAAGCCCCGCCGCTCCGTCGATAAAGAGGGGCCGTCTTCCAAAAGACAAACAGTAAAAGAAACCGAAAAGCCCAACGTACGTCCTAACGTACTGAAACAGTTACTGCTAGAAGAGACGACGCTGGTGAAAAATAAAATGGAAAAAGAAACGCAGAGTAATACCTCGACCGTGACGACGAATAATAACATCCCCGTCATCAAAGTCGACGAGGACCAGGAGAATCTCCATCTAGACTGGGAAATATTTTCTCAAGAAACAGATATGGCTATATTCAAAAGGCAATAACGTTAAAGAAGAAGCTAGTAACCGAGAAAGAGACGACGGATCGCGAGTTCGAGAATGTCCAACAAGAAGCAAGCGGGTTACAAGCGGATATTGTTCGCTTAAACGAACAATTAACAGCCACTAATAAACGGCTTAAAGAAATAGGAGAACGTCGCGATAAAATTACAAAGAAAGTGAAGTGGGTAACGGAATCGTTAGGTTAAGTTAAAAGTAATTAAAATTTAAGTAATATAGTAGTAGTATAGGGTAGTAACAATATTGTAAAATAGAAGTATATAATTAAGGAACAGAAACATTTAACGGTTACGATAACAGTACCAAATAAAGAATAAATAGAATGCAACATCGTTGTTTGTTATCCCTTCCTAAATCCAAAAGTACACACATTAAGGAGCAATAACACGAAAATTTGATAAAAGTCGACATGAATAAACGACGTAGGAAATGTCAAGTGAAAAAATGAGGTTGGCAACATAGAGTATAAAAGTTAGGTTGGCAACATAGAGTATAAAAAGTAAGGTTGGCAACATCGGAAAAAAGAGGTTGGCAATACCGGCAAAGTCGGACACGCGAAGGGACGTGCAGGTAGAGCGAAGCGTACCCAAGCTGCGTAGAAGCACCGCGCAAGTTAAGAGGAGAACGTAACGAAGACCCTCACAAGATCAGGTAGTGAAATTCTTTTCCTTCCAACCTCCGCCGAGTGTACAAGTGTGTCTCCGCGTAGAGTCTAAAGTGCAATTGTGCAATTGCGTTTTATAATTTTCATTTTTGTTTTCGTTTTCGTTGTTTCGTTTCTAAAACCTATTAAGAATGGTCGGTTTACGTCGTCCAAGAAAACGTGTGGCAGCCGAGGCAGAAGAACGCCGGCCTCAGCCGTTGGTGACGCCCGCCCAACGGCTATTACACCGTCAGTGGCTACAACCAGCCCGGCCACAGGCTCGTCCATCATCTAACGTACACCATCCCCAGGGTACGGAAATCTCCCAGGTATCGGCGGCCTCTACATCGTCCGGGACTGGGAGAGATCTAACCACGGCGTCTGTGGCAAAGGGCGACCTGGCAACGGGCGGTCAGGGAAGTAGCCACTTCAAGATCTCCACCGTGGTGCCGCCGATGTTGTCTCCTATGAGCAGCAATACCGAGGACGAGGACGAAGACCACCAGGTCCAAGTTCAAATCCAACAAGAAGACCAGGGAAGGGCACGCTCCAAGATGGCGGATCCCACGCCGACGAGAGCAGACGCGATTGTAGGGGTCGAATCGTCGACGCAAGAGACGCCATCTAGGAACGAGCCCCCTATAGATGTGGTTACTGTCGCCGCGCAAGTTCACGTACCGGCCGAACCGAGACGGGAACGAGCGGGCGGTAGTCAACCACATCCCGAAGCCGTAGGAGAGGACGTCGACGAGGACGCGCAACTTTTCTCGCAGGAGGAGGACCTGCAGATGTGTAACGAAATAAAGCACTGGAGGCGCCGCCGAAGCGAGAAATTGGAGAAAGTCGATCGCGATCTCGCAATGACCGATCACGAAATTGAGACCGTCAGAGAAAGACTTCAACAATTATTAGTGGGTCGTGACGAGTTAGTGCGAAAACGCGATCGGCTTTTGGCGCAAGACCGTAGAATAGCCGACATCCTTAATGGGTAAGCGGCCGCGAGAACGGAGACACTAGTACCCTAGGAATCCATTTTCGATTGTTCCAGAATCGAAAACATAACCCAATATCCATAATAAAATCCGTCCAACAACAATTCCCAGCCGTCTATCCTGGAGTCCGAAACCGAAAACTGGGACAATGAATATGTGGGGACCTACAACCCTATTGCGTCCACAAACAATAGGATGGTGATACGGACCGCCCATGCAGTCATAAATAAAACAAAAGCGGAAAAAAAGGCGTATAGGATGGCTGAGAGGGCTAGATTGTATGGCCTTGTCAGCCAACAATACAAAGCAAAAAGTGACATGTTAATGAAAAATAAATATTAGTTTATATGTATATAATCTTATTTTATTTATTTTTTTTTTTGACTTGTAAACATTGTAATATACCTATGTACACCAATAAAGGAAATTTCTTTTCAAAAGATTCTTTTTTACTTCAACTTCCTTTCTATTTCTAATACAAACAAAAAATAAATAATAATAATAAAAAAACAGTGCTATACTTGAAGTGTAATTTTATTGTAATAAAATAATAATAATAATAAAAAAGAATTATGTCCCAAATACATTGTAAATATATTAAACTACGGCTGTCTTGTTGATCCACTCATTCTGATATGATGGTAGTCCAAGCCATTTGACAAATAATTTATTATCCTTTTCTTTCAAAACTTTTTCCACTAAGTAAACATCAGAGTATTTAGTCCTCTGAAGTTCGTACTCATAAAAGCATCCTTTAATAGGTTGACCGTATACATCTTCTATCATATATGTTACGGGATTTGTTATATTTACTTTAATAATTTTAAAAAGTTCCGTTGAATAGTTAGCAGTATATCCCTTTTCAAATACACCTTTAAATTTGCTAATTCGAACCATGTCACCAACACAGAATTTTGCTTTTAATGCTACTTTGGGATGATTATATACGCTTAACTTTGTTGTATGTTTTACATCAATGGGTTTCATCCTGTTGTACGATGAACTCTATTATTGTAGAAGTTTATAATGTTAGGAAGAATATCAAACCATTTGTAATTGCCTCTGGCCGAAAATTCTTTGTATAACCAATTCTTTAATGTTCTAATGACACGTTCCACAATAGCTGCCTTTTTGTACTGAACGTTGAATAATGGTTTATATTATACTGTTCCATTAGGGATGAAAATTGGCGGTTATAAAATTCAGTTCCAAGATCTGTCTGTAAGTGTTTTGCAGAATAATCAGCTTCTCGAAGTATATTTTTCATTGCATTATGAACTTCTCTGGCAGTTTTATTCTTAAGTGGCCTGGCCCAAGCATATTTGGAATAACAATCAATTACTATGAGTATGTATCGATATCCTTTGTTTTCTTTAGCAAAACTTTGCATTTCTGCCAAATCGGCTTGCCATAGGTCACCAAATCCTTTTATTATAGTTCTCCTTCTTCGAAAATTTCGTCGAGCGGATTTGTGTAATTCATTGACAATTTGTCGTTTTGTATGACTAATGAACATATTGTATTCCTATATAATTCAAACCTTGTAATACGAGTACATGCACATGTATGTGTCGCAATATTCTCTTTTATAATGATCATTCCTAACAATTGGCACCCTCTTATGATTCAACTGGTTTTAACAATATAGATGGAAATACTAATCTACCTGTATCTCTAGGGGGATGATGTTTTGTAATAAGTTGCTCAACTTTTTCTATGTCAAGTGCAAAGTCTGACAAATCTTGTAGGAACTTATTATGAGCTTCCCAATATTTGTCTTTGTCACTTTTTAATTTATCCAAATCAATTTTCATATCGCTGATCGTTTCATCCGTCTTAATTTTGATATTTTGAAATATTTTTGTTACCTCATCCACGATTTCATTTCTTTCCGTCTTTATGTAAGCTACCAAGTTATCGGTTATGAGGTTGGCTGAGTGTTGTACAGCGGAAAGGATATCAGTTTTACAGGCATCCATAAGTAAATTGACATAGTTTAATGTTGCTCCATCCTTTTCATCTGTCGGATCGCCAATATTTTTAATTGTTTGCCTTGAATGTCATATTGCTTTTCACTGGTGAGCTTGAAACCAACACCCTGTGGACCGCGATGACCTACACAACGACTTCCTTTTCGACGCCCAAATTTATCTATAGAGCTCATCGTTGTTCTTTCACATTCAATGTTTAAACTGCTAATAATTAATGTGTGATGTGATATATATTTATATATTTTTATCTTCTATAAATGTTATACTTGATTTTTGTTTTTGTTTTAATATACTATACCCTCTTCACGTAATTCTTCGATTATAGATAATATTTCATTATCATGACCGGAATGACCAGCTATTTTAGAACTCCATAATAAACGTAAACGATCGATTAATTCTTTAGGTTTATTCCAATATATAAAATCTATTGCTTTATGTGTATATAGTTTTCTAGTTGGTATTAAACCGGAACCTTTTGTAGATCGAAGCATCATTCTGTATGCTAATACTGGTTTAATAACTTCATTATACTTTTTCGATCTGCTGCTGCGATACCCTTGTTTTACATTGTAGTTTGTATAAGCTGCATTTGTTATATTTAATATTTCTCCATACAACCTCTTGTTTTCGTCACTAATTCCCTGTCCTCTGCTACTTACATCTGGAGGCAATTTCAGAAATAGTAAATCATAGAGTTGCGAGTTTCCTCGTAGGATCTCATCTTTTACCATTTTTCCAAAGAGTAATTTTTCTATCTGAAAATCGCACTTCGGTGTTACCGATCATTAGTTTTCCACTCTCGACATCGATATGTACTCCATATATGGTATCAAAAGCAGTTTCGCCGGCTCTTAAACCGTTAATGTAATTTTTAACTGATTCCGGTACATTTTTGCTATCAATGCTAGATGCCAATGAACTTGGAGGCGTATCTAACTGATTTGATGTATCTGCTCCATGAAAAGAAGAATCAAAACCATTGTTTTATCATCATCATCATCATCATCATCATACTCTTCGGCGTGGATAGTTTTATGCTTGATAGGACTGCTGAAACTGCTTCTTTTAGGTTGTGTCGTCACTGCTGGAGGTTGAGGTTTACGATTTGTTTGAGCTGCTGCGGATATGCTTCTTAAAGGTTTTGTGATGGGTTCATATATCTTTTCTAATGCCACTTTATTTTCAATATGTCTGTTTTTAATCAAGTTGAATTTTTTTCGAACTGCGTCTGTCACTTCTACTAATTTACGTTGTAATTCTATTTCGCTAGCATTATGCGTGTCTTTATTGTTGTCAACCTTCTTCATTTTTGATGCGAACTCGACATTGTTTGATTAACAAATAACGTTAAAATTTGTGTGCATTACGGATATATGTAACTATCTAAACCTTTTCGATATCTACCTTCTTCTAATTTGCTGTCCTTGTCGATAACTAAGAATCCATATTTATCTTTCCAGCACTTGGCACACATCTCCTGAAATTCTTTAAATGTTACGTCTGGTGAAACGTGGTCTTGAAATATATGATGCATGTTCATTTCGTCCTGTTTAAACATGACAATCCAGTTCGAGTTATCCCTGATAAGTTGTTTTGGAATCCTAGAGTATGTTTGAGCAAGATAGAAGCAGTCTACAGATTTATGACGACCCATACTAAAGTACGATCTAATAACATCTTGTTTTTCACATATAACATCATCAAATATAAACACTGAATTGGGTTTAGCATCAGAAGGTTCAACGATTTCAGCGTTATTATTAAACATATAGAATTCCAATCCTTGAATAGGCTTTAAAATTTTGCGCAAATATTCGTATTTCGGTTGATATAAAGACTTTGAGTATAAATATATATTGGCAAAACGTAATCCGTGCGGATGCGTAATGAGAGAAATCATTACATTTGTTTTTCCACAGTTAGAAGGACCAATTATAAGGCCTCTAATTGTTGACGGTAAAAGTGGACCATGGCGTTCATGGTTAACATTTACCCCACAACCCACACTTTCATCTAAATTATCTACAGAAAATGTTTCTTTTTGTTTTACAATCCGCATCGTTCGAGTGTTCAAAACGATATAAAAGGAATTTTATTGTGTATCTGATATTTAATTGTTTGTTGGCATTACATGTGAAAACTTGTATTCATTTTAATGCCGTCGGTCAAACAGTTCAGACGTAAATCGCAGAATTCAGTGATTGGGACAGGATTTGTTAATTCATTGATAAATAAACTTCCCGTTGAGCTACATTTACCGGGAGGATATCAATACTGTGGTCCTGGTACAAAACTAAAAGAGATTAACCAGAGGGGATCCGGGTATTAACCCTCTTGACGTTGCATGTAAAAACACGACTTAAGCTACGAGCAATCTAGTGATCTATCTGAGCGACATAAAGCAGATTACGAATTAGAACAACGTGCCTGGGAAAGAGTTAAATCAAAGGACGCTAGCATTAAAGAAAAAGCAGCTGCTTGGTTAGTTACCAACACTATGAAGACAAAACGGCGCTTAGGTATGGGATGTACATCCACGAAAACAATTACAAAAAGAAGGAAGCAAAAATAAGAAAGTCAAGAGAAAATGAGTGGAAAAAGGTTGGCTTTGGTAGTGGTGTTGTTAGTAAAGTCCGAACTGAATTACGAAAAGCCGGAGGTAAACGATTCCTGTCCAAGGACATCCGAAAAGCTGCACAATTTGCATTAAATGCTGCACGAAGATTTACAAAAGCGTCTGGTGGTAAACGAAATATTCGAATTCCACGAATAATAGCAGTTCCAAAAGTTGGTGGAATTTTACCATTAATACCTATATTTGCTGGGCTATCAGCCTTAGGAAGTCTAGCTGGTGGTGCTGCAACTATATACAAGAGTATTAATAACATCAAAACTGCTAGAGATCAATTAGCTGAAACAACGCGTCATAATAAAGAAATGAAAGCCGTTGCCCTTGGAAAAAATGGAAAGGGGTTGTATTTAAAACCGTATCGGACTGGATTAGGATTATATCTGAAACCAAAGAATTCAAAAACTTCTAAGCTCTTTACCTCGAAGACCTCTCAGTAACATCGACATTAATTATTATGTTGATATTATGAGAATTCCACACTTTCGAGGCGTATTTATGCGTGATAATCTTCCAGTAAGCGGTCCTCACCATAATGAATCTGCTGTATTGAATCTGGATAGTAGAAATGGTATGGGAACGCACTGGGTAGCATACAAGAAGTTAGGTAATACTGTTAACTATTATGACAGTTTCGGAAACCTACCCCACCTAAAGAACTTCTTAAATATTTATATCTTAAATCAAATCGCCAGATAAAAATCTTCTATAATTATGACCGCCAACAAAAATTTAATACAGTTTGGTGTGGGCATCTGTGCTTAAGGTTCCTAAGTGACAGTAAAAATAAAATCAACCATGGCTTATCCAGTGACTCCAAAAAGTGATCGTGAATTGATTAAGAAAATGGGACATTCTTTGCGTGCTTTCTCCAAGCACAAATCTCTTACAAAAATGACAAAGGAACAATTGGCAGACCTACCTAAGGAGGTAATGATTTCCTGTGCTGCAAATGAAATAGCTCTAGTGTGGGATAAATTACCGTTACATCTACGAGAAGACATTGATATATTAAAGTACCAATATTGCTTAGAACATTATAATAAAGATTACGGCCCAGATGAATCTGTAGATGTGAATGACGGTCCTGTGCCAAGAAAACTTTTCTGCTGTTATTGCAACGTGCACGATGTTTCATTAGCATCGGATAACAACGTTAGTGCGAATATAGTGATACCCCACCAAATTCACGAAAGAGACTACCTCTCAATTGTTGTTGTAATCATCAATAAATTATTGTGTGAATACATTTTATGTATCAGTCATGTCTCGCACGTTTACCATCACAGGACAGTCAAGCGTATTAAGCGCTGACTTCTACCCACCGATCGAATTAGATATACATAGTCAATATGGTTTGGGACTACACGGTTTCTATTCCTATAATTCAATATTAAATATTGATGAGAAAAACAACATAATTGGATTCAAATTCAAGAAGGGATCGTCCGTCACCTTTATTAAAATACCGCCAGGTGCTTATGAACTTTATGAAATAAACAAGGCAATTCAAAGAATTATAGAACCCATAATCAAACTTAACAATAAGAGTTCTACGTTCAACATTGATGATCAATTTATGTTAACAGCCAACAATAATACTCTTAAATGTGAAATTCGATCGAAATTCGATTTCGATTTGACACCAAAACACTCTCTAGCAAGTGTTATAGGATTTGAAAATAAATTATATTATGCAAATCTTGGACATCAGTCTACGTTTCCAGTGGATATTATGAAAGTTAGGATCATTCGCATTGATTGTAATATTATTTCAGGAGCCTACATGAACGGTGAAGAAGCACATACTCTTTTGAATTTGATATGGACGTAGAACCAGGTTTCAAAATTACGAAGGAACCACAAAATATTATTTATATGTTGATAAGACCTGAAGGGCGGCAGTTTATCGATAACATTACACTACGTATATTAGATGATAACGGTGCTCTGGTAGATTTTCGAGGTGAAAAAGTTATTGTAAAATTGGAGTTAAAAAAAGTTATATTGAAACAGTGAGTCATAATGGGATTTTGCTTTAATCAGAGAAATCAATCGTTGTCCACACCATCAAGAAAACATGATAAATTTATAAACAATTACCCAGACCAGTTTATTCTACGAAAGAACGTTAAGCGGTCAACATCTAAATTATCAACTAGAGACCGCATTTTTCTTCAATCTATTGGACTGAAATTGAAACGTTAGTGGTTATAATCATGATACCAACAAGTGCAAAGTTGGATGTGTTCGATGAGCCTTTATTTGACAATTCACTTGTTAGTTTACATGAGCACACGTACAAACCGTATGGATCACCATACTATAGAAATTCTGATGAAATACGAATTCCCATTCACTTCCAAGATCTTATTCTTGATATAGCCGAAAGTTACATCTATATAGAAGGCAAATTTACTCCTAGCGATGTCAATAAACCATGCTACCTATCCAACAATGCGTTAGCATTTCTTTCGATGAGATTCGTTATGAAATGGGTGGCGAACAAGTAACTGTTATTCGAAAACCAGGTATAACATCTACAATGAAAACTATGGTGTCATGGGGGCAAACACATTTGAAAACGCTACTATCTTATGGATGGGGTTTAACACAGAAAAATCAAGATATTTTGGATACCACCAGTCATATTTTTAGCGGGAAATTACCTCTAAAATATCTTATGGGATTTGCCGAAGATTATACAAGAGGCATCCTCAACACCAAACAAGAGCTTACATTGATAATTGCTCGATCATTTAAAATTGCTATTTTGGAGAAGTTGACGCTGATCTAGAAATTAATAAAATAGAATGGAGGATAAGACACATCATTCCTGAAGACAGACAAAAACTGAAGCTATTAAATCGCGTTAATAAGGGCGGTGTTCATGCTAAAATTAAGATGGCCTATCGTATGTGGGATTTATATGAATTACCGACACTGCGAAAGACATCTACAGATATATGGGCTATAAAGACCACTAACAGTTTAGAAAGACCCCGATATATCATTATCGGTTTCCAGAGTACTGATAGTTCTGATAATAGAAGTAAAGACGTTACTCAATTTATCCATGCAGATATAAGCAATATCCGAGTTTATTTAAATTCTGAAGTGTATCCATATGAACGTTGGAATTTAGACTTTGGAAAGAAACTGGATTCTGCAGCTTACTATGCTTATGAAAATTTTCAACGCAGTTTCTATGGTAAAGATAATTCTGAGCCAATGATGGATATTGGAGAATTCCGAAAAACCCACTCTTTATTATCGATTGTTCGCATCAACAAGACGCCATGAAGTCATCCACTGTAGACATAAAGCTAGAATTTGAAACTCGAAAGAAAAATTTTCCTGAAAATACAAGAGTGTATGCATTGATAATTCACGATGCTTATTTAGCTTACAATGCTTTGGATGGTTCTGTACATAGTGGATTTATGTAATCTAATGAATTACTTACGTGTTCCATTATGTTCTTAGTTGTTAGTTAACGTATTTTATTATACATGTGTAGTTTATTTATTACTTTTGTATTAATTTTAATTTATTTATAGAATGTGTTTTTTTGTGAACTCTTGTAGCAAATAAAATCAACAATAAAAGTTTAAAATGATATATTTGTTTTATTAATAATACATCACAATAAAAAAAGATAATAGTTAATACAGTACAATTTATTTATATAATATACAATTTGTAAAATAATGTTAAGTTAATGCTTAATTACATAAAAGTTTATTATAATCACATATTTATTATATTATTCTAGAAATATTAAATTATACAAGTTATATGAAAAAATATAAACATAAAATTAAAATTATCTCTATGAGGTTTGAGTGAAAGCCTCTTCATCATCATTGTCCTGGTCATCTTCAGAATCAGTAATAGATTGCTTAGTTAATTGATATTTTTGGCAAATTGCGTCAGGTAAATACTCGAACAAATGTCCTCTAACATAACCCACTAAACCGATCTCTATCATTTTTCCACAAAATTGATCCAAATTTAAGAGACCTTCGGAATAATTTATACATAGTTCCCAACCATTGTTGTACATTTCGGCTTGTTCTTCGAGCCACCTGACTTTCTTCATCATAACAATAATCCAGATCATAATTAGTAGCGTGTAGTCGATCAAAACTCAGAGCATTTAATTCACTTCCCAATCTTTGAATAGCTGTGTCGATATCTGTGGCCTCGACCCACTGTTGACAAGCGTAGTGCATCCACATTTTGTTATAGCTGTAATAAAAGTTCTCTTTGATGCAATACAACGAAATATGTTATTGGTTATTTACCCATATTGGATGTTGTATTGGATACAGTTATGAAAACTAAATATATTTACTACTACTAGATATTTAAAACTAATGTAATTATTCAAGAAGTCCAAATTTTAATAGAGGTCTGCACTTAGCATCTTTAAAATGGCTTACTTTGACCTATGTATGTCAAAGTATATTTTGCTTGTGTAAAATTAATTTTACTTAAAGTTTCTTCTGATAAATATTCTACAACCCTCTTGGGTAAAAGCATTTGAACTTGCGATCATTATCATCAAATAATGTGGCTACACACACTTTCCATATCTTGAATTCATCATAGACAATGTAAAAATTAAATAGGGTCTATTTATTTCTAAAGAGGTAAACTGTCTTAGAGATATATTTTCAAAATCACTGTTAATGTTATTATTAATCTTATTTAAATCTTCACATGATAGAGCCATTGTTAAATGCACTTCTTTTCTTTATCTAATTAGTAATAAATATAATAATTGCTCTCACTTGAAACAACTGTAATCACAACACCAATTTTACTGCACTTGTTAACTGCTGTGCTGGTGGTTAAACTAGTATATGATTTTAGTCCACAGACCCTTGGATTATATAGAAATGATTTTATCCCCTCAACTTTCAAACATACACATAAATACATTCAATGTCAAATAGCTCCTCCCCTATGTGGAGGTCAAATAAATGTCAGCCACTGACGTGACCTCTCAATGTCAACCAGGTCACGAATGACGTCACCCAAGGTCGACCCAAGGTCAATAGTGGTGGGGAGTCCCAGTTCCGGCTATAATTACCTACTAACTCAACCTTCAAACTAACCTGATTGAAAATTTGAAAGCTTATATCAAAAAATATTAAGAATCAAAACTGTACGTAGTTATGGAAACAACAGGAACTTTTATCGATGATTACTTGTGTCCAGCGTTAAAGGTCCGTTTATATCTACAGACATCCAGCAGACAAAATAATATTATTCTATACAATGTGTATTAACGTATTTATATATATAGTAACACTTTCGCACAGACGCCGAGAGACACGGGTCGCGGTCGGCCAGTATTCTCGGAATATTTTGTCTGCGCGGTTCATGTCTGTACGTGTCTGTGGCTACTTACCGGGCAGTGTAAATAGAGTATCGGGACCTTGCAAACGTGTTTTGTATTTAGTAACTGCCAGTGAGAACGGCCGCGTCCGACACCGACGACAGTGTCTGTCGATGTCTGATACGGTACACCTCACGTTAGATGTAAATAAATGGTGTCTGCCACGGTACTTGTCTGAAACGTACCGTGTCTGTAGATATAAACGAACCTTAATACTTCGAAGCGAATTTATCTTCTTTTTAAATACAAGATCTATTCTAAGATTTTTTAAAGCTGCAAACTTACCCATGATGTGGTCTAAAAATGGTTATGCACTTAAGTTTAATTAATAACCCTGTAACTGTTTTTTACCAGATTTGTAGTCTCATTTCCGTCACTAAGTTACGCAAAGAATCCTCGCTGTTTTAGCCTGACTAACCCGACAAAAGGGACCATGAGTACGCGGTGTAAAAGAAGCTACATCTATCGGTCATACGCTACTCCATGCCGGACTGAAATGCCACAGACTAAAACAGCTAGGATTATTTGTCAGATACCTCACCTATGGCATACTGATGAGAACTAATAAACTCGAAACCGGTATAATATGTGTGGTGGGCTACTGACGAGTGACTAGCTGTTTTTTATAGGTTTTCCAGGGGTAATTCACACACAAAATTATTCACTTATTGACAGCAACCTACTAGATAATGTATCAATAGAAATTACAAATACAGAACTTGCAATAAAATAAAATGTTTCATTTTTTCTCAAAAAAGGTGCATCCTACAAAAAAAATTGAAGATACCAATTTCTTTCAGAATTGATAGCGGATTTCTAAAAAAATATCAAAATGGGAAAAAGTCAGTGGCGTACCATTTTTTTATTAAAAAAGTTGTGGTATTCTCGCACAAACGTCACTGTTGCGAGTAGAAATATTCGTAACACCCCAAAGAATGCACATTTATTCCTCCAAAGCGTGTTTCAAATTTCAGGTCAATATATTTAAAATTCTTTGAAATAAAAAATTAAAATAAATAAAAAATTAAAATTTAAACACTCGGAAACGAAGCATACTTCGACCTACGTTTATATTAACTTTTATTCACAAAATAATTTCGGACACCACTCCCTACAATATTTCTCACTTATTTACAAACACCCTGTTTGAAATTGGTAGTTGTGCTCAGCTATCAGAAAGCGTTCAGTGCTCTACATTTTAAAATTATTGTCACTGATTTTCATAAATTATGTAATAATTTTCCTTTCTCGATCGCGTTAGTGTATGTACGTGTCGCAAAAGTGCTCCGGCATTAAAGTCCAATTTGAACCGTGCCGAGTTATTTTTGGGATACAAATAGTGTGAGTTTTGGTGGTGCAGGAAAGGGGCAAGCAGTCGAATAAGAAAATTTGGAAATAACAGAGTAAAAGTAAAAGAAAGACAGACATTTTTCGGAGGTTAGTGAAAGTAGGTCATCAATAAGGTTCAGTGTTGCTTACAAAGATTGACAGAGAGTCTCCGATCGGTCGACGAGGACAGCTCTGTCACGCGCGTTAGGTAGGCAACCAGTAGTGCAAAGACGTATTGCAGAAGAAAATAACTGGGGTAGTTTAGCGAACTGGTGTCAAGTGAGATAGGCAACCAGTAGTGTCGGAAATGTTAAGGAAAACTGAAAAACCGGTGGTCAGTAAAAGGGTAACAAGGACACCCGAGCGAAGAAAGGAAGAGATTGAAATAGAAACCGAAAGTGATGCCAGTGGAACAGATGAGGGAACGAAAAAGAGAAGTATGGAAGAAGTAGCGGAGGTATTCAGTTGCAGCAAAAAACTAGCACGTTCGCCAGTAAAGAAAGGGGATATGGAGTACAACATGGAAAAGGTGCTGCGAATGCTGGAATGCTTAACACAGGAAGTAAAAGAGGTGAGAAGAGAAGAGAAAGAATATAGAGAGGAGATAAGACAACTCAGAGGAGAGATTGAGGACATGAGGCAGGAAAATAAGGCGCTTAGGGATAAGATGAGAGAGGTAGAAGAAAGAGTAGAGAGTATAGATAAAGAGAAAAGGAAGAAAAATATAGTGGTGCAAGGCCTACAAATTAGAGAAAATTTAGATCAGAATGAGCTAAAAGGACAGATAGAAGAGTTTATAAGAAAGTCAATGCATATGGAGATTGGTACAGAAGGGGTAACGAAAATAGGAGTTAATGTATTTTTAGTAGAATTAAAAAACTTCGAGGACAAGATAAGGATAATGAAAAATAAAAGTAAATTAAAGGAGATAGGAGCTGCCAAAGTCTATATTAACGATGATATGAGCAAAAAATAAAGGGAAATTCAAAGGAAACTAAGAATAAAAGCCAAAGAAGTGAGGATGGAAGGAAAGGTAGCAAAAGTAGGATATCAAAAACTCGTAATTGATAATGAGGTTTGGAAGTGGAATAATGATGCAAGCAGGCTAGAAAAAAAGGAAGCAAAAAACTAGATATATCACTCAGCATAAAAGAAAGATTGCTGGCAATGGACACGGTTATGAGAAAAGGAAACGACATAAATAGAACCAGGAACAGAAAGGAAAAAATACAGAACGAAGCTAGAAGGACGGAGAGGGGAAGACAGAAAATGACGGAAAGCAAGAAGACACAAATCAAGAAAGAGGAATGAGAATGGGAACATGGAATGTAAGAGGGTTAAATGAGGAAGGATCATTAAAAATCCTAGAAAGAGAGGCAAATAGATTCAAAATGGACATAATAGCGATACAGGAGACGCATATAAAGGAGACGGACACATGGGAATTAGAAAATTATTTATTCTTTACGAGCGGAGGCGAAACAAGGCGATACGGAACAGCATTTTTAGTAAATAAAAATTTTAGGATAAAATTTCTAAATTTGAAGCAATTTCAGATAGGTTATGTATGATTAAAATCAGAGAAGAAATAAACATAGAGATATTAAATATATATGCGCCAACAGAAGAAAAAACAGAAGAAGAAAAAGATGAGTTTTATGAGAAGCTAGAAGAAAATTACGGAAAGCTGAATAAAAACACAGTAAGAATGGTGGTAGGGGATGCAAACGCAAAAATAGGAGAGAAAGGATGTATGAAAGTATAGTAGGGACAGAAAGTAAACACCAAGAGAGCAATGACAATGGGCGTAGATTGATTGCATTTGCAGAAGAACAAAAATGAAAATAATGAGCACATTCTTTAAGAGAAAAGACATACATAAGGGGACCTGGACCTCTCCGGATGGAGCATATTTGAATCAAATTGATCATGTTTGCATAGATGAGAATCACAGAAGCGTACTAAAAATGTTAGGTCATGCAGAGGGGCAGATATAGACTCGGATCACTATCTAGTAAGGATAGATTTGAAGATAAAAAAACCTATTAAAAGAAAAGGATTACAAAGAAAAAAAAGACAACTAGATATGGCGACATTACAAAATGAGAGAACCCAAAAGAAGTATGAAGAAGAGATAAGGAAAGGTTTGCAAGAAAACATACGGATATTGGAAGCAAATATAAATGAAGAGTGGATAAAGATCGAAAATGTCATACAAACAGCAAGTGAGAAAGTAATACCAAAAGAGTGTGCAGGGAGGAAAAGATGGTGGGATGAGGAGTGTATAAGAGAGGCGGAGAAGAGAAATAAGCTAAGAATTAAAGCACTTCAGTCACTACAAGAGGAAGATAAGGAAAAATACAGGGAACAAAGACAAAAGGCAAAGAAAGTGTTTAGACAAAAGAAGAGAGCAGAGCAGGTTAAGAAAATAGAGGAAATAGAGCAACATTACAAGAGGAAAGAAATACGTAACTTCTACAGAGAGATAAAAAGGAAAAAAAGATAAAGAAGGAAGTAATATATGTGAGAGATGAAAGTGGCAATCTAATTGGAGAGGAAACAGAAGTGAGAGAAAGATGGAGGCAATACTTTGCAGATATGTTGAATGAAGAGAGTGTAAGGGAAGAAGAGGTGCACGAGGAGATGATACCGGGAAGAGAAGAGGAAGGGGAAGGAGAAGAACCTACAAAAAAGGAAATAGATATAATTATAGAAGCTTTAAAGAATAACAAAAGTCCAGGGAAAAACGGAATAACAGCAGAGAACATTAAGTACGCAGGAGAGGATTTAAGACAAAGAATATACGAAATGATACGAATGATCTGGAGAAGAGAATGTATGCCTGAAGATTGGAGAGATGCTATGATTATACCAATCTTAAAAGGGAGATGCAACGGACTGCAGAAACTACAGGGGTATATCATTGTTAGATATAGGGTATAAAATTATGGCAACGTTAATAAAGCAGAGAATAGAACCTATAGCAGAACGGCAAATAAGGGAGTATCAAGCAGGTTTTAGAAAGGGAAGGTCAACAACGGACCAAATCTTCATGGTGAAGGAAATGCTGACTACATGCTATGAGTATGGGATCAAAGCAATGGTTTTATTTGTGGACTTCAGGAAAGCATATGATTCGATCAAAAGGAATAAACTAAGTAAAATTCTGGAACAATTTGGGATACCAACTAAACTGATTAGGCTATTGAAAATGACCTTAGAAAATACTAAAGCCAAAGTACGAATAAAAGGTGAATGTTCGGAAGGCTTTACTATTGATACAGGACTGAGACAAGGAGACCCACTCTCAACGCTTCTTTTTAATTTAGTACTAGAAAAGGTCATAAGAGATAGTGAGTTGAACAGAGAAGGACACATATTGTTTAAAAGTCACCAAATAGTAAGTTATGCAGATGACGTGGCCATTATTGCTAGAGATAGTAGGGAATTAGAAGAAGTAACGAGAAAACTTGTGGAGGAAGCAAGTAAAGTGGGATTGCAGATAAATCAAGAGAAAAGTAAGCTGCTGAGAATAGGAGAACAAAAAAAGGATACAAATTTTAAATTGAGAACAGAGCATGGAGAGATGGAGTTTGAAGAAGTTCAAGAATATGTGTATTTGGGGGCGCTAATAACAGCTAACTGTGATGAGGAACAAGAAATAAATAGGAGAATAATAAAAGCAAACAGAAGTTCGGCAGCAGTCAACCACTTATTGAAATCAAAAAATTTGTCCAGACGAGTAAAATTTAGAATGTATAAAACAATTTTGAGACCGACAGTGCTGTATGGTAGTGAAACCTGGGTTCTCAATAAGAAGTCAAGAAAACCTTTTAAGGTGGGAAAGGAAGATCTTAAGAAGAATTCTAGGTGGTAAGAGGACAGAGGAAGGCTATGTAAGGAGAAATAATGAGGAAATATATGGAATGTACCAGGCACCAACAATAGACGAAGTTGTAAAAGCCAGGAGAGTGCAGTGGCTAGGGCATCTAGAACGTATGGAGGATGAAAGGGCAGTTAAGAAAATAGTAGGGAGTAAACCTAACTACAAGAAAAAAGAGGTAGACCGAGGAAGCGATGGAGAGAGGCAGTGGCAATAGATCTAAGGGAGAAAAATGTAACGGATTGGAAAAGAAAGGCGAAGGACAGAATGGAGTGGAGGAGAATAACACAGCTCTGGGCCTAAAAGGCCTGTAAACAGCTTTATATATATATATATATATATATATATATGTAATAAATATAAGCCATGCATTTTAATCTAAAGACACAAATTACAAAATTTACAATAGATTAAATATAATTCTAAGTGGTACGCACAATCGATTGTGATAGGTGCAGCGGTGCGTCACTTGTGTCACCTGAAGAGCCGCCACTGCACCAGTGGAACATGAACATCTGGCAAGGAAACAAATCCTTGTAAAATAAGTTTACGACAACATCAAAGGTAATTTAGGTTTAACGTACGAACTCGATGGTATGAATATGATAAGAAGAGTGTAATATAAATCATACTTGAGTAGTCCTAAGCGGGTTGTTTTAAACCGTAGTACCATTAGAATGAAAAAATTGCACATAAATTCCTATATTTGTAGATTTTTAGTCAAACATTATGTGCTGCTTTGTGAACAAAAAGTGAAAAGCTTTCAAAAGAAACAGTAATATAGATACAAGAAAATGATATAAAATAAAAGACACAAATTGGATAATATGGATTAAGTACCTTTTTATGAAGGTTAACCTATCAAGTTAAAAACATAAGTAAGCGAAATTTTTTTTTATAAATATTGATTCAGAATTGCACAGGATGTCACAAACGGGGATAATGTTATTTATCACCAAAATAAATAAGTATTTGTCACCAAATGAAATTCTCTGATTATGAAATTCAATCCCAGAAATTATTTTTATATCAGATTAACATAAATGTCACTAAATGCATGTATCCAAATTTATACCATTTTGTTATACAAAATAAACGAATAATGGTTACCCAGACAGCACAGTATATTTATTAGATATTTAGAGGATATCTTCTGTGGATATCCAATATGTCCAATGGATATCAGTGGATGTCTTATCCACATTTTCTGGATATCCAAATGTCCGCCTATATCCAGGATATAGAAAATATCCTATGGATATGTGTGGTGATAGACAATGGGTATCCAATATCTATACAATAATATCCAATAGAGATTAATAAAGATATCTTTTGCACATAATTTGCATATCCATATCCAACCCTGGTTGCAATTGAGCCACATATACAGGGAGTTCCTAAATAAGTGTCGCAACATAAAACTGTAAATTCCTCTTGAAAAGAAACACTTCTTTCCTCTTCCACTTTTCTCTCCGGGCTTTGATTTTCAAGATACAGGGTGTTAAAACTTAATTTTTCGTAAAGGTTTACCCCTCACTAATTTTACGCCACTGGAAAAATTGACATTTGACAGGAAATTATGAAGTGCCAATGAATTCTACACAAAGAGTTCTGCTCTAAAATCGATCGTTTTCAAGAAAAATTGCTTATTGCTTTATGAATAAAAACAAGCATTTTACTAACATTTTGAAAATCTTTTGTAATTCAAAAATAGGTATGTAGTCATAATTAACAATTTTAATGCAATTTGACAACACATTAGATTTGAAGTAATTTTTTTATCAACTTGGTGAGTAAAATTTACAAAAACTTTGACTACCCTGTTTGTAAAGTTTTGACACCCTGTATCTCGAAAAAAGCCCGGAGAGAAAAATGGAAGGGGAAAGAAATGTTTCTTTTTTCATGAGGAATTTACAATTTTCTGTTGTGACACTTATTTAGGAACACCCTGTATGCCACATCCAATTAAGACATATGATTTAAATTGGCAGATTTATTTCAAACGTCCATATTTAGTATTACCTATCTGTCAATTTACAGCCAGTGTATTTTAAATGACCTAACTCAAATACCTGGGAGCCATCTCTCTTTACTCATCTTAAGAAAAACTAAACTAAAAGAATTTGGATTCTCCACTCCTTTGGTACAACTTTTCAGAACTTATTTAGTAGACCGTTCTTACTATGTTGCATACAATGGGTTTAGGTCTCGGCCTTTCTTAGCTGTATCGGGTGTTCCGCAGGGATCAAATCTTGGGCCCCTTTTGTTTTTGTTATTTATTGATGGACTCATGAATTCTGTTGACTGCCATAAACTTCTTTATGCAGACGACCTTAAAATTTATTGTAATGTAAATAGTATTGCGGATTGTTTGTACTTGCAGTCTCAGATAGATGCAATTGTAAATTGGTGCAGGTTATTTTCACTTAAATTAAATATCAATAAGTGTAAGGTAATTAGTTTCTCTAAAAAGAAAAGTCCGATTATATTTAATTATGCGCTGAATAATGTTATCTTGGAAAGATGTAATGGAACTAAAGACTTAGGAATATTCTTTGACTGTGAGTTGAATTTTTCGGAACACATCAATAACATTACAAAATCGGCTAGTAAAGTACTTGGTTTCATTATTAGAAACTGTAAGTGTTTCACGAGTGAGGCAGCGTTAAAAACATTGTATTTTTCATTGGTGCGTACTAAGTTGGAGTATGGATCATTGATTTGGTATCCTATTTATGAGAATCAATCTTCTAGTTTGGAATCAATTCAGCGCAAATTTTTAAAATATATTTCTTTTAAAATTACTGGTGTATATCCTGGACAGGGTTATGATCATGAGTTACTATTATCGACCTTTGATATTCCTTCACTAAAGACTAGGCGTATTATGTGTAGTATTATATTCTTATTTAAACTATTTAATAACAACATTGATTGCTCTTTACTTTTGGAACGTTTTAATATGAGAATATCTAGTTTTGGTTCTAGGCAGACTGACACGTTTTATTTGCCAATACCAGCAACCAATATTCTTAAAAAATCACCAGTATATACTATGTCACTTAATTTTAATATGATATCTGGTCATTGTGACATTAACCATAGTGGTATTAATTCATTAAAATCAATTGTATCTAACACCTTTCAATTATAATTTATTTTTTACATTCTCTCTTTATCTTAATTTATGTTTGCTTATAATAACCATGTATTTCGGTGTTTTATATTAATTTCTTATTCAAGTACCTATTTGCTTATATGTAATATTTTAAATATGTTGTTTTGTTGTTACTATCTACTAACTTTTTTTTTTTTTTTTTGTTTTCACTTAGCACACCATTTTTTTAACTTTTTGTCCTGTAAGTGGAAGTTTTCTGTTGGGCAAATAAGATTTATTATTATTATTATTATTATTAAGAACATAAGAATCATCAGAAACCAAAAGAATGCAAGCAGCTCCTTCTGACTCTAGTTTCCAAAATTTGGGATCGGGAACACAAAGCAATAGTCTTCATGTGCACAAAGAGTTCAATATTTTTATTATTATTAGATATCATTAAGTAATTGTTTATAAAATTATAAATTATTTGCATGTTCTTCATTTTCTTGATTCTTCTTTCTGTAAAATGAACAAAATATACACGGTTAACAAATAGTAGTTTAATATATACACTGGGGTTTTTAATATGGCAATATTACAACAAATTTATTTCTTTTTCTGCGTGTTTTGACAGCACGTTAATTTATTCCACAATATTTGAGGACATTTTGGCATCAACATTTTTTTTAATGGCGATTCCTTGTCGTGTTGTTTACCCCACTGAATCGCCTTTACCCCATCTAGTGTATAGGTTTCTGGAAAAAAGAGAGGCGAAGATATAATGAAGAAAAACCGTAACATTAAATTGTAATTTTAATTCGTAGTTGGTAATATATATTATAAAATGGTAGGTATATTATGGTGTACCTATATATTTTAATAAAATATAAAATTTGCTCGAGTACTTTTTCACTGGAGTGATAATATTCATCGTTAACCAACCATTTTATTTGATTGTTTTTAAAAAATCAAGAATTTTACCTGTCATTCTTGCAAACAATGATGGGGAAATCTCAAAATTTTTCAGCTGTTAAAACAACTCCAAAATTACTTGCAGTTAGCCTGTTTTTCCTGGCTATGAGCCAAAGTTTATTTGATGATTGGCCATTTGTTTTTAGTTATATCTAAAACATTTCCTTCGGTGAATTTAACAGCATTTTGAAAATGATTAATTTTGCTATCGGCTTCCAAATAATCTTTGGAAAAATTATCGCCTCAATGTCTGTTATTTCTTCCATAACTCTGGGCTCACTCCTTAAAAGCCAAGTAAATCCCACAGCATTTTCAAACATCCCCAAATTGGCTTTAAACTCCTTAATCTGAGTGTCCGTAACAGTTCCACTTGTAAAGGCATGATTTTTCTTTTTTGGGAAAATTTCATCGATCGTCTTAACTGCATCGGTTTTATTTGCTTTCTTGACACTCCAGGAGCAAGCTATGTCTGTTACAGATATATTATGGTAAGCAAAAATCGCCAATGCTGCCATATGATGGCATATAAGTTGACCTCTGGGACAAGTACATGTGGCTTCAGAAATGTCCTTATCGGAATCAAGTTTAAGCTAAAAAATAATACATAATATGATAATTTTCAATAAATATGGTAATTTCTCTTGTCAGTTATTTTATTATTTTCATTACCTCCACTTTGTACAAACGATCTCTCATACTGGCATGTACGTTACCATGGATGAAAAGCAAGTCTGCATCAAACTGCATATCCTTTACGTGATTCGATTCCACTGAATTCTCTCCACGAGAAATAAGCTTCGATTCTTCCTTAAAGAAATCTACAATAGTGGAAAATCGAAGAATACGCTTTGATGCCATAATCTATAAGAGAAAATTATTAGGTTATAACCCTACTTATGAAAATTTTAGATATCGTATATCAATAAAAGCGTGCGATAATCGTTAAAAATATTAAATACCTATCACAAAACTTATTGAAAATGCTTCTTACCAGCCAGAAAAATTGATTTCCTTTTCGAAAACACAAAAAACAGATAATAATTCACAATATAAAACGAGCTTTGTTTGGAAAGTTAACACCTGACGTATAACAACAAGATGGCCGCGGTGACGTGCCTCGGTCGGTAAAACAGCAATCACGATTCACAAAACTTCTTACGACTTACGATTAAAAACTTTTTAATATAAATTACGGATAAATAATTTCTATTCCTTATTAATTTTGTGATACCTTTTTATAATCCATCAATTCATTTCTGAAATATAAGTCAATTAATTATTTTTATGTTTTACAATAACTTAATGGATATCCATCAGATATTTATTATAGATATGAAAATATGATATATTTATTATATGCCCATTAGACATCTATTGTGCACATGGACATCGGGCTATCTTATGGATATTTAATGGTATATCCATTAGATATCTATCGTGGATTGGATGTTCAGTGGATATTCGGCTGTTTTATAGATATCCAGTGGATATTATGTGCTGTCTGGGTAGGTTACGTTAGGTTAGGTTAGGTTAGGTTAAGTTAGGTTAATTACGTTTTAGGGTGATTGTACATAAAGTTATAGATAATCGTTTTGGAATAGTTTAGTGTTAACAAATAATTGGTGACAGGTCTATCATTTTGAGAACAACTCTAAGTATTTGATGACTAATTACGTTTTCGGGTAATTGTGCATAAATTTATAGATAATCGGTTTGGAATAGGTTAGTGTTAACAAATTGGTGACAGGTCTATCATTCTGAGAATACATCTAATTATTTGGTAATGAAAACCACATTAAACTGGTGACCGATAAAATCATACCCGTCACAAAGTGGATAGTGTAGGCACAGATTAATGTGGTGTAGGCCTACTGCGAGGATACAAAAAAATTAATTAAAATTTGGGACGCGTGATGTTAAATGGGATGAGGTAAGCTCCATTTTTAATCAAAAGTATTATCTTTAGGAATTGACAGAAATGACTAATGACGTCATCAATTAAGTGTTTCTAGAAAAGCAGTCATTCGAAAACAATTGAATGTTCCTTGTTTAAAGTGCATAAATGTCACAAAGTACTTGTCATTACTCAATACTAGCGCCAAACGTTTAACTTGCGTGCTTATAAAATGTTTCCTCATTCAGAAAAGTTGATATTCAAGAAGAACTGTAGAGTTATATGGAGAAAGGTATCCAGAACGCCTCATTCCTCATCATAGAACCTTTACAAGATTGGAGGCGACCTTGTGGAGGGCAAATGACACGATGCTGCAAATTAGGATAGGTGGCTGCTGGTCATTCTCCTGTGTAGTCGTGTCATTTGCCCTTTTTTTCCTTCTTGTTTGTTTAAGCTGCACTGCGCTGATGAAGGGCAATAACCTAGAAACAACGTTGTCCGCAGTTGCTCGTTGTTCCTTATCACCTTCTTTTCTGGATCCTTTAGCCGCTAAATGTTTTCTATCTTGTATGTTTGCGATCCGCTTAATTCCTTTTGTTCTTGTGTTGTTCTGGCTGAGACCCTGACACAGTAGTCGCTGGACTCTCTTCCGCAGCGACTGCTACTCTTGTCCTCAAAACAGAGGATGTGTGGCACGATGCTGCAAATTAGGGATAGGTGGCTGCTGGTCATTCTCCTGTGTAGTCGTGTCATTTGCTCTTCTTTTTTCCTTCTTGTTTGTTTAAGCTGCACTGCGCTGATGAAGGGCAATAACCTAGAAACAACGTTGTCCGCAGTTGCTCGTTGTTCCTTATCACCTTCTTTCCGGATCCTTTAGCCGCTAAATGTTTTCTATCTCAAATAAATATGAATTAAATACAAAGAAAGTTAAAGGCATAGCTTAACATTGTTAAAATTGATCAAAAATATTAACAGAAACCTTCAAAGGTTAATTTTTTTTGTATTGTTCGTTGTTGACTGCAAGCATAACGAATTATTTTTATTATAAGAGAGCTACACTTTTTTTAATCTGAAAATAGTTATATCTGATTGGGCCCACTCTAATATAAATCACCTCTTTGAGCTTAATACGAAAAGTGAGCTGCTTTTACTGAAACACATCCTACACATCCTACAATGGTTTATCTTGAAATTTGCTACCAGGATACTATGTGAATATATAATTCCAACAATCATATATTATAGAAATATCAAGGTTATACAGGGTGATTCAGTCATAATGGCATTCATTTTAAGGAAGATAAGGAAAAATTAGTATAATGCGAATACGCGATTTAAAAAAAATTAAATGCATATTTACTAAGGAAAAAAATATTTTCAAATCATTATTTAAACCCCCTTTTCAGAGTGACCTCTGGTGACAATTCAACTAGGTGTCGGCCTAACGGAACGTTGCCAAATTTAAATATTTTCCTATAGTATCTACTTTTTATAAAAGTATGCAATTAACATATTAAGTTTCAACGTAAAAAATATTTAATATTGAAATTACAAAACTCCGACTGATCAAAATGAACCATTACATTCATTCATTCAGTCATAAATAATGAAATAAAATCCAATACTAACTTGGTTAAATTATTAAGAAAGGCTAAAATGTTTTTTGTATTAAAATACAGACAGTAATAAAAAAACTCTCGTACTGTCAAGAAAAAATGATATTATCACTGAATCACCCCGTACATATATCAAAAAGAGTTAAGCCACCTATAGTTTAAAATTTATAAAAGCATTTTTCGTGAGCCGCAGCTCAAAAAACTGTATTACGCTAACAATTATTTAAAAATTATGACTGACAGTTATTTAAAAAGAAAAACAAAACAGTTCAAAAGTGGGCCATTATAGTAATGTTTGGAGGAAGCTATACTTACCCAGGTGGTACCTTATTTTCAGAGAAATTTACGCCTCTGTTGCACCAATTTAAATAAAAGCCATACTCCTATTCATTACTATGTATAATACTTACTTTATGATATGTTAACTAATCCGTAGCACTGAAAAGTACTGTTTTTGAATATAAATACATATAATATACAATGGGAAACGCAAAGAACTAGAGGTTGAAGTTACGCGATTTTTAGACAGGTACAATACTGGGTCTAACTTGTGGCGCAAATATGGACGTAAATAAACAGCCTACCTAGCAACGCATGTTTCGTGAATGAGCGCAAAGCTGGTCAGGTCAACTAACGCGGTTTACACGGGCGCAAAACTGGTTAGTCGGACTAGCACTACGCCCGTTTCATGAATCCGGCTGTTAAAGTTTAATCATCAGGCACCTTAAAGCAAAGACAAATTTAAGATTACTATCGTATCACTATGGCATCTGATTTGCTAAAGCTACATTAAAGTACATAAAACTATAAACCAAAAATCATCCCTAACTTTTCTGTTGTATATTATAATGTTATTATAATATCGCCAATAATAATTATAGTGTTAATTTTTATATACGAGTTTGTTTTGTGATTGCTTCGTTTGGTTAGCTCAGTCTCGTACTTTGTATTTTTGGCTTATAGTTTGTTGACAGAAAAATTGGTCCCCAGTTCTTGTAAACGTAAATGGTTAATAAATAAGTAAGTAGTTATTTCAACTAATAGAATAATAAAACATTGGAATTAAATGTACAATTTGTGACATTTTGTAAATTCAGTGCTGAGGCAATAGCGTCTTGAGGATGTTCTTCAGTCGTGAAATTCACTGTTACAGAGTATGTGCTACAGGAAATTAATAATAATAATAATAATAATAATAATAATAATAAATCAGATTTATTGACCATTATACAAATAAAAACAAAATAAAAAACAAAACATAATACCTATTTAATTTATACATGGTCAAAAGGACCTTTGATCAGCTAAGCTGTTCTTCCACAAAGGCCTAGAAAACTTATAAACATATTCGTTTGTATGTGACCCAAAAGAAATATATATATATATATATATATATACAGATATAAGATTGAAAACATTTATCGGCCAAAGGATCCAGAAAAGAAAGTGATAAGGAACAACGAGCAACTGCGGACAACGTTGTTTCTAGGTTATTGCCCTTCATCAGCGCAGTGCAGCTTAAACAAACTAGAAGGAAACAAAGGAAGGGCAAATGACACGACTACACAGGAGAATGACCAACAGCCACCTATCCCTAATTTGCAGCATCGTGCCACACATCCTCTGTTTTGAGGACAAGAGTAGCAGTCGCTGCGGAAGAGAGTCCAGCGACTACTGTGTCAGGGTTTCAGCCAGAACAATACACAAACAAAGGGAATTAATCGGATCGCAAATATACAAGATTGAAAACATTTATCGGCCAAAGGATCCAGAAAAGAAGGTGATAAGGAACAACGAGCAACTGCGGACAACGTTGTTTCTAGGTTATTGCCCTTCATCAGCGCAGTGCAGTGCTCGTTGTTCCTTATCACCTTCTTTTCTGGATCCTTTAGCCGATAAATGTTTTCAATCTTGTATATTTGCGATCCGATTAATTCCTTTGTTCGTGTATTGTTCTGGCTGAGACCCTGACACAGTAGTCGCTGGACTCTCTTCCGCAGCGACTGCTACTCTTGTCCTCAAAACAGAGGATGTGTGGCACGATGCTGCAAATTAGGGATAGGTGGCTGCTGGTCATTCTCCTGTGTAGTCGTGTCATTTGCCC
The DNA here is from genome assembly GCA_025584915.1 of Monochamus saltuarius. Classification (NCBI taxonomy): domain Eukaryota; kingdom Metazoa; phylum Arthropoda; class Insecta; order Coleoptera; family Cerambycidae; genus Monochamus; species Monochamus saltuarius. Next base: position 82,209,611 of record CM046721.1, on the reverse strand, counting down.
TTCCTTTTTTTCCTTCTGGTTTGTTTAAGCTGCACTGCGCTGATGAAGGGCAATAACCTAGAAACAACGTTGTCCGCAGTTGCTCGTTGTTCCTTATCACCTTATTTTCTGGATCCTTTGGCCGATAAATGTTTTCAATCTTGTATATTTGCGATCCGATTAATTCCTTTTGTTCGTGTATTGTTCTGGCTGAGACCCTGACACAGTAGTCGCTGGACTCTCTTCCGCAGCGACTGCTACTCTTGTCCTCAAAACAGAGGATGTGTGGCACGATGCTGCAAATTAGGGATAGGTGGCTGCTGGTCATTCTCCTGTGTAGTCGTGTCATTTGCCCTTCTGGTTTGTTTAAGCTGCACTGCGCTGATGAAGGGCAATAACCTAGAAACAACGTTGTCCGCAGTTGCTCGTTGTTCCTTATCACCTTATTTTCTGGATCCTTTGGCCGATAAATGTTTTCAATCTTGTATATTTGCGATCCGATTAATTCCCTTTGTTTGTGTATTGTTCTGGCTGAAACCCTGACACAGTAGTCGCTGGACTCTCTTCCGCAGCGACTGCTACTCTTGTCCTCAAAACAGAGGATGTGTGGCACGATGCTGCAAATTAGGGATAGGTGGCTGCTGGTCATTCTCCTGTGTAGTCGTGTCATTTGCCCTTCCTTTTTTTTTCCTTCTTGTTTGTTTAAGCTGCACTGCGCTGATGAAGGGCAATAACCTAGAAACAACGTTGTCCGCAGTTGCTCGTTGTTCCTTATCACCTTATTTTCTGGATCCTTTGGCCGATAAATGTTTTCAATCTTGTATATTTGCGATCCGATTGGTTCCTTTTGTTTGTATACAGATATATACACATACACATAATTTATACACATGCATATAAAATATAAAAATATATATTGAGACAATATGAAATAGCAGCTTCAATACTTATGAGAATTTACATGTTTATTTAAAAAAAAACCATAAAATAGAATAGAAATTATTGTTGTTATAAAAATTAAAACATAGTAGAATTATACAAAATAATATAAAAATTGACAATGCAGAGCATATAAACAGTTATTGTAGTGTAAAATTAAATAAATTACCATTTTTGAAAGAAAAAAAATAGTTAAAATTCATTAAATATTGGGACATGATATCATATTTTTGTATAGTACATAAACAAAAAAGGACTTAAACCAAGATTAAAGTATATAGAAAGAAAAAGAAAAGATCATTTAATAACATCATACACATATCAACATAAGTCAAGTGAAGATAATTAAAATATTAGTAATTTAAATAAATAAAATTTGTAAAACATTTAGAAATGTCAAATAAATATCATAGACAGGGACAAATGTCAAGTCTAAAGTTGGCTCCACAAGAGATATAACAAGGTACATAAAAAGAGTAATATTGAAGAATATTTAATTATTAGACATAAGTAAAATTGTAATAACAAAAAAAATTTGTCATAGTTTTAAGTAAGTGCAGTGAAAACATTAAAAACAGTGCATCGAAAAACTAAATAAGATCATATGTATGAACCATAATATGAGTGCAAATTTTACAACAAGGAATCAAGGTATCAAATTGGGAGAAAATTAGAGGAAAAACAAAAGTTTGTTGATTAGAGACGAAAGAATGTAAGAACGGGCAGCGTCGGTTTTTGAACAGAGGTTCCATAAAATTTAGAAATTAGCAAGAAAAAGTCCAAATAATAGTCAAAAGTAATACTCACGTTGCAAGAAAAGTGTCGAACAACAATATAAACAGAGATCCAGATCCAAGACAGAAATTTGGCAGTACCATATAGTGGGAAAACCAATCATCTGCAGCCCAATCACCAGTTCAGAGGGAGTTCCAAAGGATTTCCAGTCGAAGTCTTATAAAAGGAAATCAACTACAGAAAGGTATTTTATGTGCACATAAATTCACAGAAATTTACGTAAATTATATCAGAGAAAATAAACGCTAGCTAGCTATTAAATTCACAAAATAGACAGTCACAGACTCTAAAACTTATTAAAACAATAAGTTACTTACCTTAGTATAATTAATAATCTTTACTTTTCTATTTAATATATTAAAATTCGTTATTTAGTGGAACATCTGTCAAAAAGATATGAGTTGTAAATATAATACATTACCATCAATAAACATACACTAGCAGAATACCATAGAATCACGGATTTTAAGAATGTGTTGTACTATGTAAATTTCAAAGATAGGCAACTTTTAATACGTAACTGCCTTTAAAAATAAAATTTATATGTTACCTGTTAATAAATGTTCATAAAACGTTAAATATTCTTGAATAAGTAGTAAACAAATCTCTTATGAAATAAAAATTGTCCATTTTAAATTGATATTTATTTGAAAGTAAGATACAGAGTGTTTAAAAAAGATTTGACTTGACGAGCGAACCGACTACCAGAGTCTTTGTTCTCCAAGCAGCCAGGGTAATTGAATAAGCATAAAAAATATAAGATACAGGTTTGTAGTCCAATAAATACAATTTTCTTTTATACACAAAATACACAAACACAAAACATTACATAAACACAAATACAATTTCAACACAAATATTAATTGGCGCCCAACAAAAATTTCATAACATAACAATATATACAGATCAAAGAAATAACATAAAAGTATACGCATAAATACATACACACAATGCATGTATACATCACAAAGAAACACATAAAATAGACTATTTTTATTATTTTTATGTTCACTTATTACTTAACTTTACGGACTGGTCATTGAAGATAATATTAAATAGTTTATTCTTGAACGAGACTAGAGAAGCAATGCTTAAGGCAATAGGGAGACTATTATATTCTTTAGAGACCTGATATGAAAAGGATTTTTAAATAACTGTGTCTGGTGGTGTGGGATATCAATAGCATTTTTATGAGTATTTACGTTATGAATGCTTGTGCGATAAGTAATTTTATTCCACAGATAAGTAGGACTTTTGTAAATATAATTTTGTGAAAAAGCATTAGCGCATGAACTCTTCTTCGATTTGACATATTCAACCATCTAGTGTGTTCCAATGTGTAACTAATTTTGTCAAATTTGCGTATGCCATGTATGAAGCGTAAGCAGGAGTTCTGAAGTTTTTGTAGCCTATTACTATCAAAAACTGTCAGACATGGTCCATAAACAAAGTCGCAATAATTACATATACTTAAGACAAGAGAATCACACAGCTGTATTTTTAATTTTTTATTGAACATATGTCGGCAATGATATAAAGATCTTAATTTTAGAAAAGACTTTTGTAAAATAGAGGAAACATGGTGAGTAAACTTTAATTTGTTGTCAAATATAATACCTAAGTTTTTGGCTGTTTCAGCAGGTACTAGAGGTATATCATTAATTTTAATTTGTAAAACATTAGAAGGAGTAAAACCAAAAAACAGTATATTCGACTTATTTGAATTAATTACTAAATTGTGCTTAGTGGAGAGTTTTAGCAAAGCATTTAAGTCCTCATTTATTTCTTGAAATGATTTTAGTTCATTTCTGTTAAAAAATTTGTACAGCTGTGTATCATCAGCATACATGTGGGCCTTACTATGTTTCAAAACTGATAAGAAGTTATTAGTATAAATAGTATATAATAAAGGACCAAGAATTGAACCTTGAGCTACTCCACGACCAATTTTTTCTGCACTAGATGTCATACCTTTGTATAAGACTTTTTGAAATCTTCCAGATAAATAATTTTTAAAGAAATTTATTGAAAGTGGGCTAAGACCAATAAAGTGTAATATACCTAAAAGCAATTCGTGATTGATCATATCAAATGCCTTGCTATAGTCTAATAAAATTAACATACCCACTTTTCTTTTGTCCAGTTCTCTGAAAAAATCGTCGGTTATATTTAAAAGAGCAGTTCCACAACTGTAACCCGCACGGAAACCTGATTGAAATTTTGGGAGTATCTCATACCGGTCAATATGATTTCGTAATTGTCTCTCAACAATTCTCTCCAGTATTTTTGAGATCGTGGGGAGAACAGTTATGGGACGAAGATCATTTAAATTTACAGGAGAAGAAATTTTAGGAATGAGTATAACAAGCCCTTCTTTCCATAAGTTTGGAAAAACGGAATTTTTAAACAGAAATTAACAAGATGTGATATGTGAGGAATTATGAAAGGGCATAGAAAATTTATTAATGAAATATTAATTCCATCAGAACCACAATCTTGGGTTTTGATATTAAGAATAATTTGCATTATAATAGTATCATCTACTTCTTCAAAATTAAATAAATTTTGAAAATTAACTTTATAATTATTCGGATAAAAATTTAAAGTTTCCAAGTCGGAGTCACAAGCAGTACCATTTACTTTTAACAAATTTTTATTAATATCATTTTCTTTAATTTCTTAATTAAATTTAAAGTCGGCATTATTTTTAAGTACAGTGAATTCATTTAGTACTTTCCACTTCTGTTTGTTGTTAACATTAGAAAGTTTTGTTTGAAAATAAACCTTCTGTTCTGTACGTATTGCATTTGTAATATAATTCCTCAACGTTTTATAATAATCCCAGTGAGTGTTTTTCTTTCTCTTTTTATATTTATTTAAAGCTTTATTTCTCAAGTTTATCATAAATTTAATATTGTCAGTAATCCACGGCTTAGGGCTTTTTTTAAAAGTAATAGTTTTAAACGGTGCATGTATATTAAATAATTGAGTAACAAGATCATTAAAAATGTTTACTTTTTCATCTATAGTAATATCTTGATAAATCAAATGCCAAGGCAGCGCAATGAGATCTTTATTAAAAGAGTCAAAATTTATTTTAGAAAAGTCTCGGAACGTTTTAGTGGTATGGGTGTTTTTCATTACATTAAAATTAACTATGCATTCCGTGAGAAAGTGATCTGACAAATTCATATCAACGACATTTAATTTCGAGTAATCTAAAAAATTATTTATTATTATATAATCTAAAAGATGATCTTTACGTGTTGCCTCATTAACTATTTGTTTTAGATTCATACCCTCTAACAAGGAATTAAAAGTTTTTGTCGTATGATTATCAGCAAATAAATCTATGTTAAAATCGCCAACACATAAAAGTTAGTACATTCAACTGAGATCAAAGAAATAACGTTTTCAAACGTATCTAAAAACTTATTAATATTTGTATCCGGTGGACGATAAATAACACCAATACAGATTTGACTGTTGTCGACCGTCAGACTTATCCATAATTGTTCATAAACTTCATTGCTGTGAAAACATTCAATAACTTTAATTTTTAAAGAATTTTTAGCATATATACAGACCCCACCACCATGCAAATTTATTCTATCGCTACGATAACAATTGTAACCAGCAACTTTAATAGAATCATTTGAAATATTATTTTTCAACCAGGATTCAGACACACAAAAAATATCATATTGCCTATTAACAAGCCTCTCTCTAATAGAAATCATTTTTGGAAACATAGATTGAGTATTCCAATGACCAATACACAAATTTTTAGATACCATATTTATCAAAAATAAATCAGACAAAAAACACAAATGTAAATTAAATCAATGGTTATTATTATTTTCCACCAAAGGCGAAAAAAGAGAATATAATGGAATTAGAAATTAAAAATTAGTAATTTATTTATTTGTTAGTTTTCCACGCCTGGTTTTTGGACTAAACCTTTTCGGTTTTTCCTTCTTGGTTTTTCCCTTCTTGGGTAGTTCTCAAAGGCAAGTCCTTAACAGTTGAATCTTCTGCACGAACTTCTTCTAATGTTGCTGGTCCGACGTGTTGCAAGTCACAGTGAGTATGACTATCTACTTCACTATCACTAGAAGACTCAGCATGTTCTTCCAGTTCTTGTAAATCGTAATGCTTGTAACTTCAGTGATGAGGGAATAGCTTCTAGATGCTGTTCTGCAGGCACGGAACATATTGTTACTGTTGCTGTACTACGTGCTTCAGCACGGTTCATTTGAAGTTGTGATGAGGGATTTGATGCTTTGAGAATGCTGTGGGCTATATTAGAATGAGGAATAGAGATATTATTTTCTATATCCTGGTTCGTCATATTTGCTAGTTCTTCGTGGCGAGTGCCACCGGCAATTCCAAATATCGTGGCTACTTTGGTTATAAGATATACGTTTTCTGAGGCATTTAAGGGAAAATTTTATATTTCCTTTCTTTCTAATGCCTTTGATTTTTTCGGCTGGTAACCAACATTTGATTTCTTCAAATATGCCGTTAGCTTGAGGTATTCTATATCAACGTCCTTCTTTATTTTGAAGCATAGTTTCAACATCGAATACTTCGACCATAGAGTTGAAGGAGAGTTGCGTTTTGCAATATGGTGTAAATATGCCAAAATGCCTCTTATTTTAAAGATGAAGTGTTCTTCTGCATGCGCCATTGATAGAAGGCAACAAGCTGTTTTTCATAGCGACTTCTTGATTTTGCAGGAATTAATGCATCATTAGCAGCCTCTCATATCTCTGTCGGAACATCATTGAAAGACTTCTCACGCATTTTGGGTAGTTTACGAAGAAGATAAATGAAAAAGAAATCAAACCCAACGTTCAAACTGACCTGATTGAAAATTTGAAAGCTTATGTCAAAAAATATTAACAGTCAAAACTGCACGTAGTTATGGAAACGACAGGAACTTTTATCGGTGATTACTTACTCCTACTTACCGTTACAAGCGGTACTCATAACCACCTTGAGAAAAATCTAGCGCAAACTTTTTCGCTTAATACTGCCTGTATCCGCTGAATTTCGTTAGACACAAGCATTGTCACAACAGTATGATAGAAGTAGAGTAACAAAAATCGTGCAGAAATGTTCCACTTTCACCACGAAAAATCGTGCGGAGAAGTACACTTTTCCGCATGACCTTACGACAAAATATTATTGTGTAAATAACCTTTATTAAGAACTATTTAAATATAATCTTTAAAGGTTTTTAATTTTTTTGATACTTAAAATTTGTATTCACTCTTAAATCTGTTGAATATCGTTAGATTATTTTAAATGACAAGGAAGAAAAATACCTGTCACATTAAATAAACTATTAATTGCACTCGAAAGCAATTTATATTTCACTATCCAATAAACACTGAATTCAAACAATTCCGCTTTAGCCTATTCATAATTTGAACAATGCATATATCCTGTTTAAATTTAATTTTTCCTGGATTACCTCATTAATTAAACAAACAATATGCATATAATTTTAACAACAATTATTCGCGGAAAATAAATGCCCAACATATTTTTGTGTTCATAAATCCGCTAATAAAACATTTAATTGGTATATTATATTATTTTTCAAATATGTTAATCACAATCCTAAATATGATGAAAATTCAATATTTGCATAAAGGCGGCTATCATGAAACATTTTTAAATATGTTATTAATTTTCTCTATGACCGATAAATTTTGTGAAAAAGTTTTTATAGACATCATTTTTTATTAAAATTACACCACTAAACATCTTAGATGGTTCGGAACACCTCTTATAATTATAATGAATATATGCATAGTATTCAAAATGAATGTCGTTGCTTGCGAAAAGAGTTTGCCGTACAAACGTCTAGTAACCAAAGAGTACTAGATACTTTTGGTGATATATGCCCCTTTTGTATCGCCATTTATATTTTTGACATCCTGTATAAATCATATTGAATTTTTTCTAGTGTAGTATGTAACTAGGTTTATTTATTTATTTCAATATTGTAATCTACAGAACAAATCCAATTATCGATTACAATCTTCAACTATTATTATTATTATTATCTATGTGTGTGTTTAACATTTTTGAAGCTTTATATTCCTTTCGCAAAAACCATGTGAAATAATTCCACACTTTTTATGGGAAATTACTACAATGAGTACCGGCATTGATTTATTCCTGCAGTATCTGTGTGAACAGCCAATAACCCTTGTCGGACACACCACCAGACATAGACCGGTTTCGGGCTTGTTAGCCCTCATCAGTATGCCATAGGTGAGATGACCGACAATTGAACTAGCTGTTCCTTCATATGTATGTTCAGATATAAACTGAGTGCAGGTGAGATATAAGTGGTCTTGCTTACTTCCTGCTCTGCCTAAGTGGCTCGACTTATAGGAAGCGACCTACATTGCACCAGGTACTTAACGCAGACCTCTCGCCCTGGGCGACGAGCCATTAAATCTGTAAATGATACTGCAGGAAACAACTACTCCGCGGACTAATGCCCCGACCGGCATCGAATTACTCCTGCAGTGTCTGTGTAAGCAAGTAAGTAAGCAAGACCACTTATATCTCAACTACAATGAGAATGGTCAAGAATACAGATTTGCATTTTGCTCGTGAGAATTTACGTCACTTTCTGAGGGAATATGTTCTACTAAACTCGAGAATCGAGTCCCTGCGGGTAAATAAATGGGATGTTTCTGTCGAGTAGGTTCTGGCATGAATAAGATTAAATTTGCTTTAATATAAATAAAGTATATTTAAATATTAAGGTTGTCGCTAAGTCCGGCCATGAGATCTGCGAACGAAATGCGGGCTTTAATTATTAGTATTAAGTCAAATACCGTGTGAGATGATTATAGTTCTTCAATAAACAATGTTAGCTCTATTCTTTATAACCTGGGTGTATCCCAGCTAGCAAAGTAGTTCTATAATTTTAGAGTAATAGGAGTTTTATATTCTGTTAATACTTTATAGTTGTATTTAGAATACTAAATTGTTGCATTAATGTAGCACATGAGACTATTTTGTCTTCAGAAATTGAATTGTTTTTAAATTTGTTGCAAGAACGTTCTTAGAGCAAATTTATAGAGCACTTATAAGATAACTACTAATGTAGCCCTATAAGTGTGTACAATAACACAATTTTACAGCAACGGTGTATAGAATCAAATTACTGTAAAACCGATGCAAAATACTGCTTTATAGAATTATACCATCTCCTGTAACACTCTTATAAAATTATTCCGTAATGTCGCTTATAGTTTAATTATAGAACTATTGTATAAGGCGCTGTTAAGTTACAATTCTGCTGCGGAAAACAAATTACAAATATGGGAGCTGCTATCGAACTTAAGAGAAAAAGCTCTTTAAAGCAGTTGTAGAGAATAATAATACAGTTGTTATTAAATTATTATAGAGTAAATAAGTAACAAATGCCTTTTTGTTCCATAAAGAAACGCTATAGAACCACAGTCTATATACAGTCCGGCGTCTTCACGTCGGCTCCTTTGATGTCGAGGTCCCAGATTTCGTTTTTTAGATGACCGAAAGACGACTGCGCATTTAGCCGCGCACATTCGCGCGCTCAATGGGCACGGTGATTGGTCAAGAAATAGAATGTTTTCCACTTTGTCGTGTACATATGAATTTCATTGGTGTTCATTGCGCATTTAGCCGCGCTTTAGCCACACCCTCTGGAACCTTCACTCGACGAACTGTATAATAAACTGTGATAGAACTATCATTTTTTATATATGTAGGTTTCCCATAGCCCCATCTGACGAGACCTGCCTGTAATAGTACGAAATATTTTGATCAAAGTATAATGGGGAAGTTTGTATAACGTAGTCATGACTTGTAAAATTATTATCTGCTTGCAGAAAGAAAATTTCATTACGATAGATAAGATTTATTTGATTGCTAAGAGAAATTGATTTTCTTATAGAAATTTAGTAACATATTTAATTTAGACCATTCCAAACCTTAAACATTTTCACTTTTAGATGTTGAAGTTAAAGAATTTTAATAGATTTATTAAATAAGATTGAAATAAGTGAAATTACCGCAATAAAATATGACAACACTGTGAATATTAAGTAGTTGCTTACGAAGCATATTTGCTCTATAATCATTGCAATCGACACAAAATGTCATATTAGTGAGAATCTATTGGAAATACAAGATGAAGCCTTTCTTTCTGTCGCCATATTGTGAAGAAGGAAAAAAATCTTAATTAAAAATTTGTACAATATAAATAGGTTAAATGATATCAATAATATGGATATACTTACTTTCTGACTATTTTATGTGCAGTTGGTTGTTAAATTCATCAATTTAGAAAAATACAATTTATTAAATTTCCAGCATCATAGGAAATATAAGGTTAACTGAGGGCGCGTCAAAAAATTACCATTATGTACCACATATTTCACGATAAAACTTTTTCCGCATTAAAATGTACTGCTCCCTGATGGACAAACAAACTAAGCAATTCGTAATAATGTAAGTAAGTACTCCTATGCAGGCTGATTAAGCCCATCTTATTGGTTCTTATTGGCCCGTCCATATTATTTCTAACATGTGCGATACAGAAACATTTTGTTTTTAAAAGATACAATTAAACGATTTTAAAGTTCTTTAAATATAACACCATGCAACAAAAATTGTATAGCGAAGTGCTATAGAATTTTTATGAGATTGCTTTGTAACTGTGTTATAAAAATTCTTTAAGACTTCTATAATTATTTCCTGCAAGCTTTACAGAACCGCTTAAAGAACTAAAAGGTTCTATAGAACGGTGCCCATTTTTATGGTATAAGTGTTGTAAGAACGTTTTGAAAATGTTCTTATAACAAACATTGCTCTATAAAATTTGCTCTGGAAACGTTCTTACAATTTTTACAGAACAAGAAATTGTTAGCTGGGATGCTACAATTTAATAGCAATAATTCTGTAACACTGCACTAATATACTTAACATCTATCCTTAGTAAACATCTGTAGTCAATTTGCCTTAACCTATGTAAATCATTTGAGGGTAATCGAAATATTAACTTTGCCTATCAAACTACGCTGAAAACTCAGCTGAAAGTGTTTTGGTATGCGTCTGCATTTGCACAGTTGCCTAGACCAAATTCGTGAAGGGATATGAAATATTTATAGATTGATCAAAAATCGTAATTCAAGTAGAGATGTTCCGTCGGCGAACATCAATATAACGGGTCTCTTGAGGTTGGCTATAAGAAAAAACACAAAATAATGTTCTTTCTTGTAAGATAAGAAAATAGTTCTATTATTTCGCTGTTGAAAATTTAATGACAATCATTTTATGTTTCTACGTCAACATAACGCTTGTAATAAGTCACATATAACTTTGTTTTTTTCTTTATGCGGGAAAACAAACACTAGCCAGCAATTTAATCAGTACAATGAATGATTACATTGACAATTTAATTTATATACATAAAAGACCAAATGCCACAGTGTAATTGTCGCTTTGACAGCGGCTAAAGTTATCTGTAACTCTTACAGCGACAAATGCACTAGTAGTTGTTTCACTTATTCAATGGTGGTCGTGGCATTATCCCGTAGAGTAGTTGTTTCTTGAAATTCCATGTTTGCTTTCAGTGGTGTCTACTGCATTTAGAACGCTTCGTATCTGTGATATTTCAGTCCTTTGTTGAGTAGCAAATGGCCGAAGAGGTAGCTTGTTCTACACCGCGTGCTGTTGCTTTTTCTTATTTTGTTGGAAAATGTCTGTATACTATTAAAAATTGGTAAACTGAATGTTTAAATCACAAACAAGCTCTAATTATCTACAATTATCTACAGCTTCTGTGAATACCTCGTTTATTTGCATTGTTATTACTTTTAGTTTTACTGTAATTATAAATGTTATTATTATATTTTATATTAATGTTGTAGGGATGTTAAATTTTTATATAAACATTATTATTATTACTACTAAATAATTTGCTCCAATGTTGTATTACAAAACATCTCAATTCTTCACCTACTGAGAACTATTCTCTATATCATCCAAGTTGGAAACCGAAACCAACCTTGTTTGCATATAATACTATTTAATTATTTAATGATTTAGGAAAAATCCATTCCTTTTTAAGCAATGCATACGGTTAAATACTTCCAGTACCATGAACAGAACTCTTGGTATTATTGCTAAATAATAAAGTGTTTTATGATAAGAATAAAGCACAGTAATTTTATAATACTATAAATATATGTTATTATTAATTAATACAGACGTTAAGTAAATCGATCGCTGTGGTAACTACTTAATCTGAAAATGTTTCTATCTTTCGAAGTAGATTAGAACATACAATTTTTCTCTTCAAAATGGCCGACTTTTTTGCACCTGATAATTATTTACAATTTGTTTTTTGCATTGTAAATTTAACATGCAAAAATAATAATTATTAACAGTACTCTTACGAGGTGACAGGTATATACGGTTCCTTTAAATTTTTTTCAGAAATATGTTTACCGGTTACAGAGAACAATCCCGTGAGTCACACCAGATATCACAGTAATTACTTCTACTACTACTCTTCAACCAAAGTCTTTTGTAACGATTGGATCCCGTTTTATCGAATAAGTTCAATAGTTTTAAAAATTTTTGTTTCCTTTGTTGTCTTAGCTGAATTGGATCTCCTTGTTAACTTGGAGTCTTGTGTTTGTGTTCGTTCAAACTAATTGGAAACAGAGTAGCTTGTATACACTTCGTATTTTGTTTCAAAGAAGGAAAGGACGATATTATTTTTTCATCAAAGTTTATGAGCGACATAATTAGAAAATCTACCTTAAGTAATCATACAAATGTTAATTCAACTCTAACATTTTATGTAATTGTGGACGTAACAATCTACGTAGATGTTAAAAAGAAAAAACAGAATGCTTTCCACTATAATGAAAAAATATGAATACGGGTCGGAAAATACTGTGTGTAAAATAAAGTTACATACTGCAATAGTTAGCTGCAGGTTACTCATACCAACAAGGTGGACAATCTAATTCAATTAGAAATAAATTAACCCCCTAAATAAAAAAAACGAAGTATGAGTATTTTAAACATAAAATAAACTAAAATCAACTTAATACAAAAAAAAATTATATGTATCATCATTAAAATTTTTTATAATGTATCAGTATTAAAACATGGAAATTGAAGTACTTAAACTGTGCTAAAGAAATTTCAGATGAGTTTAACATATTATTATTCAAATATGAACCAAACATTGGCTAGTAAAATTTATAAAAAATCCTAATTATAGGTTTAAAAGAAACATTAGATCAAATTCATTTGTAGTAGTTGTTAATGAAATAAAACACATTTTTATATTAGAATGAAAACATAAAAACTCAGCTGGAATGAACTGAAGGCTGAAAATTTAATGTTAATAAGCCAGTGCTTTAATTTTAGTTTTTTTTTAAACGATGTACGGAGATTGGTCATTGACCAACAGCTTTCAAGGAATCATCTTTATAATCCTCATCATTATCCTCATCATCATACTCATCCTCATTTTCATCATCCCTCTCATCCTCCTCGTCATCAACATCATCATCCTCAACCTCCCCATCCTCCTCAAAGTCTTCATCCTCCTCTTCATCATCCTCTTCTTCTTCCTTCTCCGCCTCCTGCTAATCCTTAATTTCGAGTATTATGCTTGTGCTCCTTAAAACTAATTGGAAACAGAGTAGTTTGTATACATTTCGCATTTTGTCTTAAAGAATGAAAGGACGATATTATTTTTTCATCAAAGTTTATGAGCTACTTAATTTGAAAATCTACCGTAAGTCCTCATGTAAATGTTAATTAAACTGTAACATTTCATGCAGTTTTGGGCGTAACAATGAACGAATGAATGTTTTAAAAACAAAAAACATAATGCTTCCCACCATATTGAGAAAAATATTAATACGAGTGGAAAATGCTGTGTCTGAAATAAAGTAAGTTTATCCGAGGAACGGTTCCGACCGTAGTAGTCGTAATATCGACAATAGGAGCCGAAATCAATATATGGACGGGCCCAGAGACACCGATAGCGGGTCTGTCCCCACAGAGCCTAGCCCGATAACAACCGAGGCAGGTAAAAGAATCCCGGCTAATGCTAGGAATGTGCATTTTAACTCTGTTTCTGGTAGCTACCAGTTACCGAGGTCACGGCACAACAACCCGGAAAATCACCATGTATCAAGATATTGTAGAAGTTTAAAAAAATCATGCCGAAAATTTACCAGAAAGAAGGAAGTACGAAATTAGCAGAGAGGAGTAGGGAGTAGTATATAGATATAGAAGAACGAGGATGACTACGAAGTGAACAAATAGACGTTAGAGTTATTATTAAATAAAGCAGATAATATCGAAGTACAAAAAATCACGAGGAGAATTTACAATGAGGGAGGAGGTACGGGAGGAGCAGGAAGGAGTAGGGAGGAATACATAGATACAGAAATATGAGGAAGACTACAAATTGAACGAATAGACGTTAGAGTTATTACTAAATTAAGCAGATATTATAGAAGTACAACATGAATTTTAGTTGACGAGATTCGAGATTGGCAGCAATAAAATTGTGTAAAGTAGTTTTCAATAAATCATGAAACTGATTAATCCTTTTACAAATAAATTGTCAATTTATTGTTCAATACATTGTTGTCTGTAAAGCAGCTATGAAAGATATATAAAAGCACTTGGTCAGTCTTAAGAATGTGGTCAAATTTACTGCGCATTTTAATTTTATAAACAAAGCTGAAATGGGATTGTCGGCTATGTATTCTTTTAATTTATCTCTTTATGTTCAAAAATGTTGTGTAAAGGTATTTTGCCTATTTAACAGGTTCCCTGCCGGTGGTGGTTTCAATAACATGTTATCCATGCGAGTGGTTTTTGTTTCTATAAAATTAGAGATTTGATAGTTGAAAATTATCTAAATTATGTCTATATGAGTCGAATCGGCGAATAGCGAATTTGCTGACTGGACTATAATTTTAATTTCGACGGCATTTTCCGTCAGTGGCACTGCACGTCTAAATAAATTGAAAGCTATACACCAGTGACAGTATTTTACGTCGCAAATCTTGTCTATCAAGTTATCAGTGAATTACTTTGAAAATTTGATTCGGCTAGTAGGCGCCACAAAATGTAAGTAAGTACTCTTGGTGGATAAACATAACATTTTTCTCATTGCATGTATCAAAGTAAAATAATATTATTCTCTTAGCATTTCTACACCAATATAATATAAGTACATACTAATTTCAAGTCGCTAAATTTAACCGTTTTCAATTTATTTACTATTTTGCATTTTATATAATTTAATGTTGAAGATAAGAGTAGGTATGTAAAATTATTTTATTTATTATTAAATTTCAAGTTTAGACTTATTTAGTAAGTTATGTGATAAATAAAATTTAAAATTTGTATTAGATATATTAAAACCGACGATGTCATGAAAATGAAATTACAACAAACAGAAAATGGTTTAATTTAGGGATATAAAATTAGTATGATAATAATTTTCTTTTAAAACTTTGATACATACAGTGAGAAAAAAGTTATGACCAATTTTTCTCCGCGAGTGCATTTTGTAGCGCCTTTTAGTGTTGAGAACAAAGTACGGATTTGTTTTTCAAAGTAATTCATTGAAAGCATTCTAAAAATTTTAATAATTTTGAAATCAAAACTTTAAATTTGAGATCCTGTGTCTTATGACTAAGGTTAGTTGGCTAAATTGCATTATTTTGTCGCCATGAACCTGCTTATTCACCTCATCTGCCTCGTCTGGTTACCAAGTATCGCTTTCGTCTCCGTTGAACAACTACGTTTTGAATTTTGCACGAAACCTTTATCTGTATGGTAATGGTTTATTCGGGCTCTTTGTTTGAGGCTGAGACAGTACCAGCCTTGCCAGTTTTCCAGTCTTATTCAAATAAAAAAAGACAAGGAAGTATTCGAGCCGTGTAAACCTCTCTTAAAGGTTTTTGCCGAATGCCTGTATAAACTGCCGTACTTGCACAAAGTACTCATATAGTGCAAAGTGTGTGCATGTACACAACCTGATTTTTTCAGAGTGGATGGAGGGCTGTTTCCAACCAAAAAATTATACTAGAGACCCTTGTGCGTTTTTGGATTTTTTTCTCCAACTTGTACATAATAATATTAATATATTAACTTTTTTGTAACTTACCTACATATTTGACACTTCACCGCCCATTATATGAAAAACGATATTTATTTATTATGATTCAGTAAAGATACAAACCAAAGGCTTAGGAGCTGGTTTTTGGAGAGTTCTTAGAGGACTGCCTCCTGAGTGGATACGCAAAAAGCACAGTCTACCCCTTGGGTGTTTTGCGCAATAAGTGTGGTTTCTTGGTGGTGGTATGGGTCGTGGAGTGGAAATGAGTTCAACTAACAATTCACATCACTGAAAACACAAAGTTACTTGGATATTACATCCCATAGGTTCAAACTGGTTCAATCCCTATTAAATATGCTTAAATGCTTTTAAAACAGCGGTAATGACTTTTATTAAGTACATGTACACAAAATATTTAAGAGAAGACACAATAATAATAAACCACCCTTATTGCGCAAAACAACGAAGAGGTTGGACTGTGCTTTTTTGGATGGGGACTCACAAGACAGTGCTTGAAGAAATCTGCAAAAACCAGCTGGTCAGACTTTTGTTGTATCTTTACCGAACCATAATAAGTATAGTAAATAAAAGCAAAATAACAAAAAGAACACAAGGGTGTCGAGAGTGATTTCTTTGTTGGAGACATCCTTTCATTCACTCTGAAAAAATCAGCTTGTCCGCATTTACTTTTTTCAAATATGTTATCTCTACTGGGTTAATATTATAAATGATCATTTTACTAATTTAATTAAAAAAAGACAAGGAAAATTCATAAACCGTACACAGAAACCTATGTCACAAAACCTTTTTATAGTGCCTATGTAAATCACCTTTCGTCAAATGCAGTGCCGACGTAAATAACCCAGCTATATATGTCACCTGAGAAGCGACGGAAAATTCCGTCAGCGGCACCAGAGTGATAGCGAGCCCGACGGATTCCTTCAGTGATACTGAAAGTATTAAGGAGCAGAACAGTATTTTTTTTGCAAATTTAATTTAGATCAAACATTATTTTTTATTAAAATATGGATATGCTTGCACTTTGAAAGTTGTAAAACTGAGACAACAGGATGTATAATGTTCATTTAAAGGGAAATTCATTAAGATCTTTTGCTATGAAACACATTATTGAATTTGAGGAGACCGCATTATTTAACCTTTTTGTTTAGGATCCCATTACCATATTCCAACAAGCGTCCATTACGAGCTCAATTAGCAGGCTAAATCTTTATTTTATGCAAATAGATATAAAGTGTTCATAAACTCCACCTAACCCGTTTAATCCGCATTAATAAACGGTTTACGTACGTCTTTATACTTCGCAGAATCCTATATTTCCAAATTAATTACAATATATTGAAGATGTCGGCCAAAGTTCTAAGTGTATTTGATGAGCTCGGTTCTCTTAACGATATCTCTAACACAGAGGGCTCCTAGCAACCAGCAGTCATTCCACTAATCCAAATTAGTTGCGGAACAAAATTTCTCGATCTACGAAATTTGAAATTCGGAAACCACTTTGAACCGTTGAATTGTATAAAAATTTTGACTTCTACTCACTTTTTCACATATCAAAATTTAATCCAGTTAAGCAGATATATTAATTATAGACTTTTTTTGGTTTGTTTTATATATATATGTATCTCAGTCTCTTTTATATTCTTCTTTATCTCTGCTTCTTCCATTATAACAGTACTATAAATAAAATATATATAAGTATTATATATATATATATGTATATTAATATAATTAGAATTAGAATAAGGTATATAAATATAGATAGATTGAATGTTTACTGTCAAATGTGGATGTTACAGCCCAAAATATAAACAAACACTGCTGAAAAATTCGATATTAAAAACCAGTTCAAATAATCCTATACATTTCGTGAATCAAAAAATTATGTATGTGTGCCTCAAAAATGTTTCTATCAAGTTTTTTTTAACTGAAACCAATACTTATAGATAAACCTACGAAATCTCATGCAGCACTGATAAGTAATAATATATTTAAATTTCTTTTATAAAATGACGACCTTAAAATATTATTTTATAAGTAATAACGACCTTAGTCTGAACATACATCTGTAAACACCAAGATGTATACTTAAAAATAGTTCCTGTTACACTAAAGACAAGCGCCAAGATGTATACTTAAAATCCATCAACTTCCCGGCCACTACAAGTAGTCATGAAAACAATCCATCAACTTCCGGCTAACTATAAAAGGTTAGAAACACTATAATAACGTTGTTTCGCCACTTTACCTTAATTCTCTATAACCTCAAATCTGCAATATATGTAGTTTATGTCAACATCTCACATCTCACGCATTTTTATACCAAGTGTATATGTAGAATGACTTTTAAAATAGTGTCTACAAAAGAGAAAAAAGGTATTTGTTTCTTTATCCATGCCAGTGGGAAAATAACGAAACATTATTCTGGCCAAAACATTTAAATCATTCTCAAAGAGAAACTTTAAGACGCAATGTAATAAGAAGTGCTCCCAAAGACACTTGGTCTTGGCTAAGGTATATTTTAAAATTCTCAGAATTAGGAAATTTTAAAGATGTTTTTTAACTCGAAAAGCAATATACTGTTTAGAGTTGTTTTCCTTTTGTTGTTTTAATTTTCTATAAAACGTAGTCGAATACCGAAATGTCTTATTTCTGCGAGGTTTTTTATTAATACCCATCTTACACATAGACGCAGGATAAAGCTGGTAACTATTGTATTTCTTTAGCGTTATAAGGTCATGTAAGTCACTATTGGGTAATGGTTACTCCATAGCATATTTTGAAGGTAGTAGCAACTTTGTAGTAATTTTGATTCCATGTAAAATGAGGAAATCACTTATGGATGAAGCAATAACGTAGCGACACCTGTAAATATTTTTAAAACCGTTTGGAATTAGAAACTAGACTATAGAGGGAATGCATTTTATAGTCATGTGATTACCATATTGTAACCTCTATGTTGGGTCAGCGTAGAAACAAGTCACGTAGACAAACTTTATTGTCACTCTTGATTACACAAGAAATATCTTCCAAACAAATTTCACAACTGTCAACGCTTTACTTTGACGTTTGTCAATCGCCTTCGACTGCTCAATATAAACTAACTGAATAAAAATAGAATATAGCCTGGACTATTCTAGATAACGTCAAAATAAAGGTATTACAAGAATTATAATTTCTAACACAAACAGGAACATAATTAAGAAACTAAAAAGGTAGGTGAGCTTCCGTAACAATATGTTTTGGAGCATTCATGAAAAGTAGTGGAAAACAAACACGACAAACTTCATTTTTCGATGACGGAATTAAAAAACTTTCAATCCGGTGGAAAACTATATTAATTAAAGTGGAGATGATGTAGAAAAATGAGATGTATAAAAAAATTCTTTTGTGGTGACAATAAATACACAAATTTCGTTTTAAATTTGATTCATCCTCGTATAATAAATACTATCAAATTTTCTTACTTTTGGCGAAAGCGCCGGTAGAAGAAATAGAAAAGTTGATATTATGTTGAAATACAAATTTATACAGGCTGATTCAGAACTACTATCAAATTTTCTTACTTTTGGCGAAAGCGCCGCGACAGGAGAAATAGAACCGTAGAAGTTCAATTAAATTTTAAAAGTGGATACTAGAATTCAGCGCAGCCAGACATTATTCCAGTGCAGCATAAACTTCCTTTTGTTCATCGGACATTATTTATTAATAAATTTTAAAATGATGTTTGAATATTATTGTACCATAAGTTGGTACATTAAAACAATGAAGCATAAACAAAATCCACTAAGTTTACTCAGAGCCCTCGTTCAATTATCCGAGATACTTCACATTCCAAATTAAATGAACTGTATATGTATGCATAAAGCTACCAGGGTCCAACTTACTTATCCAGTTCTCTAGTTATGTACTTGAAATGTCTATTATATTCCTTTAGATGAGAGAATTAACATCGAAGAGGTAATCTAGCCCACAACCTACTCTCATCTGTGCTGGAGTAGCATTATATTGCATCTCGGTAATAACACTATAAACTAACAACAATATTAATATAAATCGGAACGGTATAAGACCATAGTGGATTCGCTCTCATGGTTGCTGTTATCCCTCTTAATGCTTCCTCAAAATTTCAGATCCCTTGGGACGAGTATCTTGTTATCCTAACTATCCATTTTGATAGGAAGCATTATGTGACAACCGTACTATTTTAACGTTTGCGGCAGGTATTTCATTGACGTAGGTATGGGATACGATAATATGTAGCCTATATCTGCTATTGGAAGTACTTAGTTAGTAAAAAGAATCAATATCTTCTATACTGCATATGCAGGGTGTTCAGTAAAGGATTAAATCAACTTACCTTTGTACATGGTGTCTCAAACTCGATATTATGGGCCTACTGTGAGAATACACAAAATTTAAATAACATTTGTGACACGTGGTGTTACAAAGGTTGAGGTAAGCTTCATATTCAATATAAAGTATTATCTTTGGTATTTGACAAAACGACTAATGATGCCCCATCAATTATATTTTTTTTCAGAAACAAATCCCTATTTTATTTCCTGTTAAAAAGCTCTCTCTTTTCTAATAAATTTATATTAGAGAAATTTGTTTGTTTTACTTGCCACTGAAGTGATAAAAAATATTGTCCTAAAGAGTCTCAAAAGAAATGACACCTAAAAACATTAGCGGTGGAAGGATCATGTAGTCGTTGGAAAATAATTGAGTGTTCGTTGTTTAAAGTGCATAAACCTCACAAAATACTTACCATTACTCAATACGAACGCAAACGTATAACTTTTGCGCTTACAAAATATTTTCTCATTCAGAAAAAAGTTGATATGTTCACAACTTTGTAGGCTGTCAGAGCTATCATGTGTCTGTCAAAAATTCTGATAAAATTGATAATATTAAGTTTGCACGTAAATCGGAGTAAATTGAAGTCACTCAGTCAGATAACATGCAATTATGTAGTGAAAGCTTTTATTTTGGATATTTTTTACAAGTGTTGTATTTGGAAAATAGTACTGTTGGTACCAATAAAAATAATGTGACACATGAAAAAAGGAGTCTCACTGGAAAAGATGTAGGCAAATATAGATTTTATGTAGTGCTAAATGAATAAGAATAGATATAAATAAATACAAAGTTTTTTATAAAGAACTAATGTTGATTATTCATAATAAATGTTTATTATTAATTCCTAATAACATGATTTATTTGTTTGATGATAAACCTACTAATATTATAAATACGAAAGTTTGTGTGTTTGGGTCTCAATCACGTATACTTACATATAAATGACTGAATGGATTTGGATGACATTTGGCAAACATATAGATCATGATCTGGATGCATTTTACTTCAGGACGGCAAAGGATTTCCGCCTTAAATCCTGTGGGTCGAAAACTAGCAAATAAATATTTATAATTATGTTCTTTAAATATTGGGGGTTGCAACTTTACCAATTTAACCTGACCTTATATTTTATATCGGTGCAACATCCTCGGAATCTGTCTCGTGCGGCTTAAAGGTCTGTTTATATCTACAGACATCCAGCGTGTCAGACACGTGCGCTGCCAGACAAAATAATATTATTCTATACAATATGTATTAACGTATTTATATCTATCGTAACACGGTCGCGCAGACGCCGACAGACACGGGTCGTGGCCGGCCAGTATTCTCGGAAAGAATATTTTGTCTGCGCGGTTCATGTCTGTGGCTACTTACCGGGCAGTGTAAATAGAGTATCGGGACCGTACAGACGTGTTTTGTATTTAGTAACTGCCAGTGAGAGCGGCCGCGGCCGACACCGACGACAGTGTCTGTCGATGTCTGACACGGTACACTTCACGTTAGATGTAAATAAATGGTGTCTGTCGGTGTCTGCCACGGTACTTGTCTGAAACGCACCGTGTCTGTAGATATAAACGCACCTTATCAAGGCCAGTTGCCAGTCAGCATCCAAAAGAGACCGGTTTTCTTATCTTTCTCAACAGAACGTCAATGAATTTGGAAAATTACTGGAAGCAATAATGAACTCTCTCAAAATACAGGTCACGGGCTATATCATCTTCTCATTGGTAGTGGTAATCATGTGTATATTATACTACAAAATAGCAATTCAGTCGCAAAATTTCAGCCATGATTTCCGGGGATTCAGAATGCACTGAGCTTTATACATTTGAGATTTGAGAACTACTTGGTGTTGCGTGTTGATTTATATATTGTTGTGAATGTGCCTTGTTGATTTTTATTTTAGTAATTCAGTGTTAATAAATATGAGTAGTCATGTCGATGGTGAAACAGAAATGCTAAATAAAATTGTCGTTAAATAAATGTTTACTCTTCTAGTTTGATATTTTCATTTGTTCATTTATAACTTCTGTAAACATACATAACAAAGTATAATTTATTAGTTTATACTTTGTGACACACATAGGATCTGCTACCTACTCCTACGAATTCTTTACTCCCATTCGTTGAGTGCAGAGTATTCTGCACGCAGCGAATATCGAGAAAGTTATCCAGAGTTCATCATTCCTGATCATAAAACCTTTACCAGATTGGAGGCGACCTTGCGACGAAATGAAGATGCATTTTCTGTTCGGAAGAATCAAATAATTGACCGAAGGGTAAGAAACAATATTAATGCAGTTAGCCGGGAATTAAATTTGGATAAATCAATCAAAGACCAGTGAAAACAGATTTAATGTTATAGCTCAAATTGTAGTAAATGTAGGTTGATAAAAACCTTTTTTGGCATGTTCTTTGGACGGACAAAAGTCGGTTTGTCATACAGGCACAACGAACACTACTTGTCCTCACATTGTAAATCCAGTCCAAAACCAAGGCCATTTTGGAGTAAATGTATGATGTGGAATCATCGGTAGGCATTTAATTGAGCCTTATTTTTATGAACATACATTAAACAACGTGAGTTACCTAAATTCTCTACAAGAAGAACTTTCTGGAGAATGTGCCTTTGCAGCTAAAGATAAATTAATGGTTATAGCACGACCAGAATAGTGCCTCAATATTTAGATAACAATTTAACAGAAAAATAAATTGGCATTAATGGA
Source organism: Monochamus saltuarius (assembly GCA_025584915.1). NCBI lineage: Eukaryota > Metazoa > Arthropoda > Insecta > Coleoptera > Cerambycidae > Monochamus > Monochamus saltuarius. The sequence goes on along the minus strand of CM046721.1, from coordinate 82,186,610 downwards.
TCTATTTAGTGTCCCGGCAAGTCACCAGATCTAACACCCCTTGATTTCTTTATGGAGGGGTTGTAAAAATTAAGGTTTACAAAACACCTTCGCGAAATATTAATCATTTGAATAAAAAAGTCATACAGCTAAAGGCGAAATGTTAATAAACACAGCTCACATAGAAGTCAGGCGACGATTTGATATGTGTCTTGATATGAGAGAAGGAATAGATTATAATATGTATGTAGTATGAGGGCGTTTGCCTCATTTTTTAAGTTTAGTTATTGTTATCATCACCTTTTGTTTTAAATGAATTAAAGAATTACCGAGTTTAATCCTTTTATTCATTCTTAATGACATTTATGCATTTTAAACAACGAACATTCAATTCTTTTCCAACGAATACTTGATCCTTCCACCGCTAATGTGATTTTTAAGAGGTATTTATTTTGAGACTCTTTAAGACGATATTACTTATAACTTTTAAACGGGAAGTAATATAGAAACATTTTTCTAATAAAAGTTTATTTAATAAAAGAGAGCTTTTTAACAGGACAAAAATTTTGGGTATGGTTTTGGAAAATATATAATTGGTGAGGTCTGTAATATATGTATTTGTATATAGTTATAGTATTTAGAAGTAAGAAGTTTAATTTATTTGGTTCGCTGTATAAGTGTTTCGGTGAGTTGACTAGCGTTTTTTGTATATATGTTTTATGTTTGTAGATTGTAGATATAAAATTGGGAAATACGAGCGTTTTGTAGCAGTCTTAGTTAAAAGTAATATATGGGATCAAAACGTATTACAGTGTGTTATTTCACCCTTGGTATAAACGTCATAAATTGTTTCTAGCAAATCCCAAAGATAATAATTTCGATTGAAAATGGAGCTTACCTCATCCCATTTAACACCATCCCAAATGTAAAAATATTCTGTCTCCTTACAATGGGCCCATAGTATCGAGTTTGAGGCGCCCTGTACAATTTTACTTCTTTAAGAAGTTATAGGATTTTTTGTGAAATAAACACGAACATCTAATTGATTTTTGAGGTAAATGTACAAGGTCTTCTGAACGCTTGTCCCACTATATTATCCATTTCAGATTTATTTTAAAGATGGATATTTTTGGAAAATGATTAGTTATTCTGAAAAATCTTTCTATTTTTTACTGAATTAGAAAAGTATTTTAAGCTAATATAAATCAAATCTCCTACAATTCCTATCAATGAATGTATATTAGCTTAAAATACCTTTCTAATTCATTAAGAAATGTTTTACAAAAGCTAATAATAGGGAATATATGGGTAGATATTGTCGGTGTAATTCAACGCTGGTTGGGGCTTTTGTCCAGAGCAGTTAGTATAAAATGTTTCTATTTGTTTAAAATAAAAATGGTATACCCACTTGTTACATGCCGCCAAAATCATTACATAAATTTTAATAAATTAGTGATTCAACAAGTTATTACAGTTAGAGATGTCTAGTAAGTAACTGTTTGGAAAATGTTTTACCTTTGTTTTAAAGAGTTAGGTATTGTGTCAGAGGCATTAGGTCGGGGTTTGCCGGTTTGCGATTTAAGCAATCAGAAGAATCGAGTACCAACTTAAGATGCATTGAAGGGAGATAAATTAATTTAGATTTTAGTTTGAGCGCCAATCTATATAAAAACAAGAAATTATTATCTCCTTCAGTGCCTCTATTCTCTATAGGTTGAGAATGAAGCAATTAAATAAAGGTATTGTAACATAAAATTCACACATTTATTTCTTACTATGAACCTGGTGGTAAAGATGACAGGAAAGCTGACAGTGCTGACTGCAGATCTCGTTGTAGTTCACATGTTCCTCACCTACACGGAGTAATTTAGGCAAATGGAAGTAGATTCTACGTACTCTCTCTTTTTAGCAGCATAAGGTACTAATTTGATACAAATTTACTTAAATATTCAAAAGGATAAGTAATCCAAATGAATAAATCAGAAATTCGCTGTAACTTAAATTTTTCTTACTAGGAAATATTCAAATAAAATAAATCTAATAAATTATTAGATCGAAAGAAATTATCAAACAGTTAATTAATATAAATTGTAAATTATTATCTAATAATTATTATTAAATAAATTATTATTCGATAATTGAAATTATTATTATAGAAATTATTATTCTGGTTATTAAAAAGCGAGAGGTTAAAAAATAGATTTTACATGAATTTGATACTAAACGTTAATTGAATAAATAATGCATAATAAATTATTACCTCCCAAGATGGAGTATCACTATTGAGTCGATTTTCCCAAAGGTATGCTGACTGCTGATAATTAAAATCGATAGTGAAGTACTGTCAGAAACAAAGCAGCAAAAGGGCAGTCAGCTAGTTTTCTTCTGATTTTATTAGAATTTTCTCAACAAAAAATTAAAACCTTGTGATTGGCTATTCAATCTTAGATTGGTAATCATTTAGGGAATTTAAAAAGTTTTAAAGAGGTATAAAGTATGAGTGCTGCAACCCTGCAACAGTGTCGTCTGTGGAAACCAAGAATGTGACAACTTTCACTTGGCAAAACTTTACAATTAATAGTAATAAACAAATAAAATCTATCAATATTTACACTGGATATATGGATAATTATGCTGTTCGTTTTATATATGTACAGTAGTAGTCGTCACAAAGTAAATGTTGAGAGAAAGATAAAAATTGTGCTACAAATAAATTATATAGTGTGAACCATTTCAGTATATACAGGGTTGCGAGTGAAATTCAGAGTTAAAAATAGATATGGATTTATCTTCATCTATATTGACAATGGTGGATGAAAATTTCACAAGCTGTAAAGGTCTATTGTTAAAGTATTCAAAAATATTGGAATATGCTTAAGTGCAAATTAAGAATGTTACAAATTTTTATAAAATATATTTAAAATTTATAATTTTGTTTGTGTCGTTAGTTAAAATGGTTATTTTTTTATATTATTGTTTTTAAATCTCTTTCTCATAACACAGGTCCACAAAAAAAAAGTGGTGTGTGCTGAGGGTCCCATTATATTTTTTCCATGCATTTCTTCCCGCTGAACACGAATCTGAAGTCAACAGCTATAAGTATACCAAGGTAGCTGTAAAATAGTAAATATTCACTAATTCACAGCATTTCTCATTGTTTAAGTTTTAGAGAATCTCATACAGAATAAATTACGAGAAAGTGATTTTTATCGATTTTTTTAGGTTTTCTCAAATATTTACTGTGTACCCCCAATTTTAACTTCAGATTCGTGTTCAGTGGGAAAAAATACAAAAGAAAAATATAGTGTAACTCCCAGCACATTTTTTTTGTGGACCTGTGTAAACTTTTGATGTGATTTTTATCGTTTTTATGAGTTTTCTCTAAAATTTGCTGTGCAACCTCCCATTTTGACTTCAGATTCGTGGGGGGAAAATACATGGTAAAAATATAATGGAACCCTCAGCACACACCACTTTTTTTTGTGGACCTGTGTAATTATCTGTGTTGTATTTCATGTTGTTTTATAAGAACGACATTGCTATTTGTAATAACTTTTTGAATTAATAATTTGTAACAGTTTCTGTATTGATTTCTCAAGTTAACAAATACGGTAAAAGTAGTTTTCTATAAAATAGTGCATTTTGATGACATGCAACAAGTAAATTTTATTTTTATTCTAAGTTGTCTTTAAGTATTACTTTTTACTATTTATTTTAACTTATTACTTACTGTTTTCTTTCTCATACATATTTTTTACTGATTAATTATTAAATGTATTCCTACTAAATTATCAGTCCGGTAAGTCAGTCTTTTGAAAAAAAAAACGGATGCCTATAAAAGTTGTGCGATCTTCAAGGGTTTTAAAAACTATATTTTGAAGAAACACCAGCACCATATATGAGTTCCAGATTTTCGATATATGTAAACACTTCTGTTTTTAAAATTATAAATATGGAATTATGTGCAACAGGTTTTTACAACTGAAAAAACTATAGCAAACAGGCTTGCTGAGCTGGCTTGTCAATGTTGAATCTAGGTAGGTCACAAGCAGAGAGCGACTCGTTATACTGTGGGTACTCAGAGTAGCTGCTTTCTGAAATTCGAATTTGCAAATATTTCAATAGCCGATGGCGATATAGGTCGCTTGTGGCATATCTAGGCACACTATTAAGTAGTCAGGGATCACAAGATGTAGATACTTAAATATCACGGAAAATAGAAATACAATAGTTTTAGAAAAAGACAAAATATGCCTAACATAAATGATATCTGCGCATATGAAATGTTCAATATTTTTTTTTACTAAAATTTTGTATGCTCTTAAAGAAACACAGGACTATAAGAAAAAATTGTCTCAATGTCAAAAATGAATCATAATCTAGCTAAACTAATGACAGAAACAGATGTTGACTTTATTAAATAACTTACAACACGACAAACTATCGAAAATTATGTTGACAATAAAAGCAGTTGCGTAACGTCAGCCGTGACGTAAGTCGTCTGAATTATTACCGCAACTATATCTAATGTGACGTAGTAGACGAACTGCTTTGCCATTTTTCTATCGTTGTTTTATTTGTATTATATGAGGCTATGAGCAATACAGTAGCCTAATCTACAAATATGGCATTATGACTTAACCCATGAAAATGCATTTCAGTAATATTTTTATTTCAGATGCAAATCAGGACAACCCACCTTTAGCTTCCAAACTCTAGATGACCTATAATAAAATTAGAGGGAACAAACGCCACTTATTGTACACTATTGTAGTGAACAAACATCTAATCAAAGTTTATCAAAACAAACAAGTGATATGTGACAGTTCGCGTGGAATGGAAACAAATACAGTGGTGTAACAGATTTTGTTGAAAATGTAAATTAAGATTATAATACTAATATTTAATGAAGCTGTGGAATATATAGTAATTTTTAAAGATATTGCGTAGTGACTAATTGAAATGATGAAAGAATGAAAAGAAATAATAAAGTTTAATAAACAATTGCATGTGCAAGCAGCAAACGTAATATGTAATAATAAATGTAATTCGAAAATAACTATTGGCGTGCAGTTTTATTTTAAGACATCCATTTATTACATTTCAAGAAGTTATAAAGTTAAAAGTTATGGAATATTGAATTAGGATTGCAAAATTTAATGAACAATTAATTTATGTAAATAAATATTCTTTTGTGTATATAAATTGATTACCTTCCCATTAAACAGATTATGTATACATAGTTGAAATTGCTGCAAATGTCTAAAGTACAGATTGGTCAAATCTAAGGTAATAAAAGACAATGGCAAACAAATGTTGGGGTATATTTCCCTTAATGCAAAAAGTACATGTTATTAATTTTAATGAAATAAAGAAATAATTATTATTGAAGCCGTATCAAGAAAACAGCAATTAAAATTAAAAATATATTGTTTATAATAATGCAATAACTATAGATTATAATATTGGTCTCTATTTGATATATATGATTTTAGATAGATCTACGCGTACTTTTCCACAAACTACATACTTCTTGCATCACATCGCGAACTATAATGTAATAAACAAAATAAAATACTGAAAAATATGTCAAGATATCAAATTACATTCAATAAGAAGAAAACACACTATGAAAAAATAATAAACAACGATATTTGACAACCAGCGAACTTCCAAACAAATAGCGATTGCAACGTTGCCACCTTTACTTCGAAGCGAAGTTAATGAAGAAAATTGTAATAATAGATTCTGCTTTGTAATGTTAAATATTTGTGTGTACTACATGAAATATGCACTACTTTATTATTAAATGATCTTTATCCTTACGGTAGTGTCTGTATACTCTATCAAATATGCACACATTTTTCAACGTTGGAGGAAATGTTGACTTTGTTTATTGTTGCATATATTTCCTTTATTATTATCGCTCTGAAGCTTAGCCTCTTCTTTTTTCACAATAAAACTCAAAAAATTGCAAAATTAAGAACTTCTCCCGAACTGTTAGTATGTTGAACTAACTAAAAATTGATAAAAGTTTGCTCTGTTTGTGCTTATAGAATTGAATATCCCCCCCCCCATTTTAGTTATTCAGTTGCAAAACTTGCTTCTCTGGGTTAGGCCATTTTGCTGCTGACATTATTCTCTTAAACATGTATCTTCTATTTCAGATATATTCTCAGCTTACAATTTAAATTAACATAACAATTAAACAAGAATGTTACATGATTTTGAAATAAAAATTTCCTGTAATGCATATAATCTATACCATCATGGCATCTAATTAAATAAATTAAGTGATTCAAGGCCTGATTAAGAAATTCGAAGCACGCTACTGCGTGTGAGATGAAACAATAGATTTCGGGTAAGGTACCAACGTAATTTAACCTGTAAAGCCTACATTGCTAAACATGTTTCGAATCTTAACGTTATAGCTTTGCAAGTTAGTAGTCTATTTTGTATATGTATACCAATATTTGCTTAGGACTGAAGTATGTTAATAGATATAGTCTGTTTGAAAAATGTCTAGAGTAGATATATAATAAATCATTTTAAAAGACCCATATGTTGACCACTAACTTTTTTAATTATAGTAATTTCTATGTACTAATTCAGAAAAATTTATAGTTATTAATAAGAATAAAAATTGTAAGAATAATCTAACGAATACCTCTGATGTTTGCACGGGCAATTACCATTATGAGTAGTAGTGGAGTAAAATCGCTTCCTTATCTCGCTTATTTCTGGTAGATTTTTTAAGGTATAACCAAATGAAACATTTACCATCTTGTAGAGGGACAATTTGGGTACTCGAAATGGTCTTCTACACCTATTTTCAGTAGGGACGAATTTTTTAACATCGAATTTTCGATATTTCGGACATTATTTGACAATTATAGTTTTCGTAACATATATCGCGTTTGTAAATCAACGATTTTACCTACGTTCATAATTTTTTCTCAACTTATATGAAAAGCTATAGCGATTATAATGGTACACATCAATTTTTTACTTAAAGCCTTTTCGAAGAAATTAGTTCCAAATTCGGCACAAGCTTTGTGTATTAAAAAGTTATGCGGAGAGCTACATTAATGATTGAAAATTGATTTACAGTTGTAGTTGTATCAAGGGAAATGTGGTCAATGATCTACGATCTACACGATCTACCTGCCCCTGCTCGGTCCGTCCAGCTCATTGCCTTGTCCGCATGTGTGTGCCCTCGTGTGTGCCTGATGCGGGGCATGCCCGCCGGGTAGATCCGCCGGGCATATCTGATGTGAATTCCATGCTTATCGGTTTTGAAGAAATTGAATTTTGTATGTGCGTCGTGTGAACGAAAAACATAATTGTCAAATAACGTCTGAAGCATGGAAAATTTGATTCTAAATAGTTGGCCTTTAATGAAAAAAGTTGTAGAAGTCTATTTCGGATACAAAAGCTGTTCCTCTGTAAGATGCTAAAGGTTTACCTAATTCAGTTATACCTTCCTTTAAAAAATTCAGTATAACTGTGAGCCGATTTTACACCACTATAAGACAATGAACCGTATCGAAAGCTGCACAAAAAACTTCACTCAGTAAGTTGTGGTTCTTTTTACATACATAATGCTGAAATGTAATCATTTCCTTTAACTTGTGACCGTGATATGTACAGAATTATTTATTATACCTAGGTCACCCATTATTGTTATTATTAGAAATACAAAATAAAGTTTCAAATAAAAGTTGTATGGCTGTATCTGAACCCCTTTAATGAGTTAATGGAAGCACAGTGGCGTGCAAAAGTTGAGGGGTACAAGAAACAGTAAAATATTTTTTAATGGAACGCCCTGTGCATTGTTAAATAACTAGAACTGAATAAGACTTCCCCTTAATCTTCTTCAGAGGACTCTGCAGCCCGTAACAGATGCGCGAGCTGCTATGCGCGATTTATTTTTTTGCCTCAAGTGATCCTGTTGGTCTGTCTGTCTATGATGCGATAATACCTTAGGCTGGATGAATCATAAAGACTGATTGGACACATCTTTATTTTAACTATTTAAGTACACAAATGAGAGATGGTCGAGAATGCTAAGAAAATATATTTCTGTAAGTCGAAAAGAAACTGTTATAATTATGAGTTGGTAGTTAAATTTGTTTTGAAAAAAAAGAGGCATATAAGAATGTTGTCGGTTTTTTCTTATATCTAGTAGCTTCTAAATTAAACTGCATATAGGAAAATTAAAACAAAATACTAATATTTTTTAATTTAGTTATTAATATATACAAATTGTAACAAAACTGAAGTTATACTTCCTTATTGGTTTCCTTGAGAAAATAAAGATAGAAAATCTTTCTTGTTATCCTATGTGTGATAATACTCCTATATGTTTCCAAGTCGGACAAGGTACATAATTAGTACCAAGGGAATTCTAACAGAGGTTGTATTGTTGAAACAACGGAATATTGTTTTCAGACGTTCAGGAAATTAAAGCGCACCATTAAAACTCATGATATTCCTAAATTGCCCTTTAAATACGTTATGAGAAAATCAGGGCTCGCTTCATTGCAGTAGTAGTAATAATAAAACTAATTTATATTTAACTTTTCTAACATGTGAAAAGACTTAACTGACACATTTATATAATATGTAATAGTTATTCTAAATAGTTACTACAAATTGCACTACAAACTGCTATTTTATTTAAATATTTTTTAAATAAGGTTCTGGGATCTAAATAAGGCGATTAATACTAACCTGGCACCAGAAAGCAACATTTTCTATCATTCAAAGTTGTTTTAGATACACTGATAAAAAAATTTCTGCTGTTTTTTATAACTTTACGTTGGCAATTTGTGACCAGCGTAGAGTTATGTAAAATTACATCATAATTTTGTAAATGACACTGTAATATTACAAAAATAAACATGTATAAAATTCCATATTATGTTATATGATTTTACAACTATTATAATTCCATCGTAAATTTCCGTCACTATAATCTGTATTGATTTTTACATTGTAATTTTCAGGTTTTAATTGTAAAATATAGATATGTAATTTTACTGAGTAGATAATTTTTTTATATTTTATATATACTTACCTTTATAAGTAATATTGAAAAATATGCATAGAGAAAACTTTTTCAACAACATATTATTTTACATATATGACTGAATATCAATGTGCAAAAATATGAACAATATGCACTTGTCAGAAAAATGTAGATATATAACAAAGAGTTCGTCAATCATTTCAAATATTTTCATTTTGTTTAACCTAGCGTAATAGAAGCCAATTGAAAAATGTATTACTATTGTTTTTATAGTAACATAAAGAGTGTGTCGACAGATGAAGTTGAAAACAGGAAAAAGTTTTTACTTTTAATACCGTGAAAAGTCTGCTTGCTAAAATGTACAAATGTACAGGTTTAAGCTAGTCAATATAATATGCAGGATATCTCTTACTAACAAATTGTTAGAATTATAGTAAATTTTATTATTAGAATTCAATAATAAATACACTATGTGAGTTATATTTTTATTTCTAAATAGCTAAGAAGGCCTTGTCAAGAGCAGAAATAACTTCTGTGTCGGAAGATTTTGTTAGTGGAATTTATCCATGCATCCTCTGATGTGAATTATCTAGTATTCTCTGTAAAAGTGCATTGTTCGTCCATCATCTAAAAATGTATTGCAATGAAGATATTTCATTCGCATTAGAAAATATGTTGTATTTTCGAAAATACTATATAATTGTTTTTGAAACATTAGTATATATTTTTTGGTTTATGTATATGTATGAAAATATATATTTTTAGCTCGAATTTCAGTTACTATCACAGCTTCATTTATGACAACTTTTAAAAAGTTTTAGTGCTTAGGAAGCATTTTTTAAACAATTATCGTAATAAGTTTATATTTTTATGTGTATAATAAAATACTCTAAACTTAAATTGTTGTCAAGAAATTTGCAGCATATTTATTAAATTTTATTTTACCCACACCTTTCAGGAACACTATATTTTATTAATCTACTTACTTATTTTTGATTACATAAATATATAAGCGAATGCTGGGCTCCAATTTAAATAACAACAAAAAGTTGGTTAGTTAATAGAAATTCACTTAGGTACTACCTGTATCGTCAATTACTGAGTCAGAGCAAGCTGATCGCATCATAATTGAAACCTTATCTGACGTTAGGAAACCTGAATATTGCCAATTTATTAGCTCAATGTTGATACACAATACATGTGATTATATGCCCTGCCCATAATATTAAAGATCAATTAGTATTGTATGGGCAGATACTATCACTCACACTGTGAAGAATTATTATAATTCAATATATTACTGGGAATATTGGTCAGTTATAGTAAAAAAACAGTTGTTTTTTAATTGTATCTACGTTTCGAGTTTTTTTATTTACCCAACATCAGAAAAACATATTTTTAACTAAAAGTTTTGTTATAAATAATTCACAAATTGTATGTAACATAATATTTTATAATAATTATTAAAAAATAATTTTTTGTTTCCAAAGAAATTTTGTTGTAAACATACTGAGTGAATCTTATATAAGTACAAATATTTTAACCAGCAGTATAGTTCTCTGTGTAAAACACATAATTAGTAGCTTTTAAAAAAAAATAAAATCGGAAATAAAAAAGTCAAATTTTAAATAAATTTCGTGATTTTTCAATAAAAAACTTGTTGAGGACCGCAGACCAGACGATGTTTATGAGTCACAAGTTTTGCAGATTGAAGGCGTGATTTACAGAGTTACCAGTGTTACAATAATATCTTGCTTCAAGAAAGTTGTAACCTCTATGTATACATTACATTAGTAAAGTTGCAATACGTATAACTCTCTGTCATTTTCATTTCATGATGTCACATTTGTCAAAATAAATATAAATAGCGCTATATTGCAATTTCAACTTAATGCAATGTAGGAATGCATACTTAGAGGTTAGAATTTAAAAAAGAAAAATAACTGTTGTGAATTTTTTTTAATGTGTTGTGTGAAAACCATAGTTTTTCGTTATTCTTCATAAAATAACAAGGTCGCCGTATTTCTCGTCATAAAATGATCAAATTTGTGGTATTTTTTAGGTACCGAAATATCAAAAAATGAAACACGTAGAGCAAAAGTAATATCAAAAATAACTGGTGTTTTGTTTATTCACTTGTCACTTTTACTATTTAAACTCTCCTCAAATAATAGAATTACTTTTAAAATGCATTTGTATGACACACATTATTTCGCTATTCTAACCCCACATTTTAACAATTATTTTCACATACTTATAAACAAAACTGAACAAGCTTATATGCAGAATTATGTAATTTTATGTTATAACAATGTTTACATTTATAGTTGAATTTAAATAAATACGTATTTTGAAAGATTTCAGTACCTAAAAATTGGATGGATAGATCGCTTTCTGACGTTATATGTTGATTTTACGTCGGTATCTTTGAATATTTATTCGCAGGTGGCATGAACAGTCTTGTTATTTGCTAAACTCTATATTAAATGTCTAAAATTACTTATATTTGTAGAAAACACTATTTCAAGAGAACGGCGCCCTTAAGAAAATAATTTGTGTCTCTTTCTAGTAGTGTGGTATTAACTTGTGTTGAGAAATGTGGATACCATTTCAGTATGTAGATAAGTCTTTATGCATATCTATGTATAATTTTTTCAATCTATGAACATAGTAACGTGATTAATACTTTAATTGGGAGTTGGTATCAGATATCGAACTTGCGGAAATTAATTTTTTAATCGTTTATTATTATATATTTCTGCGTAGCGTACTATCTACCCAATTTTACTTTTCTTATCACTTAAAACAAGTATTTTTTAATTCGGTTTATACAGATTTACGTTAAAAAAATATTTATTTTAAATACGATATGACAGCCTCGCCTTGAATGGATCATCTGGTTTATTACGTTACGTCAGTGCTCGGTTCTATCTAATAAGCAACCCTCAAAATGTGGGTATTTAAAAAAAAATTAATATCTCCGTTATTTAATAGAAATTTTTAAAAATGACCTTCACTAGACTCATCTATATGACAAACTACACCTGCAATTAAAATATTTGTACTTATTTAAGGTTTACCCTGTATTCTTTTATAGATCTAAATAGAGTGAAATTTTTAAGACTTTATAGAAAATTTTATAAGGTTATACTTATGCGGATAAGCATGTTATAGCTACAAAAATATTGTAAAAAAAGTCAATAACTAATATACAAGTAATTTAGAATTTAAATTTTCATATATAGGAAGTGGAAAAATCTGCAACATTAAAAACTAATTGTTAATTAAATCAGATTATAGGTAGTATATGTGATAAATTCAGTATTAGTACTGTTATTTAAAAAATTAAATCAGTCCGAGTATAGCTCTTTTTTGAACATTACATTCACAGTTAAGAATTTCTAGTTACCGACATAAAAATTCCGTTATTTTCTATTGCATGTTTTGAAACAGGGAAGGGGTGGAGTTTATAGTTTGGTTATAAATTTATGTTATGTAAATATTGTTTATTTGTCCAATATTTTAATTCCTTATCTGCAATATCGTTATACTCTCAAACGTTCCTGAAGAAATTTAAGATTTTGTGTTTCTTATTTCAATTAAACTTAAAACATCCAGCATATCTGAAACGAAGCCTTTTTGAACTATAGTTTATATAGCAATTATTAATGGGTATTATACCTATATATAGATATTTTTTATACAGCAGGTTTGTTGTTGAAACAATTAGAAATTGTTAGAAAAGTTTACAGTGAATTGCACCATACCCTTATTTGAAATTTTACAATATGACATCGATTACAAAATGTAGTAAATGTAGAAACGGTTGCTTAGAACCTTTCTCGGCACGGTCTGTCAGTAATGGTCTGCCAAACATGCACAACGAACACTACTGGTTCATTGAAAATCTCCATATTGTAAATCCAGTCCAAAACTAGGCTATTTTGGAGTAAATGTATGCTGCAGCATCATCGGTAGGCATTTAATTGGGCCTTATTTTGATGAACATAAATTGAACAGCGTGAGTTACCTAAATTTGCTACAAGAAGAATTTCTTGAAATTCTGGAGAATATGCCTTTCCATCTAAGGAGAAACCTATGGTTTTAACACGATAGAGCTCTACCCCACAAGGCCAGGATTGTGCAGCAATATTTAGATAACTCTTTTCCAGAAAAATCGACTCGGATTAATGAATCTATTCAGTGGCCCGGAAAGTCATCAGATCCAACACCCCTCGATTTATTTATGTGGGAGTTTTAAAAATTAAGGTTTACAAAACACCTTTGCGAGATATTTCTCATCCTTTGAAAAAAAATCAGAAACGCTTTAGTGAGTTAAACGGCGAAATATTAATAAACGCAGTCCACGAAGAAGCTAGGCGAAGATTGGATATGTGTCTTGAATTGAGAGGAGGTCATATACAGGGTGAGTCACTCATAATGTCATTAATTTTAACCACGTGTTCGGAAGGCCTAATAAAGGCAGAAAATCGAAAAATAAAATTTTTACTCGACCTTTAAAAATATAAACAAATCACCCTATAAAAATCGGTAACACGACGCTCCTGGTGCGCTACGAACTTTCTGATGACGCACTCATACGACAATCGAATGCCGGATTAAACATCGTTGCCACATCATGTTTACATACATAATATCGTCAACACTTTAGCATGTTATTCAAATTTACCCCCATTTAGCACTTTCTGCATTTCCCGCATTTCTTTCTCCCCAAATTTGTAGATCACGCCACACATTTGGAGGGGGGAGGGGGTGAAGAGAATAGAAGCAGTAAGCAGTAGTTTGTTTATTTTGGTCTCGTATATTCGTCTACAAATTCTGAATATGCGGAAATGGTAGTGTTATACGGAGAATGTTTACGAAATGCGAATGCCGCTGTTACGGAATATTGGAGATGTCTACATAACAAGACATTTTCCAGGTGGGGGAACTTTGTGTAAGTGCCTTCGCGATATTGGTTCTGTGAAGGTGCGTCGGGTGAATCAAATTGCGGCTGACCAAATTTTATTAATAAAGTGCTATGGACGGATGAGTGCAGTTTTACTCGAACTGGCATTTTAACAGGTTAGTACCATACTACTTAAAAAACAATAAATTTCTAGGCTAGATGTACAATCGTTTGCAATAATAATGACACTCTCTTAAAACAGTTGTTGAACTTCTGGAAGTTCTGAATAGAAATATCATTAAATCTCTCTGGTAAGTGAAACAACTAATAACTAATGTTAAAAATTTAAAGCAGATTTCAATATGAATATGTCAGAAGTTCAAAATAAATCGTAAAATTTATTTTAATGAGTGTCATTAATATTGCAAACGATAGTACGTAACTTCAAACGAATAATTAATTGTACTTACGAGTAATACAAAAAATTCATATTTATTTGTAAAACGTAGTGAAAACGTAATATCAAAATTATTAAACTGTAATAACCTAACATACGAAAACATTTATTTACTATCTACATTTGTTTTTATTAACAAATAATTCAATATTTAAGGAAAATTCATTCATGTATCTAGATTACAAAAAATAGTTTTACTCATTGTCGTTAAATATCAGTACAAAAACTAGGTAACTAGGTTATTGACCTAATAATATGGTAGGTCAAGATTCATTCTCGATAATTTATGAGCATCAGATCAGAGGCGAGCCATTTCGGTCTTGGACAGTTTTCTGTCGACAACACGATGGTTTTTTATTACTTAGTATTTAAACACGAAACACTTTTCAGCTTCTCTTAACAATTTGTTTATTGGGTATAGGTTTTTTATGTAATGTACGTAAATGGTTTATTACTTGGTTTATTAATAGATACGTTGGAGTTTTGTGATTTCAATGTAACTAAGCTAATTTCTTTGCAGTCATAACAGCTACATTTGCTCAGAGGAAAATCCACACGCTACTTGTCGGTTTAGCTTTCATAGACGATTTGTTATCAACGTATGGGCAGCAGTGGACCGCGTTACTTGCAATTTTTAATAGAATTATTTGATTATTATTATTTAATTTCATTGGATATCAACATTTCAAATTATTATTATTGGCTGAAGTTGAACTCAGCAAGAAAAAATGATATTCTAAAATAATCAGTACAACCGTTAATTTGTGATGTATAAAACCTAGGTAGGTAGATACTAGAAAAATATCTTGCTTGGCAGCATTGCATCAGATCGACATCGAGTTGAACTGTGAGCTGTAAACGACCAAAGCTGTGAGCGGTCAGTGACAGTCTGAATAGAGGGTTTAAATAATGATTTGAAAATTTTTTTCGGCGTAAATATGCATTAAGATTTTTTTTTAATCGCTTATTCGCATTATACTCATTATTCTCTATCTCCTCTTAAAATTAATGACGTTATGACTGACTCACCCTGTAGAGAATAGATTGTAATATAATATACGAGTATATAGGGTGTTGGCCTCATTTTTAAAGTTATAAATTTCATCAATCATTTCATCTATAATTTACAGCATCTACATATTACTCTCCCTTCCACAGCAATGCTGTATCCGTACAAACATTTAATTATTCTGCTCAAAACCTACATGCAGTTGCTAAAAAAAATATCAAAAAACTGTACTCCTTAATATTATTTGACATGTTTTTACTTTGTCGCCGTACATCTAGATATAACTAAATTGTTCGCTAAAACGCATAATTTTTACAGTACTTGTATGTGCATTATTACATTGCAACGAAAGTCTGGCGCCATATCATGTATAGAAATCTGAAGAATTACTTCGAAAAGAAAGGAAATTGCCGCAATCATCATATCATGTAACTGTTTATGTAAATACAACTACGAGTAATAGGTATATTTGCACACAGTTATTCTACCAGCAGCGTGATTATTATACCAGAGAGGGCAGAAAATTAACTCGATTAAAAAGGTTTTCCGGGGCATTACTGCCTATAACTTTCAGCACGTCATTAGCCAGTTCCTGCTTGTTTGGGGCGAGTGAAGTGTGCGTGCAAGTAACGCTGAAGGGTTTCGGTTTGATCGTAGAAAATAAGACCGCCTGCGGCTTGCACGGAGAAGCCCTATGTACACGCGTTATTAGCCGGCACTCGTCGCAGTCTGTATGATATATGTATGTCGCCGCCGATCTAGACGCTCCCGCTTGCCACCATGCCGTAGGAAGGCAAGACCGTCGTAAAAAATACGATGGGCGCGTGGAAATGACTAGTTCGAATCGTATATTAAGTTGAAAATCGATAATATAGCTAACGACCAGTGGTAATTATGAAATATTACAGTGCCATTTTTTTAATAAATAAGGAAGGAACCCATAGGTGTTTACGGAATGATTTCTACAGGCACATAGAACTTTCGTGACAAAACATTTCACTGAAATGTCGATAGAAGTTTTACATACATGTCGAAATGGTATATTGTACAACAAATACGGAATGGTACCCATTTTCCACAAGAAAGCTTGTGTAAATTATATGAGCGGAAAATTAGATTTAGGGGAGTTGCACACTTATCTAAAAAAATTTGGAAATCGTCAATATTGTAAAAAAAAATTGTAAAATCCTTATAGTTTCCGAAACAAAATTGTTGAAGTGCTAGTAGTTTCAACCTTTTCATCGCTTGGCTACTGTAGTCTCTAGCCAGGCGATTTCAAATACCCGATTATTAACTTTTTTGTGAGACAAGTATTTACATTAGTTTTTCAAATATCAAAAATGGCTTACGGTTATAACAACTCGCAGTTAATGGATATCGTTTTAATTTAT
Source organism: Monochamus saltuarius (assembly GCA_025584915.1). Classification (NCBI taxonomy): domain Eukaryota; kingdom Metazoa; phylum Arthropoda; class Insecta; order Coleoptera; family Cerambycidae; genus Monochamus; species Monochamus saltuarius. Next base: position 82,169,834 of record CM046721.1, on the reverse strand, counting down.
GGTATAGTGAAAATGTTTAAGCAGAACGATGTCCCGGTAAACACGCGCCAAATGCAGCTACTTTAAAACAGTGTGCAGTGAGTGCATGTGTAGTGCAAACGCTGGCGTGATTCGGGAAAGGACCCCGCAGGGTCCTTATGGAAATTGGATCTCGGTCAAATTTGATGAAACTCTGGACTCTGTTAGTTCTCGACGAGTAGAACAAAAGTTCTCATGGCCACTGAGTCCAAAAGTCTCATGGTTTTGAGATATAGCTCCCTGAAGTTCGACTTTGGGTGCAGTATTACTAGTTTCACTTAGTCATCACTTATCTCCCAAAATGGTATAGGTATTATTTTATTGTTGAATCAAGTTATACAAAAGGTACTTATGGTTATAGAAATGTTTTAGCGATTCTCATAAAAATAATCCTTCAATAGTATCTCGGAGTCTCCGAAGAAGATCAGGTGTCTCCTTATGATACATTACTAATAAGTAAAACTGGTTGCTTATCAAGCCGAGCTTGAAAAGTCATTTTCGTAAATGTTTCGGAGCGTTCTTCACGTTGCGTATAGACCTTGTAGCATTACCAAGACAATCCTGATTTTAAGAGAAATCCTGACCACGCCATTCAAGGCCACGCTGTTTCTCAAAACGCTTCCCACACAACCTGCAGTTATACGGTTTCTCATCTGTATACATTTGCTTATGTCCTCCAAAGTCCGGGTTTTGCTCAGAATATATATCTATATGGAATTGAAATGCTCAAGGATCAACTTATTTGATGCATTGATATTCTATTAGTTGAAAAATAATATATTATTATATTAGGATTAAAAATATCACTTTTGTATGAAGTGAAGTGTACATGCTGTTTTTTCTCCACCATGTAATTATTAAATTGTGATTTGCAAAATAAATCAAAGTAAGTAAGTAGGATATATCGATGTAGCCATGAATACTTTGTCAAACATTAGGCGTCATATTGCTAATTAAGTTCATTTGTGATTGTTTGTGGTTAAATTTGCTGAAATGCTTTGTATCTTTCTAATCCAGTGCATTATTTTTAATAAATCTCTTTTAAAATGTCACTTTCCCAATACTTGGAAAAAGCACATAATGTTTCTATTTTTAAATCTGGAGATAGGCATATTATTGAAAATCATCGTCCATCAATACTATGTATTGTAGCTAAACTGTTTGAATCTATTATCCGAGATTTTTTGTGTTATGGTATAAAACAGCATGGTTTTATGAAAAAAAGATCTGAAAAAGGATAGTCATCTGTTTTTATATGCAGCCTATATTCTTATTAGTATGAATCGGAAACTGCAACTAGATGCTGTCTACACAAATTTTAGAAAACATATTTCTGATTTTTCATTGGTAACTTCGGGTGTCCCCCAAGATCGCACTTAGGACCTCTGTTATTAACATATATATATTAGTGATGTAGCTAGGGAATAATTCATCGTACCTATTTACTTATTTTGTAGAAAAAAAATTAAAAACTAACTTAAACACTTCAAAAGAAAGCGATTCGAAATTATGTTTTATCTTTTTTTGTTTAAGTCTGACGTGGAATTCATCACAAAGTGACAAATGCCAGTCATGCCACCTAGATTATTGCATCCCAAAGTTGGTCTATTGTAATGATTAAAAAATTAATTTTTATCTTGAAAACATTGCGTCAGGAGAACAAAGTCTAAGAGACACTTTTGAAGGAGAATTAACTTGGCTTTAAGAGAGCGATACAACTTTGTCCAAGAATCAGTGGCGTACAATTTTGTTTGCTAAGAATGAGTATTTAACGGCAGAAACGCCACTGATGCTAGTATATTACAAGAGAAATTTATACACGTAAAAGTAGCCCTTCACTATACACTGTATACTAAATCTCATCTCAATATCTCTATCGATTTTTGATAAAACATTATCAGTAGATATTCCTTTAGGTTTAGTTTATCTGAATATAGAAAAGATATGTAAATTTCAATTTAAAAGAAGATATGTTAAAATGTAAGTTATTAATACTTGATTAACATAAATGTTGATTCAGACAATAATAGAAAGTTATTTATTAAATTAATAGTTCCAAAGAATTACAAAACATTTATTTAAAATATTCACCAGAGAAGTGGAATAGAATGAGATTTCAACAATTCTAAATTTTAACTGAACTGTTAGACATCTATCTGTATACGAGTACAAGTGGAATAAACTATTCATATCGTAAAGCGTTCGCCAAGAAGAAAGAGGAGACGAGTGCAAACTTTACAAATCTAATTCTAAAGCCAAACCACTAGCAGAATGCAATTTAGAACCAAATTTGCTTAACCATCAAAGCCATACGGATCAATCATATCATTTCCATGTAATATTATATTTGGATACAGCTGTATAGTCATCGATATAAGGGACTATAAAAAATTTCTAAAGACGCCGAACGTAAATAGTGGGATAGACTGGAGTAATATAATTTCAATCCAGTGACATAAAAATCACTAGAATATGTGGATATATATTAACATAATTCTACAGAGTGTTTCAGGAGATATACATCCTTCAGTATATTATTCCATGTTCAATTTAAAGCAAAAAAATCTTATGTACTTAGGTCTAGAATATACAGGACGCCAAATAAAAAAAAATATATATATATTACATTTTCTTTAATAACTCTCGACTACTTTGAGTTAAATTCATGAGATTTTGTATGCGGACGTTTCTTGGGACGGGATATTTAAATTTTATGTACAATTGCCTGTTTCTCCAAGAGGGCGCCACAAGCGGCCATTAGGATCCTTTCATATCGCTCAACTTTTTTCTGTCATTATGTATGTCATTTTGGAATAGAAAAACACGTTTCCCTACCTTTTCTACTTAAAAAACACACTCCTTATTGAAATCTCTAGGAACAGCCGTTTTCGTTAAAAACTCGTCTAAAGATGGCGATGCATACAAATTATGTGTCAAGAGCAATATTTTTGCAAAGAAAAAAAATTGATGAGACAGCTACTTTATGTATTTTACTCTATGATTCCTCATCCCGTAACTGGGTTAATCCCGTGGCGTGTTGTAATTAAATAAATAAACAGACAAACAAACAAACAAACAAGCAAACAAGCAAACAAGCAAACAAGCAAACAAACAAACAAACAAAACAGAAGCAAAACCCATAGAAGGAGGACAGAGGTTGGAATGTTTTATTTTGTAAAGCTAAAACAAATAACAGATTGTAAATAGGCTGACAGCCAGAATTGTAAGGAAGACGAAGAGTTCAATGAAAACAGATAATCACAAGCAATTTAAAATTAAAATTCAATAGGCAAGGGTATGATTTGGCATATGAGAATTAAATGAGCATACATTCATTTTTAGCCATTTAGGAACTCAACTACTTTAGTTTTTATTGGTTTCTCAATATGATAACACATTTAGTGAATTTTAACAGATAAGTATTCTTTAGGGCGTTTGAGCTAACGGGACCGTAAACACTAGCTATCCTTTTTAAAGATATGGAATGAAATTTAGAACCGAATTTGCTTAACTATCAAAGCCATACGGATCAATCATATAATTTCCTTGTAATATTATATTTGGATACAGCTGTACACTAAAGCGGCCCTGAATACCTAATACGTTGCGTGCTAACAAGACGCCATTCCCGCATCACGGCAACTGCACTCCCTTGTTCGCACGCTTCTTCTATTATGTTTTTCATTCCAAACAGATTTTCCTCCATATCCAAAGATTTGCCGCTAATTTTCTTTGCTTCTCTGCAATTTCTTTAACGAGATTTTATCCGAGAATTTGTCTTTTTTTCTTAGGATCTGCGATCTTTGTATTTCTAGATGCAGCTTTTGTGCTTTATCAGTAAGAGCCAAGCTTTTGTTCCCTACTCTACCTTAATCAAGTCTTTAAACGTTTTCATTCATGCGCGCTGTGAAATGTTTGTTCGCATTTAGATGTTTAATTGTTTTTAGCAATTACATTTCCGTTGTTATCTCGACTGCAAGCACTGCGTGATCTTTTACATTATAGCTAAAGTAAACATATTGATCTTTCCACTTACTAATAAAATTATTTATCGATAAGGTAAGTCTACAAATATGACAGATTCTGTAGAATGTAATAGTTTTCAATACAAATATCTTCATTTGTACAGAGTGTGTACAACATTACGACATACAATATCCTACGAAAAAATTCAAGATGTTGAAATATTTTATCAGAACATTTTTTAAAGTTACATTCTTATATACTGACATGTAATAACTACTATAATCAAACTGCAATAATTGTAGTTAGTTTTAAATATACTTCTTGAATAGTTTAAGAGTAATTGATAAAAAATATTTCATGTCCAATATCTGAAAGGACTTATATATCTCCAAAATTAACAAAAAAACACTCTACTGGAAAATATGTCTAATACAGTTTTTCTTCAAATATATTTCAAAATTAAAACTGTGTCACCAAATTGCAAATTGCAATTGGTTCACCCGGAATGATGCACCGAGAAGAAAACTTTTAGATTTACTCAAAAACTGTTAGATTAACAGTGTTTCGCGGTTATACAGGTTATATACCAAATGTCATTTTGGTACTTTTAGATAAATTGTTCCATCTAGAAGATACCATGAAATCGTCGATAAATTTGAATTTATCATTCCAAGAAACGCTCAGAAGCAAAATTTCGTAAAATTTGCTACAAGCGATCGAAACATAAGAAAGAAAATGAGATTTATTTCTTCAATTTTGACACCCTGTATCTTTGTTATTATTGATTTTGGTGGATTTTTTGATTTTTTAGGATAAGCTAAAGTAAATCGACTTATTTTGGTCGCAGTATTATGCTGTTACAGTATGGCCCATGATATTTAGATACGTTTTTCTCAGAAACAATTGTCTCTAGCGACATCAACAAGGTGTACCTTTTTTAATTAGAAAAGATAGGGAAGAAAATTTTTCCAGTCCAAAATGATATACAGTGTGGCACAAATAAGTCATAGCGATTTTAAGGGGTCCAAACCATCGTTGGTGGCGCCTTCTAGCAAATACACCAAAATCGTCGACATATTCGAATTTGTTATCCCAAGAAACCCCCCTATACCAAATTTCATAAAATACGGTCGATGTGATCGAAAAATAATAAAGAAAATGTGATTTATTTTTTCAACTTTGACACCCTGTAGCTCCGTTAGTATCAACTTTTCGATTAAGGTAAGTTAAGTTAATTCAGCTTATTTCTATCTATATATCTACATCTGAAGTTTAATCCATTCTTTACTGAACACCCTATATATGGCGAACCGAAAAACTACTTCACTCAACCTTTTAAAAATGTCAACAAATATGTTCAATATTCTATTATTATTTTAGTCGGTTAGGGGAATCTAAATTTAATCAATCCACGATGGTGATTCTACCTGAAATAAAGATTTCAAACAATTACGAAACTATTCTACATAAACATCATATTGTTAATTTAACTTTTGAAAAAGTTATTTTTTGTGTTTGTCTTAACAGTTTTTAAATGTTATAGTGCCCGCTAATATTTTTGGCAGGATGACATCGGATGTGCGAGATCAAGAGAGCTTATCTCTTTTTTCTTCTCCTTATTGTGCTGTAGGACCGGACGGTCGGACGCCTTGTAGAGGTCGACCCCCGGCCTCTACAGGGTATGCGAAATGTAACAAGCTACATCTAGCGGTCATTAACTTCTCCATATAGGACGGAGCACTTGCAGTACAAATAACAGCAATGGTTTTCATTGGCCAACAAAAATTATTTTCAAATAATAGATATTTGAATCAACATTATCTGATGTTAAACTAAAATACACACAACGTCAAAAATCTTGGGCTACCCCTCATTGTTGCTTAAGAAATCTTTTTGTCAGATGAACTGAGTACTCAGAAAATTAAAAATCAGCAAATGTGTGACATTTTTGACAAAATTTATTAAATCAAAAAGAAGTAACAAAGCAAGTTCTCTACTTGACTAATAGTCGGTATGACCTCCACCATGTTCTAATAACATATTGACACGTCTGTGCATTGAGATAATCAAGCGATTAACGATCTCTTGCGGATTATTGTTCTATTCTTCTTCTGCTGCCACGACTAACTCATCTGCAGTTTAAGGTGGAGGAATATGATTTTGAATGGCTCTAGCAACAAAATCCCACAATAGGATTCATGTCAGGAAAGTTGGCTGGCCAATCTAATCTATTGATATGTCCTGCTTCGTGTGTCTCTTGAATCCTTCTTGCGCGATGTGGTCGAGCTTAGTCGCCCATAAACACAAAATTTTTACCTAATTCATTACGTAAGGGATAGATAATGGGCGTAATAACTTGTTCGATGTAAATTTTACTGGTCATATTTTGTGATATGAGAATTAATGGGGTGCGGCGGTTGAACATTATTCCACCCCAAAACATTAAGATACCCCCTTCATACGGAGCAACTTCACTGGAGTTGACGACCTGGTTCTCTCCAGACTGTTTATCGATTGTCATCAGTAACCAGCCCAACTCTGGTTTCATCTGCAAATAAGACCCACCGCCACTAGCGTAAAAGCCAACCCCTATGCTCTTGCGCCCACTGGAGACGGGCAACACGATGTCTTGGAAGTAGAGTCATCTTCGTATAGTAGGTGTCGATATAACACGGCAAAACGTACCTTGAAAGTGAGCCCTGAGAGCTGAAACTGAAGATATGCAGTGTCTACGGGCATATTGCACCAAATACCGATCCTCCCTTTTATTAGATACTCGAGGATTTTCACTACGTGGTCTGTTTTCCGCTGTATCAAATTCTTTATATCTGTGTACTATTGAAACAGATGATCTAGGAATGTCCATAAAGCAGTCATTCTTGAACGATGAAAGAAATTTACCTCTGAAGTTCGATCGTAATTATATGAAGCGTCCAATATCACTTAAACACATAGTATGCCGCTGTCATACGCGTCATGCGCACAATGCTTAAAGCACTACTCACCCATTCCCCTCTGACCCCTCTAACCGTTGCTAACAGCTTTCATTTTCTCTTAAAAGTAGGTATATTTGTACAAATAGATACAATGTGTGTTGTGTGTTGTGTATATTTGAGTCGCATTAATTGGGTTAATTTGGCTTATATCTTCGGATTGGACGTTTCATATAATTAGGATCGAACTTCACAGGTAAGTCTTCTTTGATCGTTAAATTATATTTCAGCGTCCAATCCTTTATATCACTTAACCACGTAGATATTTAAAGACGCATTGCGATTCGAATAGCCTAGTTTATGCAACTTTAGAAACATATTTTTTATGTAATTGATACCAATGGCAAATGCCAGTGTGCATTTGGCAAATCTGGATAATTGCTTTTGAAAATTCAGCTTTCCATGATTTGCCTATTATAGAACTTTAGTATCCATAGATGCTTTAGTCGCAGTGGATGGCTGGTTAGGCCCGCTCACTTTGAACATAACCATAACATGTCGGATCGAATTCCTGTCATTCAGCATCTTCTTAACTTATCCACTTACTTACTGTTTTACTCCATGGAGGATATTGAATAAGAAATCTACCTGATTTGGGCGTAGATTCTTTGTCATTTTTATATATTATTTCAACATAAAGGATTTTTAATATGAAAAGGTATTTGTGCTGCAAAGTTGAACCCTGCTTTTTTCTGATGTTTTAATTTTTTTATTTTCAATATTTTCTAAATACATTTATCGAGTCTGGGACTTTTCTCCCGGGATAGTTTTCTTGCATTTAGCATTAGCTCGTTGTTGTTTAGGAAGCAGCTCGGTTTACCCGCAGCACTTAGGTCTAAAGATCCATTGCGCATGCCAATGGCTGACAAGTTCAAAACAGGTCCATACTGCTTACAAGGACCAGCACTAGCGATGCTGGATTCTCTAGAGAGGAAAAATATCCGTTCTAAGATATCTGTATTTCCTATCAGCAAGCATCCAAAGGATGTGTGCCGATTCATCAAATGCATTGTCACAAAGCCTACACCTATAATATTACATAAATCAAACTTAGTGATGCTTACTGATATGTCCGTGGCCTGTTAGGAGACCCGTGACAATCCTAATGATTCTGCTAAGCATTAGCTTAGGAAACGAATAAACCAATATTTCGCTTACCAATTTTTTTCTACAATATTTAAAATCCGTTTCGTAGACAAATACCCTTTTGTCATTTTATATCTTTGATAGGTAACACCTCCTCCAAGACCCAGATTCAAAGTAGCTGGAAAATATATCCATGCGTTATAATTTCCCTTATGTTGAGATAAAGTTAACGGTTTGTCTCGCTGTAAGTATAGTATATTTGCTTACCATGTTGGTTTACTATCGGACAGGTAGCGATTGATGTCCCGCAGATTTCGTGAGGGATTTTTTTTTTTTCATTCTGCTAATTTTAAATCTATTCATGTTGCAAAACTTTACCTTTATATATAGGGGGTCCAAAACTTTTGATGGTGTGTGTAGTTTACACTTTGGGATTAAAGGTTTAAATGTTTAATTTAATAATTTAACATCGTTAAGTCAAATAAAATAACGGTTCATTTAATATCAGTGTAATTTTATGTCAAACAATAACGAAAAATAATTGAATTAAATTATCAGAAGTTATGCAAAATAAAAAGTATTATTAATAGAATTTGTTCCGTTTTTGTCTTTTTATTAATTAAATTTGCTAAATTAATTCAATATTTGTTATTAAATTTAAACTCTTTAAGAATCTAAGAATCTCATCTCTTTTTTTGTTTTGTTTTAATTGTAAGTTGTTACCGCGAAATTGCTGTGGTTCTCAACGCCGCTACTGGCGAATGTCCGCGAGAAACGAAAAGGACTCTCGCTTAAACCGTTGACGCGCTCTAGTGTGTTATTGTAGCTCTTATATTTTCTCTGAAAAACTACTGTTTTGTTACTGCAAGATCTATTGCAATCAACCTACCTCCTTTAGACAACCATCTCCGAGTACAGTGTAAGAAGACGCCGCTTAGGTAAGAAAACCACAGCCCGTTTTTTTTCTCTTTTGTTATAAATTTTAACTCGTTCTATTTATTTGCGACATAGAATCATATGTAACAACCGAACCAGTCTATAAAACAGTCCATTTCGTAACATTTTTTTTGATCCTTCTATGCGGATCCTTTATTTGATTGCATATGATTTTGTGCATTGTTAATTTATAGATATATATGTGAGATTCTTAGATATTTCCTCTGAAAATTTTTTGTAGTTTAAACTCATTGCTATCAGTATTAATTTTTTGCTCGCACTATTTATCGCTTAAACTGTTTTCACTTATACTACTTTATTAACGTATTTGTTGGACTTGAATATTTCTTTAAAAATTTATAAAACTAGATATTTTTATACCTAGTGAGAAAAATTATCGGTAGTTTAATAAACACATTGTTTCTATGGTGTGTTTCACTCGATATTTTGCAATATAGTGTATTTTATATTGAATTATTGTTCTCTAAATTTCTTCACTTTAGTTAATTTTTTACAATCGCAATTTCACTTCATTATGTCAACTGCAACCAATAAAATTAAACAATTAAAAGCTCTTAGGCATATTTGTATTGATCGCGTAGAGGATTTAAGATTGGTAGCTGAGAGTGCTCTTATAAATGATGATATTCGTACTCAATTTAAATCTCGCTGTTGTAACTTAGATTCAATTTATGAAGAATTTGAAAAGCATAATCAAAGTATTCTCTTGATTGTTTCTACTTTGGAAGATTATGATATAGCAAGCGAAACAATTATACGCAAAGATTTTGATTCCTCTTATTATAAAATTAAAGAAATTTATAATAACTTATTTGAAACCAAGAATGTAGTTGCTGACCTCTCTTCGAATACTCCCAATATAAAGCTCCTAAATTAGAATTAACTAAATTTGACGGAGATATTAAGAAATGGAGAACATTTATTGATATGTTTGAATCCGCTGTTCATAAAAATAATAGTCTCTCTAATATAGATAAATTTTCTTATTTAATTGCTTCCTGGAAGGTCATCCTTTAAGTATAGTTAAACACCATCGTCTTACTGATCAAAATTATTTAATTGCTTTAAATTCTCTTAAACTTAATTATGAAGATAAACGCGAATTAGCTAATTCATATTATAAAGAAATCGAAAATGCTCCCAAATTAACTGAGAATGATGTTTCTCCTGAAAATTTAAAAGGTTGTTGAATACCTTTACGGAAAATTTAAGCGGTCTCGAAAATATGGGTTTTCCAGTTGCTCATTGGGATTATCCCATGTTTAATAAACTTATAAGATGTTTAGATTCTAATACTATTTCTCAGTTTGAATTTGAATATGATAATGAAATCACAAGTTTTGAATCTTTGAAAAAGTTTTTATTGAAAAAATGTAAAGCACTAACTAGAGCTCAAGATATGACTTCCAACAGTAATAGAAACAAAAGGGAAAACTCTAAAATTAAATCTTCTCAATCGTCATGGTTAAATTCGCCAAGTTCCCAACGCTCACGTTCATCATTTTTTGCTGAAACAAAAAATACTCAACAATGTCCTCTTTGCAAATTAGATCACTTAATATATAAATGTCCCACGTTCATTTCATATTCACCTCGAGAACGTTATAACTTTGTCAAAACTCAAAGATGGTGTATAAATTGTCTTGGATTTAAACATTCTCTAACTCATTGCAGTTCTTCTTCTACTTGTTTGAAATGTAAGAAAAAACATCATACTCTTTTGCACTTTGATGACATACATTCTCCAATGCAAAATGCTTCCACATCCTCGGTTTCTTCGCCTAACTCCGCCCCTTTACAAAATAACTCTTCTGTGGCAAGCACTTCGCAAACTACTACTCTAACTAATTTAGTTTCCTCCAAAAAGTAGTTCTTCTTTCTACTGCTCGCATCGAAGTCCTCGATAAATGGGGCAACTATCAAGTCGTTCGCGCTCTCTTAGATTCTGGTAGTCAAGCCAATTTTATCACTGAAAAATGTTGTAATCGTTTAGGTTTATCAAAACTCGATCTTTCTATTTCTATTCAAGGTTTAGGACAAATGTCTTCTTCTGCCGCTAAAGGAGTTTCTCTTAATTTTCGTTCGTTAAGTCAACCTAATAATTTTATTATCGAAAGTCTCATTTTACCTCAAATTTGTGAGGATATGCCCAAATTCGAAATTTCTTTCGATTCCTGGACACACATACAAAATATTCAGTTAGCTGATCCACAATTTAATATTCCGAACTCTGTTGATATATTGTTAGGAGCTGATATATTTTCCTCTATTTTACTCAATGGTCGCCTGACAGGTAAATCAGGTGAACCTGTAGCTATTAATACTACGCTTGGTTGGATTCTTATGGGATCTGTATCTTCTCAAACATTTTGTATAAAATCGTTCCTCTGCTGTTGTGATGTTTCCTTAGAAAATTCTTTAAAGCGTTTTTGGGAAATAGAAGATTTACCTCAGCAAAATCATCTCTCCCCTGAAGACCAGTTATGTGAAGATATATATTCGAAAACATATCTTAGAAATACTTCTGGCCGATTTCAGGTTAGTCTGCCTTTTCGTTCAGGAGAACCTTTCTTTTCAAATACTCGAGCTTTAGCTGTTCGACGATTTTTATCTCTGGAAAATAAATTACTTAATGATCCTTCTTTATATGAACAATATTCCAATTTTATGCGTGAATATTTAGATCGTGGCCATATGTCTCCAGTAATGAACAATTCTTCCTTAAATGTTTACTATATTCCACATCACTGTGTAATAAAACCTGAAAGTATCACGACTAAACTTAGGGTAGTGTTTGACGCAAGTGCAAGTGCCACTGGATCTTCTCTAAATAGTACTCTTCTCTCTGGTCCTAAATTGCAACGTGATTTAATAGCTATCTTATTGAATTTTCGATTTTACGTTATAGCCTTTATTGCTGATATTAAGCAAATGTACCGGCAAATTCTAATTCATGATGCTCATAAGAACTTTCAAAGAATAGTCTGGAGGTTTTCTCAAGATGAACCTATTCAAGATTATGTTTTAAATACTGTTACTTATGGAGTTTCTTCTGCTCCTTTCCTCGCGATTAGAACTCTATTACAATTGGCCAAGGATGAGCGTTATCGTTTTCCACTGGCTTGTCAGGCTCTCGAAAATAGTACTTACATTGATGATATTGTCTGTGGAGCTAATTCTTTAGAAGAAGCTCTTAAATTAAAACAGAATTAATATATTTACTTCGAAGTGCAGGTTTTGAACTTCACAAGTGGAATAGCAATAATTCCGCGCTTATAGCGGAAAACTTTTCTCAATCAATTGAAAGGTCGCTTGATCTTGATGTTTCGTCTAATGTGAAGGTCTTGGGACTTCAGTGGAATCCAGTATCAGATACTTTCCGATTTCATGTTACTCCTATAGCTTCAGACTGTACAAAACGCAATATTCTCTCTGAGATAGCTCGTATATTCGATCCACTTGGATTTTTAAGTCCTTTGACACTTTTTGCTAAAAGGTTAATACAATACCTGTGGACGCTCGGTTTACAATGGGATGAAAGTCCTCCTTCAGATGTAGTCGACATTTGGTTACAGTTTCAAAAGGAATTGCCAAATATAGCCCAAATTAATATTCCTCGTTGTTTATCTCTCTCAATAACCTCATTTGAAATGCATGGGTTCTCAGATGCTTCTGAGAAAGGATATGCTGCAGTTATTTATTTGAAATCTGTAAAAAATTCTAAAGTTTGTACGTCTCTTCTCTGTTCCAAATCAAAAGTATCCCTTTGAAAACACTCTCGATTCCTCGTCTTGAACTTTGCGCAGCCGTTCTTTTAGCCGAACTTCTTTCATATGTCTCTAAGCTGCTAGAAAGTCGCTGTCATTTTCAAGTTTTCGCATGGACCGATTCGACGGTCGTTCTATCTTGGATACGTTCTTCTCCTCATAAATGGAAACAATTTGTTGCTAATCGCATTAGTCGAATTCACTGTAAAACTTCCCCTACAATTTGGCGTCACGTTCCTTCCCAAGATAATCCAGCTGATTGCGCATCGAGAGGAATGTTACCCTTGCAACTTCTCCAGCATTCCCCATGGTGGGCGGGGCCGGCTTTCTTATCGCTATCTTCTGACTCTTGGCCAAAACAATCTTTCTCAGAATCTTCGACAAATGAAACTTTTTCCAGAAATAAAACAACATGTTTTGACCACTACTGTAGAAATTAATTTTATGGATACTCTCTTAAACCAGTTCTCATCGCTTTCTAAAATTCAACGCATTACTGCCTATGTCCTCAAATTTATTAATAATACCTCCCAATCAGGTAAAAAATCCTCTAACATTCTCACCAGTTCTGAAATTCACGACGCTCTCTTTATTCTCGTTAAAAATGTTCAACGGCAAGTTTTTGCCAAGGAACTTTCTGCATTAAGATCTAACAAACTGGTTAGCAAATATCTTCGCAAGCTTAGCCCTTTTATTGATGATAAAGGTATACTTCGAGTAGGTAGTAGATTGGCTCAGTCCAACCTCTCTATTAATGAAAAATTTCCAGCTCTGCTCCCTAATAATCATCGCTTCACTATTTTGCTTATTCAGTGTACTCACCAACAGTATCTTCATCCAGGGACCCAAACATTACATTTTCTAATTTGTCAAAACTTTTGGATTTTAGGTGCTAAACGAATAATTCGAAGTGTTATCTCTAAATGTCAAAAATGTTGGAAATTAAACCCCACTCCTCTTCAACCTCTCATGGGTAACTTGCCTCGTCTCAGAGTTTCTCAACTGAAACCATTTTCATGTGTTGGTGTGGATTTTGGCGGACCTCTTCGTATTACCATGAGTAAAGTTCGTGGCAGCAAAACCCTTAAAGCATATATTTGTTTATTTGTTTGTTTTGCTACTAAAGCTCTGCATTTAGAGTTGGTTTCTGATTTGTCGACAGAAGCCTTCTTGGCTGCTTTAAAACGGTTTATAGCGCGGAGAGGCAGATGTAACTACATTTTTTCCGATTGCGGCACCAACCTAGTTGGCGCATCCAGATATCTAACTCGAATCATGCAAGAGGCAAGTACCCAAGAAAATCTTGAATGGCATTTTAATCCCCCATCGGCACCTCATTTTGGAGGTTTATGGGAGGCCGGAATAAAATCCGTTAAAACTCATTTATTTCGCGTCATTGGGCAACAACTTTTAACGTACGAAGAATTAAACACACTGTTAATACAAATTGAAGCACTATTAAACTCAAGACCCCTGGGTCCTATTAGCTCTGATCCTAATGATCTCACTCCATTAACCCCCGGACACTTTTTAACTTTGGACACTCTCACGGCCATTCCAGAACCTAATCTTCAAAATTTAAATTTAAATCGCCTCAATCGCTGGCAATTATTGCAAAGATTACATCAAGACTTTTGGTCCCGTTGGCATACTGAATATTTACACACCTTACATCAACGCAAAAAGTGGACAGAGTCGAGTGAAAATATAACTGTAGGAACAATGGTTCTCGTAAAAAATGAATTATTACCTCCGTTGCATTGGCAATTAGCCAGAATTGTAGACACTCATCCCGGTTCTGATGGTGTTATAAGAGTTGTGACTGTTCGTACTTCTCAAGGAACATTAAAACGACCAGTTACTAAATTGTGTCCATTACCTATGCAATCTCCTGTTTAGAGTGTAGACACTCTAGGTGGGCGGTTATGTTCCGTTTTTGTCTTTTTTATTAATTAAATTTGCTAAATTAATTCAATATTTGTTATTAAATTTAAACTCTTTAAGAATCTAAGAATCTCATCTCTTTTTTTGTTTTGTTTTAATTGTAAGTTGTTACCGCGAAATTGCTGTGGTTCTCAACGCCGCTACTGGCGAATGTCCGCGAGAAACGAAAAGGACTCTCGCTTAAACCGTTGACGCGCTCTAGTGTGTTATTGTAGCTCTTATATTTTCTCTGAAAAACTACTGTTTTGTTACTGCAAGATCTATTGCAATCAACCTACCTCCTTTAGACAACCATCTCCGAGTACAGTGTAAGAAGACGCCGCTTAGGTAAGAAAACCACAGTTCTTTTTTTCTCTTTTATTATACATTGTACCTCGTTCTATTTATTGGCGACACATAGAATCATATGTAACAACTGAACCAATCTAAATACAGTCCATTTCGTAATAGAATTAAAAGAATAACATGTTGATGGAACCAATTATGCAACTGATTTAACATCAATCGTGAGAAGTCGACTATTTTTTTTTGGTTAGTTTAAACAGTTAGTGTAATTTTATTTCTATATTTATTTTATGTAAAAAAAAAATTCTTGCTGCAATAATAAAAAAATTGACGTGAAGAAAACTGTTGCTACAAGAGTTTGTTTTTTCTCAGTGTGCGAATTTTCGGTTGGAATGAACTGTAAATACAGTAAAAAACTGCTTACCTTGGTTGTCCCAACTGCAAGTGCACTGTGGGTTATTTATAAGGTTTGGAGTGTGTCAGGACGGGTTGCAAAGGAAAATATATGCTGACAAAACAAGTTCACAGTACTTTTTCTGGAATATCTAACGCGATTGTAGGAACCATTTACACGTCCTACTTTTTAATTTCGATTCTGTTCGTTCTCGCGCTATAATCCGACGAACTGTTTTAAAAAAAATATATTGTACCTACTATTTTAAAATACGGCTTAAACACTAAGACATAATTAAGATTAAACAAAAGCTCCTTTAAATTAGTTTGCTTTTTGTATCAGTATTAATGAAGTACGCAACAGAAGTTTTCCTAACAATCCTCTATAACGTGCGGTAACATTACAATTGATTATCTGTTATTGCTAAACTCAAACTTTAGGTTAAAGTAGTTATGCATAGTGTATGCTTGCTTCGTATTGTGACAAGTGCGTTTCGTTTATTTGTATTTAGTGTTTCCTTGATGTTTGTGACGGTACACAAACAAAAATGTAGTAGTGCACATGAGCTGCATGGCATGTTGTTAATTTACGACGAAGCTGAAGGGCTGCCCTGGCTACGAGACTTTCATACGGTGAATATTTTGTCCAAACAATGAGTCATTTTGAACACTTACTATAATCTGATACCTACATAGTGATTTTCCGGGATGTTGTGCCGTGACCTCGGTAACTGGTAGCTACCAGAAGCAGAGTTAAAATGCACATCCCTAGCATTAGCCGGGATTATTTTACCGGCCCTGGTTGTTCTCGGGCTAGGCTCTGTGGGGACAGACCCGCTATCGGTGTCTCTGGGCCCGTCCATGTACTGATTTCGGTTCCTATTGTTGATATTATGACTGCAACGGTCGGAACCGTTCCTCGGATAATGGTGGTCCTCCGAGGCGTTCCGTAGCCGCTGTTGTAACTGATTGCATCCCATGCTTACAAACGTTTCGCTGCTCTTCACTGTCGGCATCTTCAGTGGTGACTCCGCAAAAGCATTGCCACTTACTATAATCATTTAAAATTTTATTCTGCGTCGCTGCAAGCTCGAGAGTTCGAAGAAAACCTTGTGATTATTATGTAGAAACATCTTATATAGTAGGTGAACAATGTGTTTGCTGTCATAATTTAATGATCGTCGGTTAGTGAAATAAATTGTCAAGGTATGTTATGTTTGATATGCTTTCTCCACAGCAAAATAAAGGTAAATATCCAAAGATGAACTATTATCGGTAAATGTAAATAAATACACTAATTTTATTACATTTATCTTTAAAAAATTTACAAATAAATAAAATGAAATTTTATCATACAAGTTTTGATCTAGGAAGTTAAAGCTATAATAATAGTTACACATACAGAACATCTTGGTGTTGTTATCAATATTTTGGTGGGGCAAACATACAGGACGATTCATAGCATATGTATTATGTTAGAGGATGGATAATAAAAAATATGAAAACTTAGTCTTATAAACCGGTATCCCGTTAAGAACACTTTAGAAATTACATGGTGTTGAAACAAAAATAAATAAATAAATAAAATATTATTTTGATAATTAATATGACGAACAAATTAACTTTTTTATTTGTTGATCGGGCAATCAAAATGGGCATTATTTGTTACAATTCATTCTTTTATCGCTTCTATTGTTAATTGTTAATAATATGATTTGTATATTCAAAATTAATATGGTTACCGAAAGTACCATGGTAATAAGTGTGGTTAAATTGGAGTTGTCTATTGTTGGAGAAAACAAATGAGCAACATCAAGTATCGAGGTTACAAAAAAAATAATGGCGTAACAGTTTATCTACGGCAGAGTAATTTCTATTGGAGAACCGAAGAGCTACAGAAGTGTTTTGCCGAGAAATAAAAAAAGTCGGGTCGAGTTTCCTTAAAGTGTTTATACTGAAAACAGACCAGTTGATCTAAAACAAAATATCCAGACTAGAATAAATATAAAGAAACATTATTCTCAGTTCTATGTTTGCCCAATATAGCAATTAAGGAATGATTTATTGTCGCTTAATATGCAACATACGAGTAACTATTGAAATTGGTAAAAATTTAGAAAATTGGTCACAAAATCATGCACACAGACAAATAGTAAATGCAAATGCAAAAATAAGAAAATTCAGTTCAATTATTTTGCCACGCTAATAAAAAAGGTAAAATAACTCATTATATGCACAGTTTAATCTAATTAATTAAATCGCTCTAATAATTAGCATTTTTCAATATTTCGGTATGTTTTTGGTTAGACGAAAAAGACTGATTCTTGCGGTTCAAGGTTAAATTTGCATTCATGATGTCAAAATTACCAAAGTTCAATAGAACATAAAAGTGTTACGTCACAAATAATATTGGCAACATTGAACTGATTCTAAACAAAGCAAAGACCTAATGGTTGCCATGGCATTGCTATGACAATCACTGAATTATAATCAGTCTAAAGCCAATCTTACTTCTTTTCTTAGTTTTGTTGTTGTCATAGAAACGTTCGATTTATTTTTTCTGAATAATGTTATTTACTTTTAATAATATCTGTTCTATAAAGTGTATTTATTGTTTGAACTATTAGTTGCATACGGTGAAATGGTGATGTGTTTTGGTCCAAACTGTAATCATTATAGTAAGAAGCAAAGTTGCAAATTTGTTCGCTTTCCAAAATGTGCTAAAGTAAAAGAAGAATAGATTTATCTAAAAAAGTAGGTAAGCAAATTAACTCATGTGACAGTTTAACGTACACTCACATTATGTCACTAAATTACTGATCACTGGTACCATTTTAAATCAACTCATCAACAAGAATCACTCGTTTCCTCTGAAAGAAACAAATTATTTATTTATGATTTAATATTATAAAGCCTACTATAATTAAGGGTTCTATATATTTTTTTCAATTAATTAAGGTTAAGTTTACCAAACTGTCATTTGGTTAAAGGAGGTCGCCAATGTCATGGCGACAATGTTTTGTTGGGAATTAATTCAATGATACCAACATTAGGTGTGACATCACGACTTATTTGGTCTATTAGCTATGTCGAATAATGAAGAAGTATTATAAGTAATATAGGGTATCCAGTAAAGAGTGGTCCAAATTTCAGTGCAGTTTTATTCAGGTCAAAATATAGTGACATAACCCAACTTACTTTAGTGGAAAGTTCAAGGTCGCCCACTTACAGGGTGTCAAAGCCAAAAATTAAATTTTGTCATTGGCTAATACTCCAAACTGTTTTCGATATACCTGCTTAAAAGTTAGCACTCAGGGGTTTTTTGATATGATAAAAAATATTTTGGTTGAAATTCTATCTTCTAGGGGACGAATAATCGTCCCAAACTTTTTCGTGATTCGAAATGTTCGAATAACGGACTCATTGTAGTACTCCTAGAAGTATTGTCACTGAAAAAGCCATACCTCATTCATGACGCTAAAGTCAATCGTTTACGAGAAAATCGCATTTTCAGTTAGAGTTGCATGTTAGGTAATAATAATGATTAAGAGTTTTGTTTAGGTATCTTGAATGTAATTTCAAAATAACTCTTTTTTGACTATATTGTAAAGGTAATATAAATTAGTTCTCCTACAATTTAATGATGCCATACGTATACTCTCCGATACCAAACATGTAAATAACTCATTAAAAGTAGACATTTTTGTTACATTTTTAGTTGACAAAGTGAGTATTTTTTGTCACCTAGCTGGGATACACTTTTATGTTCTAGAACGCCAGTCGTACGATACAATACTGGACAATAATTGCATTTTTGATTTATAGACGGTCAGTTCACAAAAAAATTCAACGGGACACGTGCGCTCCCACACCGCTATCCTATTCAACCAATCACGGTAGTCCGTGGCGGGGAGTAGATAATATGGTTCAGAGATAATAGGGGAGATGTGTGTAACTTTGTTATTTTTATTGGAAATAACTAGGTGGCCAGAGGTGTATAATTCTGACACTACTTTCTGAAGCAACTAATTTTTATTGTTTATTATTCTAAATACAAAATAACTATTGTCGTCTTAAACAACCCCCCAATGGCAATATTTTAAGCAAATATCTCGAAAATTGTTTGAAATATTACCAAAAGACAAAGTAAAATTTTTAACTTTGACATCCTGTAAGTCGGTCACTTTGAACCTTTGCACTAAGGTAAGTTGGTTTAAATCACTATATTTTGGCATGAAGAATACAGCCCTGAAATTTTGACTATTCTTTACTGGTCATCCTATAATTTCTTTCAAAGTAAACATTTTTTTTTTTCAGAATAACTAAGTCATATTGCATTATTATTTTCCTCGCCCTGTGTATAGCGGTGAATCGCTCTCAAATTATTTTCATTAAATATTAACCAGTTTTTTTGGGGATTCTCTTTTGTTTGTAAACTCATTAGAAGTAAGACTATAAATGAGTCTAAAACAACTTAAAATCTCCTTTCGGGTTGCATGTCTACGAAACTTGGGAGTCTCTCTTATTATGCTAGCATGCCAAAGTTTCCAACTGGTTTCTATATTTTTACTCGCTTTTTATACGCGAATATGTTCGAGTAAATCGTTACAATTAAAAAACTTTAAAATATTTCGCCGAGGAACGTCGGTAGTAACAAAAAGTCCATTATCATATTCTGTGTAAATAATGAGAAAGCTTATGCTTACAGTTACAAAGAATGAAACAAAACTTTAAATGAAAATGCAGATTAAACTTTTCTCCTGGCTTGAAACAGTCATTTGTCATATATTTTCGTTTCTGAATAATTCCCCGAACTGATTTCCGCATTTAAATATTAGATTTTCTTATTTGTTCCAAAATTCATTACTCTTCTTGTTCGCTGTCGCACTGCAAGGGATTGATAAATGATCGAGAAAATCAGAAATTAGCTACATTATTCATTATGCGGGAGATATAATAGGCATCAATTATGATTTTAAGTATTCACTGAAAAAGTGATTCTACGCAGTGTTTCGCTTCAAAACGGGTCCTTTTATTTCTCATTTGTTTACTTGTTAGTTGTTTACTGTTTTCTTATTTCTTAATAAGACGTTACTATTTCCAGATGTTCAGAGATTCTTTTATATTGGAACTATTTAGTAGAGCAACTTTTAATAGAAAATAGATCAACTGTTGACACAGCGAAGAATTGTGACGTCAGGCGACATTCACACGTGTATACCTAAAGTTGCGTCCTCATGGCATCGACCCTATCTATCGACTCAGTCGTTCGATACCGTCGATCGCCAAGTTATATCATTTGCCACGTCTACACTGAGGAGACAAATTTTTGTAAATTAGTCGACAGCAGAATGTACGGAGGCGAAGACAGTGAATGCTATGGCACACGCAACAGCCTCGGAACCGCCGATATTTGCCGATGCATCGTAATGTTGAATGTCCAACGCCAGATCGCGTCCACACTATATTCAATAAGTCGACCGTCTTTGACTTTACCGATAATCGATGGAAAACCGATCAACAAGTCGATCAACAATTTCTGTCGATCGATCAAGTCGATTTGGGTGTCGATCGAATCGATCGACAATGTCGACGCAGTGAGGATTCGTGTTAATACAGAATTGTGCTTTATACCGTTTATATCTGATTTCTATTTTCACACAACGCAGTACATACGTTTAAAAGAGTTAATTTGTCATTTGTGATATTATTAAGCGTTATTGTGTTAAACAGACATGGGTATTGAATAAAGTTGCAAAATAAACTCGTAAAATAAGCACAGAAATTGCACCTCGCTGGGCAAATGGAAGAAGTATTGCATTACGCCATTATTCCTATCAATGAAGTCATATGTAATGATAGGAATTGTAGGAGATTTGATACATATTAAAAATACCTTTCTTAAACAGTAAAATTAATGTTACAAAAGCTAATAATAAGGAATATATGGGTAGATATTGTGGGTGTAATTCAACGCAGGTTGGGGCTTTTGTCCACTGAGTAGTTAGTTTCACACAATATTGTTAATACCTGAAAATATATGAGAAAAAATACTTTAAGTTAATCAGAATGTAAAGAATCAATTAAACGTTTCTATTAAGCTACCAGAATGTATACCGGGCGTTTACAAAATCAATCGTAAAGCAAGTTTAATTTTTTTTTGACTTATTATATTCACCGCTACATTCCGATTCCAAATAACATGCTCCTACTATTTACGAGATGTAGAATGGTATTTGAAGCATTTATAAAATTTTGTCATATGACTTCACTACATAAAATTGCCTGTTTTATTCTGAAAACTTAATACATAAAAGTGATTAGTACTGTTTAAAATGTTTAGGGAGAAATTGAATAAGTAATAAATAGCGATAAAACATTTAATTTAAAAACATAATAAATGATAAATATCAATTTTCATTACCTTTCTTTATTACTTTTCAAATTAAAACAAGAGACTATGTGAAATCAGATGGCATCATTTTATAAGTACCTCAAGTCTATCTGGGGGCAACCAACAGCACTGTTGCCGTAACTTTCACGAGCGGATCGATGTTGAACAAAGAAATAAATCAATAATTCCGTAATTCCGTAATAAGTTCCCCCACATTGCTGCTAATAATTATGGTAATGTTAAAAATGGAAAATAGGCACCTGCTTGTTTTGAGTCCTCGTATCTGCTGCACTAATGAAGTTGGGATTGGCGCCAATGAAGTTCACAAGTAGAAAATGAAACCACCAAATAAACAGTAATCGTCCGATTATGCTTACTCAAAACCTGCTTCCATCATCGTGGAATTTCCACAGCATTACCTACACAGTACATACACTGTCTATGGCCCATGCAAAAACATAAGAAACATACGCCTGTTTGCATCATCAATACCGTAACACCGCACCTGAATCTATGAAAACATAAACCGCGCTGAACGTCGTGTGACGTCACACCAATGATATCACGTTTTTGTCCTCCATTCCATGGCAATTTATTAACGTAAATATTACAATTACTGTGGACTTATTGCTGCCAGACACTTGTACTGACCTCTCAATATATTTGAAAGATTACCCTGTAATACATTTCAAACCAAAATACTCATGCAACTTCTCCATTACGTAAGGATCCATAGATTTAGTTGCAATGTGGTTTGATATATCGGGCATTGATACGGACCAATATACCACTAATTAGACCGTGAAAGGCTTAATTACTCATGAGCAATGTTATGTGGTAGGGCGTGGCGGGTAACTTCATCACAACATTGTTATTGTTTGACAGTTTGTATTATAATTTCATTAAAATGATTAACACAGAAGCAGCAAATTGAAATATTGTAGAAATTAAATCAGAATATGGAAAAGAACGACGATAATTTGTAATATTAAAATTACAACGAAAATTGTATAGCTAATAAGTTGTATATGTATAATACTTAATAATTAATCTATAAATTGGAAATTGGAAAAAGGGAATTAATGCCAAAAAAGCACTAATAGTTACAATATGTTTATAAAAAAAACTTCATTTCGTTAGTATCTTACTTATTGTTAGAGATGGATCCAACAAACCCTATAAGCCAATACTCAGCAGGGAACGTTCTGTCCAAATATGTAAACATATTCAGGAGGTTCTATTTGAATTAACATCCGTTATCATTTTGTTTAGACTTCATTTGTTTATAAACTATAACTTCCGAAAACTTCATAAAAAAATCGTGCAATGTTTGTATTTCACAATTTTGTATATCTCTAAAAACAAAACAAAAAAAAATATCCGTTTAATAATTTACAGTGACAATAATTATGCGTTTACTTATAGCCATTTTAAATTAACTGAGACTGCGATGACAGATACCTGATGAGCCAAAAAAATATATTTTTTCGCACTTAGTCGTGATAATTCTTACTTTCGCGCCTATAAAGGCTCACGAAATAGCTATTTTCGCATGCATGTTGTAAAGTAATGGTGTTATAGGCACGCGACCTGAAGTTGCATCAACGTGTTGCTGCCAAAAAAGGTATGTAATATTTCGAAGAAAGTTATTCTAGCGTACTTGTTCCAGGTATCTTTAAAATGTGCACCTTCTACATTATGGAGTATTTCTTGCTGCGAACTACAATGTATTTAAATAAAAATAAGGATATTAGTAAACATGCCAATGTTATTGCTTTCATGAAATAGTTATTTATGCAACAAGTACAAAAAAGTAAGTGCAATAAGCAGTTTTTGTACGAGTTGCATACAATATTTTTTCTACGTTTATGTAAAAACCAAAAAATGATATTTACATGACACTAAGTCTAGGAAAATGTGACGTCGATTTGAACGTTTATGTTTGTCATGGTGTCTGACAGTCTGTAGTAGAATGACAGATGAATGCAATAAACATTTTATTGCACTAGTGCAATAAAGAACCACTTTTTCCACTAAATATAGTTCAATAAAGTTTTGTTTTTTACATGAACGTAGAAAAAGGAAATTAAGTGGTTATAGACCCATAAAATCCAGAATATTTTTCAAGGAACAGGTTTATCAAAAAGGCAGATGATGAAAAGTACTTATTCCAGAAAGTTGTATTGATATTTGGTATATTTGGAACCTGTAGGAGAGAGAAATGAACTTATTTACGTACAGGGAACATTGAAGATGTTAAGTCGTTCATTAATGTGACTATTCCCAATACCAAAAGTAATGATCCTAGATTATTTACAATACCAGAGAGAGAGATATAGAAGGAGCCAATTTTTTGAAAATCTTCAGGAAATATGCAGGTCTACGTCTATGCACCATTGATCACAACCGATTTTTATCACGTACAGTAATTCGAAATGTACTATACAAACAGTAGGTATAAATAACATAGGTTCAATTCCTAAAAAGATTGCCAAACTTAGATTACCCAAAGTTACTGATTATACTGGGCACTGCATTAGACTATATCTGCAACCTTTTTTGAAGATGCAGGAGCCAATATATCGATGTCCAAGAGACATGGAGGCCTTCTGCTTCTGTGGCAGAGGGGTACATAGATAATTCCATACAAAATTAGCAGGCTATAGCAAAGAAAATCCTCGGGGAGAAAGGAACTACCATTTTCATTCTAAAAACTCAGTGCACCAGCAGCATCGGGATGCAGGTGTTATCTTCTTTCAATATTGAAGTTATACGAAGTGAAGAAAAAAATATATGTTCACCTAATATCCAATTATGCGATATGAAAGATTGTGTTATTAATATTTATAATAAATAAATAATTTAAATTTTTATTTTTACCGGCGTGTCGTAAAAAAGATTATTTTAAGCACATGTGAAATGACAATCGAAATATTATGCAACGATTTTATGAAAATAGCATTTTCAGCTAGTGTAAGATAAAAAAAGGTGTTAATTGAAGTTTAATTAGGGACCTGTATATAATATTTATAAATAAATATTCAATGCAATTTTCGTTATATTTTAGCATATTTTAAAGACACGAAGTTTTTTCCGCTGTTTGATATCGAACAAAACAAATGAATAATCGAGCAGAATCAGAAATTAATTTATTGCTTTATCTCGGTATTAGTTATCGAGCTAATCTTTTTAATCAATCTGTTCGCCGAGACAGACGAGGCGTCGGCATGAGCGGAACCTGTAATTTGTCAGATCACAGCACGCCATCTGCAGATTGAATGGTTTCAGTTCTTCTCAGGCCATGAAAGCCCCAAGCGGGATCGTAAACCACCCACCAGCGTCAATATTTAGAATTAGCTCGCAAAACCACACAAATATTTGCCCTGGAGGCTTAATTTCAAACAAATGCTTCACTTGGATAAATTGTGGCATACGCCACAAAGAGATTATTTTATTTAATAATGGAAAATATGAACAAAAATGTCGGGCGGGTTCCTTTCTGGAGAATAATTATTTCCAGTACGTTAATCATCTTGTTTTAACTCGGTTATAAACAAATGTAGTTAATTTCCTCCCAGAGAAATTTACATTATTTAACAGCATTACAAAGTATTTTACATTATTAAAACTAGGTACATACAGGGCTTTCATTAATGTCCGAGACTCACGTGACCAAATTGGTTATGACTATCAATAAATTTGATTTTCTAAAGTTGGCTGCTATGAAAAATTTCAAATTTAGGGACCCTAATCCAGCTGTCAATCCAGAGGCGTTCAGGGTATTTCCCTCCATTTTCTGCGCGTTGTTTTGATATTTGTTTACCTGTTGCCCGTACGTTTTCCCTTGATTGTTTTTGTGATTTATGAACATTTTTACGTTTATTTACTATTTATTTACTAACAACAGTTCTTTTCAGAGCTACAGAATTTGTTTGTGTTTCTTACGTAAGTAAATAATTTATTTTAAGGTTAGTTCACTTATGTTTGTTTCATATTTTTAAACTTCAAGTGTTTAAAAATGCCTTTTACACCTGAACAAGATGCCTACATTTTAAAGGCACATTTTCGGAGTGCCACGCGAAATCCGGATGGAACTTGGTCATATTCATTACAGTCACGTATTGACCAATTCACTGAAGCTTTCCCTGATATAGACTTTGATTATGACGTTTTTAGGAAGCATAAATCTATACTTGTCAAGAGATATGACGAAAAACATTGTATTTGTAAGGGGAAATCAACAGGCAGGCCAACAGTTTTAACTGAAAATACAGTTGACGATATACGACAACGTATGGAGCAGAGCCCCAAAAAATCTATCCCCCAGTTGTCTGCAAAAACAGGAATGCAGGTAGTTTTTATTTTACACACATTAAATACTTGAAACTACATTTCTAATTAAATTAAAAGCCTTAAAATGAATTTCTGTGTATATTAAACAGAAATGATCATAAGACGTTGTGAGAATAGTGTTATTGTTTTTCCCGGAAACGAAAAGCGTGGGAACGGTAAAATTTTGTGGAAGTGTTACCATCATCAAAAGACACTTGTGACATATTTTTTCACTTTTTGAAAATAATTAATAATAAAGGCGACAAGGTTTTAAGGAATTTCCATTTGCCCGGCCGTACATAAAGTGCATGTCTGTCATTTCTACATTTGTGAAAATAACCATTTTTGTTGTATTAACTTAGTATTGAATCCCAACGTACTCCGCTATCAAACACATCATACAACGAAAGGCAAATTATCCCGTAAACCACTCTCAAAATGTTAAAGTAGTACAAACCATTTGCTATCTGTTAAAGCAACAATGGAAATTGACAGCAGCCAACCAGAGTTTTTCCTAATAATTGGTGTAGTAAAACTGCCTCTTCCCGACGTGCAAAATACTTCATATTTAATTTTTTAACGTCGAAACAGTTAATTTTATCAAAAAAATAGAAGAGAGAAAAAAGTTTCTAAATGAATCGGTTTCACCTAATTTATTTTTTTCTACGTCGTTAAGGCAGTTCCTTGAAAGTATAGTTAAAAAAACTGAAAGGGGTAGTTTATTTCAACCCTTTCCAGTTATTTTCAAAAATTTAAAAAATATGTCACAAGTGTCTTTTGATGATGGTAACACTTCCACAACATTTTACCATTCCTACGCTTTTCGTTTCCGAGAAAAACAATAAAAACATTCTTTTTTCCGCCATCTCCCTAATGGTTGGCTTCTGACCCAACGTTTATATAACAAGCTACCTTTTATTTTCAACAAGAAATCATCCCCTGAAATTTTTCATCTTTGTTTTGAAACACCCTGTATATTAACGATTACATTCCTTTTCTTTTTCTTTTTTTAATCTGATAAACTGATTTCTGAAATGTATGCTAAAATTACTTGAAAACCGATATTTTATATAACATTTCTTTAGTTGGGGTTGAACAATCTTCTAGTAATATACTTACCATTTTTGCTTGTAACTTCAAATTTTTAGCTGTGACCTACTGTTAAAAAATAAATACTTAAAAAAGTGAAATTGTTTCATATGAAATTATTGTCTAGGGTAATAGCTAAATCCACACAAATACTGTAGGAATTGTACAGTATGTCCACGGTTAGAGTGGAAAAGAGGGAAAATATTTTTATTTTTCATTTTACGGAAAAAGACATTCTTGATTAAAATGTTTGTCTTTAAAATACGGTTAACATAGAGAACTTTCATATTGCATGTATAAGGTGATCAGAAAATCGGTAAACATAAAAATCGTTCAAGAATAAATTGCCCTTGTTTTTAATAATACAAAAATGTGTTACTAAGAAAAGTTGCTTATAATTGAAAATTATATTATAATTTCAATTTGTGCATGAATCGGCCTACTTCGACAGAAACGGATAGTAAATCATTTTTATTTTACGGAGAAAATGCATTTTTGAATAAAACGTTTGCCTGTTTCTAAAATGCGATTGGCATGGAAAACTTTCAAATTGCATGTACATCCTTGAACGATTTTTATATTAACCGATTTTCTGATCGCCCTGTATATGCAACATGAAAGTTCCCCATGCCAACCGCATTTTGAAGACAACCAAAAATTTTAATCAAAAATTTTTCCGTATTATGATAATTTTCCTCTCTAACCGTGGACATACTGTATATTAGATACAGAGTACCTACTGTATGCAATCTTGCTAAAAGCTAACTTAATGACCATTTCCAACCCCTTTGTAGTTGTTAGGTCAGAATTCAGCATTTATAGACTAGATTGGGGCAAGTTAACGCTTACTATGACGCTTTAGTTGGGACAGCTACTATTTTCAGCAATTACATCCAATTTAGTTTAATAAGACCCTTTATACTTCATGTATTTTTGCCAACCAGCTGCCTGCACAACTGAGGGACGTGACTACATTTTGCTGCTCTGATGAATTTTCAGCTTAATATCATACGACATCTCCGCTCTTTTAAAGGAAAAAGGTAAAAGATTTGGCTAAAATAAAAAATTAAATTATGAAGATTAAAGTATAAGAGTTTCTTAGAATTCCATTTTGTCGGTTAATAGGATCTTAATTTACTTTTTACGTTTCCTTATTAAATTCTGGGGTATAATGTACGGCAACTTAAAAATTTTAATTGCACTTAAAATCGCAGAGCTATTTAATTTTTTTATTGTCACGAATGATAAAAGCATTTAGCTTTATTGCGAATGGATTGGCAGATGAAATTGCAAGCGTTAACATTTTTTTTCTGTCTTAGGTATAGAACTGCCAAGTAAATATTTTTTATCAGTGTTTAAAACTCATCTTTGTTATTTAATAATTTATCTATTGTATAAGGGTTTTAAATGGCATTTTATTCACGCAAGAATTATCTATTGTATAAGGGTTTTAAATGGCATTTTATTCACGCAAGAATGTTTAACTTCATAAGTGGATAAAAGGCAATTAAAACACGAATGCAATTTGACCATAATCACATCACACTGATATTTGTGGAGTCAGAATTATTGAAAATTAAAAAAATATATATATTCGCATGACTTGATCATTCTTAGTACTCAATGAAACGTGGTAGGTTTTGTTATACGTACTGGTTGCTGTGGTACGTTGTTTACTATAAATTATTTAATAAACAGTTTTATCTGAATTTGGTAAAAATGCAATGCAATGCCAGTGGCTGTTTTTGAAGAAGCTCAATAAGCAATTTTCTATTTATTGCCATCGAAATCCAGGGACCATTACCAAAAAGTGTTCGCCGTTTTTAAATTTGAAGAAAAAATATGCAGTTTCATCTATGTGGCCTAATTTGATGTTGAAAGTTGCTATTATAATTGCGAATTGACAAATTTGAAAATGACTGACGCACAGGACGTTGGCAGTTATCTACTTGTTTCAATAACACTAAGATGGACATTTAATGAAGATTTACAATTATAGAAGGATTTTACATGAATGCTGTTGTAATATGCAGAAAGTATATTTCTCTGTGCCCAATTCGCTTAACACAAGACAGATTCTTTTTAAGATACATCAATAAAAAATGTATTTCTCAGCCTGTTGGAATCAACACATTGGCGAAGGTACCCTCAATAGTTGCTTCATTCCTGAATATCGCACATTTAGAAGCATATACTGGCCATTGTATGAGGCGCACTTCAACAACTTTATTGGCCAATAAAGGTGCTGATTTTACAACCATTAAACGGCATGGTGGATGGAAGAGCTCCTCTATAGAAGAAAGTTATGTGAGGAGTCCATATCTAACAAACTCGATATTGCAAGGAAAATCCAAGAAAAATATAGCTGTCCCTTACAAGACGACACATCCGTCACTTGTGCAAATTTTTCACAAACTTCGGCAGATGTTATGGGTTCCGAAAATAATGACAACACTGCTATGAGGGTTGTTATTAACGGAAAGAGAGTTAAATGTGATAAACGAAAACGAAATGTCTATTACCTACTATAAATGTAAATGTTAATAAGTAAATAAATTAATTTTTCTTTATTATAGGTTTATTACTTTTTCATTATGCTGCTAGTGAAATAATAGTATATTATTTAACGAGCGGTAATGCAAGTCATAACTCACGCAGATAAAGTTTTCAGCACGAGCCGCAGGCGAGTGTTGTAATTCATCAAGTGAGTTATGACCATTACCGCAAGTTGAATACTATACTTTATCTACGACTATAACATCTTTTTTAGGACTATTATTAGAAATTGATTTGAAAACGTCAAAATTATTTTGTTAAAATATCAAATGACATTAGTCCCTTCAATGATAATAATTGACAGTTCCGCCTACTGACAGGCGTCGGCAATTTAATAATTTTAAAATCTTTTGATTATTCATTCCTTTCCACTTGTTAAAAATTCTTTCTATTTTACACCAATGGAATATCGGCTTAAAAATTTCCAAGAATTTACTGCGTACACTAATTACATACCGAATTATCATTGTAGAAGCCCAGCGTGAGTTATAATAACTCACTATAAAAACTCACGCTATTTGTTTATTGATACTATTAACTCCTCAAAAGCAGTTGAATAATTAATATATAAATTAGATAAAGTTAGTTTATTCCACTAGTGGGTCACTTTAGCCGGTTCATAATATGTGTCAATAAAAATCCGATTATAAGGTGATTGTGGATAAATTATATCCACATGCATGCAATAATGCACTATTAGAACATTAAGGAGAGTCAAGGGTTTTGAAAAAATATCAATGCTGGATTATAAAATGGAATGCGTTGAACGATTAAAATCAAATTTGGTATATGAAAATATATTGGTAAAATCCTTTTTTGATATAATTAATGTTTCACAAATGTCTTAAACTGATTATCCCAGTTAAAAAATATTCATATATTTTGTGTTTGATAGTCACAATTCTTTTTCTGGAAAAAGTTATCGTTTTTTTAAGTAAATTTGTCTCTTGCAAAATTTTGATAACTTAACCTAATATTTATTGTAAAATTAGAAGGAGCGCCATCAAGAATGAACTGCGTTCTCGTTTTATAAGTAGGAGTACGTTTCCTAGTTTAGCGGGTAAATTATTTCTAAAAAATTAAGATATTTTGGACTTAAAGTTGATTGGTAATCTTACTGAGATTTCAGTGGCCTAGTAACCACTTTAAACGGATAAATGTATCTGAATTTCTTACAAACAATTTTACCCACTGACCTAGAAAATGTATGCGTACTTATAAGAAGGGAATGTAGTTCATGCACGAAGGTAGTCATTTTACATAAATGTTAGGTTAGGTAGCCTATCTGCATGAATAGAATTTTTTGCGACTAAACGGTAGAAGTTATCAACATTTTGCAAGAGACAAAATTTATTTAGAAAAGTGTTAACTTTTACCAGAAGTATGTGGTTGACCACGAGGAGTGATGTTCAATGTTCCATGTTCAACATTGTTTGTTATCTCTATCGTCTTTGTTATATACAATTTATTTGTTTTATGTAATCGAAAACTAATGTTGAATTTAGTTAAGATATTTAATAATTATTATAACGTTAGGGTATCTAGATTTGGACGATTAGCTCTGATGATGGCTGTTTGAAGCCGAAAACGCTTAGCTAGGATTTTGAAATTACAAATACACACTTTAAAATACACAAAATTTGAATTTTCTTTTTATACCTCACCGACGTGTGTACTAAAGATGCATTTGCTTCTTATCTAATTGAAAATCAATTTATCTTCATTTCTTGTAACTGCTCTCGAAATTCAGATCTGTACCCTATACATACATAGGATGGCTCATATAGTAGCTATATCATTCACCATTTTAATGTAAAGGGAATTTATTTTATACTATTTGACCCATTACATAGAGTAACTGAATATTTTGTTCTTACCAGAATAATATTACTGATTAGATTTAGCCCAACTTTCGTTTAAGGGAAATCGGTTACAAAAGAAATTGTTCTATAGGAAAATTCTACACAAGTAGTATATAACCAATTGTCTTTTTCCGCGGAAATGTTTTGTTTTCCGGAAAACTCGAATTTTTCTTATATTATATTTTAACTGAAAAATGCCTCAAAAATGTCTTTTTAAAATGTCTTTATATTGCTTTATACTGCTCTAGAAATACAAAATTAATAAAATTGCGGCTTTGATTTGATGTAAAAATTTAAAAATGTACAGAAAATTTCCATTTTCCTTCGACTTTAGAATAAGGGAAATCTGTTATAGAAATGATAAATAGATAATTTGACTGCTAATTTGCGCTTTAATGATATATAATTTTATTTGCGGAAATTTTTTTAAGAAAAATATTGAGAAAAATCATTTACATATTCATGTTTTTTTAGGGATTTGTGAATAAGCGACGGTTAATTAATATTAGTATCCATGCTTTTTGAGTTTTATGAATAAACGAATGTTATTCAAGTTATAAAAAGTAAGTGGATTTGTAGCATTTTTTTTAAATTGAGCGCGCGATGTTAAGGTATCTTTCGTGGCAATATTGTAGCGGATATGTCAAAATAATGATTTTTATGTTGAAACTATTTATTTGAAAAATCTATTCTAATTTTATACAATTAATGAGTTCATCCATCGGATCTAGACTGTTTTTCTTACAATGGCGTCTGCACAAGTACTCACAGAGTCGATCTGCAAATTCGTCCGGTGGAATATGTTGACCTTTTAAAAATCTTTTTGCAACGGACTACACCGACTCGATCCGTTGGGTATGAGTACCGTCTTCAGCAACGAATTTAACACTATGGTTAACAGTCTAATGCCATATTCAGTGAATCTCTCATACGCTTTCCACATATCCGAATGTATAATAGACCCTTTCTCTACATGTTCCAAAAGGATAATTAACGTGCCTGCATCCCTTTTATTTTCGGGACAAATTACCATTCTTAAGTCTTCTGAGTTATCGACAATCATTCCGAATACCCAGGGATCTTCAACTACACTTCCTCTGTTATATTTTCGTTTACCAAATTTGAACTTTTGTGTTCAGAAGTACGTTTAAAATTCAAAAGTAAAAATTGGTCACATTATTCCGCTTTTCAACATTTTTTCCATATAGGCAATGAAAATGACGCATTTCCGCGTTTCTGTGTTAAGAAAAATGTCTATAATTCACAGCAAAGCATATTTTTTATGTAACTGATTTCCCTTTTTCTAAAGTCCACAAAATTTCCTTTATAATAGAAATGACGCATTTCTGCGGGAAAATTCTAATGTTTCAGTGTTCAGAGAGGCCTCTGAATATTTGTTATTTGTTTTTTTTTCATAGCTGATTTCCCTTAAACGAAAGTTGACCCAATTTATTGATTTTAAATGTTCTTTAAAACATCTTACTAAATCGTTCAGCGATCTGACTGAATTATAATCATTCACAAATATTTTTTTTTAATATTAAATCAGCAATATTACGAGTAAGATATTCACTGTTTCGGAAATTTAATTAAATTATATCATCTGTTTACTGGGGAAATGTTTTATTCATCAAATTGTGTTCATTATCTAGTTACATTACGTTGCTACAACATAGAGGATGTATAGGTAGGCACAGTGAATGAACGGTAATAAATGTCACAAAACAGTGTGTGCTTTAATTTTCAAAATAATTTATTTAAATAACATTATTCGCATCGTTTAATTCTAAAATTATCTATTAGCTACCAAAATAAAATACTGCTTTTTATAATATTGTTACGGAAGCTCACCTATCTTTTTAGTTTGTTAATAATTGTGTTCCTGTTTGCGCTAGAATTTATAATTTTTGTAATACCTTTATTTTCTCGTTGTCTAGAATATCCCAGGCTATTTTCTATTTGTTTCTCGACACGCTGTCGAGATCGCAGAAACTTCGAGAACTCTAAAAACAGTTCTGTTTATATTGAGCAGGGGACGCGCATAACATAAATGTCAAAGTAAAGATTTGACAGTTGTTAATTTGTTTGAAGTACAGTTGTCGAGTAATCAAGTAGTAAAAATAAATTTTGTTTTTCTACTTGACATAAGTCAACGTAGAGGTTACAATATTACAAAATATATCAATGTAATGTAAGTAATTGAACTGAAAGCTTAATA
Organism: Monochamus saltuarius; assembly: GCA_025584915.1. Classification (NCBI taxonomy): domain Eukaryota; kingdom Metazoa; phylum Arthropoda; class Insecta; order Coleoptera; family Cerambycidae; genus Monochamus; species Monochamus saltuarius. The sequence goes on along the minus strand of CM046721.1, from coordinate 82,135,974 downwards.
AAGAATGAATCTTCTTTATGCGTCCTTTAATCTTTATGCCAGGTTTTGCAATGGCAAGGTTGGTTTTGTGACGTACCTACGTCGTGATTGCGGTGCGACGCATAGACCTTGATTTATAAGGTCTATGGTGCGACGCAGTGGCACTATGACGCCTGAGCTGTGGCTGCGTTAACTTCGGGCGCCAGTTTCTGTTTACAGTGCAGAAACACCACTACTCGGGCGGCTTCAGTAAAGACACGGTATGTCCAGAGGATCGTGAAGGAGGAGTTAGACTTTCGGTGTCCAGGAATAAAAGTCACACTTTTTTACATTTATTAAACATAAGCCTGTATTTTCAACTCTAACTTTTAAATGTTACAGGGCAAATGCTACGATACTAGTATACGAGGTAAAATTATACGGACAGAGTCGGCGGTGCAGTTACAGGTTAGCGGTTGCTACAAGCGGTTATTACAAACGGATACTAAAAACTACGTGCAAAATCAAGAAAGAGGAAGCAATCGAGCGGGTGAAGAAAAGTTGACCTACAAAACTATAAATTTGACCACTATTACTAACAACAAAAACAACAATGTTGAGAGTGGGGCTCCTCTCCAGGGGTGCACGACTGGTCAGCGGGGCTTGCGAGACGGCTACCTATAAGAAACTATATGGTTAACTACGACCCACGTTTCAACTCATACAGGCGGATAGGAACAACATCCTATGAGCCGAACGCGTGGTCGGATAAAGTACACTGGATAAGGGCAGCAGCGCCTCTACCCTGTCATAGTAGGGACGGATATCTGAACGGCAAGGTATGATTAGCACAAAGTTAACAGTAGCCAAGTCTTTCCTAACCTTTTTACTTACTTCCTCTGCTTGCATATAGGCACGTCGGTTCAGTAGGAGCGCTGGCTGGACAGGAACTGGGTTTGCGGCTTCGACGGTGGACGACCTAACGCTGCTGGACAGTCGGCGGCTGCACACTGGTCCCCAGACTCGACTTGGAACAGTCACCAAAGGCGGCTTCTCTGGTGTGTTGGACAGGCAGGACTCCTCTCGTGGGCGGCTGGCCAGGAACTGGATCGTCTACTGGTCAGTTGGAAGTCCTCAATGCTGGTACCAGGTTGTAAAAATCTTGCCGACATCGGCCTCGTGGTCTCGAATAGTTTCTCAGGTACTGAAGTGGCGAACAGGTAGGACTGCTCTCGAAGACGGCTGACCAGACATTGAATTGTCTCCTCGGTGTTTCAAAGTCCTCAGTGCTGGTCACAGGTTGGCGATTGCGCAGTAGTCCTCAGGCGAGACTTGAAAAAATCTTACCAACAGTGACTACGGCTAGTGGTCCTGGCAAAATTATCATCAGCAATTTAGAAAAATCTCGAACAGCTCCTCAGGTACTGAAGTGGTGGACAGGCAGGACTGCTCTCGACGACGGATGGCCAGGAGCTAAATTGTCTACCCGGTGTTTGAAAGACTTCAGTGCTGGTCACAGCTGCGCACTGGTCTTTCTATTAGACTTTTAAAAATCTTACCCTGCTGATAGTCCTTACGAATTTTCGATCAGCGACTCGGCGGTCGAAGTTCGTCAGCTCTCTTGCTGGTACTGGTGGGGTCGCGCTGTTGGACTGCCCGCTCGGGCGGCCGCTGTGGGACTTGTCTGCCGGTTTAACGCGGTATGTCTCTTCACTGAAAGAACGGTAGCGGCTGCACGTTCATTCTCATGGTCGACTTTACGGTAATTAAACAAATTTCGGCTGTCAGGTAACATGTGTTATTAACAAAACTTGGAAGAAAAAATCACTTTTTTACAGTTTAATTGACATTTTTGATATCGAGTTAGTAGAGTAGTAAAACATAAAATTAAACATCAATTTATAACTACACTCGCTCGAACATAAAAGTTTCCAACTACAATCACATTTTGTTTAAATTATCAATTGTCACACATGTGTCCAACAGGAATGTTCACAAAAATTAAAATTATATTTAAACGTCAAAAAAAACGTTAAGCATTAGAATCACATCTGCTAATTTTTACAAGAATCAAAAAATTATTTGAAAAAGGAAAAATACAAAAGAAATATCAATATCTTGAACGCGCCGAACGCTCCGTGACGTCACAAAGCAGAACAGTCATGTAATAATCTGCTAGGTCTGTCTTTACTGACGTTTACGTATCGTTGTGTCCTTTATGTGCTTCTCCGTTTGACGGAACTTCACCACACAAGGCCAGGATTGTGCAGCAATATTTAGAAAACACCTTCCCAGAAAAATGGGTTAGGATTAATGGATCATTCAGTGACCCGGAAACTCACCAGATCAAATACCCTTTGACAAATGACAAAAACAAAATAACACCTTTGCGAGATATTCTCTGATCATTTGAAAATAAATCACAAACGCTTGTAATGAGTTAAACAGCGAAATATTAATAAACGCAGCCCACAAAGAAGTTGAGCAAGGATTGCATATGTGTCTTAAAATGAGAGATCATATAGAATAGATTATAATATGTATATAGTATGAGGGCGTTTGCCTCATTTTCAAGTTTCGTTATTATTATCTTCACCTTTTGTTTTGACTGTATCAAAGAATGCTTGAGTTCAATCCTTTTATTTATTCTTAATGACATGTATGCACTTTAAACAATTCAATTATTTTCCAACGACTACTTGATCCTTGCACCGCTAATTTGATTTTTAGGTGGTATTTCATTTGAGACTCTTTAGGATACTGCTTATAACTTTTAAACAGGAAATAGTACAGAAAAATTGTCTAATAAAAGTTTATTAGAAAAACATAACTTTTAACAGGAAAAATGTGGGTATGTTTCTGGAATAAATATTATTGATGACGTCATTAATAATTTCTGTCAAATACCAAAGATAATGCTTTCGATTGAAAATGTAGCTTATCTCATCCTATTTAACGCCACGTGTCCCAAATTTTACTTAAATTTTTTGTATTCTCACAGTAGGTCCGTTCTATCGAGTTTGAGACTTTTATCACCGAAAGTTTTTAATAAACTTTATGGGATACCCATCTAGATTTGGCATCCTTTATTTAGTGTATTCTAATCATATTCTAAAATGATATTATTATAGACAGACGGTTGCTGTTGGCTTACTATGTAAATGTAGGTATTGTGCCATTTCCCTTAACATCTAAATTACAACTGCTGCACAGGTACATCTGTTTTCGAAATTTATACACTAATAAACAGAAACTGTTCAATTACAGGGGACTTTATTTAAATTGGAATATTACTAATTACGTGTGCGCGTTGCAAACTAAAGTTAACTAATTTATGTGCTGAAACAGTTTATTTAGCAAAGCCAATTTGTTTGACTTAAACCAACACCGCACAGTCATTATACAAAGGAACATTTATGTGAAGTTAAAACAAATAGGGAGAGTGACACAGAAATGTTATCACATGAAGTTTTCTGAAAGGAGGCATTTGCAAACAATGACGACTGAGGTTACAACTTCTAAGACCAACAAATCCAGAAACGTCACCCGCTTAGCTGGTGAATTATTGCTATAAATTGTTACATGCTCATCCCATGTGTCTGCGACTACAATTAGCTCGAAAACTGCTAGTACGTCTGTATACAACCAGTTTCACTATCCCGAAATGAACGGGCTAATTTAATGAGACGAACTTTAGAGAAGCGATTGTTCATACCTTAATTACAAATAGATTTGTTTCACACTGTAATACTCCTATTACGCGTTGCAGCTAAGATTGCTTACAGGGTGTTCCAAACTTGACGACTTATATGGACTATGAAAATTTTTCTAGCACTCGCGGGTGCTTTTGAGCTAAAAGTATAAAATTCATAAAAAGTACAGGGTGATTCACGGCTTATCCAAAGAAATTTGGGAATAGATGCGTCATGAAAAATGTAGGAAAAATTTTTGTCAAATTCCGAGAGAAAGATTATTGAAGTGGTAGTATTTCAACCTTTACATCGCTGAGCTATTGTAACTACACGTAGTGCGCTCTCTAAGTAATTCCACAGGAACTGTTCACTATCATACCTAGATGTTTGATATCAGAGAGCATACGTATGACTTCATTGATAGAAATTATAGGAGATTTGATTTATATTAGCTTAAAATACCTTTCTAATACAGTAAAAATTGTTACAAAAGCTAATAATAAAGAATATATTGTGATAAATCAGAAATTCCATAAGAATCGAATACTATGAAATTCAGTTTAAGCAACAAAACAGAGAATTATTATTGAAATGTTAATATTATTGATGTAAAATATAGATGAATTATTATTGTTGAAATTATCTTCAATAAACATATCGAAAGAAGACTAGTAATATATTAAATTAACAAAATTTTACAAATTTTATTAAATTCAATTTAAATTTTTAACTATCAAATCTGGACATGACGATACAAAAACATACATTATATAAAGAAAGTAAATTCAAAAACCAGACAATGACATATAAAAAGAAAATTTAAAGAATGTTCGCATATATCGCATGTATCGCATATATAAATAAAATATTAGCTGGACAAAATGAAAATTCCAATTTTAAAACATAATGACAATTAGAAATGTCAAACGTAAAGATGGCTATTCAAGGAAATATTAGCATCTCTGACAGGACACTAAAAGACACAAATTAAAGAATATTTAAGTATAAAATTAGTAAAAATTGTTATGTAGTGTTAAAAATAGTTATAATATTACACAAGACAATCAGTGTCGTGAAAAGTGCTTCAACAGGAATAATTAAAATTAAAAATATTACATGTGTAGTGACCCTAAGAAAAACTAATAATAATCTAGAAGGTAAAATTACCTAGAAACAATAATTTGTTGATTAGTTACGAAGAAAACTGTGAGGCGAGAAGAGGTATGAATTTGCTAGAGCCGAAAATTTCATAATTTATAGTTAAAATTTAATTAAAATTTAAAAAAACTTATACGTACCAGTTTCACAGTAAATTAAAGCATAAAGTAACTCAAGACAACATCAATCCATATCAAATTCAAGAATTTAGTGGAAATCATCTACATAACCAGACCATACCAGACCTGGGGGTTGTGCAAAAGGTCGAAGAAATCCATTCTTAGAGGGAAGTAACCTCAAAATACACATCTAGATCTCGACAAGAATAGAAGTCCAGAATTCAACAGGATATCCAGGCCGGAGGATCGTAAGCATCCAGAGAATAAAACATCATCCAGAGAGGAGAAGTTCCAGACAGCAACAATAGGAAAATCAATCAAAAGTAAGAAATAACGTACGTTATACAAGGTTATCTAGCTAGATCGAATACGAATTGAAAAATAACAATAAGTAACTTCTATAATCGATTAATAACAGTATACAAAAAGTTTAAACTTATAAATCCAGTCATTAAATGTTGTAAGACACTAAATAGAAACTAAAGACGTCAAAAGCCAGTAAAATAAAATTAGATAAATTCCATTGCATTCGTGTGTATTTCTGGTTGCATAAAAGCAGTAAGTAAATGCAAATAATTTTAAACACTAGAAAAACAAAAGAAAAAGCAAATTTGTTAATTGTTAAACTGTAAAAATATTATTTAAAATTCCTAATTTTGAATGCCTTCGAATTGAATCGAGGAATTATCATGTTGCTGTTTTCTTTAATAAATGTTAATGTACTATCCTTCAAACAATTGTTTCTTTGTATGTACTGGGTGGTTTAAAGATTTCGAACATTAAAAATAAAAAATAAGGTGTTAACTACTCTGCTGGAATCCACTCCTGAGAAAAGAGGATATACGTAGCCAGGTATAATAAAGTACAGGTAAAAAAAAAGAAAAATACTAGGAAAATAAAATCATATATTGAATTTTAAAACAAAAATTATATTTATTCACTTATACACTTCACACATAACATATAACATAAATACTATCTACACTCATAAAATTTTTAAATAAAATAAATCATTGGCGCCCAATAAAAAAAAATTATATACATAACAAAATCATATCACACATCATTCACAACACATATACACATTAACAATTCATAACAATATGTGTAGATATTGTGGGTGTAATTCAACGCTGGTTGGGGCTTTAGTCCACAGAGTAGTTAGTTTCACGCAATATTACTAATACCTAATAATATATAAAATTAACACCACGTGTCCCAAATTTTAATTATTTTTTTTTGTATCTTCACAGTGAGTCCATACTTTCAAGTTTGAGACACCCTGTACATAAGTATACTTTTTATATGCATTAAATGAAATTATATTCTAATTTTACAAAGATTTAGTAAATTTACAAATTGATTACGAGTGTACGTAATTACCATGTTACTATACCACGGGCATAAAAAAGCCAATCATGGTAAATTTACATAAATCATTTTTTCAGTGTAGGTTCATAAAAAGCAAATATATTTTTTCTCATATATCACAGATATATGCAGGTACACCCATATTTGGGATATAATATAGGCTTGATATTTGAATTACTACGGGGAATGTGAACTATGAATAAATAGGCCACACGCACTAAGAGGACTAATAGGGTAGTTCCGATAGGAAACTACGTGGCCCTTAATAAATATAATAAACCTGGGCTAAAGCTATCTTCGAATCTCCATCTTATTTGATTTAAATTAAGTGGCGTGCTCAACTACATTATGACCTAATGAGCCGCAGGTATCAAATTTCTAGAAAGTATCGTTTCCCGGTGATTCAGAACTTATCTAAAAAAAATTAGAATATACAGGGAACTCTTACAAATATAATTTTGTAAATAAATAATCAAAAGAGCAGTTAAAAATGATTTAAAAATACACTTCAAGGCATGAAATAAATAACAGATGAGATTTAAGTGGTCTGCTTAAGCGGATCGACTTGCAGGAAGCGATCTACATTGCAGTAGGTACTTCAATGCAGACCTCTCGCCTTAGACTACGAACCATTAAATCTATAAATGATACTGCAGGAAACTACTACAACTACTCTGCGGACTAATGCTCCGACCGGTATTGAATTACACCTGCAGTATCTGTGTGAACAGCGAAGAACCCTTGTCGGCCACTCCACCAGACACGGACCAGTTTCGGGCTTATTAGCCCTCATCAGTATGCATAGGTAAGATGACCGACAATTGAACTGGCTGTTCCTTCATATGTATGTTCACATATAAACTGAGTGTAGGTGGCTAACAAGCCCGAAACCGGTCTGTGTCTGGTGGAGTGGCCGACAAGGATTCTTGGCTGTTCACACAGATACTGCAAGTGTAATTCAATACCGGTCGGAGCATTAGTCCGCAGAGTAGTTGTGTCCTGCAGTATCATTTATAGATTTAATGGCTCGTCGCCCAGAACGAGACGTCTGCATTGAAGTACCTACTGCAATGTAGGTCGCTTTCTGCAAGTCTAGCCGCTTAGGCCGACAGGAAGTAAGCAGACCGCTTACATCTCAGCTGCACTCAGTTTATATGTTAACATACATATGAAGGAACAGCCCGTTCAATTGTCGGTCATTTCACCTATGGCATACTGATGAGGGCTAACAAGCCCGAAACCGGTCTGTGTCTGGTGGAGTGGCCGAAAATGGTTCTTGGATATTCACATAGATACTGCAGGTGTAATTCAATATCAGTCGGGCCATTATTCCGCGGAGTAGTTGTTTCCTGCAGTATCATTTATAGAAATAAGTAACATTTTATAGCACCTATTATATACAACAAATTCAACTACTATTGTTATTAATTATTAACAGAATTAATTTGAGGTTTTGATTAATAAAATATTTTAACATACATATGCTTCAACGACAAAAATTTTGAGCCCGTTTTACCCAGTTTCTACAAACCAGCACAAATATGTCTGCTTCTTGTTCGTTTTAAACTTGTATGTTATTGGTAGCTGCTATGATACGTTTGCGTAAATTATCAATAGTGCCCACTTGTGTAATATACTTCATTTTTTAAATATCCCTTCAAAGATAAGTTCAAATGATTTAAAGTCAGAAGATCGTGGCGATTATGGTACCGGTTCTCCTTATTCCATCCCTTGGTATTAATGGACAAGCTGTACGTGGTACAAATATAAATAAGCCTCGTGTATGATACACCACACTGCTGCAATACGCCGTGGACGTCCTAGAGCTCCATATCTTTTACAATTCGGTTGCAAATTTTCCGTGTCACGCTACCATTGCACTACACTTGCACTCTCTGCACACCGCGATAAAAGTAGCTGCATCTGGCACATGCACATACCGGCAAATCGTTCTGCTAAAGCATTTTTACATCACCATAAATTAAAACAATATCTATCTACTCCGAGTTGCTATACTCGCGTCAAGAATTCAGACGTCTTACGTCACAGCTGACGTTACACATTTGTTTTTATTGTCAACGTAATATTCGATATTTGGTCGCATTAAAATCATTTTTGCAATTTAGTGCAATATACAGGGTGTCCGGAAAAGACGTGTACAACGGAAGACCACAGACTCCTGGGTTCAAAATAAGCCGATTTAGCCCAATTTACTTATTTCCAAAATTGCTTCGTTTAGCCGCTAGAGAGCGCCAAAGTTTGCGAAAAATTTTTGTTTATTCCGAATATCTCGAAAACGACTTGATCGATTTTAACCATTTTTAGGCCACGCAGTTATAAGTCTAACCGACACTTTTTGACGTTATTTAGAATCTTTTGCAGTTATTAGAAATGTAAGAAAATCATGTATCATGCAGATATAAGCACATATTTTTAACCTCCTGTACAATTACTCTCAGTTTTTTTGTTAGTAGCTGACTTTATTTAGAAACTTTTTTATACTTTCAGAATTTTGAATAGATGAGTAGTTTAGGCAGAAAAAATATTTTTCGTATGTCAAAAATATCAGCATTCGTTCTGCAACAATGAAGTACCAGAAGTTGGCTCTGTTATTTTAAGTGTCAGTTGTGTGTCAAATCTAATCAGCTACTGAAATTAGTCTCTCGGTGTATTCTTCTTGCTCAATTACTTAGTTACTTTAGATCTTACTTTATTTGTTGTCGTTATTGTTGTGTTTGTTTATTTTTCTCATTTTTCATTATTTCATCATGGATACGTATACATATTCCGAACAAGTAGATATGCTTTTGGTTTATGGATTTTGTCAAGGTAACGGCCGCAAAAGTGTTAGGGTCTACATGGACAGATTCCCTCATCGACGAGTGCCAAATCATCAAACTTTTGCCAACATCGAAAGGCGACTTCGCGAATTTGGTTCCTTCCACCAAATGAATGCGGCTCAAGGGCGTCAACGTACTACGAAAACTATAGAGGTGGAGGAACAAATCCTAGATAAGATAGAAGAGAACCCAAAAATTAGTGCAAGACGCATTGGACATGAAATAGGGATACCAAAACCATAGTTCATGATGTTTTGAAGGAGCAATTACTACATCCGTACCACATTCAATCGGTACATGAATTGCTACCCATTGACCCCGAAAAACGTTTAGCATTTTGTAATTTTATACAAGATCAAAGAGCCCATGATATCAACTTCAGCAAAAACATTTTATTTACAGATGAAGCATGTTTCACTAGGTCAGGCATCATTAATAACCACAACAAACACGTTTATGCTGATGAAAATCCACACTGTACTGAAATAAGACATTTTCAATATGAATTCAGAGTAAACGTGTGGGCGGGAATTATCGACAACTTTATTATTGGCCCGGTTGTGCTTCCACATCGATTGAATGGGGTCAACTATTTAAATTTTTACAGCAAGTATTACCTAATTTGTTGGACGATTTGCCGTTATTACTTCGTCGTAACATGTGGTTTATGCACGATGGTGCACCCTCATTTTACAATACCTGTTCATCAATATTTACATAATCTGTATCCTAACAGGTGGATCGGAAGACGAAACGATGCTCCTATAAAATGGCCACCTCGAGCACCAGACTTAACCCCTTGCGATTTTTTTGTGGGGTGCAGTAAAAACTAAAGTATATGCCTCTGCAGTTAATAATGAAGAGGAATTGTTTAGGCGAATCAAGACGCAGTTAATATTTTACGAGGTAATGCAGGAATCATGGAGAGGCTGCACTACAACTTCGTAAAACGGATTACTTGTTGCATAAGAGAAAACGGTGGTCACTTTGAGCATTTATTGTAAAGTGATCATAACTCTTTTTTTTTATATTTTATTATCTTGTATTTATTAAATAAAATATAAATGAGAGTTTTGGAATTTTCGTTATTTGTTGCAGAACGAATGCTGATATTGTTGACATATGAAAATATTTTTTCTGCCTAAACTACTCATCTAATCAAAATTCTGTGAGTATAAAAAAGTTTCTAAATAAAGTCAGCTACTAACAAAAAAACTGAGAGTAATTGTACAGGAGGTTAAAAAATATGTGCTTATATTTGCATGATACATGATTTTTCTTACATTTCTAATAACTGCAAAAGATTCTAAATAACGTCAAAAAGTGTTAGCCTAAAAATGGTTAAAATCGATCAAGTCGTTTTCGAGATATTCGGAATAAACAAAATTTTTCTCAAACTTTGGCGCTCTCTAGCGGCTAAACGAAGCAATTTTGGAAATAAGTAAATTGGGCTAAATCGGCTTAATTTGAACCCAGGAGTCTGTGGTCTTCCGTTGTACACGTCTTTTCCGGACACCCTGTACATATAATGCAAACTTTTAGTGTAGTATATAGTTTTATTACTATCAGTTGCAGTTTCTTAAATATTTTGATGAAAATATAATGAATTATTCATTTGTTCGTATGACGTAAGTCGTCTGAATTCTTGTCGCGAGTATTTACACGTAAGCCAATTTTGACACTTGAAAACGTTAATACCTACTATAAATAATCGGATTTTACTACTCGGAATCAGTTGACTAGAAACTACAGTAGCCCTGCTATAATATAAAGTCAATAAAGTTTTCAAATTTGTATCAAACATATTTCCATGTAGAATATAATAATAACTTACTGTTTTTCGTTATGAATATTGCACCCCAAATCAACAATTTAGTAGAGGAATTGCCAATTTTAGGAAAAAAAATGCGAAATTATATGTTATTTACACCAGGACTGTTATTATTTGTTTAATTCACATACATACCATTAAAAACTCAAGAAAAATCGTATATCAAGTACTGTCAATAAAATGTCAGTATATATATAAATGTCAAAAAAATTCCAGTGTAATCGCATGCAGTTTACTTGAGGGAGGATAAAAATTTCCGGATTTTTCATATTGCCGTAGTAAAGGAACAAAATACAACTTCTAATTTGTTAGAAAATGTTGGTTTGAAATTTTCGCTAATAGAGAGTTGAACTATTGAATCCATCAAAATGGTTCAATTATTTAAAAAATCGCTTCCAGCACTTGATGTACTTGCAGTAAGGATTATTTTGCTAACAACTGATTTACGAGTTATGGCTCCTCAATATTGACTAAAGCTATCGCTGAACACGTCCATCCACCATGCATTTTTAAAGTTGTGATATCAGTCCCTGAGTTTATTAATAGTGTAGCTGAAATTCTATATCCTTCAATTCGAGAAACGCAGCAACTTGTTTTGACATTCAAATGTATGAATTTCTATTAATTGGTTATATGCTTTACCATTTGAATGATTTAAAAAAAATGTTACTATCTATTTGCTGTACTATATTTCCGCTATATGTCTAAATATTCGCTTACAAAAAGTATCTGTTTTTCTTTGTTTTTTAGGTAGCATAGTGATCAGCAATCTATTTCCTATATCTTCAATATCTTTAATTTATTTGAAGTAATCACATCGACACGGCCCCTGATGTGGCAAATTAGTGGCATCATGTGGCATCATCAGTATTATTCATTTACAAACATATTTTGTTTATTATTACCTTTGTACTTAAATACGGAACATCAGAGACCTATATTAGAAATTTGTGTTCATTTGTTCATTTTCTAAAACGCGTGATATTTTAACACGATATCCATCCGATTGCCGTTTCAAGAATGCTTTTAATTTTAGATACTTTCCAATATCGATGTTGTAGATATTCAAACCAGGTTCTGAGCATCGCATATATTGACTATAATGAAAATTTCATACTTTCGCTTAATTCAGAAAAATATGCCAAAGTTCATTTCTTGAAAAAGATGTAATGTTAATCTCAGTCCGGTAATTTTTTTAACATGTTTGCTGGTATATTTACTTCGATTTTTCTGGTAATAAGTTACACTCTATTTGCTTTACTGATTCAATAATTTCTGGCGGAGTTAATATGACTTTTTCCATATCAAATAATAAATAGTTATTTTTATGGATTTAAATAGAAACAATATGGCGATTACTGTGTGCATAAGTTATTTACTTATAGTCTAAGAGCCAGTGGCCGGCAACCTATAAGTAAATGATTATACCTGAAATTTTGCACAGTGAGTCTCTTATACCTATCACTCCTGAGGTGGGGACTCACTAAGCCCGGCGAGGCCGACCCAACTGTTACTCAGGTGCAAGAAGTATGAAAATTTAACAAACTTCGTTATTAAATGAACAAAGCTGCCGTTTGACAATTTTAAAATATACTAGATCTAACAAATTAGGCATTTATTTTTATTATTTATTATATTTAGCACTTTTAATTTTAAATAATATAAGTAACAAATTATCTCTATTTCTGGCACAGGTTCTGAGATTTGGTGATGTCGATTACAATGCTTGACATTTATGACAGTTTTTTAACGTCAAAAATCAGATTTAATTAAATACTTTTAAAATTTATAATTTTTGCCAATTCCACAAGTGTCTGCTATGACCTTGGAAGCACGGTAATCGTCTGCCTTTGTTATTTTTTTATAATAATAATTGTATATTTTAAAATTTTCAAACGGCAGCTTTTTTCATTTAATAAGTTGGTTACATTTTCATACTTCTCGCACCTGAGTAACTCTTGAGTCGGCCTCGCCGGGCTTAGCGAGTCCCCACCTCATGAGTGATTGGTATAAGAGACTCACTGTGCAAAGTTTCAGGTATAATCATTTACTTATAGGTTGCCGGCCACTGGCTCTTAGACTATTAATAACGCTTGTCTCAAAGCAACCACAGGTGACCTAATAAAATTATTATTATTCATGAAGGAAGCATCATAAAATTTAAATAATATAAAATGAATAGCTTTGTTTGCTTTACGATAAAGTTAAAATTGATCGGCGTAAAAATTATGTATTTAACTTGGCAGTAAAGTAGATTTAACGTCTTGGCTGCTTTAATAAACTCGGCTGCGTTTCTCTATTAAATACTAACCGCGACATTAATTCTTGTACTTTACTGCCTAGTTAAACAAATAACTATGTCATCCTCGTTTTGTTTTTTTTTTTGAGATACGGAGCCTAAATATATATTTTTTCATTAAAATTTGGTGCGGTTTTAAAGACGCTAAGCAAAACAATGTTATTAATTTCACTTTACCATGCAATACATAGTTTTTTACCGTACCAGCTCCGTACAACCTTTTTACTAGAATTATTCATTGATCCTACCATAATATACTGCAACTCAGCTTTCAGATGTTAGTTAAATACTTTATGGTGTGAATGTAGATACATTGTAGATTTACAACAGAATTTTACCGAGAATATAATATAATAGTGTTGGGCAAAATTTATCGGAAAATAATATCTAAGGACCATGATTTTGGTATGTCTAAGTTACTGAACGTCTATAAAATGTAAACTCTATTCCAAGGTGACAGTATTCATAAAATGTTGCAAAAGGTATGTATTTTACGAGGTATTTTATTAATATTGATAAAATTGTTCCAGTTTACAGAATTTTTAGCTTCCCTTTTCTTGAGAAAATAGTAAATTGTAATAAAAATATTATTGAAATGTGCTTAAATTCAGTAATAACTGCTAATACATTTATTAATTGTAATGCAATACCAAAAAACTAATTAAAGAATGTATTTGTTCAATATACAGTCCTTCATTAAGGAAATTCGTTCCTTTGCATACAAACATTGACCGTACGTGGGTATATTACAGACAAAACGAGTGCTTTCAAAAGGGCAATTAAGGGGTCAAAATGTAATTAAAAAATGTTTGTTTATTGGTTTAGTCAGAATGAACGAAAACCACACAGCATATTTTTGCGGATTCTCTCACTTTAAATTGCGGTTTGGTGATAAAATGAATGAAATTAAGTGGGTTGGAAAACATTTTGATATTTTAAAGCGGAAACAAATACTATTAAAAGATAGAGGTTTATATTAAAAACAGCAACTGTCAACAAAAAGAATAATCCATGGAAACAATTTTAATGATAGACTAAATAAAAATATATTTAGTTTTTGTTTTCTGTATTTAATCGATGATAACGAATATTTAACGTAAGGAGATTTTTACTAGGTACCGTTTCAGATATTGGTATAAAATAAAATATTATCAAAAAACACTTTAACGTTATTTCTTTAAAAAAGTAATAGCTATTTATTGTAAAAGTGTTTTAATCCATGCAAAAATGTTTAAATTATTAAAGTAGTTTAAAAGCAATTCAAACACGAATGCAATACAACGTTTTATACATAATCACATCACAGTCATATTTGTGGAATCAGAATCATTGAAATTTAATAAAAAAATATTCGCACGCCTTGATATTTCTTAGTACTCAATGAAACGTAGTAGGTTTTGTTATACCTACTGGTTGTACCGTGGCTGTTTTAGATGAATTTCAATAAGCAATTTTCCATTTATTGCCAGCGAAATCCAGGAAACATTGCGAAAGAGTGTTCGCCAAATTTAACGAATGGAGAATAGTGATTAAGGTAATACTCTCTTTACCTTTTACATGCTGTTAGACATACAGGGAGGCCAAATGAAAACGAAACAGAGCTATTTTCAGGAACTGCGTGAAGATTGTAGAAAAACGCTCAGACCCGTCGATTTTAGATTAAAGGGGGACATTCTTTGCTGGTATTTTTTGACTCCGACACTTTCATCCCCAAACAAGGGAAAACATCACCCCAAAATATTTAAATGGCAGTGGGGGTTGAGTAATATTTATTTTAAAAGCTCTTACAATTCTCTTTACATCAGACTTTAAGTTTTATAATTCCGCCAAATACTTTAAAACAAATTTACATTTTAAAATTTAAATAATGTTTAGTTGCTTACTTTCTACTTAGTTAATTAAATGTAAAAGATTTTGTTCGAAACGTTCACGCACATTCTGAAGCATTTCCGGAGTAATTCGACGGCATTTGTCGACGATTCTTTGACGTAAATCTTCAAGCGACGCTGGCCGTGTTTTATAGATATTACTTTTTAGGTATCCCCACAAACAAATCAAAGGGAGATAAATCCGGTGATCGTAGGGGTCATTCAATGCTGCCTCTTCTCCCAATCCAATTCCGTTGAAAACGGTGGTCCAAATACTGACGGACAATTAACGCATAATGAGCACCTTCCTGTTGAAAATTCAAATGATCTTCATCATACTCTTGAACATTTTCAATAATATCAATCAAGGCAGGGTCAATAGTCTTCCAGTAATTGCAAATGTATTTGGCCAGTCAAATTACCATGTAGACCCAACAGCCGGTCACCGAAAATTCCAGCCCATACATTTAATTTTTCCGGTTGCTGTGTATGAAGCTCGTGAAAAACTCTTGGGTTTGAACCTGACCAAACCAATAGGACAATTGTGACGATTTACCATCCCGTTCAAGAAGAAACTGCATTGATCAGAAAAATAGATGCTAAAAAGAATCTGTGGATCGTTCCCTGCCCATTCACTCATTATTTTGCAAAATTGCAAACAACAGTCATAATCATTCTCATAACGTTCCGGGACTAAATATATTTTGTATGGATGGAATTTATTCCTCTTCAAAATGGTTGTAAGGCTAGTTCGAGTGATCCCAGACACAGATGCCAGCTGCCTCGTACTTAATGTAGGATCAAGATGAACTTGTCTCAAAACTGCAATTTCTATAGCTTCATTAACTATACGTTTTTCAATTTCTCGTTTTTTATTGGCTACTAAATCTAGAACATAAGTACTTCCTCCTGACATGTCGATCTTGATGTAGGTCATTAAATAGCTGAGCTTTTCTATTCGCACATTTATTGTTCATAAAGTAATGCGAAATGATATCTACCTTTTCCCCAATAGAATAAACTTGAATTTGGATTAAGCAGTTTAAAAAATTAAAAAGAGATTAGTAGCTAAGTTATTATTGTATTTAAAATTGTAATTGCACCAAAAATTTGTTTATATATATTTTTTTGCCAAAGAGATATTTGAAATACTAATTTTTCGAAGAAATTGTAATATATTTTCTGTTCACTTATAATATCTCTAGTGCTTAAATTATTTTCGGAAATTTTTTCGAGATCATAAATATTTTGAAAATGACCTGGAGCCGCAGCAGACGAGGGATTTAGACATTATTTAAACTATAACGGAAAATATTTACTTGTAGAATATAATAAATTATAAAAACTTACTGCTAAACTAAACGTCAAAAAATTTCCAGTGGATTAAAACTTTCTTAATTGTTTTTGATTAGCTTGTTACAGTGTCTGGATGATATTCAATATTAATTTTATAACTTTTGCAATAGTTTGTTGAAATAATTATATCACTGTGGAGTTAACGTTTTTAGCTTCAAAATGTTATATATATCAATATCAAGTCATTTAATTTTTTTGTTAAAAACTTAGGTAGTGTGACAGTCATGAACAGCATAAAACTTGTGTCACAGATTTCCCATTCCGACTTTCTCTTGCTGCCAGAAAAACAATCCGTTAATTAATTACTTATCTTTACTACTCAGTACACTACTGAACACTAATTACAACTCAACAAAACACTTATTTAATTAATCGCTATCTAAATCACTTTGATCTCTCCAACTAAACACTTCAATTCAGACTGTAATACAAGATTAACTAACCCGGCCGTTTTATTCTTCTTTTATAGACCAAACGAATATTCCAGGTATTGTCTAGTATTTCTAGATCCATTTTCTCCAACGACTCGAACGCTTCTCGTCTATTCTCCAGTTTTCCAGTTGCGTCTCGATACCCCGGCATTATTTGTTTGTTTACCAGAATCGCGTAGGAGCGATCGGGGCAATTTTGCGTTTCGCGATACCAGTCGTCGATTTGGGTGTGAGTAGGGGAAATTCTGTGACACTTGTTTAGGAATATTTTTAGAGGTTAAGTTAAACTCATAATATAACAACGTTTAAACACACAATTGCAGCTATTACGTATTATTTAATGAAATGTTGAAAATATTTCATTTTTATACAGGGTGTTCTCGTTTTTTCGTTATTAATTTTGATAAAGGGTAGAAATAAAATGATAATAGAAGTTCTTCTTACATTATGTACCTAACACATTTCTCTACGACATATGTTGTTTTTCATAAAAAAATACGTATACAAATTTTAACATTATTTAATTAAATTGCTTACAAAATGTGCATTGCATGAAAGACATATTCCTCGCACGATTGGGAATGTCTGCTACAGTGGAATTTTCTTGAGTTGAAATCATATTTTCTGCCATGGACACAACTGCCGTTGATGGTCGTAGTCGCAAATTGGGTCTAATGTGATGTTCTAAACACGTTTTAAACACTTTATTAGATATTTCTGTCCTATGTGTCACCGATTCATTAACATACCCTTCAGCGACTGTTGATAACTTCCAACAACCATGTTTCTTTAGTGTCATCAAGTCTCGTCCAGATTCAACTAAAGATGTAACAGACTATCTTCGAAATGCATGACCTATATATGACTTAGCATTTTCAAGTAGAAGAAAATTGGCTAGTGTTTCAGGTTGGTAAACTGATTTTTCCAACAATCTGATTGGCACATTTTCTTTTGCGATACGCATAAAACAGGCGGCGATCTTCTGCTGCTGCTGGACGCGGCGCCATGTTCAACCGTATGCAATAATAATGACACTCTTTAAAATGAATTTTGTGATTTCTATTGCACTGCTGACGCATTTGTAACGAAATCTACTTTCAATTTTTAACATTAGTCCTGTTGTTTCACTCATCAATAAAAATTTAGTCAAATTTCTACTAAGAACTTCCAGAAGTTCAGAAAATGTTTTGACGGAGTGTCATTATTATAACATTTAATATATTTTTCAATAACTATACATCTTCTGTTTAGATCATATACATTGTTTGCTTAAAATAATAACGTTGCCGAATCTTCAATATCATCTAATGTTACCGGACTGATTTCACACTTTCGACAAGCTCCTGCAATCCCAAATACAGCAACAACCTTGACCATTAAATAAATTTTATCAGGAGCTTTATTTCAAAAATCACTAATACGTGTAAAAGTCGCAGATTTCTTGGGCATGTGACCTTTCCCATTATCCTTTAAAATTGCAATTAGTTTATATTATTTTGAAATGTTTACGTTATTATTGAATTGTAAGATATTTTTAATGTTGTTGCGCCAATGCCGAAAAATAAGCCAATAATACCGTCTCCAAGAAAGAACTGCATGTCTTTTTCAGCTTCCATTCTATAAATCTTAAATACGCGGTTTCGTAAATTTTCCGCAATTTAGCTGCCAATAATTTGAGTGATGCTACTTTCGCTGCTTCTACTAATTCCAGTGCTGTAGGAGAAAACTGAATTATAAATGTGCATTTTTGAACTTTGACTATTGAAAATAACTTAAGTTCGCAATTTTTTAAACTATCACAAAATTAAATTGGCAGATATTTGACTACTTTAAAGATTCCATTAACAACGCAGGTCCATTGTCGCTATAAGTTCAACAGCCTACCAGTTTACAACTTTTTCCTGATTAATATATTGTAATAATACATTTTTTCAATATTAAATCGTCGTTTTTCCCCCTCACAGATACAAATAATATATTATACAAGAGTAAACATATTAGATTATAACTTTCAGTGTTTTATCTCTATTCGAGCTAAAATATAACATACAGATTCATCAACAAGGCGTAACGTTAGTCAGACTAGCGGAGGTTACGCGAAAGATTTACGCATCTGTTGCACCAATTTAAATAAAAGGCATACTCCTATTCACTACTATGTATAATACTTACTTTATGATATGTTAACTAATCCGTAGCACTGAAAAGTACTGTTTTTGAATATAAATACTAAATATACAATGGGAAACGCAAGGAACTAGAGGCCGAAGTTACGCGATTTTTAGACAGGTACAATACTGGGTCTAACTTTTGGCGCAAATATGGACGTAAATAAACAGCCTACCCTAGCAACGCATGTTTCGTGAATGAGCGCAAGGCTGGTTAGTCCGACTAACGCGCTTTACACGGGCGCAAAGTTGGTTAGTCCGACTAACGCTACGCCCGTTTCATGAATCCGGCTGTAAAACGTTTCCCCATGTATAATAAATAACAACATTGAACATTGTCAAGAGAATTTTATTTCAAGCACTAGATTCAAATTTAGATATTTTTACTGAAAAAATACTTTTTATTCTTTATCATAGTTAAGAACGATAAAATTAGGTCACCCTGTATACGTTATCAGCAAAATAAAGTGCATATATATTATAACAGAGTTACCTAATATTTGCAGACTAAAGGCTTGTTACAGTTAACCACTGGAACTTAATGAATAGTATATATAACCAAACCCAATTTGGTGGTTTATATTACATGCATGTGTTCGCAAAGCCCTCACAGAATTCTATTAAATTAAATTTATGATATCACTGAAATTATTTGGAATATCCGCAATATTTAACCAGACACTAATTAACCATAGGTCATTATCGAAAACAGGTTGCTAAAACGTCCTCAGTGACAATCTTAAAAACTTCCTCCACGGTTACACAGGGCGCGGACCGCCTATTTCGGAACTTTTCCGATTGTTAAGCTTACACATATTATTTTCCGAAGTTTCCACACATAGTTGGCTACGCCGTTTCGCTGTACCGCACACGGAACATGTGTGTCGGTAATGAACGACCTAGCCACCGTGAATATAATTCAGATTCATTACTCCAATACTGTGACTGTGCCTTACTGAAGTTGAGCCACTGCGTCGGTCTCTAGTAGTTGCGCCTTAATTAAAGGTGGCTATGTAATATTGAAGTTGCATGAATTTTATATTGGTTTGAAATGTATTACAGGGTAATCTTTCAAAATATTGAAAGATCAGTATAAGTATCTGACGGCAATAGACATAATTAAAATATTAACACTAATAAATTGCCATAGAATGTAAATAAAACCACGTGGCCGAAAATGCGATATCATTGGTGTGACCATCGTCGGGTAATTCGCAACAGCCGTGCTTTTTCTAGTTTGTTCCATTATCCGTTTGCAGTGACTCATTGTGTATTGCAGCACACTACAGCACAAATTACGTAGTCGGACATAGTCGTCAATTGTTTTCATAGAAATTGTGACAAATGTCAAATATCTCTTAGAGTGTATGTTTTTTACGTATTATTTTTAAATTTATAATTTGATACAACGTAAAATAATAAGTTGTGTTTTATGATAATGATAATGATAATGATAATGATAATGATAATGATAATGATAATGATAATGATAATGATAATGATAATGATAATGATAATGATAATGATAACCTACATCTACATCTACGTCTATATCTAAATCTACATTCTAAATATGCATCTGCATCTGAACTGCATTACATTTTTTAAATAAGATGAAAAAGGATAAATTATCATAATTAATTTTTTTTACCACTTGAATATCTTATTTGTGTCAATATATATAAATGCACCTTTAATGGTATGTACAGGAAATAACTCTTACATTTTTAAGGAATTGCACTAAATTACGTTATTACTACCTACAAAAAAAGTGCGTAAAAGTTGCACATAACATTTGTTATATCAACTACCCGAGAAACGTGAAGTCTAAATGTCACCTTTTTAATTATTTATCTAACAGGAGCACCTTGTAGCGTCAAATGAAATATTACTACTAGTAACAAATGTTTCAAAAGCTTTATTCAAATATTGGGCAATCTTAATTTTTGAAATGAATGTGAAAAGTACATTTGACATTATTTGAAATATTGATACTTCGGTTTTTTAAATCGGAGGAATTACTATTTAAATTAATACTGATGACATTTTCGTCAAGTCAATGAGGTTGCACCCCCATTAATGGCAGTCTCAATAATGTTTGAAACATTATTCTTATTGCTAATACTCTCTTCAACGTAACGAATCGCCACATTGCCACAGTTGTCGACTTCCATCCTACTTGTCGGATTTGATCTACTGTCATAGCTGTTCGCCATAATGGTAGCGGACTTACGTCGAAACACGCCAGTGTATTTCTCAAGATGGTTCAATTTAAGATAAAGTGCAATTTGCAAGGGACATGATCCAAATGTTTTAATACCAATCTCTTGATTGGTGCACTTCCCCTTAGAATACCGTAAGAAAACTCGATCTGTAATTTTGGGGGCGCAATGGTAAATACTGCTTCAACAGACGCACATAACCAATTCCATCACTATCGGCAACAGTAAAACGTCGAGCCTTCACTGTATTAGATGGTTGGATAGCAATAAGGAATACGCTTATATACCACAAGAGTTAAGATACCACAAATGACTACCGACTTCAAAAATAAATACGTAATGTCCGGTGCATCTGTGGAAAACTTCCGCAAATCGTCTTCCTTAAATACATAGCACAACTCGTTCATCTGTATCTGTTACCTTTTGCTCTTCCATTCATTTGATGAACTTTTGTTTTTTTATAAGTTTTCCGATTTTTGAGGTATTAATCGCAATTCTGCTTTACTAATGAAGTAATCAATGTTAGAAATCATTTTAAACAATATACAACCAGTAACAACTGTCGTGACAAGGTATGGACAGAAAAATAATTTTTTTTCTCATTTTCATAACAACAAAACGTATTTTTTACTGTATTAGAAAGGTATTTTAAGCTAATATAAATCAAATCTCCTACAATTCCTATCAATGAAGTCATATGTATGCTCTCTGATACCAAACATCTAGGTATGCTAATGAACAATTCCACAGACAAAGCTCTATTCAATAATTATCTAAAGAAATTAATCTATCTAAATTTACTAACCTGGTTTAATAAAAATACTCTATAAATACCTAACTTCACTTTTGGTAGTGGGATCTCGAAAATTCAACGACATTTGATGAGATCTGACGTATTTCTACATTTTTCGGATTGCTTCTTCAGGTGGCCTCCTTTAAGTTATGTCTAATATTTCACTATAAAAATTATTATATAAGTTAAAATTATTTGAAATTAAATGTCGACAATGACAAAAGTGGCATTAGCTTGTCAATGAATTTCAAATTAAATATGACAATACCTACTTAAATAATGTTTACCCTTTATGTAAAAGTTTTTATATATTTTTAGGTATTAATAATATTGTGTGAAACTAACTACTCTGTGGACTAAAGCCAAAACCAGCGTTGAATTACACATTGATAGGAATTGTAGGAGAATTGATTTATATTAGCTTAAAATACCTTTCTAATACAGTAAAAATGTTACAAAAGCTAATAATAAAGAATATATGGGTAAATATTGTGGGTGTAACTCAACGCTGGTTGGGGCTTTAGTCCACAGAGTAGTTAGCTTCACACAATACTATTAAACCTAAAAATATATAAAAACAAAACGTACACTGCTGTCACATTACGCATTCAACCATTTTACATTATTAGTTCTTATTTCCATATTTTGCAGTATCAGTACCAGTATTTATAATTTCAAAGTGTACCAATAAAAAAATAGCATAAAGCATTCGTGGGTAACTGGTCTTTAAAACACTTGCTCTATTTCATGCGTGTTTTAAAGACCTTAATATCCACTTATACTTTAATATACTATTTCCTCCTACGTTTGTAGAAAAAATACATTACGGTAACACATCCGATAAAATAGTCAATATAATTAAATGCAATGTTGAATGTGTGGTACAAGTATTGGGATATAAATATCAAAATATCAATTTAGATTTAGACAGAAGCCAAGCCTAAAACTCGATTTGACAATATCTCGAGCCTAAGGGTTAGATGCGGAGGCATTGTCTTCTAATATTAGAACTGACGTTTTATGAAAGCCTACAGTAACTGGAGCGTAATAAAAATCACTTGCAATAAAAAAAAATCTCGTTTCCAATTTCTTCTACCGCTGAATTCTTTTTATAGTCGTTTTTAATAAAAATGTGATGTAGCGGCACTGAAATACCAAAAAAATGCAGCCACTGAATATACCTTATCAGAGTTTCAATAAAATAAATCTGTCTCGCCGGCCGCGATAAAGATGTATTCCTTTTATATTTCTAACTTTTATTAGATTTATTTTGTTTTATGACCCAACTACGAATATAACATAATTGAATGGGGATGTTTTATATCCGAGTGGTTGTAAAATCTTCTCTCCAATACAAAATAGATATTCAATTGTACTGTTTTAAAGGAAATATTTAAAATGTTGCTTTTCTACATTTACTACTAAATCAATGCGATTTCAGAAAGTATTGAATGTATTTTAGACAGTTATTATTAATTAACATTGTCACGATGGTTGGTTAACTATGAGATAAGATGACGCTTCAAAATGCAACCGGATGAATCGCACTGTCGTACTAGAATTGGATAGAGAATTCCAGACATTTAGATTGTATTTACAATGAAAAAATTATATCCAGCAAACGATTCAATTTATTTAAACATAATTTTTTCCTGGGAGACAAATCTTTTTTGGTGTAATACTCACTTCTTTGTCAAAAATAAATTGATTTATTTGGTAAGAAAATTTCGTTTCCTTTATGACTGTTTAAATGAAACAAATAGTTATTCCATTTGAACATCTTATGAAAACTTAATTTTAAAAAATGATTTTCAAATATATCTATATTTTTTTCATTTCTCTAAACAATTTGTTCAAATCTGTATAAAAATAACGTTTTGAAATAAAAAAAATTAATTGATTGAAATTAATGTGCATTTCCAATCAAATGTTGCGTTTATTTATTTCAAAAATGCATATTCTTCATTGAAGGATATGGAAAAGGAAAATATGGAATCTTTTAATCCTTTTTGAAAAGTTTTTAAATGAAGATTTCTAAGGTTATATAATTCTTTCTTATAAGCAAATATAATTGCCAATAAATGCCCATAACTATAATGGTAATTTTACTAGCTACCTTTAGCGGCCATTCGCTACTCCATGTGGGACTAACAAGCTACATACACGAAGCGTTCTACATTGTAGTGGAAAACCATTGAAAGCTAGTGACCTCTATCGCGATTCGGCGATAACAATATGTTGCAAATACGGAATTCCAGAAAACAACTACTCTGCGAGCTAATGCCCCGACCATTATTGAATTACATCTAGAAAACCCATAGCAAACAGCTATAGTGACTCGTCAGCAGCTCACCAGAAATATATTGGTTTCGAGCTCATTAACTCTCATCAGTATACCATAGGTGAGGTAACCGAATAGCTTTAGCTGTTTTAAGTCTGTCTAACTCGACAATAGGAACCATAAGGAACGCGGAGTAGCACAACTACCTCTAGCGGCCATGGGCTACTTCATGCCGGAATAACAAGCTACAGACACGATCGTGCCTGTAGCTGTACTAGTAAATATTCTAATAAGGGTTTTATAAACTAATAATAAATGTTATAGGTAAGTACTTACAAGTTTCTTTGATCTAACCTCAATTTAAATGTTCTCCATTTGAACGCAATGAATAAGAGGCAACTGAACACAACAACACTACACAACCAACATGGTGTAGTGACATGTGTTGGAACAGTTGGTATACTGTAGTTGCGCTGTTGTTGTGATCAACCAGTTACGAGTAGAAATAAAGAACACAAAGTTGTGTTAAGTTTACAACAATGTTACACTTCCTCATTTACACAGCAACATTTTTACAGAGTGAACCCCTAATATTTTTAAAAGATATAGTCCTAATTAGTTTTAGCTTTATCACAATTTGAGCAATATTTGTTATAGTTAAGTAAAATACACCGGTTATGGTTCTTCTTGCATTTGTGGTTGTTAGGTTACTTTTTAAACAATCATAACTACAAAATTTTGTAAACAAGCTACGGCATCATGGAAGTCTTAGTTTTTTGTGTACTTGTTAAAATTATTTGAAAAAACAAATCAAATTATTTTGTATTGTTTGTTACACTTTAATATTAATAGCAAAACCTTACTTCGCTTATCGTTTGTTCCACCGGAGTGAAGCAAGACAACATTTGAGTGGCTATGAATCACACTGTTTGGCCAGAAACATATAACCGCACTGTATCCTATCAACTGTTACAAATGGAAAAAGTAACATTTTATAAGTTGATTAACTTTACTATTGAAAAGGATAAATATAGTACATTTATATAAGAAAAAGTTTCTTTAAAAAAATGTTATCTTTAACTAATTCTTCTGTCAATCATTTTATTAAGATGTATTTTATGAAATGTTCTCCATAGAGTACAGAGGAATTTCTGTTATAATCTTACAATTTTCGTAATATTCGTAATCGCTTTTGGCTTACCTACGAGTACCTCGTTGAATATGTGATAGTTAATTTTGTTATGTCTAAAAATTAATATGTTGCTTCGTTGAATATGTGATAGTTAATTTTGTTATGTCTAAAAATTAATATGTTGCCTTTTTCAAGGTAGGCAAAAACTTTTTGCTTTTTTTTAAATATTTATTTGTATGATACTTATGGTAAAATACAAGTCGCAATAAAACTATGATTTTCATGAAATTCTATGGTTTATTTATTTCTATTTTATCGATGTATGGTCTATCATAGAATAGAGATAATATATTTTACTTTCTCCCTCTCTCTCGTCAGTGGGTGGTTTCAATACCGCCGATTTCAAAGTGTATTACATTAGAACACAGCAAAAATTAACAAATCAAAGAAAAAAACAAAAGAAAACCACTGAACGCAGAATGAATATCAATGGCTGCATCTAACGTCGCCAAGTACTTCAAGCAAAGCGCATTTTTTTGCACTGAACATCACTAGACGATTTGTATTTGACTTTTAAAAACTACTAACCAAAAAAAACAGTTTATGTCTTCTGTAAATATTTTCTTAACTCAAACTTCATTATCTGTGCCATTTTTCAGCGCAGAACATCTGCTCGGATAAAGTGCAAGCTACCGAGAGGAAATATTTTCACATTAAGCGTTGTCCTCATGGACTCACGATTTCGCAGACTTTGATTTAAATTATCATGGGGGGAAAGTGTCAACTTTTCGCGAATTTCGCAAAACATGAATATTATCGCTAATTTCATCATTACGTGGGGTTACTAAGTTTAACTTGAGAATCTGACAATCTACCACGACAGTCAATTACAGTTTTATGATGAAAGTGATAGTATGTAGGTATTGCAGATGGCAAAATTCGCTAAAAGTAACGAATTTTCCCGCCATTAATTCGTTCGTGAATTTTCACGAATTTCACGTCCATGAGGGCAAGGCTGACGCAGCCAATCAAAAACCAAACCACTATTTACCACAGATCGTTTCTTACAACCCTAGATACGAGTACATTTTGATTGAACCCGGAATCCGAAGAAATATTTTCGTCTTCTCATTCTGTGAGAGAGAAAAGTGATTTTTTGATCATACTTCATAATAATTAACTTTTTATTAATAGCTAAACCATAAATAGTAACAAGTTTAAAGTTTGGTAACAACGTAATAGTTTTTTTAAAAATGCAACAAATTTGTTACAATTGTAACTCACTGGCAAAATTGGTGTTGAAACAGCTGATACACTGCAGCTGCGCAGTTGTGGTCAACTAGTCAGGAGTAGGGATTTAGAACACAGAGGTGTGTTAAGTTTACACAAAATGGTGTCCTTTTATCACATCCTTTGTAACTATTACCTAGTCAATATATATTATTATAATTCTAGTAAATGCGTAAAACTACTACTAACACGGAAATTTTACACATCCTGAATTACAACACTGAAAAATTACTTACTTACACACCAACTTTCTTTACAGTGTAATAATCCATATACTACTAAATGATAAACTTGAGAATTTAAAGTAAGTATATGTTTTACAATACTTAGGAACCTATTTCTTGTTACAAAATGGCAATCTATAATAAATTTTAATGCAATTTTCAGTTGGTTGGTGCAATATACATTGCAATTTCCTGAATGCGTGACTATTAATCAAGCGAGTTATGTATCCTCATTTTCGTTAAAAGGTTTGAAATATGTGCGGATTGACAGAGATCAAAACACCTTGCTCTTTTAAGTGTGTAAAAAGAGGCTGAAATGAATCTGCTAAACGGCAGTTCCTATTAATTGCAACTTTAAATATGGAATTCTCTACGTGGATTAATTTAACTTGACGTATTCACCTGGTACGTAATTAACTACTACTTTAAATTATTAGCGATTTATACATATGGACATATGTCACTCAATAGGAAGATGTTTGCTCAATAGAATACAGGATGTACAAATATTAAAGAACATAACTCACATGCCAAAATAAATGCGATTTGTTCTATATTGCTTTAAAAATGAATTATATTTTTTATTGTTAAAGTGGGCGTTAAGAATAATTTCAAAATTTGTAGGTAGATTACATCGTATGACCTAAAGCTTTATGTTTCGTA